>CM038673.1:564367681-565088917 GCA_021605145.1 Aegilops bicornis | reverse complement strand
CATCAAAGAGGAAACAAGGACACTGCATAGGACGGCGCCCGCCTGGTCTCGATCGTCATGGCTTGCGTCACGAGCACCTCGCGAGGTACCCCGCCTTGATCTCTCCGCCTCCTCGCGAGCCTGCCCGGCGAGGCCGTTCCTGAGGAGGTCTTGCACCATCCGCCCCGCGAGGCTTGGCCCCTCGCGAGGGTCTTGAGTCTTGCGCTGATGAAGATGGGCTGTACTGGGCCACCACTTGAGCCACACCGCAGGCTGCAGGCAGGCAAGTCTGGGGACCCCCGTTCCCAGAACACCGACAGTAGCCCCCGGGCTCAAGGCGCGCTCGGACTTGGCTTAGCAGAGAAGCGAAGGGGCAAGTGCGGAGCGCCGCGGGCCCCATCAGCCCGCGGCCTTGAGCGCCGCGTGGCGGTTGATTGGACGTGGGCGTCTCCACTTCCCCATGCTGCCTCGGCAACTGCTCGACTGACAAAAGGCTAGCCCGGGTTAGCCTTACCTTCATTACTCTTGTTCTCCTTGCCTCAGATCCCCTTTCTTGCTCTTCGCCCTCCTGCTTCCGAAATCTCCAGATTTGCCGCATCCTTACCTCCGGCGAGCAATGGCGCCATGCAAGACCCCGGCCGGGGCCGCATCGGCCTGGTACTCACTGGCTCTGGATTCCCCCAACGTGACGGAGAAGAATCTCGCCCTCACACACCAGATGGCGGCGTCGCAGATCAACGAGATGGGGGAGACTGCGCTCCGGCTTGGCTCCGCCCGGCCGGAGGACAAGGGGAGCACCTTCTACCCCCTTTTCATGAGCACCGTTATCTCTGGTTTGGTCCCTCCTTTCTTTGAGTTCTTCCTTGCCGTCCTTCGCTAGTATCAGTTGCATGCTCTTCATATCCATCCCAACTCCATCCTTCTCCTGTCGATCTTCGCCTACTACTGTGAGGCGCACGTCGGGGTAGTGCCTTCCGTGGCCTTGCTGCGCCACTTCTTCTCCCTCCGGGTCACCGGTGGCAATGTCTCGGCGTGCGCAAGCTTTGTCGCGTACTCCAAGTCCAACGCCATCTCGAAGGCCATGAAGAGGGCCGAAGGCTTCCGGAGCAAGTGGGTCATGGTGGACGCCAGGTGCCACAACCCCCTGCTGGAGCTGCCCACAAAGCAGCCTGAGGCTGTTGAGGCGTGATCCCGAGCAAAGCTTGACGACTGGCGGGCGAAGCTGGTGCTAGAGAAGATGAACGCCAACCTGAGGCCGGGAAACCTGAGGGCAGCGAAGCTGACCGGGACCTCGCTCCCGAGGGAGTTCCTGTCGCACCGGGTGGCCCCTCTCCAGGCGCACTTGCGCCCGCTGTGGAGGCTCGCGGATGCAGACGTCGTCCTGAGCCTGAGCTTGGACGCCCTAAATGACGACGATCTGACCGCGGCCCTCCGCTTCTTGGTCGGAGAGGACGTGGCAGATCTGGTGGGTGCTCCGGTCCCTTTGTTCCTTCATGATGAGTGAAAGTTGGTGGTGGACAACATGCCCACCTTCGACGGGGTCAGTCTGGTGCCGACGGAGGATCCTGAGGGCCAGGCGGCAACGGCGATGATGAACTTGTTCTCTGGTGACTCCAGCGGGGGAAAGGAGGAAGATGATGATGAGGACGAGGAGCGTGACTCAGAGGCGACCCTCGAGGGGACGGGGAGACTTCCCCCTGGTGCAGGTCCAGCGCCCTCCTCTCCATGCCTGACGACGACGAGGCCGGCGCCAGGCGAGAGGGGGAGGACGCGCCCTTGGTCCCAAGGAAGGACAGGTCTGGGCTGATCTCCCGAGGGTCTACCCCAGCCCTCGCGTCGGCCGAAGTCAGCTCTAGCCCTTCAGGTGCGCCTTCCCCTGCGGATGGGCCTCCCGAGGCTGAGCCCCATAAGAGGCTTTCGGGCTCCAAGCTTAGTCGGAGTCCGTGGGATCCCGCGGCAATCAACCATTAAGGGTCCGAATTCCGCCTCCCTCCCGTCTTTTGCTGTCGAGGTCTGACAGCTTTTATTGGGCAAGCTGCTACCCGCGGCGAAGAGGTTGAAGGGAGATGTGGCGACCCCGCCTGGGACGGGCTCCTCATCCATGGCCGCGTCTTCACTCGCAGGAAAGGGAGGCAGCGTGGCTCGCACGTCCCCTGCCCGATCATCCTCGCGAGGCCAGCAGGGGCGCTCCGGCGAGGAGTCAGCCCCCATGGCCCCGTTGACTCTGGACGCGCCCGTGCTCGATGTTGTCGCCAAAGTTGCCAAGACTCGGGAGGTTCCTGCCTCCCAAGCCGTGATCACGCTGCCGTCTTCTCCTCCTACTCCGCCGGCTCCTGTCTCCTCTGCTTCCTCCGTCGCCTTGGACCGTGCCGCCGACGAGCTGAGCCGGCTGCGGGAGGATCTCCGGAGCACGGACCCCCGCCTGGTGGCCGGGCGCCTGGAGTTGGTCTCCAGCTGGGTTCGCTCTGACGCCTCCGTCCGAGCGGCGCTGAGCCAGGCTGTGACGGCTTCCGAGGAGGGGAAGCAAGCCACCTCCCAGGCCATGGCCGCTTGCGACGCGGCGTTGAAGGATGCCTCGCCTGTCAAGGGCTGCTGCAAGATGCTAGAGGGCGAGTTGCAAGGGCTGCGTGATGAGCTCACCAAGGAGATTCGCGACCACCAGGTGAAGGAGGAGGAGATGAAGGCTCGGGAGGCTGCTGCCAAGGACCGCGACGCCGAACTTTCAGCCGACCGCGACCGGCTGAAGACGCTGGAGCAGGCGCTGAAGACGGAGAGGGTCGAACTGGATGCTGAGGCGAAGGTCTTGGCCGAAGATCGCGTGACCTTCGCGTGCTACGAGGAGAGGGCTCGCATAGTGCTGAAGATGCTGTATGACGAGGGCCTGGAGAAACCGCTTGCCGGAGCCAAGGAAGGCCCCACCAAGCTGGTTCCCTTCCTCGTCAAGGCGCTTGAGGAAGTCGTGATTGGCATCGGCCCCATGGCCGAAGTCAAAGCTCGCGTCCTCTCCTCCGCAGCGCTGACGCGGATCCTCAGCCACGTCTACCTCCGCAACCCCGACGCCAACCTTGACGACCTGCTAGAGCTCGTGGACGCCAAGCGCTCCGCCGCTGCTGCCGAAGCCGTCAAGGGTCGAGCGGAGGCCTTGCTGTCGAAGTTCCGCGCCTTCAACACCGCGCCCAAGCGAGGCGCTGCCGGCTCCGCAGCTCCAGGGGGTGGAGCTGACAAGCGCGACTCCACCACGAGCGGTGGCGCGGCCCAGGGGTGATCTTCGCGGCCTTTCTCCTGCTTTGATTCCTGCAACATGCACCGTGCCTCGTGGAGGCGTTTAAATTTGTGTCTGGTACTGTGAGAACAAACTATGGTCTGTAATATTTGCTTCTGGATTTGCTAGATTTTGCGATTTCCTTCCTATTTGCTTGTGTTCTACGTCGGCAGGGCCCGGCCCCGCGCATACCTCAGCCGCCGTTAGCCCCGACCGGATCACCAGGACGGGACTAAGGAGTGAGGGGCTACGTGACAAGTTAGGCTCCTGAGTCGCGATGCTCAGGAGTCCCCCTTGACGCTCAAACGGCAAATAGGGAGGGGGTGGAAGAGAGGATCTGTCGCTCTATGTCGGCAGGGCCCGGCCCCGCGCATACCTCAACCGCCGTTAGCCTTTCGGAACAAAGGAGTGAGGGGCTACGTGACCAGTTAGGCTCCTGAGTCGCGATGCTCAGGAGTCTCCCTTCCTGACGCGTGTACAGCCCCGCCCTGACGCGTGGCCGGCACGGTAAGGCTAGGAGAGGTGTATCTGGGCACCCGTGAGCCAGCGCGGGACTCACGAGGCCCTACATCGAGGCGGGTTGCGCCTGGCTCTGGGCCTTTGTCAGTGGTACGTTCCTGCAAGATGGTTAAGATGCAAATGCTCTCGTCCTCGTGTCCGGCCCTCGAGCAAGCTCAGCCGCCACTGGTATGCCAGGTCGCGATGCCGTGGACAAGGCCAGGGGTGAGGGCTGGAGAGCCAGTAAGAGCTCCTGAGTCGCGATGCTCAGGCGCCCCCCTTTTAACATGCAAGTGATTTGCATGAGGAAAAATAGGTCCGTAGTAGGCGGCGAACGGTAACCATAAGCAGGTTAAGCATAAAGAAGCAAATCAACTTAGATAGGTGCAGAGAAAGGCAAACACCACTGGATCAGGCCCAAGCGGCTTGGGGATGATGCAGCCCGAGGGGCGCCCCCAACAAGGTAAACTGAAGACATAAGCAAAACGGATACATGCCGCGGGGACAGACCCACGCGACCTGGGAATGATGCAGCCCTGAGGGCGCTCCCAGCTGAAACGAAACTTGGAAAGAAGTCACCTGATACCATTGCGGAGCGAGTGCCAGAGTAGCTGATGACGCGTGGTGAAGAAGCCAATCGTCACGATCCTTCGGAGCCCTGAGCCTCGGGAGGCTCTGGGGTCCGGGCGGCTCCTCAAGGTCCATCTCCAATTCCTCCAGGAACACGCGGTGCCTGGCCATCTGGGCTTCCAGGATGCTCCTCATCAGATGCTGGTGGGCAGTAGCCGCGTTCGGCAGGCCGAAGGGCATGCGAACGTAGCTGTGCGGTGGACCCTCGCAACGTCCCGTGCGCGAAGGCTAGAAGCACTCCTGAGACGCGACTCAATTGAGCCCTGGGTAGTTGATGCAGACGCGCAGCCCGCCATCCTCGCCTGGATGGGGAGCCACGCTGGGAAGGCGGCGTTTGCCGCGCATGACTCTCGATTCCTGCAACTCCTGAGCGACCTTGGTGATGAACTCCTGAGGGTTGGGCCTTCCTTTCCTTACGCCTTCACAGGGGAAGCGTGCCTTGGCACGCCTCCAAGTGGTGCCCGAGCGCCTCCCTCGTGACCTTGGCAAAGTCAGTGGCTCCCCAAGAGAGAGCACCCGAGCCTTGCCCGAGGAGGGCACCGGGCGCGCCTTCCTATGCGATGGAGGGTGGCGCCTCCAGAGGTGCCTGCCTCCTGAGGCCTTGAGCCAGGTGATGTCTTCTTCTTCTTGGGAGCTGCTCCAGGAAGGTTTCCACTCTTGCTGTCTGGGTCTTCGATTGACGCGGCTTGGAAAGCGCCTCGAGATAGCACACCACATCCTTCTCTTCACAGGGGACCATGATGACTCCGCCACTCCCTGGCATCTTGAGGACATTGTAACCATGGTGAGTCACTGCCATGAACTTGGCCAGGGCTGGATACCCGAGGATGGCATTGTATGGCAGGCGAATGTGGGCGACGTCGAAGTCGATGAGCTCGGTACGGTAGTTCTTGCGCTGCCCAAAGGTGACAGGGAGTCGGACCTGCCCTATCGGGATAGTGGAACCATCAGTGACTCCTAAGAAGGGCTTGGTTGGTTGAAGCTGATCGTGTGGCACTTGAAGAATTTTGAACGTCTCGACGGACAGGACATTGAGCCCTGCCCCGCCGTCGATGAGGGTCCTGGTAACTTGTACATTGCTGATGACTGGGGAGCAGAGCATCAAGAGGACACCGGCCATTGCCGCGCACTTGAGCTGATTCGCTGAGCTGAATGTGATGGCGCACGCAGACCACCCGAGAGGGCATGTGGCTTCAAGCTTGGGGAGGACTGCATTCACTTCGCGAGCAAACTGCTTGAAGATGCGCTGAGAGGCTGGGGCATGTGCGCCGCCCAAGATGCAAGCGATCGCACGCGGCTCCTGGAAGCCCCCGGCCCCCTCGTCCAGATGATGGTCGTCATTCCTTCTTGGTGGTGGTGGCAGCGGAGGAAGTCCTGCGTTGCCTTGTGGGCGATCCTCACGAGGCTGATCTCTCCAAGCCCCCTCGCGAGGCTGGTCCTGCCAGTGGTCCTCGCGAGGCCGGTCACGCCACCCTTGGTGAGGGCCACAGTCGTCCCAGCGTCCTCCACCTCTTGCTCCGCCTCGGCCGTAGCCCCGATCATTGCGCTCGGGACGTCGACCGACACGGACTTCTCGGGCACGAATTTCTACGGCCTGTAGGAGGCCCAGTGTCACTACAGTAAATATTAGCCCATGGTTATCGTGTCCTAGTTTTAAAAAATAGGTTATTGCAGCCACTAGTTAACCGCGGAAAAAGAACTGCAATGACTACAAGCAAACAAATAAATAAGACAACAAGGAAATAAATAAGCAAGCAACTAACGCTAGGCTATCACGACTATTACACATATTACATCCACTGGGCATCAAAGTTCGCCACCAGTGCAAATATAGGGAACAAAGCAGCATATCATATACCTTTGGCCGTCAAAATTGGCCACCGGTGCAAATAAACGTGGCAGCAAAACAAGAGCATAACTGAAACAACTTCGGAAGATCTCAAGAAAGCGTTATCACAGGTATCCACCATGCCGCAATAAGCTTAGCAAGCTGATTAGCTTTGTCCTGTTTGGCGCTAAAATCCTCCAACGCTTGTTGTTGCACCAGAAAGTATGCATCTGAATGCTCCAGGGACTTCCGCAGTACTTCCACTTCTTTTCGCAGCACAGCTGATCGATGTCTTTCAGCTTGTAGTTGAGACTCAAGAAACCGAACTGATTCAGACATTGAGTTTGAATAGGTTGTGCAAGCAGTAGTGGCGAGTAACTCCAACACTAACCCAAGACAAGATGTGTCACTATACTGAACCTTATTTGCATTACTTCCTTTACCGTTGCTTAATAAGGCACTCTTCCCCAATATTCTGTTAGCATTCTAAAAGAAGAAACAAGCAGACACATAACAAGTTTAGCATGTACTAGTATATCAAACTCATTTTGGTGAACTAGTTCATTAGTAAGGTGGACAGGATTAAACTACCAAGTCTTCTATTGCCAAGTACTAGTACATAATAAAAGCATCAAACAAACATATATCTATGTCCTATGGTAGCAATGGAATCTTAAATTAGAACAGTTGTTCTTCAGGTTTAGGCACTTGTTCTACATGAACAGAGTACAGTAAGACGCAAGAATATAATACTTAAAAATAGAAAATGAGCTCATAGACCTTACCACATTCTTGGTTCGGGACCAATACAGAACAAGGCGTTCCCAGTCATCGTCAAAGAATGTGTCTCGAGGAGGCGTAAAGGGAATTTGTTGAGTTTCTTTGCTGGTGAAGTACGTTTTCTTCAGGTAATTCCGATACTGCCACCAAGCATTCTTGAAGATAGCAGAGGTATTAGCACAGGTTACCTCATCCTGAGTTTCCAAATCGGTCCTTCTCTAGAGAGAAAAATGGGAAAATTTGTTGTATTATAACCATCATGGAGGTAGGATGTATGGGACGAAGCAAAGTAATTGCCATGAATAACATTACTTACACATAACTCCTGGACAAACACCTGCAACTGGCATATTCCTTCATCTTCAGTATAATATTTCCAAGATGGGAAGATACGCACATACGATTTAACAACATCAAATGCGATAGATGCTAAACTACGACTAGCTGGTTGTGCTTCCTCCACAGGAATAGGCGTACTAACCGGTGGAGTTGGGGTTCGCCGTGATAGTACTGGCCCTTTGGGCACTGGAGCTGCCTTACTAACTACTCTTGTTTAGGAGCTCTATGGTGGAGATGGTGCTGTGTCAACAGGAACTTGGTTACTATCGGCTGGGGTTGGGGTTAGATTGGGTGAAGCTGGTTCTCTGTCCATCGTAGTAGGGGTACAATCTGCGAGAGTTTGGGTTATGTGTGGTAGGGCTGATTCTTGTGCATGTACAACCGGGGTGCTATCTCCACCAAGAGGTAGCAATGTTTTATTTGAAGACCGTGTTTTTACTCCGCTAGATACTGGCATCACCCGCTTCAATTCAAATGGCTGATAAACAGGAAACATAATTGAATGTACAGACATTGTATGAGAGACAGATGCAATAGATAGTGTGGAAAAAAGAGGACATGAAATAGTTGACATGTATATTGTTTAACTAAAACGGATAGCATGACATAATTTCACATATATGATGTCTATCTAAACTGGATAGCATAGAATAACATAATTCAAAGATATGATGAATAACTAAACAGGATCGCATGACATAATTCACCTACATGTTATCTAAGTAATCAGGATCGCATCATTTAATTCACATATGTGATTTATATGCTAAACAGAGGGCATTTGATATGATGTCTGAACTAAGAACATGGTGTTGAATATTGTGTATATGATATCTAAACTATGCAATGCAAGACACCATATGCATGATATGAGCAGTATAACCGTGCCAAGTTAGAGCATACACCTCAATGGGGGAATAGGACTGGTCATCTGTCTCTGAATCCATCTTTGAGGAGCTATCGGAACCCAACAAGAGATCTGCTTCGACAAGTAGCACTGTCTGCTCTGAAGGCCTTGTTTTCACTCCGGATTTTTCCATCTCCCACCCAAATGGTTGATTCACAGGAAGAGTAGTTTAATGTACAAACATTGTCGACAAATGGAAATGTAATGAAGAAAAGGATGGGCAATATATCATTCAAATATATGATGCCTGGTTAAACAGGATGGCATTGCACATTTCACATATATTATGGCTGGCTAAAAGACATGAGACTGCATAATTCCCATATATGATATAGAAACTAAACAGGTGGCATTATAGAACATGTCTAAACTAAGAAGATGATATATATGATGTCAAAAGTAGGCACTGCAAGGCAACATATGCATGATATGACTAACATCATCATGCCAATGTAGAGCAAACACCTTGGGGGGTAAATAGGAGTGGTCAGCGGCGTCCGAATCCGCCTCAGAACAGATATCTTCGTCTGGATTACAATCTGGAGAGGGGTGGGGATGGTTTGCCATTGAACCCACCATGGAGCGATGTCTGCATGACATTGTATTGCCGCGCAAAACTCTTCTCTTTTTCTCTACATGTTCAGCATGATTGTGTACAATATCTGACATGCATACGAAAAAAATATGGTGAGATTATGTAAGGAGAGCATGCAGAAATTTAGAGTGATGGTAACAACCAGTGGATCGATGTTTTTCCGTTAAACCAAAATAACCCTAATGGAACGACGTGAATGTATAGTAATAAGTGATGCAACAAGTGTATAACCTCTTTGCCGTAGCCGTGTCGACCTCAACATCATTGGGTTGGTCGCTGAAGCAGTTGAGGCAGAGGTGGTTGTCGGAGGTGTGGAGGAAGATCTGAGGAATCTGTAGACGGCGTCCAGGGCACTGCTCTGTGTGATGGATCGTTCTATCGTTGGAGCAGCTCCGGTGAGCCGTAAGACGTCAAGGCTGAAGCAGCACAAGATAGACATCATCAATCTCAAGTGGGATTCCAATAGCATCTCCAATAGATGATGTAAAATTAACATCACCAAAAACCACCTGATTATAACAGATGAGGTAAAAACTGTTGACTCTGAACTTAACTGTTGAAACTGAAATTTACTGTGGAATCTGAATGGTACTATCGAAACTGAACGCAATGGTAGTAGAGAGGCACTTGACATGTAGTTTAGGGAGGGCCTGCAGTTCATCTTCAACCTGCACCCCCCTGAGCCGCCAGCCACCACCAACCGAACCGCCAGCCCCAGCGTCGCCTCGCCGCCCCGAAACAACTCGCCACCGCCGCCCCGGCCAGCCCTCTAGGGCCCCCACCCTGAACCCTAAGATAGATAGTGGGGTACCTCTTCGGCGAGCCCCCGTCCCCGCTGCGGATGGTTCTTCCTTAACTCCGGCGAGCCCCCCCAACCCCTGAAAATCGATTGACCCAAAAGTCGATTCAGTCGACTGAAGTGTGGCTTAGTCGGAGCAAAGCAGCAGCACGAGCAAGGGGGAGAGCAACAGCTGCAGTTGGGCGAGCGAGCGATCGAGCGAGAGCCGGAGCAGCAGCAGCAGATCCGGCTGGTATGGACGCCACCGCCGAAGGGGCCTCGCACTGGGGGAGAGCCGCCGTGGAGATGTCGCCGCCAGCGCCGCTTCAAGGTAGCCGCTCCATGGGGGTGCAGGATGGAGCACTGTCGGCGCCGGGAGGTCGAGTTAAGGAGAAGGTGCGATGCAATGAGTGTACAACCTCTTTGGTGGCGCCGAGTAGGCCTCGACTTCGTCCAAGGAGTCGGCGAGGATGCTGCGGTTCCGGTGGAGCAGGTTAAGGCGGTGCTGTGGGGATGGAGCAGCCGCGATAGACGAGGCGATCGTCGGAGCAGCTCCTTGGAGGTGGAGGACGGGGCGGCTGAACCGGCGGGACGGCGAGATGGACGACAGATCCTCATCTGGGGAGGTGGACGAGAGACGTCGAGCTATTGCGGTGGACGACGTCGTCGGGGAAGAGGCTCCGGCTGGGCAGCGGTGATGTGGCGGACGGAGGAGGGTGGGGTTTCACGGCTGGAGCGGAGAGGTTATGGCGGCTTGGGATTTCGAATGGGCAAAAGGGGGCGATGCGGGGGGGGTGAAGCATGACTTAGGAACGCGCTTGTCCAAAATGTAGGGTGTGTTACAAAAGTACCCCCCACCGCTTTGAACTAGTGGCCCTTTCGGCTCAGGGTTAGAAGGGGGATTTCGCGTGTCGGGATTTGGCAGCTGGAGGGAGTTTTCGCGCGTGTTGTAATTTTGGGATAGCAAGGCGCGGGTTGTGAAGGCGCCAGTTTTGGGAGCACGATATCTGAATTTTCGGGATATAACAAGACGCGGGTTGAATTTTAGGGACAAGCCTAACGTGTCGTAATATTGTACTTGTACGTACCAAATCAATTCGCACTTCCCTCAACCAAAAAGAAAACGAAAAAATAAAACTATTCATACCACACAAAGAGAGAGTCTTGCCCCGTTTTACTATACAAATGCTATTCAAAGCTACTCCCTCCTTCCATCTATATAGGGCCTAATGCGTTTTTCGATGCTAACTTTGACCAAATATTAGAGCAATGATATATGGCATGCAACTTACACAAAGCACACCGTTAAATTAAATGCATGAAAGGTTCTTTCAATGATATAATATTCACATTGTGCATGTCATGTACTATTAATCTTGTCAATAGTCAAAGGCGGTCTTAAAAATCTCATTACGCCCTATATAGATGGAAGGAGGGAGTATGAATCCATGTTATGTCCGATTAAATTTTTTTCCCTTGCTGTATAATGCATGTAACCTACTCATACCAACATTTTAGTGCATTCCAAATGTCTATACTACCGCTGCAATTCGAACTAAATTTGAATTCGTTTCTCTATTTCAATAAGAATCTACAATCATGATTGTTGCCAACTTCAACCATCATAGTTTCCTTGCTATCCGCCAGATATAAATCAGAAGGCCTATAATGCAGGATGGCAGGCACACCATCATCAACAACTCCATTTTTTTATAAGAGTAGAGATAAAATTTATTAAATGTAGTATACCATGTTCATAACCACACCATGTGTATCACCGTTATATATATTCACACATCCGTCGGTTTCAAACACTATGATAAATTCTTCAAATATCCGAATTCACTTTTTATAATGAAGTATATATGATCTCTATTCGTCTTTTACACCCACACAACCCTCTTATCTTTGTAGCTAGCGCTAACTTTCTCTTGTGCATGCACACGCCCGCATCCCTCTCACCCTCCCTCAGCATTCTCTAGCTCCATCGTGCAAATTCGTCTTTTCACTTTAGGCCGTTCACCCACGGTGTGTGTAGGCCCCCCAACTCCTTCTTTCCGGCACACATCGATCGATATGCCTCTCTAGCCAGGTGTGCCTAGCACAAACACAAGCTTCTCCACTTCTCTTGTAACCGTCCATGCCTCACTCCCACCACTCTTTTCATCGTTCTCGTACTCGCACACTCCTCCCCCTCGATATAGTATGCCTCTCGTACCACCTCCTACATGCATCCCTCTCTCTCTATCCTTCTCCTCGTGCCTCATTTGCTTCTAACACACACATGCATGTATACCGATCGATCTCCCAACATATACCTAGATCGACTTTAACTACCCCCCCCCATCGACCGACGTACCTCACAAGTTTTGTCTCTCATTTCTCTTACAAAGGGCGATTGATCTTCCTATGTAGTTACTTCTGCTTACCACAGCCACATCGTCCCCCCTCATCATTCGTGCATGCCTCCTGACCCGTCTCTCACACGCACGCAATGCACAACAAGCAGCCATCTCCTCTCTTATTGATATTATGGGCGTGCCCTCCGCTTGTCTAGCAAGCCTATCCCACCATTTGTTAGAAGCAACTCCACTACCACCCCTCCAACACTCTAGCTCTGTCTCTCTCCCAACCTTATTCATCTCCTGCACATATGCATGGATGCCGATCGATCTCCCTTAATACATGAGGCGATCGATCTCCTTAATACATGAGGTAGGCCTCTCTCCTCCTCCACACATATACCTGCCATTGTACCTCTATAGTTAATTGGGCCTCCCTCTTCCCCCACCACACACCGATAGTCGAGCGCTACAGGTAGGTATCCATGCCACAGAGACAAACTGCACATGTCCCATCTCACATTCCAGTAGGCCAGCCACTCTATATCTTTCACAGACAAATTCGATGGCACTCTTTATCGATCGCGCACACACACACACACACACATCATCATCCCTCTCTTCGATTCTATATATATGTTATATCTAGGACTCTATTTCACACACATTGCATATGTTAAATTTTTTGATTGACCGCCCCCCCCCCCACAAAAAAAAACTCTCAAGAACCCACACACTGTATCTCTCTAGGCTTGTATCTCTCTCACACAACCCCACGTTGGTGGTGTACGTATACAAGAAGAGAATAGGTGCACCGTGCACGTACTCACACTTCGTGCCCAGCCACACCCGCGCGGGTACACGGTGGAGCTCATTTCTTTACGAAATGGCAGCCCACGTGCTAATTTGAACGCCTGTAGCGGTTGTTTACCTAGGGAGGTCGTGTACCACGCGTGCACGAAACAAAGTTCGACTTGACGCGTTATTTTTAAATAAAGTTATAGCGCTCAATGGCACGTACACATAATATAAAACGATTTTTATGGAGGAAAAGGTAGTCCGCTCTTCAGAGTATCTCACACAAGGCTCCGGTGGCCTTTCTCTCTCTCTCTCCGTTGGTCATTGATCCGGCCGCATCCCGTCCGCCGGGGGAAAGGGAGTGTGGTGGCCTCTCTCTCTCTCTCACCGTTGGTCACTGATCCGGTCGCATCCCGTCCGCCGGGGGAAAGGGAGTGCGGTGGCCTCTCTCTCTCTCACCGTTGGTCACTGATCCGGCCGCATCCCGTCCGCCGGGGAAAGGGAGGAAGTGCATCGTTTCTCCGTTCGACGGCGCCGAGGCAGCACGTCCCGATCTGCGGTACACGCCGTTCTCTCTGACCAAGCTCCGGCGCGGCAGGGCCTACGCCACCTGCTCGCAGATTCCGCCCGCCGCTGCTCACCTAGTTACATCCCGACGACCTCCAGGTATCCCCTCCGGCCTTGCTCCACTGCCCGTTTTCCCACGTCGCTGCATGTGGATCTTCCATAGTTCTTTGCCCAAAACGTAGCTCGTCCGGCATACTTTCCATATTGCATTCTCGTCCTCACACCGTTTTAGACAAACAAAACCGTGTTGTTATCTCCCCTTAGGAAAAGGAATATGCTTCTTTTTTGTCGTCGCATGTGTCATCAACTGTTATTGGCCAGTAATTGTTTCCTTTCTACCTCTTTTTTGCAAACAGGGCTATCCATTTCACCTCGTTGCTATTGCGACCTTTTGGTGAACTGCACAAATCACTTTTTTCTTAAGAGTGTTTTGTGCGGTTGTACTAAAATGTCACACGACAACGTCTCTACATTTCAGTCTTGTTGCACAAAGGGAGATTGGTTTTGCTCTATCCTCCTCATCCAACTCTGAGCCTAATCTTCTCCAACTAGTTAGTCTTAAGAGAGACTGCAAAGGTGACCGGCTTCTATTTGTGTGTTTATTGTTTCATCAGCAGTACTCTATTATCGTAATCACACTTGATATCTTTGGAACAGAGACGCTCAGCTCTATTTTAGTGGAACTGCACAAAATGATCGGAATGTTGCATGCTCCAGACAGCTACTTTTTTTCCCAACATACCTTGTTGATTTAGACAGAGCTGGGGGGACGTTGCTGCCAATGAAAGCATGGATCAATTTTAATTTAACACCTTCTCACAACTTTGTCTTCAGTTGTGATGTAATTATTAGCTCATCTCGCTAATAATTGACATGCATTAGCAAGGAACTTAGTTTTTTATTGTTTCCGAAAGAGCATCGATGGCAAGACACGCGAAACAAAAGCTGAAAGCTCACACCATTGTACAATTTCATGTCGCTGGAAAATTATTTGTATAGTACGTCAATTATGTAAAGTTGTAAACAAATGATGGAAGCTTGATAGCATTGCCAGAAGCCTCTTCATCATCCGGGTCCATGTGCCATGCACAAAATTATACTCCTTCGTTCCTAAATATTTGTCTTTTTACAAATTTCAAACGGGCATATTTTAGAGTGTAGATTCACTCATTTTGCTTCATATGTGTACTCCCTCCGTTCCTAAATATTCTATTCGTCTTAACAGAGATTTCAACAAGTGACTACATACGGAGCAACATGAGTGAATCTACACTTTAAAATATGTCTATATACATCCGTATGTGCGAGTCCATTTGAAATCTCTAAAAAGACAAATATTTGAGTAGTCACTCGTTGAAATCTCTAGAAAGACAAATACTCCGGAGTATATTTATTTAACCGAGGGGTAGTGCACAACCGCATGGGAGACTCAGCCCGGTCGTTGCGCCGCATTAATAGTGAGTAATGAGCAGTCAAATCATAAGCCCCACCTTTTCCTAATCGTAAGTTGCTCTGAAGAAGCAACCATCAATACGCTCTTCTTTGAATCCGCTCATACTACTCCATCTGTCATTGTTTATAGAGCGCGCTTCAGAAAAAGAGAAAATCTCTAGGACCAAGGCGACTAGCGATCGACCTGAAAAATAGCATTGGTAGTTATAGCACGGCGTCTATTACTAGAGGAAATAATGCGTACACACATGCATGCAGTGCTTCCACCCCGGGTACACACATGCATGCACTTAGTGCACTCCGTAGTACTACATCGAGAGAAAATTGCGGTTACCACGCCCTAATTAATTGAGCATTAAACCAAATGCGTCTAAAGTCTCTCTGGTGGTGGAAATGCATTGAGAGAAATGCATCATAATGAATCCGCTCATACTACTCCATCTGTCACTGTTTATGCAGCGCGCTTTAGAAAAAAGAAAAAAAATCTGTGGGACCAAGGCGACTAGCGATCGGCCTGAAAAATAGCATTGGTAGTTATAGCACGGCGTCTATTACTAGAGGGAATAATGCGTACACACGTGCATGCAGTGCTTCCACCCCGGGTACACACATGCATGCACTCCGTAGTAGTACAGTACATGGAGAGAAAATTGCGGACTTGATTGCGGTACCACGCCCTAATTAATTGAGCATTAAACCAAACGCGTCTAAAGTCTCTCTGGTGGTGGAAATGCATTGAGAGAAATGCATCATAATGAAGTGCGCCCTGTAAACTGTGATGGAGGGTGGAATAGTATGAAGGTGCAAAACCAAGTAGAGTACGCGTACTACTGCGCTTGGCTCTTCGCCCCTTCGTGAAGTCGAACAATGATGGTACTCCGCATGTTGGGTACTACAGTGTATGCCTCTGACAATCTGACACCGAATGGACTGATGCATGTCTACCGAGGGTAGGTTGCATTATTCAAAAGGCGTAAGCGAGCTTCACCTTGTCCTGCAAGCTTCTCCTCGTTCTGCTAGTTGACGGGACACACCAAAAAGTAGTGCTAGTCCATACTCCCTCCTTTCCGGTTAATATGGCTTAATCTTTTTGCAGGTAAATGAGAGAGCTTTATTCGTATATAAGCATTCTTAGGACGATCAGCCAAGACACTGGTCACTAGGAAGCGAGGTACCCCGCAAAAAAAGAAGTAGGAAGCGAGGTGTTTCATCAAGCCAGCTCTCGGCCACATTCAAAGTGCAGCAAGCACGGTTCGCACGAAGATGCGCCTCAAGGTTTGCTGACCTGTTTACATGCTGAATAACAAAAAAAGAGGAAATATTACCGAGCGCTACTATTTGTAACAGGATATGAGCCGGAATTAAGCGAGAATTGTGGCGAGTGTTCCATGCAATCAACTTCCATTATCACATGCGAGAACCCTCGAAGAGAACCAAATGTGTTGAAGATTGCTTTATCACATTTTAAAATTATAATAAGAGTGTAGACGCTCCTCCATCCGGTTCCTAGTACTAGTATAGTACGTACCTTTTTATGGACTATAGTAGTAGTACTAGTAAACTTTGCGCTTGGCTGTTCGGGAAGTCGAACAATAATAGCACTAGTAGTATAGTGTATGCTTCGCAATCGACACCGAATTAAGCATTGCCGTCCACCGCTTTGGCGAGGGAGAGCTTGAATTAGACAAAAGTTTCTACATGTCCTGCGAGCCATCCCGCGCAAGCTTCTCCCGTCCTGCAACCTTCTCCTCGTTCGGCAAGTTGACGGGACACAGCAAAGTAATGCTAGTCCATGATGCCTCCTCTCCGGTTAACATGGCTTAATTTCAAATGAGATAAATACACTGTCTGTTACTGTATATTTGTAAAAATACGGTCAGTGGACTTCATAATACGCTCATTGCGCTCAATATATATATATTTCGGTGTTCATACGGTCACCAGCTCACCCTAACTGAGTATGTGTGTGCATGCACGTGTAGGTTGAGCACTTGAGCGTGACCGTGTGTGTTTCGTCGTGTGCTCGGACATGCATGCATTAGGGCGTCGCGCACGTTTTTGCGTCCATGTGTACGTGTGACTGTTGCATATACGTAGGGGGAGTACGTGTAGGGGCCACTAAGGAGCAGTCAAATCACACAGTAAGTTAGTCGGAAGAAGCAACCATCATTTCACTCTTGAATGACACGTAAGCAATATAAAATGGTTGATATGGAGAGAAAAAGAAAACCACTATATATACACTAGCAGGGTGCGTGTGAGAGATGGGTCAGGAGGTGAATGACACGTGGCCCCAGGGGGTGGCTGGTGCACCTATCATACAGCCAAAGGCAGGTGGAGTAGAGGGCCGAGGAGTAGTACAAAATCCTACGCAGCTACGCACGCTAACCAAGGGCTGAGTGATCATTCGAGTCGCAAGATCAGTTGACTAGAAGCTACGCTAGACCCATGGAGGCGATGAGCGCGAGCATCAGCCGGCTGTGCCAGATGGTCCACGACGCCGGCCTGCGGCCCGGCAGGTAGTATTGCTCGAGGCCGCCAGGGCGAGGGGCCGCTTGGACGACAGCTTCGTCTCCTTGTTCGACGAGGTCCTCGTCGGTTTCCTCGACAAGTTCACCGTCGTCAAGAAGCTTGCGGACGACTTTGACGTAAGCCTCCAGCCGACACGCCCAGGCTCTGCGATGCCCGCCACCCTCAACGGCCACTATGGTAACAACCTCTTCGACGCACTGGTGGCCCTTTGACTGCCCGCCGTCGCGCCAGAGAATGTCCACCTCGAGGTCGCTTCGCCCGGCGCGGCTGGCGCAGCAAGACACCATCGACATAATCACCCACGCTCTACGCCAAATCTTCCACAAGGACTACTACATGCAAGAGGAGGACGATAGGACGCTGGCCTTCTTGGGCGTGAGGGCAACCTTGGGCCACCTTTGTTAGGAAGCACGTTGAGCTCGCCGCCAACGCCGCTCCTCACACGTCGGTTGGTGACCCGGCGCACTAGGGCGTGAGGATGTCGTTGAACGTTGATGGATCCGTATGTATTTTTATCTTTCCGTCAAATCCATGTAGTAGTATATGATACTACAGTAATTATCTTACCTTTTGCATCAACTTCATAATTTTTGTACGTACTCCATGCATGAACGGCGCCTGAACCAAACTTCTCATTACTCTAGGCAAAATCGTTATTTTTTATCTATTGGTCGCGCCATGGAGCAGAACCAAATTTTACAAGTTACGAGTTCAAAAGGAAAAGCCTGCCGTGTTCGCATCGCACCCCCACACGGTTGGTCCGGCACGCCGCCGCTCAAGCGGAAATGCGTATGTGTTGCATTTTCACTTACAAGTGGGACCGCAGGGAGCAAACCGACTATCGGCAAACCCCCACCCGCCCACCGCGATGGCTGAGAAAACAGGAGGGAGAAGAGATGGCTGTAGCATGGACTCCAAGAAAAGTGGTGTCGGATGGGACTCGTGTGGGTGGCGTGTGCCGCATCTTGCTAGACGTGAATGCTAGTTATGGCCCATGCCACCCCACTATATCGAGCCTATATCGAGGTACGTAGAACAAATTTCCTGCAGTCCGTGCTCAGCCCTCCTCTATCTCTCTTCTCAGCCAGCCAGCGGACGCACGGAGCCCATCGTCTGTTTGTTCACATGCGACCCCACATGTCAGTGAAAAAGCAAGAGGACCCACTGAACCTGCACATCTTTCACCTCGACGTGCTGGTGATGAAAAACAAATCCAATAAAGATCTTCGGTGGCCGCTTTTGGAGTTACTCAAGAGTGTAACACCCCCAGTGTCATGCTACAGTAATCACCTGTTAATGGTGCCATGTCATCAGGTTACTGTTGCTAATCTTTGTCGGCGTTCTGGGAACGGGGGTACCCAGACTTGCCTGCCTGCGGCCTGCAGCGTGGCTTAAGGGGAGGCCCAGTGCGGCCCATCTTCATCAACACAAGCTCAAGACCCTCGCGAGGGGCCAAGCCTCGCGGGGCGGACGACAGGAAGCTTCCTCAGGCACGGCCTCGTCAGGCTGGCTCGCGAGGAGGCGGAGAGATCAAGGCGGGGTACCTCACGAGGTGCCCATGACGCAAGCCATGACGACCAAGGGCGCCAGGCAGTGCCAGCCACGCAGTGTCCTCATTTCCTCTTTGGTGCAAAGGAGGCAAGCGCAGGCGAGAGTATCAAGCAAAGGCAACCATTTCGGTGCAACAAGACCAAGACCAGCCCAACGGCAGGAAGGAGGTCATCGTGGAGCCCAAGCCGGCGTCATCGACGGAGCCTTTGGCAGGCGAGGACCAACTTTAGTCAGGATAAGTGTACTAGATGTTCCCCTTCAAAATGGCCAATTGTTGGCGCCCTTCCCGCTCAATATTTGGGGAAGAGGCCCAGGGCCTCTGCCTACAAATAGGACTAGCCACCCACATGGTAGAGGACGGATCGATCATCTTGGATCTGGTCGAGCAAGAGAGCAAGAAAGAGAGAGAGAGAAGCGACTGAACTCCCCCTAGCAGTTCATCGCACCAGCCAAGAACAGACCCTCGCGAGGCTGTTCTTCCTTGTACTGTTCATCATCATCCCCAGAGGCAATCCACCACACCACAAACTAGAGTAGGGTATTACACCACAACGGTGGCCTGAACTAGTATAAACCTTGTGTCCCTTCGTTGTTCATCATTCGTAGTTTAGATCCTTGCGAGGCGACGAAGTGTAGGTAGGTAGGAGGTGTGATCTCCACGCGCACGCCAGAGTTCGAACCTCGAGGGTCTGCCGGAACCTGAAATCCGACATTTGGCGCGCCAGGTAGGGGTGCGCCGGAGCTTTCCCTTTCGCCGACTCGCTTTCCGCCAACATCGCGATTCGCCTTATGATGAGCAGCACGCCGCCTACTCCGTCGCCGATGCGGCCTTGAGGCCAGGGGGCTCGAGCCTTGGCCCCACCCGCGGCAGTGCATGGCCGAACAAGTTCAAGCCGGAGACGCCACCGTGCTACAACGGCACGACCGATCCGCTGGACTTCCTGCTGGCGTACGAGGAGGCCGTCCTCAAAGCAGGGGGTGATGACAGGGTCATGGCCAAATGGCTTCCCATGGCCCTCACCGGCGCCCCGCGCGTGTGGCTGCTCCACCTGCCAGCGACTTCCGTGGCCTCTTGGGAGGAGCTGCGCGACCTTTTCCTGGCCCAGCACGCTGCGCCGGCGCCCCCGGTCGTCGCAACTCTCCTGGGCGGCTCGCAGGCGCCACCTTCAGATCGCCACATCAAGCCATTCGTTCGCCAGATCGGCGCTGCCTCTGCGCAGCATGGGGCTCCTCCGGGTCGGTCGGCGCCCAGGGCCGATCTGGCCTTCAGCTCGGAGGATCACCCCTCCAACTCAGCCTGCTCGGGCGCGCTCCCAATGCTATGCACCCCCACCATCTGCCAGGTGGCCATCACCAGGACTCTCATCAACGGCGGCACGGGCCTCAGCGTGCTCTCGGTTGAAGCCTTCAGCCTCCTCCACATACCGCCGGAGCGGCTTCAGCCCAGCAGGCCCTTTTTGGGCGTCGGGGGCGGTTCATCCAGCTCCCTGGGGCAGATCCGTCTCCTGGTGACCTTCGACACCTATGACAACTTTTGCACGGAGCTGATCGACTTCGACACCGCTCCCATCGGCCTCCCATACAACGCCATCCTTGGCTATCCAGTACTAGCCCGATTCATGGCCGCGACTCACCCAGCGTACAACCTCATGAAGATGCCCGGGAGCAGCGGCGTCCTCACCGTATCCGGGGACACCGGGGACGCGTTGCAAGTGCCCAAGCTCGTCTTCAAGACAGCGGCGTCGGCGCAGCCCGCCGACCCAGATGCCCCGGAGCCCAAGGGGTCTGCCCCGGCCAAGAAGAAGCAGTTGTTCACCTAAGACAAGGCAGAAACCAAGCAGATACTGGTCGACGAGGACGGATCCACTAACGCCACCTTCACCATAGGCGCCAACCTCGAGCCCGTGCAGGAGGAGGCCCTGGTCAAGTTCCTACGCGCGAACAAGAAGGTATTCGCGTGGGAACCTGATCAGCTGGCA
Organism: Aegilops bicornis; assembly: GCA_021605145.1. NCBI lineage: Eukaryota > Viridiplantae > Streptophyta > Magnoliopsida > Poales > Poaceae > Aegilops > Aegilops bicornis. The sequence goes on along the minus strand of CM038673.1, from coordinate 565,068,100 downwards.
GGGATCCTGTCGTGGTTTTGTCACGGCAGATGTCCTCATGAAAGGACTTAGTCGTGGAGCCATCACTACGGGTTAGCTTGAAGGGGTTAAAGCGGACACAAGGACGCAAGAGAGTTTATACTAGTTCGGCCCCTTCGATGAAGGTAAAAGCCTACGTCGAGTTGTGATGGGATTTATGGGGTTTCGATGACTAGGGAGCAAACAAGCTTCGCTTAAGTCTTGAGTTGTTGTCTGTTGTCCTCAAACCGCCGCCGGGTCGTCCCCTTATATACATGGGTGGCGCCCGTCGGTTCACAGAGTCCCGATACCGGTTTATAGATGTATCCGACTCGGTCTCTACTATTCCTAACTTACAATACAAGTTACATACTGACACCGGTTTACAGCTACAGGCCTTGAACCGGCTACGGGCCTTAAGCCCTCATCTGCCTACTTGGGCTTTAACATATTCAACTACTGATGAAGTTAACTCGGCCTGTCCTGGCCGGTTTACGCCCAGTGGTTATATCCCCAACATTAGGCCCCAGATTGATTTGAACAGGTTCATGTCAATCCTTAGCAAAAAACTTCATCTTCAGCATCTTTGTATAATCTGGTGAACCGCCGTGATGTCATCTTCTCTGGTCGTCGTAAACCGGCATGATGTCACCTGTCATAAAAAGCTATCCACGATATCTTTTTGTTTAATAGATCTACGACAATCAAGGCGACAGCTCTGCTTCCAAACTCACGGCCCCTCGATTTTCGCTACCGACATGTCCTTTTCTTATAAATAGGCGAAGGTCATTTCTTTCCCCTTCGTGCCCCTCTGCTTCGTCTTCCTTGCGCCGCCCTGCTTCAGAGCTCCGCCGCCGCTGTCGACTTCGACACCGACCTTGGCCGCTGCATCAACCTAAGTATACCAGAGCATCGCGGCGACCTTCCGTTTCTTCTTCAGCTCCAGTAAGCCTTCTTCCTTTCCCACCATAGATCTGTTCTAGGGTTCCTGTGTTCTTCAGCGTTCGTCGCTCGCTTCCTGTTCATACGACAGTCTTCAGACAAATCTGCGGATCTTTGTTCCATGCAGCGGTAGCTTTTACCATCCGTTTTTCCTCACGCATCTCAAGGCCATAGATCTCTCTGTATCTTTGATCGTGGATTCAGCATCTGCTCCCTTTCGGATCTTGAATATTTATTTCTTTTTCTGAACATACTCCAGATCCAAAACTGTTAAGTAATACTGTGAAACCTGTTTTCACCGCAGTCTTGACTCTTCAATGTTTTAGACTGGGCGGTTTAGCTTTGTAGAAAAATTAATACCTCGGCATATACCATTTGTCCCCTCACTGAACCGCCAGGATTCCTAGCTAAATATTGCCGCTTTGCAGGACTCCGGTTTACAGATAACTTCTTCCGGTTTAACAATGAATGCATCAGTGTATCCTTTCAACATGTTATTGAACCGGTATTAATGTTTTGCAGATTGCACCATGGCCAAGCAAGTGTATGAGTGCAATTGGGTCCCTTCTCGAGTGACCGAGACTCAGCTGGAGAACTTAGTCAAGATCGGCACTTTTGGCAAAAAAGATGTCATTCACTGGAGGGTCCCTGGCCCGGAATGTCTTCCAGAACCCAAAGATGGAGAGGTTGTTGTTTTTGCTGACCATCTAGCCCGGGGCTTCAGTCCACCCGGTTCAAAATTTTATCGGGATGTCTTGGCCAACTTCCAACTTCGTCCACAAGATATCGGCCCCAACTCCGTAACCAACATCTGTCACTTCCAAGTGCTCTGTGAGGTGTTCTTTCAAGAGGAGCCCACAGTTGAATTATTCAGAGATTGTTTCCATCTAAACCGCCGCACCAAATTTACGGACGGCCCCAACACTGAGCTAGGCGGCATGGCGATTCAAAATAGGAAAAAAGTCACTTATCCTCACGCCAACTGCACAGCCATCCCAAAGAATGAAATGCAACATGGTTTTACTGCAAAGATACTTCGCCTGATGGAGAGAATCCCTTGCCGGGTTACCGTTCGGAACGGCTAAGCAACACACATCCCTTCCCTCAAAGACTGACTGCTAGGGAGAGAAGCAAATATGCTCCTCAATTACACAAGCTCTGGGCCTTCATGGCTAATGGGTTGACCGGAGTTGACCTTGCCCGCTGCTGGATATCTTGGAGCATACTACCCTTAAGCCGGCACTCCGGTTTGATGTGTGAATACACAGAAGATGTACAAGACCCTCTACGACATATTGAAATCCAGCTATCAGAAGACGAAGTTACTGAGGCTGTTAAAAAGATGTTGAATGAACTGGAGACTGCTTGTGCTCAAACTGGCCTGCTTCCTTTTCTGCCAAAAACAAACCGCCAGCCGTAAGTCTCATATCTTATGCCTTCATGAAATCTGACTACGCTTTAAATACCCTTTGTTGACTTTAACATTTTTCAAACAGGGTGATGATCCATTTTGGAGCAAGAAGCCTCCTCAAGAAAAACCGGAGAAAACAATCCGGCCCAAGACCAGAGTTGTGAAGAAACCGGCCCATAGAAAGAGAACCTCTGCCTCCTCCGATCCACCAGCTGACGATGATGTGGGTAATCCGGACCTTGAGGTAGAGCTTGACTCTCTTGGTTTACTTTTCACAGCCTTATTGATAATGATTATTCCCAGGATGACGCTGAGGTTAGTCACGCTGATGTTGTAGAGGTAATCACTCTTTCTTCCGATTCAAACCCTTTACCTTCACTAAAAATCCGTCGGGCAAACCGGAAAGTTAAATTTTCTCATCCTCTTGCTTATTTGGACCGAAACTTTCTTATGAAGACACAACAGCATGAAGCTCGCCGCACAACCCGGCACAGCGGCCAGGTAGTTACCTCCGCCGGTTTACCGAACAGTCCGGTTCGGAAACGCCATTCAGAGGTCTCTAAATGTTTCGTCAATGCTTATCCTAAAGCGGGTTGTATTCGTCAACCTCTTAATCCCTCTGACTCCGATTATCAGGGCACTTCTCATTCTTCTTCCGGCGAGTCTTCAGCCACCCAGCTTCCACCGCTCAAGATTGTGCTTGGGTGAGCCGTATTACTGATAATGTTGCTTGATATATTTCTTTCAATATTAACTGGATTCAACCATCTTTTTCCATTCAGGACCAAGCCTAGGCCCAGCAAAAAAGCTCGCCTGGACAAAGCTGCAGAAGAAGATGACGCTCCTGAACCGGCAAAAACAACAGATCCCGAAGAACCTATCCATGACGATGTGCTGAACGACCCACCACCGCAAGACCATGATGTTGCTGCTGAAGAGGCGCATGTTGACACCTCATGCCCTGTTAATCAGCCCACGAGCCCTGTTCAAACTGACAAGACAGCAAGCCCCTCCAAACCCAATGACAATCCGGCGACTCTAGTGTGAACCAGCGAAGCCAAGGATGATGATGTCGTTATTACTGGCTTTGGTCATTGTCAGTGTCAAAACCGGCGGATCTCGGGTAGGGGGTCCCGAACTGTGCGTCTAGGCGGATGGTAACAGGAGACAAGGGTCACGATGTTTTACCAGGTTCGGGCCCTCTTGATGGAGGTAAAACCCTACGTCCTGCTAGATTAATATTGATGATGTGTGTTACAAGAGTGGATCTACCACGAGATGAAAGAGGCTAAACCCTAGAAGCTAGCCTATGGTATGATTGTTGTTCGTCCTACGGACTAAAACCCTCCGGTTTATATAGACACCGGATAGGGTTAGGGTTACCACGAGTTGGTTACAATGGTAGGAGATCTACATATCCAGATCGCCAAGCTTGCCTTCCACGCCAAGGAAAGTCCCATCCGGACACGGGACGAAGTCTTCAATCTTGTATCTTCATAGTCTTGGAGTCCGCCGATGATGATAGTTCGCTATCTGGACACCCCCTAGTCCAGAAATCCCTCAGTAGCCCCTGAACCAGGCTTCAATGACGACGAGTCCGGCGCGCATGTTGTCTTCGGCATTGCAAGGCGGGTTCTTCCTCCGAATAATTTATAGAAGATTGTGAACACCAGGATAGTGTCCGACTGCAAAAATAAATTCCACATACCACCGTAGAGAATAATATTACACAAGATCAATCACGACGTATTTTGTGGCGTGACGTCGCACCACTACCAAGCCTTTACTCAAATTGTTTTTATTGTTCCACCTCAGCGCGTTTAGTGAAGCGGTTTCCTTGGCATGTCTTGTCGAAGCAGAGATCGTGTTCCCCTTATTCCGGGATTCCCACCAATATGGACGTGGGTAACCCAACCGCGCCATTGATTGTGGCGCTTGGGGGATAAGCCAGTTTTACCAGGCCGGTGGGGACACATGTTTTTGTCCGCCCATATAAGGGGATAAGGATCCACCCTTTCACCTACGCCTTCTTCCTCCTTTGCTCATCCGCCGGATTCTCCCATGCCAACAACGGGGCTTTAATTTGTGGGAGTTCGATCCGGCACAGCACCGAACCTTGAGCCGGCTCTTCGATACCACGTACGAAGATGCCTGGAAGGTGCTGTTCAAGGGCGCCGAAGCCCCCGCATCCGCTAACAAAGATCGCGGATACAGCTCGCGGCGTCAAGCCTACGAGGTAAGTTATTTTACCTTTTACGGGACACTTTTTTCATAGATTGACTCTACGTGGGATCTAAAAACTCCCTATTCTTCGACAGGTCTGGCTGAAGACGTCCGGACAGATTAACTGTCCGGCTCCTTTGCCAGAAGACCCAGCGGACGCCCGCCTAACGGGGCTGCTGGCTCCGGCACCCCACGTGGTGCCAGAGAAGAAGGCCAAGAAGACGGCCACGGGGACTCGGAAGAGTTCCCGTTTTCAGTTGCTATCGTATGATGAATCCGAGGCCGACTCCTCAGACCAAGGTGAGGTGGAGAAGACGAAAGCCTCTCCCCCAGCGGGGGGAGGAAAGAAAAGTAAGGCCTCCCCAACAAGGGAGGCCGAAGGGTCCAAGAAGGGAAAAACTCCTCCTCCGGACTGCTCCGCCAACGCCAGTGACGACGACGAAGACTGGCATCCAAGGGCCAAGCCCCTGGCGAGATCGTAAGTATCCGGACTCCCGAATAACTTCAAGGTTTTTATTTTCACCACATAATGTCTTTCTAATGTCGCATACAACCCTGCAGTCCGCCCAAGGATGATCTTCCCGTTTCGTCGAGCGGGTCCTTGGGTGCGTCGGATATGGATTCCCTTCCGACTGCCTCCACCCCCCGTGTCGCGGACGACGCCGAGGTGGGATCCCGGAAAAGGACCCACCAGGAGGAGGATGCCCCGAAGGTGTCACAGGACACCCTCCCGGACTTTGCACCGGACTCAGCCCCGGAGGCCACAGTGGCTCCGGAGTCCGGCGGGCGACCCCTTCATAAGAAGGGCAAGACCGCGACGCCGGCTGCCTCCGTCCAACCGGAGGTGCCGGATAATTTGCTGGAGGCGCTCAACGGCACCTCCATCAAAGAGGAACACCGCATTTTTATGAGTGCGGTGATTCAGAAGGTTCAGCTCGCCAAGAGCGGGCTGACCGAATCCTGCAGTAGCCTTCTAACAGGCTTTGAGGTAAGAATTTCAATATATGTAAAATGGTACCGCGTAGACAGTAGCCCCTGATGCTCGGTTCGGTGTTCGGAAAGAAAAGCCGGACTGAGGATCTTTAGAAAGATAAACGCAGGAGTCATATAAAAAAATGTCAATATGGGATTGCAGTTGTGCTGACCTCCGCCGCACCGATCATGGAGGTCAATACTTTGAAGGAAAACCTCGAGCGGTCCGAGAACAAGCTCTGCCATGCCAAGAAGCAGCTCGAGGAAAAAGAAGGTGAGTAATACCTTATGAAAATTGTACCTTACGGAAAAGGATTTGGTTGCAAGAAAAATGACAAGGATAACGTGGGTATTGTAGGGGCCACTAACGAGGTGGCGACCCTGAAGGAGGCGGTGGCCGCGGCCGAACGCAATGCGGCCGCGGAGCGCACCGAGCGAGAGAAGCAGGAGGCGCGGGTGGCGGAGGTACAGCAAGAGCTCCAAGATCTGGTGAAAAAATATGAGAGCTTGGAGCGTGACTCGAAGACTCAAGAGTCCGAGCTTGCAACGGCTCTTGAGAGTGCCAAAGCCGCTAAGGCCGAAGCCTACAAGGCCCTCCAGGAGATTGAGGCGGTGAAGAAAATAGCAGCGGGTAAGGCATTTTTCATGCAGAGTAAGCATGTGAGTGTTAATTACCTGTTGCTTACCCGAATTCGGAGCTCTCCAGGGGCATTCGCAGATCTCCCTCGCAGCGTGTACGATGCTGCCGCATTCTACCGGGCCGAGGAGGGGGGCTCGACGGAGAAGGTCTTCTGGTCTTAGTATGCTGAGGCCGGACATCCGGTGCTTTAGTGACCAGTCAAGCAAATGGTCGAGCTCCACAAGGCGGCCGAACAGGCCATGAAGGGCCTCATAGTTCGGCTGTGGCCTAAGGAGGCCATGCCTGGGAGCTACTTCGCTGGTGCGGCGGCCCGATGGATGCGTGCCGTGGGTTGAAGTGATCAAGCATTCCGCTTGTATTGAGGGTGCCTGTCGGGCCTTTGCCCGCGCAAAGGTGCATCGGGCAAGATGGATGCCTGTAAGCTTGTGACGGACCCGCCACCGGAGGGCAAGGAGCATCGCACGCCGAGATGTATTCTAAGAGTGTGTCAAGGGCGCCGCACTATTGCGGGTGAGTGCTCCAAAGATGTAATATTTGAGTAGACTCCCATTTTGTTATCCTGCGGCGCTGAAAACTTAGTTCATATGCGCTTAAGCAACGCTTGTTAATTTAAAATATTACCTTCGTGCGGCTGTTTATCAAATCGAGAGATGGCAAGTCGTCGGCTTCACCCCCATGCCACGAAGTGCTGCGGTGTTCGGGATAAACTTGAGCGCTCTAGTTCCCATTTTTGGGTCCATCTAGGAGGCGCTCAACACAAATGTAACAAGGCAACCGGACTTATAATGCTTGAACACTCTCACTTAGCCATAGAATTCTATAATTTTAAATTTCAGCGAAGCCCCTAGTCTTCGAAGGTCAATTTGGGGCGCTATCCACGCCTTGGTCGGACAGTATCCGGCTCCTCGCTCTAAGCGGCATAAGTCTTTAAGGACTCGCAAGAAACCTCTCGAACAGGGACCGGCTCTCGCCTCATCATGACGGTCAGTTTTAGCTTTCTCCACTGAGGCGTTAACCCAGCCGAACTGGGCGGAATCGCGGTGGTTCTCCGGTGCTACCTTAGCCGATATAACGGAACGTAAGGTACCAAAACACGGGAGCCGGCAAACCCAACTATTGACCCAAGACATGATTCGGAGCTGATGCACATAGTGCTATAAGTTCGGGTGCCGCACTTGTGAAAGTGTTCGACTCATTATACCATAATGCGGGAAACATAAGCCCCTGGCGTATATTAGCCATACCAAAGTGTACGGATGCAACATGTCGTGAATGAACATATGTATGAAAAAGAAATGCAATTATAAACAAAAAGGTGCTGCATTGTTTTATTCAATAGGTGCTTCTACGAATGCAGAATGATACAAATAGTGCGATAAGCAAGGCATGAGACTGTTAAACATGTCCCCCTCCAGGGGTAGGCTGCAGATTGGTGTATGAAAATTCTCGTAATGGAGACCACCTGTATATTCGTTGTAGCCTTTATCCTTCCCTGGCTGTTGCATCATGAGTTCGGCAGGTCTGCTGCCGGACAGGGCTTCTCACAAACGGAGTCCTGTGGGTAAAACGTAAAAGGTAAAAAGAAAAGAAAAAGGAACGACACACTTGAGAGCCCCTTGTGTGGTTGAACCGCAGTCTGGGTGTATTGTGGGCGTGCCCCCCTCCCCATGCCCATGGTATCTTCAGAGCATAATGGTGTCTGCCAAGGACCTGCTTTGACGCGTTCGCAGAGCTGGGGTTGGGGCCGCATTACTCTGGCGTGCTCGGAACGTGCTGTGGTCTTGTTGTAAGTTACTCCGGCGCTGCGCTTGTGTCCGCCGCTTAACGGCCGGACTTGAGAATTGCCTTAAGAGGCTGCATTGCACTTCGCCATGAGAGCTGTATGTTCCTCCGTGCGGAGAGAATGTTCAGTGTTTCCGTTGACCGTGATGACTCCTCGAGGGCCTGGCATCTTGAGCTTGAGCTATGCTTAGTGCGGCGCCGCGTTGACCTTTGCAAACCCGGTATGTCCGAGCAAGGCATGATAGCCGCTGCGGAACGGGACTATGTCTAAGATTAACTCCTCGCTTCGGAAGTTATCCGGGGATCCGAAGACCACTTCCAGTGTAATTGAGCCTATACAATTGGCTTCTACACCTAGTATGACGCCTTTAAAGGTCGTTTTGGTAGGTTTAATCCTTGAGGGTCTATGCCCATTTTGCGCTTGTATCCCGTAAAGCAGGTTCAGCCGCTGCCGCCGCCCATCGTGACTCGTTAGGTGAAATCCATCGACGATTGGGTCTAAGACCGGTCTGGCGAATCCTCCATGGCGGATGCTTGGGGTGGTCCTTCGGTCAAAAGTGATCGGGCAGGAGGACCATGGATTGAACTTCGGGGCAACCGCTCCATCGCCAGACATCCTCGAGTGCACGCTCCGCTCCCTTTTGGGTATGTGCGCTATGTATATCATGTTCACCGTCCGCACTGTGGGGGAAACCTTCATCCTCTATTGTTCGGGCGGTCGGGTCTCGTCCTCGCCATCGCTATGCAGCCCCTTGTCATTGTTTTCGGCAATTAACTTGCCTGCTGCTTGAATACCCAACAGTCCCTGTTGGTGTGGTTAGCTGGCTTTTGAAGTGCCGTGTATCTGGCACAAGCGGTCGAGTATTCGGTCCAGATTGGACGGACCCGGAGTAGTTCTTTTGAATGGCTTTTTCCGCTGACCGGGTTTAGAGCCTCTGAATCCGGATGACTGTCGTATCCTCAATATTGTCGCCGTTAATGCGATGTTTGTTTTTGTTACGACGCGGCCTGCCATTTCGGTCCTTGAAGTCCGGACTGCCAGAATTTTTGCTGAAGTTGTTGATGCGTGCTAGCCAGCTGTCCTCACCCGCGCAGAAGCGGGTCATGAGTGATGTGAGGGCTGCCATGGATTTCGGCTTTTCCTGTCCTAGGTGCCGGGCAAGCCACTCGTCATGGATGTTATGCTTGAAGGCCGTGAGGGCCTCCGCATCCGGACAGTCGACGATTTGGTTTTTCTTGGTTAAGAACCGTGTCCAGAATTGTCTGGCCAATTCGTCTGGCTGCTGAATTATGTGGCTTAGGTCATCAACGTCTGGTGGTCGCACATAAGTGCCCTGGAAGTTATCGAGGAATGCGGCTTCCAGGTCCTCCCAGCTCCCAATTGACTCTGCTGCCAAGCTGTTGAGCCAATGCCGGGCTGGTCCTTTAAGCTTGAGGGGGAGGTACTTGATGGCGTGAAGATCGCGACCGCGGGCCATGTGGATGTGAAGGAGATAGTCTTCGATCCAAACCGCGGGGTCTGTTGTGCCATCATAGGATTCAATATTGACGGGTTTAAACCCTTCGGGGATTTGATGATCCATTACTTCGTCTGTGAAGCATAGTGGGTGTGCGGCGCCTCTGTACTGGGGTCACAACAGAGCTCAAAAGAGCTTGGTCTGTTTTGTTCGGCCCGGCCGGACTTACTGTGTCCGGCGCGACGGTTGTCGTCACGTACCGTGGGGCGCCCACGCAATCCATAGATTGATCTTGATTGTCTTGCCTTGTCCTCCAATATATCTCGCATGTCCGGAGCGTTCCCCTTTGGCCGTGTGCTTTTTGAGCGATGCCGGGGTACGGTTCTAGTGAAGGGCCTAGAGGCCTCTCTGTCGCGACCACGGGGGGTCGTTCCGCCGTATGGTCCCCGGTGGATGCGGGTTCATAAGCCTCCTCCTCTAATCGGGGGAGCAGCTTGCGTTTAGGGTAGCTTTTGGAGGGGCGTTCGAGCTCATGCTCTTCGGCCGCGAGGACTTCAGTCCATCTGTCGGCTAGCAGATCCTGATCAGCTCGAAGCTGTTGCTGCTTTTTCTTGAGGCTGTTCGCCATGGGCCATAAGCCTGCGTCTAAAATGCTCTTGTTCGATGGGATCCTCGTGCACGGATTTAATTCATTGTCGCCGAGGCTTGCTTCATCTTCGGAGGGAGGCATATAATCCTCTACCTCTTCTTCTCGCCGCCTCTCTTGAGGGTCTGGCGTCTCCATCCTCCTGCGCTTGGATCTTGCTTTGAGTGGATTGTCTTCGCACTTTGTCGGTGTATTATTATCTCCGGTGCCGGAATCTTCATTCTTCTTGTGGCGGGATTTAGAGCGGCGCCACGACGCCGGCGCTTGGGCTGCTTCTTGGAGGGGTCATCCTCCGTTGTTCCATCGCTGCTCCTGCCTTTTTGGAATGTCCACCATGTATATGTCGTATGACGAGGTGGCCTTCTAGTGCCCTGTAGGCGCTGGGTCTTGGTCGTCTCCGGCATCGTTGTCCATACCGTCGACGTCTCCGGAGTCATAGTCTAGCATGTCGGTTAGATCGTCGACAGCGGCTACCAAGTGGGTGGTGGGTGGGCGTTGAATTTCTTGGTCGTCCGCATCTCAACCTTCCTGACCGTAATCTGGCCAGGGCTCTCCGGATAAAGAGAGAGACTTTAGTGAATTCAGGATGTCGCCAAAGGGCGAGTGCTGAAAGATGTCCGCGGCAATAAACTCCATGATGGGCGCCCAATCGGATTCGATTGGCAGGGGCGCGGGGGGTTCGGAGTCCGGAGAGGAGTCCGACACCCTGGAGTCGAGGTCTTCGCAAAGGACAGGGATGGAGTTCGGCTCGATCGCCGTAGAGATTAAAGCCCCCGAGGCGGTGTCCAACCACTCGTCCCCGATCGGGGAGTCCGGCTCCGGATTAAGGGTCGGAGCGGATTCTGGTGCGGCCTCCAGGGCACTGTTCGGCTGCAGAGCTAGATCATGCCCATCGAGACAGTGCGGCGCGCTTGGCTGTGGCTCGAATCCGTCGAAGATCAAGTCTCCGCGGATATCGGCCGTATAGTTTAAACTTCTGAATCTGACCTGACAGCCAGGGGCGTAGCTTTCGATCTGCTCCAGATGGCGGTTTAATTAGCCCAGATGCAAAGCCGCCGAACACGAAGATCTGTCCGTGAGAAAAGTCTCACCCTGGACCGCGTCGTTGTTGATGATCGAAGGAGCCATCGGGCCTATCGGTGACGCATACGGAGGAACTCTCAATGAAAGCACCAATGTCGGTGTCAAACCGGCGGATCTCGGGTAGGGGGTCCCGAACTGTGCGTCTAGGCGGATGGTAACATGAGACAAGGGTCATGATGTTTTACCCAGTTCGTGCCCTCTTGATGGAGGTAAACCCTACGCCCTGCTAGATTAATATTGATGATGTGTGTTACAAGAGTGGATCTACCACGAGATCAAAGAGGCTAAACCCTAGAAGCTAGCCTATGGTATGATTGTTGTTCGTCCCACGGACTAAAACCCTCCGGTTTATATAGACACCGGATAGGTTAGGGTTACACCGAGTCGGTTACAATGGTAGGAGATCTACATATCCGTATCGCCAAGCTTGCCTTCCACGCCAAAGAAAGTCCCATCCGTACACGGGACGAAGTCTTCAATCTTGTATCTTCATAGTCTTGGAGTTCGGCCGATGATGATAGTTCGGCTATCCGGACACCCCCTAGTCCGGAACTCCCTCAGTCATTCTGAGCCAGGCAATCATGTCGCTTTGTCCAAGCACACCATGAAAGATGAATTTGCAGCTTTTGGTAAAGGCAAATGGAACACTGATTTAGCCACTTTTGCCACTCTGGACCCCCAAGAACTTTATTCCGGCTACCTGAATCCGCTATATACCAGCCGTGATTGCGAAGCCGGTTTGATAAAAATGATGAAGGATAAATATGAGGTAAATTCCATATGACTCTCCTTATGTATTTCAATCTTGTCAACTCCAATAGCCCCCAAGTGACGGTTTTAAGATAGTAACTTAAACCGGGACTTTCCAACTTGAACCTTTTTAGTATAGCTTTGCTTTGAGACTGTAGCCTCCAAGTGCCGGTTTAACTTAAGTAAGCTAAACCGGGACTTTGTACAGTAGGAATCCCAGTGTCACTAGAGGATAGAGCAAATACGCATTAGCCCCCAAGTGCCAAGTTGAATACTTGTATTGAGTTTGGGACTTATATGGAATTTGTAGGATAAAAAGAAAATATGCATTAGCCCCCAAGTATCAAGGGCATAAATTGTTATGTGGTTGGTACTTCAATTCTGCATCATAATCTTTAATCAAATGATGATCTTTACGCCGGGTGATCTGAGCAAGAAAGAAAGCCAAATTGGTGATCTTCAAGAAAACCTGAAATCCCAGCAAGCTGAAACCTCGAAAGCAACAGATGAATTAACCAGCGCTTTAAGCGTCATGGAAAAGCTTAAGGAGGATTTCAACAAGGAGCGGGCGGATTGGGCCACTGAAAAGGCCGCTTTACTTCAAAGGGCAGAGAAAGCTGAGGCTGCACTAAAACCGGTGGTAGATGAGTTGACCATTGTAAAGCGGCAAGTGCATGCCATGACCGCTGCCGTCTTTGGTAAGCATTTTTTATTTCTGAAGTAACGATGTCTTCTCATATTGTAGCCGGTTTACCAACCCTTTGAATGATACAGGGACACGTATTGGCCACTTGGGATCAGATGTGCGGAAGAAACTGAAGGCCGCCTATACATTGATAGAACAACTGTATACAGGTGCGCAACGGATCATCAGCACTGCTTCTCACAACAACCCGGCACCGACCTTGATTCAGGACACCATTAAAAGGTTGTAAATGCTTCCTGCCTGGATTGAAGAATTGAAGAAATCTGCTGCTAGAACCGGTGCTATAAACGCCTTAATCCGGGCAAAAGCATGGGTTCCAGATTTTGATCCTGTTCAAGCAGCCCAAGGCTTCCCAAGTGTGAAGGAGGACGGGACAGAATTCAGCGAAGAGGATCTCCAGGCTATAAACCGGGAAGTGCTCCCTCTGGCTTGTCAATTGGCTGAAGAGGCAAATTTGCCTCACTATCAATCTCAATATGATAGTCAAAACAAACGAGTGGCTGCACCAGTTCCTGAAGCGGAGAACCTTATCCCTCCAATCCGTAAGCATATTATGCTCCTGACATTGAACCGTCATTGCTGATCAACGATGAAGCTGTATTTCAAGCATTAATAGGAATCGACTGGACAACTGTTGATTTCCAGCCGCTGGGTAGGGGAGCGGTTTAAGCGGGCGCAGATGACACAAAGAACCATCGTGGCAAGTGGCGACCAAGCCTGAACCGGAAGCCGGTTTACATTATTGTTCCATTATGTTACGCAGAGAAACAATTATCTTATCTGGGCACCGTGTTGCCTTGTAATAGACTAGCTGCCACACTTAATGTTGATATGCCTTCGTGCATACTTATTGCAACTTATGCTTCCGTTGAATCATCCATGTTAAACTGTTATCTGCAGCAAAAGGCTTAAAACGCCGATGTGCTTGTACCACCAGGCGGGTTATAATATCGCTGTATGTGCAATCAAAGATAACATTTTAAACATATGATCAAATATCAAAAGATATGACACCTGCCATCGTAGGCCATGAACTTGGCGGTGCCAATCTTAAAGCAGAACTTCTAAGAGACCCACTCTGCGAGGAGAGAACAGCTCCTGTGAATATAAGATCGGTTTACCAAATAAACCGTGCCTTTTTACAAAGAACACCGGTGTTACTCCAGAATAGGATGTTAACAGAAAATGAAACCGGGCAAAGCGTCTCCGGATCAAGAATAGACCGTGTTCTGTCAATTGACAGTCGAACCGGCTTAACAATCGTTGGTTTAAAAACACAACAAGAAAAATATGCAAATAAGAGAAATATATCTCAAGCAAAGACAAATAGAATCATTTGCAAAAAAGAGGCTATCTGAGCCGATCAAGTGGCATTACCATGGTCGGACACGACCAAGCCCTCGACAGGCGTAGCTATGGTTCAAGTCAGCCAAGGTCCCCAAATGATGCAGTGGAATTACACCGATCAAGAGGTGTAGCGATGGTTCGGGTTCGACCAAAGCCCCCAAGTGATTATGTGGCCTTAGGCCGATCAAGAGGCATGACTGGTTCAGACATGACCAAGTCCCCAAGTGATCTTGTGGCTTTCGCCTGTCAAGAGGTGTTGCATTGGTTCGGATACGACCAAGCCCCCTAGTGACATGATACAAAGCTTGCTTGAAAAAGCTAACTCAAGGGGTAAACCGGAGGTCGCTTTAAGATAAAAACTCCGTGTAACCACACATGATGTAAAAATAACAGAGACCCCGCTTTAGCTAAGGCTCTGGTTTATTGTATTGATCATAATATATACATTGTCATAATATGTACATAAGTAGAGCCTATGGCTCAAGTATAGTAAGGCCGAAGATGAGCTATATTCCACGGCCTATTGGTCTCCTCCTCTGACGTGCGTGAGTCCTTATGCTCTCGAATATCGATCAGATAGTATGACCTATTGTGCAGATTCTTGCTGACCACGAAAGGTCCCTCCCAAGGTGGGGATAGCTTGTGCATATCAGTCTGGTCTTGGATGAGTCGAAGCACCAAATCTCCTTCTTGAAAGGTTCTGGTTCTAACTCGGCGACTGTGATAGCGAAGAAGATCCTGCTGGTAAATCGCCGAACGGGCAGCTGCGATATCACGCTCCTCGTCCAACAGGTCCAAAGCGTCTTGCCGTGCTTCCTCGTTGTCCGCTTCAACATAGGCCGCTACACGAGGTGAATCATGACGGATATCACTGGGGAGAATCGCCTCCGCTCCGTAGACCATGAAGAACGGTGTGTATCCTGTCGACCTGTTGGGCGTAGTGTTGATGCTCCATAACACAGATGGTAACTCCTCAACCCAACATCCCGGCGTTCGTTGTAAAAGAACCATAAGCCGGGGCTTGATGCCTCGTAAGATCTCTTGGTTAGCCCTCTCTGCTTGGCCATTGGACTGTGGCTGAGCTACTGATGACACGTCAAGCCGGATGTGCTCGCCACAAAACTCCTTCATAGCAGCCTTGGACAAGTTGGTACCATTATCGCATGATACCGTGGAAAGCCAAACCGGAAAATCACCTTTTTAATGAATTGAACCGCCATGCCTGCATCACACTTGCTAACGGGCTCCGCTCCAACCCACTTTGTAAACTTGTCCACCGCCACCAAAAGGTGGGTCTTCTTGTCCTTGGACCTTTTGAAAGGTCCGACCATATCCAGCCCCCAAGTCACAAACGGCCAAGTAATTGGAATCATCCTCAATTCTTGAGCCGACACATGAGCGCGCCTTGAGAATTTCTGACAGCCATCACATCGTCTAACCAGGTCCTCTGCATCAGCATGAGCAGTCAACCAATAGAAACCGTGACGAAACGCCTTAGCCACCAGAGACTTTGAACCGGTGTGGTGACCACAATCCCCTTCGTGGATTTCACGCAAAATTTCACAACCTTCCTCTGGAGACACACAGCGTTGAAACGCTCCTGACACACTGCAATGATGCAACTCGCCATTGATAATGGTCATGGACTTGGATCGCCGGACTATCTGCCTGGCCAGAGTCTCATCCTCTGGTAACTCGCCCCGGTTCATGTACGCAAGATAAGGAATCGTCCAATCCGGAATGACATGCAGGGCCGCCACCAACTGAGCCTCCGGATCAGGAATAGCCAAATCCTCTTCACCAGGGAGCTTGACGGACGGGTTATGCAGAACATCTAAGAAGATGTTAGGCGGGACCGGTTTACGATGAGAGCCCAGCCGGCTTAAAGCGTCCGCCGCTTCATTCTTCCATCTGTCCACATGATCCACCTGATAACCCTTAAAGTGACCTGCAACAATATCCACCTCACGATGATAGGCTGCCATGAGATGATCCTTGGAATCCCAAGTGCCAGATACTTGTTGAGCCACCAGGTCCGAGTCATCGAAGCATTTAACTCGGCTGAGATTCATCTCCTTAGCCATCCGGAGACCATGGAGTAAAGCTTCATACTCAGCTGCATTGTTAGTACAAGGGAACATTAAGTGGAGAACGTAACAGAACTTATCACCTCGTGGGGAAGTTAATACGACTCCAGCCCCCGAGCCCTCCAATTGCCTGGACCCATCAAAATGGATAGTCCAATAAGTGTGATCCGGTTTCTCTTCAGGTGCTTGTAGTTCCGTCCAATCATTGATGAAATCTACAAGTGCCTGAGATTTGACTGCCGTCCGAGGCACGTATTTCAATCCGTGCGGCCCAAGCTCTATAGCCCACTTGGCAATCCGCCGCCGCCTCCTGCTCAATTATATCTCCCAAAGGAGCGGAGCTGACTACTGTGATGGGATGTCCCTGGAAGTATTGTTTAAGCTTCTGGCTTGCCATGAAAACTCCATACACCAACTTCTACCAATGTGGGTACCTTTGCTTGAACTCAATAAGCACCTCGCTGATATAGTAAACCGGACGCTGAACCGGATATTCCTTGCCTGCCTCTTTGTGCTCCACCACAATAGCCACGCTGACTGCGCGAGCATTAGCTGCTACATATAGTAGTAATGGTTCCTTGTCAATCGGAGCTGCAAGAACAGGCGGATTGGCTAACTGCCGCTTTAAATCCTCAAATGCTTTATCAGCAGCCGAACTCCAGACGAATTGATCCGTCTTCTTCAGCATCTGGTACAAAGGGATCGCCTTCTCACCAAGGCGGCTGATAAACCGGCTCAGCGCGGCAATCCGGCCTGCCAAGCGTTGAACGTCGTTGATACACTTCGGTTTAGCCAGGGAGGTAATAGCTGTAATCTTCTCCGGATTAGCTTCAATTCCCCTGTTGGACACAAGAAAACCCAATAACTTGCCTGCCGGTACACCAAAAACACACTTGGCCGGGTTGAGCATCATCTTGTAAGTCCGTAGGTTATCAAAGGTTTCCTTCAAATCGTCAACCAGAGTCTCCTTCTCCCTTGACTTAACCACAATATCATCCACATAGGCATGCACATTACGGCCGATCTGCTTATGAAGGCAATTCTGTACACACCGTTGATAAGTTGCCTGGGCGCTCTTGAGCCAAACTCAAACGCTCACAACCCGCGGTAGCATCAATAATCTGGTCAATGCGGGGGAGGGCAAAAGGATCTGCTGGACAAGCTTTGTTAAGGTTTTGTAGTCCACACACATGCGCCAGGTGCCATTTTTCTTAAGAACCAGCACCGGATTAGCCAGCCATTCTGGATGAAAAACTTCAACAATAAAGCCAGCCGCTAAGAGCCTGGCCACCTCCTCTCCAATAGCTTTGCGCCTTTCTTCGTTAAGCCGGCGGAGAAACTGCTTCACCGGTATGTACTTAGGATCAACATTAAGAGTGTGCTCAGCGAGTTCCCTCGGTACACCTGGCATGTCAGAAGGCTTCAATGCAAAAATGTCCCGATTCTCACGGATGAACTCGATGAGCGCGCTTTCCTATTTAGGGTCCAAGTTGGCAGTGATAGTGAACTGCTTGGACGAATCGCCAGGCAAGAAGTCAACAAGCTAAGTCTCAGCCGCCGATTTGAACTTTAAATCCGAATCATGCTCTGTAGTTGGCTTCTTCAACGGAGTCATGTCCGCCGGATCAACATTGTCCTTGTAGTATTTCAACTCTTCCGTGGCACAAACCGACTCCGCATAGGCCGCATCACCTTCCTCACATTCCAAAGCAATCTTCCGGCTTCCATGAACCGTTATTGTTCCCTTGTGACCCGACATCTTGAGCTGTAAATAGATATAACAAGGCCGTGCCATGAATTTGGCATAAGCCGGCCGCCCAAATAGGGTGTGATACGGGCTCCGGATCTTCACCACCTCAAAAGTCAGTGTCTCTGACCTGGAATCATGTTCGTCTCCAAAGGCCACTTCCAGAGCTATCTTGCCAACAGGATATGCTGACTTGCCAGGTACCACACCATGGAACACCGTATTAGACGGTTTAAGATTTTTATCTGTTAGCCCCATACGGCGGAAGGTCTCATAGTATAGGATGTTAATACTGCTCCCTCCATCCATGAGCACCTTGGTGAACTTATAACCTCCCACCTGAGGGGCCACCACCAATGCTAGCTGACCCGGATTGTCAACTCGGGGAGGGTGATCCTCTCTGCTCCATACGATTGGCTGTTCCGACCAGCGTAAATAACGCGGCACGGCCGGTTCAACAGAATTCACCGCTCGCTTGTGAAGTTTCCGGTCTGGCTTATCCAAGCTAGTAGTGAAGACATGATATTGCCCGCTATTCAACTGCTTTGGATGGCTCTGATAACCCGACTGCTGTTGCTGCTGCTTGTAACCACCTTGGTTATTGATTGTTGTGTCCACCCTGATTACCATTGAAGCCTGAACCGGAAGCCCCTCCATCGTGACCCGGCCCATGGAAACCGGATCCTAAGCCACCACCTGATCCATGATCATATCGGAAAGCATTAGAATTCTTGAACTCCTGCATAATGTAATAATCCTTCCAAAGGTGATTGGCTGGCATTTCCTTCGTCCCGTGCTTTGGACAGGGCTGGTTTAACAGATAGGTTAGGCGGTCCGGGTTAGGATTTGGAGCTCCACCGCGGTTTGCCGCTTTACCCTTGCGTCGCTGGCCCTTGTCCTGTGCGCTAGTATTAGCCACAAAGTCCATGCTGCCATCCGCTTTACGCTTGCCTCCGTTCCCATGTCATGCTGTGTTGTGTTGCTGCCCCTTGGAGTTGCTGTTCTTTTTTCCCTTCCCTGCCTTGTCATCCTCAGACTCGGGATCCTTGGTACTATCAGAATCAGCATACTTCACTAAAGCACCCATGTGGGTCCCCATATCATTACAATGGCGCTTCATTCGTCCCAATTTCAACTTCAGAGGCTTAAACCGGCAGTTGCCTTCCAGGGTTATAACCGCAGAATCAGCGTTGATACGGTCTGACGAGTGCAAAATTTCCGAGACACGGCGCACCCAATGGGTCGTTGACTCTCCTTCCTCCTGGACACAGGCCGCCAAGTCCACTATCGACATGGGCTGCTTACAGGTATCCTTGAAATTCTGGACAGACCGGGCTCGCAAATGGGCCCATGAGCTGATAGAATTGGCCGGTAAGCTTTTTAACCAAGTACGGGTTGTCCCTTCAAGCATCATGGTGAAGTACTTTGCACACGCGGCCTCATCCACATCCAGCATCTCCATGGCCATCTCGTAACTCTCTACCCATGCTTCTGGAGACAAATCGGCAGTGTAATTTGGCACCTTGCGTGGACCCTTGAAGTCTGGGTAAGCGCACATTGCGTAAAGCGGGGATTAAACAGGGCACCCCCAAAGAACTAGAAGTGACCCCTGGCTCGACTGAGGTGGTGGGACGAACCGGCGTAAGCTGACGCGCCTCGTTTTGTGCTGCTAACTCGGCCTCCCTGCGTGCCCGGGCCCGGTCCACCACTTCCTGAGCATCACGAATACCGCCCGCCGGGTTATTGCCATGGGGCGCTTCACGGTTCCGTGCATTGCTTGACACAGCCGGTTCATCCATACGCCTGCTGTAGCTCCAACTCGGACGAGGGGTGGAATGAATTCGGTCATGGCTGTATGAATACGCTTCCTATTGGATCAAAGTGGTCCGAAGGAGCTCCTTAACTCGGCGCGTCTCCACCGCCTGCGGAGAATCACCTTCGATCGGGATGGCCTCCAGTCGTGAAGCGGCAGCGACAAGATTGTCCATGGGATTGGAATAATGACCTGGAAGTGTCTGGACCGGCACAATATCGTTCTGTCGAGGCAGTTCCATTAGGCGAGGTTGAACCGGCGTGCCTGGCCCAGGCGCCTCTGCCCGGTTTACCACCGGCGGGTTACTGGTTCCTGCGCCTGGGGTGTGAAAGAGATTTCTGGCGTCGAAAACCGAAGGCAAGCGGGACCGGTTCTTCCGCTTCAAGACCTCATGCGACGCGTTCTGATCCAGCATAAGCTTATAGGCCAGGGCATCCAAAGCGGCCAGCTCTGCGGCCATCCTGTCATTCTTGGCTGCCAGGTCGGCCTTGGCCTGAGTGATCTGCTCCCTCACCTTTGCAACCTCTGCGTTGGGCGTCTTGATCTGCCGGGTTAGCCTCTGCCATGAGCACAGCCAGCGCATCAAACAGATCAGATAAAACTTGAGCCGGTGGGCGCACAGGACCTCCTGCCCCGGCCACCGCCGCTGCTGATCCGGAGAACATTACCGCTACAGTTGAAGAGTGGACCGCCGCCTGTGTACCGGCCATGAATATTCCAACCCGGTTGGGCAGATCGGAGGGTTCCGGAATACTGTCGCCATCGGAACAGCCCCCAATCCGGCCGTCTTGCAACTGATATAATGATTCAGTTTCTCCGGTCGAGGACTCGTCTCCGGAATAAATGACGGTCTCGCTACCAGATCCCAATCCATCCTCATATTCTCCTCCATGGATGACCCCCACGAAGGCACGCTTCACGGCCGGTTTAACCTGGGCAGATCTCGCACGCTGAGCCGTTTCGACGAGGTCGGTGCAGATGTCCGGCTCAGGACCCGGTTCACCGATCTTGCCGATGAAGACGTGTATGCCACCAAAGGGGACCCGGTACCCATACTCAATTGAGCCGGCCTCGCGGCCCCATCCTGCATCGTCGATGTAGAGCTTGCCGCAACGACTCTTGGTCATCCGGCCCACAGCATAGCCCTTGAGTCCTTCGAAGTTGCCCTCCAAGAACTTGAAACCATCGTGCGATAGCCCCACGGTGGGCGGCAATTGTCGTGGTTTTGTCACGGCAGATGTCCTCATGAAAGGACTTAGTCGTGGAGCCATCGCTACGGGTTAGCTTGAAGGGGTTAAAGCGGACACAAGGACGCAAGAGAGTTTATACTAGTTTGGCCCCTTCGATGAAGGTAAAAGCCTACTTCTAGTTGTGATGGGATTGATGGGGTTTCGATGACTAGGGAGCAAATAAGCTTCGCCTAAGTCTCGAGTTGTTGTCTGTTGTCCTCAAACCGCCGTCGGGTCATCCCCTTATATATATGGGTGGCGCCCGTCGGTTCACAGAGTCCCGATACCGGTTTATAGATGTATCCGGCTCGGTCTCTACTATTCCTAACTTACAATACAAGTTACATACTGACACCGGTTTACAGCTACAGGCCTTGAACCGGCTATGGGCCTTAAGCCCTCATCTGCCTACTTGGGCTTTAACATATTCAACTACTGATGAAATTAACCCGGCCTGTCCTGGCCAGTTTACGCCCAGTGGTTATATCCCCAACAGATCCCAAGGGGCGTAATCGAGCATCACCTCAACGTGTGCCCCAACGTATGCCCCGTGAAGCAGAAAGCGAGACGGCAGTCCACTGATAAGCAGGCTTTCATCGTCCAAGAGACCCGCAAGCTAGAAGCGGCAGGGGTCATTCGCGAGGTCCGATACCCAGATTGGCTGGCTAACCCGGTCGTCGTGCTGAAGAAAGGGGGGAAGGAACGCATGTGTGTCGACTTCACCAACCTCAACAAAGCCTGCCCGCAAGATCCATTCCCACTCCCTCGTATCGATCAGATCGTTGATTCCACTGCCGAGTGCGACATGTTGTGTTTCATGGATGCCTTCTCTGGCTATCACCAGATCAAGATGGCGGTAGAAGACGTGGAAAAAACGGCTTTCCTGACCCCGTGTGGAGTGTACTGCTACACATGCATGCCGTTTGGGCTGCGCAATGCAGGAGCAACCTTTCAGCGACTGATGCACATCACCTTGGGTCCGCAGCTCGGGAAGAATGTTGAGGCTTACGTCGATGACATTGTGGTGAAGTCTCGGGAAGCCAGAATCCTGATACAAGACCTGGAGGAAACCTTCGCGAGCATCAACGCAGTGAACCTGCGGCTCAACCCGGAGAAGTGTGTGTCTGGGGTCCCCTCGGGCAAGCTCTTGGGCTTCCTCGTGTCCCACAGAGGCATCGAGGCTAACCCAGAAAAGGTCAAGGCGGTCGAGGACATGAGCCCGCCAAAGACCCTCAGAGAAATGCAGAAGCTCACTGGGCGCGTGACCGCACTAGGACGCTTCATATCCAAGTTGGGGGAGCGAGCGCTGCCTTTATTCTAGCTAATGAAGAAAAAAGGGCCCTTTAAATGGACTGAAGAGGCCGACAAGGCGTTCCAAGATCTCAAGAGGTACCTAACCAGCCCTCCGGTAATGGTGGCCCCGCGCCCTCAAGAACCCCTGGTGCTCTACCTTGCAGCCACTCCCTACTCTGCCAGCGCGGCCCTGGTGGGGTTAGGGAAGAGCGTTGGACCAAGGCCGCGGCAGCTGCCCGGGTCAAGGCGAAGCAAGGTCAAGGAGGACTCACATAGACCACTACCACAGCCGAGAAGGATCAGCCGCCGCAGGGAAATGCACACGGGACTGAAGAGACCCCTCCCCCTGGCGACCAGCCGCTGGGGGCTCCACTGTCTCAGGAGGAGCCACGGCCTCCGGAGGGCGCCATCGACACCAGCACTCCGAACCTCGTTGAACACCCTGTGTACTTCGTCAGCACAATGTTGCGAGACGCGAGGGCGCGGTACCCCATGCCCCAGAAACTCCTCCTCGCGCTATTGGTGGCCTCGCGCAAGTTGTGGCATTATTTTCAGGGCCATCCCATCAAGGTTGTCTCAGCGTACCCCTTGGAAAGGGTGCTCAGGAGCCCCAACTCAGCTGGAAGAGTCGCTGAGTGGAACATCGAACTGCAAGCATTTCAGCTCGAATTCAAGACAACCAGAGTCATCAAGGGGGCCGCATTGGCAGATTTTGTGGCAGAATGGACGGAGGCGCCGGGCCTCAAGAATAATGAGGATCGATCCCTCTCCCCGGGAAGCGAGGAGTCGGACGGTTGGGTCATGTACTTCGACGGGGCGTTCTCCAGACACGGCGCAGGGGCTGGTGCAGTGCTTATATCTCCTACTCAAGACAAGCTCTACTACGCCGTGCAGCTCTGCTTCTAGCACGGAGAAAAGGTCTCCAACAACATAGCAGAATATGAAGGCCTGATAGCAGGCCTGAGGGACGCAGCTGCCCTGGGAAGCGCCTTACCATCCAGGGTGATTCACAACTCCTCGTCAACTTCTCCAACAAAGTATACGAGCCGAGGGATGAGCACATGGAAGCCTACCTCGCGGAGGTCCGCAGGATGGAGAAGTAGTTCTGGGGACTGGAGTTGCAGCATGTGCCTCGTGGCACCAATCAAGAGGTTGACGACATCGCCAAACGGGCATCCAGGCGGCTACCTCAGGAACCTGGCGTCTTCGAGGAGAGGCTCTTCAAGCCCTTAGCCACGCCATCGCTGTCAAGCACGGTGCAGCCTCGGGAGGAGCTCCCCCAGCCACCTGCCTCGGCAGCCCCGGTCTGTGGACCGGCCTCAGGAGCGCACCTGCTCTTGACGCTGGAGCCTCAGGAGGGGTGCTGGATCACAGAGCTCCGGAGCTACCTGACGCAAGGGACCTTGCCGGAGAAGGAGGAGGAAGCGGAGCGTGTGGCGCGGCAAGCCACAGCGTACTGCATCGGGGATGGAGAGCTCTACCGGAAGCGACCAAATGATGTGTCCCTACGCTGCATCTCCAGGGAGCAAGGGAAGGAGCTGCTGGCAGATATACACGGTGGAGACTGTGGGTATCATTCGTCATCACGGACCCTCGTCGGCAAAGCGTTCCGCAGCGGGTTCTATTGGCCCGCCACGCTCAATGATGTCGTGGAACTGGTGAAGGCTTGCGAGGCCTGCCAATTCCATGCCAAGCAGATCCACCAGCCAGCGGGAGGTCCGCAAACTATACCCCTCTTGTGGCCATTCGCAGTCTAGGGGCTGGATATCCTGGGCCCGCTTCCTCGGGCGCCAGGGGGCTATCGCTACCTCTACGTCGCCGTGGACAAGTTCACCAAGTGGGCTGAAGTGGAAGCCGTCCGCACCATCCCCGCAGGTTCTGCGGTCAAGTTCATCAAGGGAATCGTGAGCCGGTTCGGGGTACCGAACCGCATCATCACCGACAATGGTTCGCAGTTCACCAGTAACCTCTTCAAAACATACTGTGCTAACCTCGGGGCACAGGTATGCTACGCTTCAGTAGCGCACCCACGGAGCAACGGTCAGGCCGAGCGGGCCAACGTAGAGGTCCAGAGGGGCCTCAAGACCAGGACATTCGAGAAGAAGCTGGAGGCCTGCGGCAGAGGTTGGTACGACGAGCTTCAGTCCGTGTTGTGGTCCATCCACACGACCGCAACCAAGCCAACTGGTGAGACCCCGTTCTTCCTGGTCTATGGGGCTGAAGCGGTCCTCCCTCACGAGGTCATACGTCGTTCCGCACGGGTCCTGGCGTTCGACGAGGCGCAGCAGGACGCCATGCGGGGGATGGACCTCGTGCTGGGGGAGGAGCATCGTCGAGAAGCCGCGCTACGAGCGGCGAGGTACCAACAAGCACTGCGACGATACCACTGCCGCAACATCTGCCCCAGAACTATTGAGGTAGGGGACCTCGTGCTCACACGGGTTCTCTCCAGGGAGGGACTACATAAGCTCTCTCCCATGTGGGAGGGCCCATTCAAGGTTGTTCATGTTTCCAGGCCCGGCTCCGCGCGCTTGGAGACTCGGGGAGGGTGCCCGTCGAACGCTGTGGAACATCCAACACCTCCCGGAGGTTTTACCCTAAAAAGGCCCAGCCTGTGAAGAAGGTGAATGCACATGAAGGCTGTTGCGTTTTGGAAAAGGCCCACAGCACGTGAAAAAAGGCGAATGCACGTGAAGCTGTGCGTTTGGGAAAAGGCCCAGCACATGAAGAAGGCGAATGCTGTGAAGCTGTGCGTTTTGGAAAGGCCCAGAGCCTGTGAAGAAGGCGAATGCCTGTGAAGCTGTTGCATTTGGGAAAAGGCCCAGAGCCTGTGAAGAAGGCGAATGCCTGTGAAGCTGTTGCGTTTTGGAAAAGGCCCGGAGCCTGTGAAGAAGGCCAACGCCTGTGAAGCTTATCTTTCTGAGAAAGGCCCGGAGCCTGTGAAGAAGGCCAATGCCTGTGAAGCTTGCTTCCCCCAAGAAAGGCCCGGAGCCTGTGAAGAAGGCCAACGCCTGTGAAGCTCGCCGCCCGTGACACTCTCACGTAATAATGAGTTGGGGCTGTACACACCCCGGAGTCTCGAGGCGCCCGGCCTCGGTACAGGGCTCCCTCCACGCCCAGTGGCAGCACTTAGCTCCTTATTTGGTGAGAAGACGTCGAAGACTAGATTAGGTGCCGTACGCGGCTTTTTCATTTGCTTTCTGCAGTTGGCTTGTTCATTCCCATTCGAAGTTTTATTGAAGTTGTCGCCGTCTTTGGCTTGTGACTCTTTGCCTTCTTCGCTCTCCTGCCTCGATTTCTCTCGCGCGAGTCTCGCGAGGGAGCAACGCGGGCACCCTCGCGAGTGTTTTCTGCCCCTATTGCTTGAGGTTTCCCTAACCGGGTCCACTACGGGAGCACCCCTCCAGTCCGTGCCCCACGGGCACCGCGAACACAGGACACAGGTGATCGCCTCCACAACTGAGGCCGGAAGCTACCTCTCCTGGCTAATCTGTGCAGGGCATGAAGCGTTCGACGAGGCCTCGGCTTCGGGAGGTGAAGACCGCGGCAGGTCGCCCCAGAGCTAAGTAATTTCTACGCACAGGCGTGAGGCACAGGAGCCTAATACAGAGATGGAGGAAACAGTACGATAATTAACAGCAACAGTCCAAGCATGCCCCCGCGGGGCCCTACACTACTATCTTTTTGCGCAGGAAAAGGAAAAGGACAAAACAAGCATGGCTCGCTTGACACAAACTCGCGGCGAAGGCTCGAACTGCCTCCGGAGCTCAGGCAGACTCCCTCTCGCGCTTCACCGAGGCGCAACGGCGGGCAGACCCGCTACCTCCCCCCAGGCGGGCGCGGCGGCGCGGAGGCTGGGCATGGCCACCGCTGGAGGAGCCGCTGTCCGAAGAAGAGTCGCTGAAGCTCGACGAACCCCGAGCGCCAAAGACCACGCGTGCGCCGTCATCTTCATCCTGATCGACGCCGGGGCTAGGCCCACCGCCGCGGTCGTCGTCCTCGGGGCAGCACCCGGTGCGGCGACCGTCTTCCCCGAACACCCTCACGTAGAGGGTGGCATCGTTGTCGAACTTGAAGTGCAGGGTGCACCGCCGGCTCAAACCACGTGCGCGGGCAAACATTTGCCAGCCGTGGGTCAGGGACACTCTCCCGGCGGGGTAGACCTCTAGCGAAGCCCAGGAGGCCCGGCTACAGCAACCCGTCACTTTGGAGCCGAGGAGGCCGCCCGGGCGCCCGGTAGGAAGTTCACCTAGGAGGAAGCGGGAAGGCTGGAGCCAGTCTTGGTCGGCTCCGCCGACCACCACGACAAACTCGGCAGCACCTCTGCCGAGTGGAAGCCTTGACCTAGGGGTCGCGCCCGTGCAGCGCCCATCAACGGCCTGCCGCCCATCACCCGCGGAGATCACCTCCACGGCCGAGAAGCCGCTATAGAGCCACGAGGGTGCTTGCGGGGCGGCCTCGACCGCGCTTAGGCGGGGAGAGTCAGGCTCCACTGGCGAGCCTTTCCTTTCTCATGACGAGAACCTCTCTTTGGAGCCATGAAGAAGAAGGAGAAGCAAGAAGGGATGGACTGGAAGGGGAGGCGCCGTTCCGTACTCATAGACGGGGAAGGCCAACCGTCGACCTCCACGATCACAGGTAATCATGACTCACTTTGCATGCAGGGACTTGTCAATTCGTTCAGTTGCCAAGGCGTCGTGGGGAAGTGGAGACGCCCACGTCCAATCAACCGCCACGCGGCGCCCAAGACCGCAGGCTGTTAGGGCCCGCGGTGCTTCACCCTTGCCCTTTTGCTTCTCTGCTAAGCCAAGTACAGGCGCGCCTTGGGCCCGGGGCTACTGTCGGCGTTCTGGGAACGGGGGTACCCAGACTTGCCAGCCTGCAGCCCTGCGTGTGGCGTAAGGGAGGCCAGTCGGCCCATCTTCATCAACACAAGCTCAAGACCCTCGCGAGGCCAAGCCTCATGAGGGCAAGCGACAGGAAGCTTCCTCGAGCACGGCCTCGTCGGGCTGGCTCGCGAGGAGGCGGAGAGATCAAGCGGGGTACCTCACGAGGTGCCCATGGCGCAAGCCATGACGACCAAGGGCGCCCGGTGAGCGCCCGACTGCCTTGATGTCCTCATTTCCTCTTTGGTGCAAAGGAGGCAAGCGCTTGACGAGAGTATCAAGCAAAGGCAACCATTTCGGTGCAACAAGACCAAGACCAGCCCAGCGGCAGGAAGGAAGTCATCATGGAGCCCAAAAGGCGTCATCGACGGAGCCTTCGCATGACGAGGACCAACTTTAGTCGAGGATAAGTGTACTAGATGTTCCCCTTCAAAATGGCCAATTGTTGGCGCCCTTCCGCTCAATATTTGGGGAAGAGGCCCAGGGCCTCTGCCTACAAATAGGACTAGCCACCCACATGGTAGAGGACGGATCGATCATCTTGGATCTGGTCGAGCAAGAGAGCAAGAAAGAAAGAGAGAGAGAGAGAAGCGACTGAACTCCCCCTAGCAGTTCATCGCACCGGCCAAGAACAGACCCTCGCGAGGCTGTTCTTCCTTGTACTGTTCATCATCAGCCCCAGAGGCAATCCACCACACCACAAACTAGAGTAGGGTATTACACCACAACGGTGGCCCGAACTAGTATAAACCTTGTGTCCCTTGCGTTGTTCATCATTCGTAGTTTAGATCCTTGCGAGGCGACGAAGTATAGGTAGGTAGGAGGTGTGATCCCCGCGCGCACCTCAGAGTTCGAACCTCGAGGGTCTGCCGGAACCCTAAATCCGACAATCTTCACTTGATCCAAATCAGCATTAAAATTCAAATCCAATCTAAAGTCAAAAATTCTTTTTGTCAGACATGAAATCTAAAATGTTCATCTTGTGGCAAATAATCATTTGTTAATATTGGTGGTGGACCAACATTTTTGCAAGGTGTTTAAATGGCCTAAACCAATTAAAGCGATGGCTAAAACAATAGATTAAATGGCTTTTTAATTTATAAAATTGCTACCTTTTTCACAAAGCCTCACAATCTTTTTGTGGCAATGCAAAATAATTCTTTGGATTTGTGTTAGCCAGTGGCATAATTTTGCAAAGTCATTAGTGGCTAAAAGAAAATTTGCAAAAGCTGCTGGAAAAAGAAAAACAGAAAAAAAAGGGGAGAATGAAAGGGGAGAGAGAGAGAGAGCAACCCCCCCCCTCCCTGGACCGAACCCACCTGGGCCGGCCCACCTAACCCACCCGTGCCAGCCCAGTTGCCCCCTCGTAGCGATCTCTCTCCCTCCGCCCTGTTCCTCGCTCTCGAGACCTTAGCAGGCGTCGCCCGCCGAACCACCTCGCCCGGCCACGCTGCTCTGACGCCCTTGGGAAGGATAAGGACGCCAGCGACGACCCCATGCCCCCTCCGAGAGATCTTTTTCCCCCTCCCCCACGAGCTGCTGCTTGCCCTCTCTGCATCTCCCATTCCCCACCGCATCCGAGCGCTGCCGTGGCCCTGCCGCCATGATGCACGCGGTCCCCGACAACGCCTCGCCTCTCCTCCGTGCCAAGAAGAACCGCCTCGACCTTCTCTTCCTCCCCGATGAATCACCTGAGCAGGAGCGCCTCTGCATCGTCCCCTACGTCGTCGTCTTCCTCCTCTCCTCCGACAAACTTCGTCGTCGATTCCGCTGCACCGAGCCCTCCTCGAGCATGCTTGAGCACATCTGCAGGAGCACTGTGAGCCTGCGCTTCTTTCCCCTCTCTCTCCCGAGCTATTCCGATGCCCGTAGCCCCGTTCCCGTAGCTCGCCCGAAGAACCTCGCTGCCGACGAGCTCGGTGTCGTGGCCATGGTCACCTTCACATGCGGCCGAGCGCCGCATCGTGCTCCTGGGGTTCCCAGGGGCCCAACACGCGCGTCTGCTGCTCTCGCCGAGCCCCGTAGCCCGATCCCCGCCAACGCCCGTTCCGCCGTCCGCCCCGCTCGACGCCGTCGTCGTTGCGGCCCGCCCCCGTCTGAGCTAAGCTCGCAGTTGGATGCGCCGCTCCTACCGCTTCCGAACGCGCCCGCCCGCGCCCGTGTTGGCCCCCTGTAGGCGAATCCCGGCCGTCTCCGGCGTCGTGCCGCCGTGGGAGAGGTCGCCGGAGCCTTCTCCGACGCCTCGCCCGACGTGGCGGTCGGGGCCACCCACAGGTCATCCTTGCCGGGCCTGCGGTATTGACTAAGTTGACTCGATCGACTTTTGATCAAGGCGTCCTTGTCAATGACAAAGGGCCCCACTCGCTAAGTAACTTTAGTGTAATTTAAAATGGTTAATTAACCTAAGCAGCCACTGACACCCGGGGCCCACCCCCCTTAATTAGCTATGCTTAATTAAAATGAACTAAATTAGCTCTCTGTCTATGACATGTGGGTCCCACTGGACCCACATCAGTTTGACCTAGTCAGCGAGTCTGTTGACTGCTGACGTAATCAGCATGTCATGCTGATGTCATATTTCTATTTTTGTTAATTTAGATAATTCCAGAATATTGTTTAAACTTTGAAAATTCATAGAAATTAAACCGTAGCTCAGATGAAAATGTTTTCTATATGAAAGTTGCTCAGAAAAATCCAACGAATCCGAATATACGGTCCGTTCATCTGTCACATGACCCTAGCATGCTGAACATGGAACCGTCCCCACTCTTTCATCTGTCCAAAATCCGCCTACCGCTGGGAAATCATCCTCGGATGTTTCCCCCTTTGTCTGCAACGTGTAGTACCGCGTTAGAGCACGCCTAGCCCTACAAATCATCTTGTCATGCTTAGTGATACCTCTGTTTGCTTTATATTTACTGTTTCTCCCCCCTCTTCTCTTCGGTAGACCCCGTGGCGGCTGCCGATGCCGCTGTGATCGACTACGTCACCGACGACCCCTCCTTCTTGTCTGAGCAACCAGGCAAGCCCCCCCTTTGATCATCCCGATATCGCCCATTCCATTCTCTCATGCTTGCATTAGAGTTTGCTACTATTATTGATTGTTCCTATTCTGATGCATAGCCTGCTTTTGTAACCTGTTGTTGTACCTTACCTGCTTATCCTAAACTGCTAAGTATAGGTTGGTTAGAGATCCATCAGTGACCCCCACTTTGTCCCGGATCGCCTACCGGATAATCGTAAGACCCGATCAACGGGATCAAGACCAGGCCCCGACACCGCACATCACTTCCCCTTAGTTGCTCGACACTACTAGGTTACTATCGAGTACCGAGGGTGAGACCTCATCAGCACTTCTGATGTTAACCCTGTAGTGTAGCTATTCGGTCATGGTCATCGAGGGTGATTTCCTCTTTAACCACTTCCGATACCACTCTGTCGTGCAATCCCTCAAGTGTGGACCTCGAGGGTGAATCCTCTTACGTTCACCTTGATGACTACATCGAGTGGAAGTCACCGGGGGTGATTCCTCGGGTTTTCCCCTTGATGTTTAGACACACAGTTACTATGACTACTATGTCTTTACACTGAACCATGTTACTAAAGACGGGTCGACCTTGAGGGGTACCCGCGCGAGCTTATTTGCGAGTGATGTGGAGTCGGGTTGACCTGGAGGGTGCCCGCGAGATAAATACGAGGCGTGGCCGGGCATTCCTAGCCCTTGCCGCAAGTCCTCGAGGCAGGCAACGGGGTCACATCTTTCGTGAGTCTGCTTGTTACCGCACATTCCTAATCCACTACGATTTGGATATTTGATCCGAGGGGCCTCTGGCCTGATAGCACTAACCATCACGTGGGCATAGTATGGGCGTCCTGCGTCGTATGCATCAGCCGAAGCTTAATAGGCGTCGGCAATCGAAGCGGCGTAGCGCCGGGTTGGGCTGTAAGCGCCTGCCTTGTTGAAGGAGGTAGCTAGGTCTGCTCACCGCCGCCCTACTTAGCGTGCAGGAGTTCCCGGGGAGATGGCCTATGACCCCTGGGGGCATAGGTTTAGTCCGGCGTGCTGGCCTCTCTATTAAGCCTAGGTCGGGTTGCGGCATATTGTTTGGCCGAGGCCGAGCATGACCTAGAAAAGTGTGTCCGGCCAGAGTTAATCGAGCGTGGTGGGTAAGTTGGTGCACCCCTGCAGGGAAGAAAATATCTATCGATAGCCTGTCCTACGGTAACGGACACTTGGAGTTGTATCCCGATTGATACAACTAGAACTGGATACTTGTGATGAGAATTGGATGGTGATGATAAATGGATTGTGATGATAACTGGATAGTATGGCTCTGGGATTTCTTTCTCGCAGGGAGTCGAGAAAGGATCTCCGGCCGAGGTTGATAACACTACTACTACTTTACTTTATGCTACTCTACTCCCTCTTGTTTGCTACAAGATGGTGGTTTCGTAAGATGCTAGTCTTCGATAGGACTAGGCCTTCTCTCTATTACGGCATTTACGCAGCCGGTCCACATATACACCCTTCCTTTGATAATGTTGCATATGTAGTGTAGATCCTTGCTTGCGAGTACTTTGGATGAGTACTCACGGTTGCTTTGCTCCCCCTTTTCCACCTTTCTTCTTCTTTCCGGTTGATGCAACCAGATGTTGGAACCCAGAAGTCAGATGCCACCACCGATGTCTACTACTACGTGGATGCCGCCGACGACCAGGAGTAGTTAGGAGGCTCCTAGGCAGGAGGCCTTGCCTTTTCGATCGATGTTGCTTTTGTGCTAGCCTTCTTAAGGCAAACTTGTTTAACTCATGTCTGTACTCAGATAATGTTGCTTCCACTGACTCTTGTGTATTCGAGCTTATGTATTCGAGCCCTCGAGGCCCCTGGCTTGTAATATAAAGCTTGTTTTATTTTAATTTGTGTCTAGAGTTGAGTTGTGACATCTTCCCGTGAGTCCTTGATCTTGATCGTACACATTTGCGTGCATGATTCGTGTATGATTGAATCGAGGGCGTCTGAGATTGGTATCGAGCCATTTGCCCGTAGGTAGCCCCCTTTCCAACTCCTTGGCCGAAGTTGAGTCTAGTCACTGAAAAACTTTTACTAACATTGGCTGTGTGTCTTACGGGCCCACGTCGCCATTGGGTGGTATTAGGATCTTTTATTCCTCGTCTATACTCTGGGACTCTGATCTCTCTTCCATTCGGGTTAAACGATTTTGCTAACTCTAACATTAGGATCTCGTAACTACTTCCTCCCGGAGAGCCCCTTCGTTCCAGATGATGGCCTGGTTCACCAGAAGATTCCGAAGATACCCTTCAGTTTTTCCCGAGACTTTTGTGCTCGTCGCTTTTGCAATACCCTACCTCAGATATATCCTTACGGATAGCTACTTACACTTGCCGTTCATGCTTTCATTCCCGGTTAATCTTGTTATTACAAGATGCCCCGAAATACTCTGCGTTGCCCCGAGAATCCTTTGAGCTTACTGCCTTGCAGTTTTTTACCACATGAATACCCCTACGGATAATTCCTCGCACTTATCGAGTATTCTCTCATCCCTAGCTGTTCTTGTGTTTCACAAAAGTCTTTGAAATACTATTCGATCTTCCGATAATCCTCAACAGCCTGTTGTTCTTAAAATTCTTACTTGCTAGCATTATGGAAAATCCCATAAGTCAAGTAATCTTATTGGCATCCTTTGTCACTATCCTTTTCAGTCCGTTGATTCAATATGTTGCGGATGCTCTCAATCCTCAGTCAGATCATAGAATTCACCCTTCCAGCTTGGACATCATTTGACCAAGAGCTGTTTCTCGACCAATCAAATTGTCGTCGATTGTATCCCTAAGGCTATTCAACTTACTTATCTTTTGATCAGAGCGTCTTCTTCTGATCTTCTATTTTTTTGAAATCATGATTTCTTTGCATTTAAGCATCGAATTATTCAGATGTTTCTATAATCCGAAGCCTTTGCATTCTTTCTTATTCTGGTTGAGTACTGATACTCACATCAGATCCTATGTGGACTGCCAGATCCTTTGTTGGATTTTATCCGACAACGTCCTTCATATTCAATAACCTTTTGAGCCTTTCCTCGGATACATAATGCCTTTGGTAAATTATATCCTCTGTTATTTTACTCGTGGAGTTTGTGGTATATGTTCCTAAGATGTCCCGATGGGTTGAACCTATGCCTTCCTTAAGCTGTGTGAACCCGAAAGTTTTCAAAGGTTCATACTCCTCTGGTAATTCACCTGGTAGATCTTCGCACTCAAATCGATTTTTGTAAAAAGCGTTGAATGAAAGGTTATGCATTGAAGAAGTGGGAGTCGACCTTGAACTTTGTGCTCATGCCCATGGACACGATGTAGATCTTATCATTAAAGCTTCTCTTAAGTTAATTATTCCCTTGGTATAAGTTCATCTTATATCTGGGATCTGGCCTTTTGCAATCGTGGTTCCGACCATGTTCTCCTTTAAATACCATTTCTTGTATAAGTTCAAGCACTTGTCTTCTGCAGAGCAATACCCTAGTCCAACCTCTGCTTTGATCTGTCGTCGAGTATTACCCTCCGGTATCTCGGGAATATCATGAAACTACATAACTTCTTATGAGTTCTTCCTCTACTATTATTTTTGCCGATACTAAATTTTCCACGGGTTCTGAGTTATTAATCACTCGAGGACACCGATAAGTGAATCGGTTGGATCGGTTCCGCACTCCGATTCTATAACTCTAAGTAATTTTCATTGCTTACGATTTTAATAATCATTCAAGTCATTCCTAGCCTGATCGGCTATATCAATGTCGTGCTAATTTTTAAGTGTGCTACCTGGTCCTTCTTCTCGGAGCACAATTTTCGACGATGAGCTAAGCTTTCGTCAATCTTCCTCGTCATATTATTTCACCTTGAATAGCAAGCCTGATTCCGAGATTGTGTCATATTCGTGGTTCCGATAACCTTCCGCCTCAAAATTCCTTTGACTTGATGTCATCGCCGATCGATTACATCTTCATGAAACCTCTCGAAAAATTTGTCATGATCATCATCAACTTCTGAGCTCTTCCAAGATATCAATTGAATTCATGGTAAGAAATGCCATCCTTGGCTCTCGATGATTTGTGCCGACATCGACAACATTCTTGCCTTCCCCCCAACACAATTTTGTTCATATCATTTTGGCATTACATCCTTTTGACCTGTCGATGGATTGCTGCTGAACCCATCGGCCACATCCTCATCTTTCAATGATGAAATTGTACGAACTATTCTAGCAGTTTCCGCGGGATCCTTTGTGAATTCAAAAGTCTGACTTTTACCTGATGACCATGTCAATGATATCTCGAAGTATGCCTGTGGTACTCCGATCGTCAACAAGAACATTGGAAGCGCACTGCGAAATGTTTCTTGATCGATTATCCATACCCTATTGTGTGGGTAATATCATGATTCTTCACTCGCCCCCTTTATGTAAATGCTTTTGAACTTGTTGTCATATCATGTATATCCTGCTCCGCTTCCCCTAGGGAAGGATATACTCCCAATTCTTGTGTGTAAACAGATTTTTCCTTTCCATTGTTCTGTTTAATTTGATAATCATATTATCCTTTCCATTGTTTGGCTTAACATGTCTTGATGTCTATATGATCTAAACAGTAATATTCTCCTCCTTATGTAAACACCTCGGTGTACAATTCTGTCAGTAAGACCTTGTTACTATAGTTGATGACATTTCGGTAACCCCCGATGGACGAGAACTTTGCCTATTGGTCCGCCTCGTTCAACGAGCAGGAAAATGGTTCTCTTCATCCCTCGCCCTTGGTACCAGCGTTGTTGCCAACATAACTGACAGGCTATACTCTGACCTGCCTTGCTATCATGATCGTGCAAATTGATTAGTGCCTTCCTGCTGTTAACCCACATGGTGGGCCCATAACCCATAGTTCCACAGGATCAAAACCTGACTCTACTGTATATCCTCCATTCCGAAGTATCATTTGCTCTTGGCTTTGTGTGTTGTCACGAGCCACCGTCCGAGAGATGATCTATTCCCGATGCTCTGAACCCCTTTCTCTCACTCTGTTCAGGTATCAATCGTTTGTCCATTCGGTTGAAACTTCCTATTGTACCTTCATACTTTGCTCTCAATGTTTTATTAAGTTTCAACTCGAGAGATACCTCTACCTCATTTCCTGAATTGTTCACCAGACAATTAACCCTATATGGGTCAGTTCTCCCGAAGTTACTCTTTACTTCACCACTTAAATCTCGGGACGAGATTTCTTGTAGTGGAGGAGATTTGTAACACCCCCAGTGTCATGCTACAGTAATCACCTGTTAATGGTGCCATGTCATCAGGTTACTGTTGCTAATCTTCACTTGATCCAAATCACCATTCAAATTCAAATCCAATCTAAAGTCAAAAATTCTTTTTGTCAGACATGAAATCTAAAATGTTCATCTTGTGGCAAATAATCATTTGTTAATATTGGTGGTGGACCAACATTTTTGCAAGGTGTTTAAATGGCCTAGACCAATTAAAGCAGTGGCTAAAATAATAGATTAAATGGCTTTTTAATTTATAAAAACTGCTACCTTTTTCACAAAGCCTCACAATCTTTTTGTGGCAATGCAAAATAATTCTTTGGAATTGTGTTAGCCAGTGGCATAATTTTGCAAAGTCATTAGTGGCTAAAAGAAATTTGCAAAAGCTGCTGGAAAAAGAAAAACAGAAAAAAAAAGGGGAGAATGAAAGGAGAGAGAGAGAGAGAGAGAGAGAGAGAGCAAATCCCCCCTCCCTGGACCGAACCCACCTGGGCCGGCCCACCTAACCCACCCGTGCGAGCCCAGTTGCCCCCTCGCAGCGGTCTCTCTCCCCCTGCCCTGTTCCTCGGTCTCCCGACCTTAGCAGGCGTCGCCCTTGAACCACCTGCCGGCAGCGCCGCTAAAAGCGCCCATGAGGAGGATAAGGACGCCAGCTACAACCCCCTGCCCCCTCCGAGAGATCTTTTTCCCCCTCCCCCACGAGCTGCTGCTTGCCCTCTCCGCATCTCCCATTCCCCACCGCATCCGAGCGCTGCCGTGGCCCTGCCGCCATGACGCACGCGGTCCCCGACACCTCCTCGCCTCTCCTCCGCACCAAGAAGGACCGCCTTGACCTTCTCTTCCTCCCCGATGAATCACCTGAGCAGGAGCGCCTCTGCATCGTCCCCTACGTTGCCGTCTTGCTCCTCTCCTCTGACGAACTTCGCCGTCGATTCCGCCGCACCGAGCCCTCCTCGAGCATGCTTGAGCACATCTGCAGGAGCGTTGTGAGCATGCGCTTCTTTCCCCTCTCTCTCCCGAGCTTTTCCGATGCCCGTAGCCCCGTTCCCGTAGCTCGCCTGAAGAACCTCGCTGCCGACGAGCTCGGCGCCGTGGCCATGGTTGCCTTCACATGCGGACGAGCGCCGCATCGTGCTCCTGGGGTTCCCAGGGGCCCAACGCGCGCGTCTGCTGCTCTCACCGAGCCCCATAGCCCGATCCCCGCCAACGCCTGTTCCGGCCGTCCGCCCCGCTCGACGCCGTCGTTGTTGCAGCCCGCCCCCGTCCGAGATAAGCTCGTAGTTGGATGCGTCGCTCCTCCCGCTTCCGAACGCGCCCGCCCGCGCCCGTGTTGGCCCCCTGTAGGCGAATCCTAGCCGTCTCCGGCGTTGTGCCGCCGCGGGAGAGGTCGCTGGAGCCTTCTTCGGCGCCCTGCCGACGTGGCGGTCGAGGCCACCGCACTGAGTCCTTGCCGGTGAACCCAGCTCACTGTTAACTAAGTTGACTCGATCGACTTTCTTGCTGATCGCGTCCTTGTCAATGACAAAGGGCCCCACTTGCTAATTAACTTTATTTTAAAATTGTTAATTAACCTAAGCAGCCACTGACCCCCTGGGCCCACCCCCCCCCCACCTTAATTAGCTCTGCTTAATTAAAATGAACTAAATTAGCTCTCTGTCTATGACATGTGTGTCCCACTGGACCCACAGGTCAGTTTGACCTAGTCAACGAGTCTGTTGACTGCTGATGTAATCAGCACGTCATGTTGATGTCATATTTTGGGGACATTTACATTTGTGCCCCTAACCGAACCCACTACTCAAATTTACCCCTAACTTTTTGATTTTCTCAAATTTGCCCCTAAAAAGCATTTTAAGTCACAGGAATGCCCTCCATCTGGTCAAAGGTGTTTGACCAAAACTTTGAAAATTCATAACAAATTCATATGAACTTATAAGAATGCAAAATAAGATATCAAAATGCTCATAAAAACAACACCTATATGCACATGTCATTTACGTTCATGGCGAAAGCACTCTTTAAAGCTTTTTAGGGTTTATAACATTAAAAACAATTTAGGGTGAATGCAAATAAATGTACATGTAGGTGAGGAACATAAATGACATGCGCACATAGGTGATGTTTGTATGAACATTTGGATATCTTATTTGCATTTTTCTGACTTCGTATGAATTTGTTATGAATTTTCAAAGTTTTGGTCAAACAACTTTGACCAGATGGAAGGGCATTCCTGCGACTTAAAATGCTTTTTACACTGCGTTTGGATGTCTTCATTGGAAGGCTGGAATCTGAATTCGTATTGGTAAACTTCCAATTCACATGTTTGGTTGGACACCGAATTGGCACTCCGTAATGAAACCAAATTCAGATGAAATCGCTTCCACGCAAAGTACCCGCCCACAACACGGAGGCCTCCGCTGCAATTGCTCTGAAATGGCTCCCTCCCCATAAAAACATACCGCTTGACCTCTTCCCCGCCCCCTGCCCGAACAGATAAGGAGAGAGGAACGAGAGGGCGGCGGCGTCGACAAGGCTGGCGGCGGCGCTCAGGTCCGTTCCCTCTCCGGCCCCCTCCAACTGCGGCAACCTCTGGGAGTCCATATGTATCGTATATTCAAAAGATCATGCTAATGGCGAGGGTGCGAAGACAGGTGCTGAGATTGCTGCAGAGCCATTAGAAGAACCAATTGAAGTCTCTCCAGAAGTAGCGCCAAAGAGGCAGTGAGCAGGTGATGCTATTCTTTGCATGCTTGGAGATATGAAAAGGACTTAGTTGATGCTTTCAAGACAAGCTGAGCCTATTCCACTACCAAAGGTTACCACACCCGCTGAAATACTTGATGCACTTAGGTTGATACCTGATTTAATGAGCAAGATATGCTTCGATGTTACGGGAAGTTGGTACTCAATGATCGCCTATTTCAAGCTCTGAAGGAGCTGCCCATTACCATGAGGAAGACATGGCTGCTAATGTTGCCTTGAAGATCAATGCTTTTATGTGTTGTTGAACTTTGAACCATCTATTTTATGTCATGTTGAACTTGGAACTATGTATGTACTGCCTTGTTGAACTTGGAACTATGTATGTACCGTCATGCACCTGTTTATGTCAAGCATTTGGACCTATCTTCTAAATTGTTGTGATTTATGTCATGTACGAGACCATATTTGAGACTACATGCTATTTCTTATTGTTTCGAATTTTGTGTTATGTTATCGTAAAAATATATTGTTGTCATTCTATCACCATTTGTGTTTCCTGATGCTTTTCTAGAATATTTAATTATTTTATTTCTATACATTCATTCATAGTCAGATTTCATTTTTGAGTGATGCGTAACAAGTTATAACCTGGTAATATAGCTATGCAATTCCAAAGTTTGTCATCCAAACAAGATTATGTATTGAAATCTCAGAGGCATTTCAAGGGCCAATTCGTTGGACAACCAAACATGTGAATTCGTATTCGTCCCATTTCAGTTTCCACACTGATTTGGAATTCAGGCCAATTCAATACGGAGCTCTCCAATGGAGACATCCAAACGCAGTGTTAGGGGCAAATTTGAGCACATCAAAAATTTAGGGGTAAATCTGAGAGTGGGCGCAAATTAGGGGCATAAATGTAAATGTCCCTTTTATTTTTGTTAATTTAGATAATTCCAGAATATTGTTTAACATTGAAAATTCATAGAAATTAAACCGTAGCTCAGATGAAAATGTTTTCTATATGAAAGTTGCTCAGAAAAATCCAATGAATCCGAATACACGGTCCGTTCATCTGTCACATGCCCCTAGCATGCTGAACATGGAACCGTCCCCTCTCTTTCATCTGTCCGAAATCCGCCTACCGCTGGGAAACCATCCTAGGATGTTTCCCCCCTTCGTCTGCAACGTGTAGTACCGCGTTAGAGCACGCCTAGCCCTACATATCGTCTTGTCATGCTTAGTGATACCTCTGTTTTCTTTATATTTACTGTTTCTCCCCCTCTTCTCTTCGGTAGACCCTGTGGCGGTTGCCGATGCCGCTGTGATCGACTACGTCACCGACGAACCCTCCTTGCCAGAGCAACCAGGCAAGCCCCCCCTTTGATCATCCCGATATCGCCCATTCCATTCTCTCATGCTTGCATTAGACTTTGCTACTGTTATTGATTGTTCCTATTCTGATGCATAGCCTGCTTTTGTAACCTGCTGTTGTACCTTACCTGCTTATCTTAAACTGCTTAGTATAGGTTGGTTAGAGATCCATCAGTGACCCCCACTTTGTCCCGATTGCCCATTTGGATAATCGAAGACCCGATCGGCGAGATCGAAGACCGTGCCCCGACACCGCACATCACTTCCCGTGGTTGCTCGACACTCTTTGGGTTACTATCGAAATCTGGGGTGAGACCTCATCAGCACTTCTGATGTTAACCCTGTAGTGTAGCTATTCGGTCGTGGTCATCGAGGGTGATTTCCTATTTAACCACTTCCGATACGACTATGTCGTGCAACCCCTCAAGTGTGGACCTCGAGGGTGAATCCTCTTACGTTCACCTTGATGACTACATCGAGTGGAAATCACCGGGGGTGATTCCTCGGGTTTTCCCCTTGGTGTTTAGACACACAGTTACTATGATTACTATGTCTTTACATTGAAACATGTTACTAAAGACGGGTCAACCCTGAGGGGTACCCGCGCGAACTTATTTGCGAGTGATGTGGAGTCGGGTTGACCTGGAGGGTGCCCGCGAGATAAATACGAGGCGTGGCCGGGCATTCCTATCCCTTGCCGCAAGTCCTCGAGACGGAGCAACGGGGTCACATCTTTCGTGAGTCTCTGCTTGTTACCGCGCGTTCCTAATCCACTACGATTTGGATATTTGATCTGAGGGGCCTCTGGCCTGATAGCACTAACCATCACGTGGGCATAGTATGGGCGTTCTGCGTCGTATGCATCAGCCGAAGCTTAATAGACGTCGGCGGCGGCCTTGGCGCGGGTTGGACTGTAAGCACCTGCCTTGTTGAAGGAGGTAGCTAGGTCTGCTCACCACCGCCCTCATAGCGTGCAGGAGTTCCCGGGAGATGGCCCATGACCCTGGGGCATAGGTTTAGTCCGGCGTCTGGCCTCTCTATTAAGCCTAGGTCGGGTTGCGGCGTATTGTTTGGCGAGGCGGGCATGACCCAGAAAGTGTGTCCGGCCGGAGTTAATCGGCGTGGTGGGTAAGTTGGTGCACCCTGCAGAAGAAAACATCTATCGATAGCCTGTCTCTGATGAATCGACACTTGGAGTTGTATCCCGATCGATACAACTAGAACTGGATACTTGTGATGAGAATTGGATGGTGATGATAAATGGATTGTGATGATAACTGGATAGTATGGCTCTGGGATTTCTTTCTCGCAGGGAGTCGAGAAAGGATCTCCGGTCGAGGTTGATAACACTACTACTACTTTACTTTATGCTACTCTACTCCCTCCTGTTTGTTGCAAGATGGTGGTTTCCAGAAGATGCTAGTCTTCGATAGGACTAGGCCTTCTCTCTATTCTGGCATTTCTGCAGCCCAGTCCACATATACTGACCTTCCTTTGATAATGTTGCATATGTAGTGTAGATCCTTGCTTGCGAGTACTTTGGTTGATTACGCACGGTTGCTTTGCTCCCCTTTTCCCGCTTTCTTCTTCTTTCCGGTTGATGCAACCAGATGTTGGAGCCAGTCGGATGCCACCGCCGATGTCTACTACTACATGGAGGCCGCCACCACTGTGAGTAGTTAGGAGGCTCCTGCAGGAGGCCTTGCCTTTTGATCGATGTTGCTTTTGTGCTAGCCTTCTTAAGGCAAACTTGTTTAACTCATGTCTGTACTCGAGATATTGTTGCTTCACGACTCTTGTGTATTCGAGCCCTCGAGGCCCTCGGCTTGTAATATAAAGCTTGTATTATTTTAATTTGTGTCTAGAGTTGAGTTGTGATATCTTCCCGTGAGTCCTTGATCTTGATCGTACACATTTGCGTGCATGATTAGTGTACGATTGAATCGAAGGCGTCAGAAAGAGTAGTAAGATTCTATTTACAGTTTAACCCAAGATGCACATCTCGTGGCTTCAACTACCACTCTATTTTCTTTCATGACACGACACGGATCTTTGGATGTCCCACGTGTCGGCAAAAGGAGGAAGAACCCGACCAAATCTTCGGTTCTGCTCTCGGATTAGACTAGTTGTGCTAACTTAAAATATTTAA
This sequence comes from Aegilops bicornis, assembly GCA_021605145.1. NCBI lineage: Eukaryota > Viridiplantae > Streptophyta > Magnoliopsida > Poales > Poaceae > Aegilops > Aegilops bicornis. The sequence continues at coordinate 565,026,532 of CM038673.1, read as the reverse complement.
TGTGAACTCCCTCCGTTCCAAAATACTTGACTTCCATTTGTCCAAAAATGGATGTACCTATATACTAAGACATGTCTAGATACATATATATTTTGACAAATACAAGGCATGTATTGTGCAACGGAGGGAGTAGAATGGATGTACCTATATACTAAGACATGTCTAGATACATATATATTTTGACAAATAGAAGGCATGTATTGTGCAACGGAGGGAGTCGAATGGATGCAAGTTTTTGCATTGGGAAGAAGAGTACATCCATATATTGATAGAGCGCAATTTAGTAGATGTTCTATCACTTTTAGCTAGTATAGAATAGAGGCTAGACATGAGACTAGATGCGAGGAAGCAACGTCTACTTCTTTACACTCGAAGAAGAAAGAAGCACGCAAGATCGAGCCTCCGCAGATCAACAATGAATGCATCGAGAAGGCACTAATCCAACTTACAGGAGTAGTAAAATGTATTCTTGTGGTTCTTGTTTTCTTTGGTCTTGCTTTTCTAGTCAAAATTATCGTTGGAGTTCATGCAAAACGGAGGCGCGTTTGGGATCGTGCGTTGGAGTTGGCCTTACATGTGGGACCGCAGTTAAGGAAACCGACTATCGGCAAACCCCCACCTCGCCCGCCGCGCGATGGCTAAAGTTAGAGAAACGACGAGGTTGAAGAGATTGCTCTATACGGACTCCAAGAAATAATATGGTGTGAGATGGATGACGTGGTGTTGGCGTGTGCAGTACTCATCGACGTGAATGCTTGTTCTGGCCCATGCCACCCTTCTACTCCTACTACTTACTCCTACTATATAGTAGTACTAGTATCGAGGATTCGAGGTGCTGGTTACGTACAGCGAACACATTAACATATGGCTACAGTAAAAACACCTACCCGACGCGTGAAGCATGTGAAGCTAGTACTCCGTCTAGGTGAATAAGTCGTATTAGAAGGTGCATCACGACCTAGGTGCAAGCAGATTGGTGGAAAAGAAGAATATTTATCTCTTCTAAACACAACATTTAATCACAACAGTTAAGAGGATGCCTTGTTAGCTACCCATGCAGGCCATCGTAATTCATAGCATGCAAAGCGCTTTTATTTCTTGCTAATAACCGCATGGACGTGCTGCATGCATTGGTCCTTGCCCGAGCAAAAACAGGGAGGAAAGGGGTTTCCACGGGAGACAACGAGGCAGAGGTGGAAGCGCCATTTGGCGAACAAGGCAGGGGCCAGGCATCGAGATGGAAAGTTAATGAACAGGCGCCTAAACATTTTGGGAAAATCTAATTTTAAAGGTGACTTACAAATAGTGTACTACTATTGTTGATTGGCCTCATCCGATAACCTGTTGCAATGCACGTACAATTATGTATTCGAAAATATTTTTTGCCTCGTCGCACCACTCACTCGGAGAATCGACTGAAAGCCATTCATAAATTTAGTAAGTTTATCACAGGCATATCATTTTATTACATAGTACAACAGGTCATCAACCCACATCGACAACGAGGATACATTATAAATACTAAAGTTTTCACCACACAACAAATAACAAGCCATGAAATGAACTTCAACTCAACCATTCCGCGGCGTTGGAAACGCTTGCTTTGAACCACAAGTGATTCTCTGGGACGGGCCATCCGTTGTCGATCTGGAGACCAACGCAGGACTGATCATCCAGGCTGAAGCGGCCTACTATATCAGTACCAGGGTAGGGAACCACCCAAATGTCCGAGGTATAGACATTGTTGCTTCTCATAAATGTATCAACAGCAGTTGGATCGCCTTTCACCATCATCGGATAGTTTTGTCCAAGGAAGAGCGAGTTTTCCCCAATAATATCAATTCTGTGCCAGGGAGAAGGAGTTGGCGCTAGCACACTAGTATCCATCCCGAATACCATGCAACGGGTGTTGGAATAGGTCCGGAGAGTGCGACCATGGGAGACTACACCTGCTTCCTTAGCAGTAACATCATCAGTGGGTTGTATACACATAAGAAGAGGTGATCCATCAGAATTAGTTGCCAAGCACCACAGAGTATATCGACGCTGCTCGTCCTCATGCTCGTGATCATCACCATCGTCATCTCCCCCTTGGTTATAAAAATCTTCAAGTATAGGTGGTGGGATGTTCACAGGACCTTGGAAACACAAGAAGAAGGTCAATTAGTAAAGGGAAACTTGCTAGCCCGCATGCGTGTGGATGAAACAATTATAATTACGGTGGAAGACAAACGTACCGAAACAACGAGGATGCCATGCAAAAACAGTGCCACGAGTGGTGGCAGCAAACACAAGGCCCTCGTATTGAATTGCATCTCAGTACTCATTCGTGTACATAAACTGATTTTTGAGCAATATCCATCGAGTGAAACCATCAAGGACGGCAACAAGCTTGTCGAAGATAGCAACAACATCATAGTTTTTGTAATTTCAAGAGCGGTTGGGAACTCGACAAATTGCTATCTTCCGTAGAAGACAGTCACCATGATCATATTTGAACGTGCGTACATTACCGGTGTGCTCAACCTCTGGGTAGTGTGCTGAGATTTTTGGAAGTGGAACTCGGTGACGAGTTACACATTCACAAGTTCCCACTGCATGCTTGGACCCAATGTAAACAACCCAATCTCCATTTGCTTTGCCCAAGCCTTGCCCTCAAGCGATGGCATCTTAACATCATACGTATCATTATCAAGCGGCATCAACTTGCACAGGGCGAGGCCTCCGTCGTGCCGGCGCCAGTCATCAGGGTCACGGCAAAGAAGATAGGGGAGATCAAACCGCTCCTGGACCCTTGGGTTCCTTACAATGATGTTTTTAGTTGAGTCGAGAATGGGCTTGAACGTACCTGCCATGCTAGCTGAGGTGATGACATCGCACTGAGCAATGAGTTCCTCCACCACGTCATCTTTCAGATCGGGGAAAGAATAACGGGGTCGTTTCCGGCCTGTTCCCTTCATGGAGAAGACGATCGACAGTAGTTCCAAATCGAGAGGGAAAGGCGAAGAGTCGGTGGACGGTTGCCAGTTTGCCACGGTTCACGAAGAGGCGCCCCGGCCTACACGTCCGTTCGGAAATACTCCTACTACTCGCCATCGTCTCACTGATATGTTGGAACGGGACCACATGTCAACGAAACATGGTGTGTAATTTCTCGTGCAAAATGTGATCTGGCCGCGTTGGCCCGAGGTGCCGCATTAGTTATCGACCTTTATTTTTTTAATGGCATGCCGATCAGTTTTGAAGCACGACTAACTGGTATTGCACGCAGAGAAAATATAAACTACTTTACCACTACCCCACCTCCAGTACTAGTAGTATAAAAAAGATATATAGGTTGGAGCTTCAGCGCTTTCTTGCTAAGGGCTGCCCACTTGCTTCTCACACTACCGCCCTCTCTCCAGATCTAAAAAAGACGGCCCCTCTCTCCCTCCTCACCGGTGGTCACAGATCCGCTGGGGAAGAGAAGTACGTGCAGCGTTGACTCACTCGTCGTCGGCGAGCGAGGTCACGCACTGATGACAAGGCCGTCCTCTCAGACCTAGCGCCCGCGCGGGATGGCCTCCGTCCCCAAGCTCGTTGTCGTAGTGTGTGCGGAGGACGACGACCACGAGCGAAGCCACTTCCCGCCAACCCTCAGGTATGCTACCTCTTTTCGAGCCATAACCTTGTTCTATTGCCCCATCTGCTACGTCGTTGCATGTGGATCTTTTTCCACTCAACCATCTTCCCAATTTGCTATCCTCTACTCTGCTGGCCACGCAGATGAAAACCATAATTTGCACTAATAAAGGAAACCCTACTTCATGCAGACTAATCCATGTCTGGGTTGAATAAGGAAAGGAAGGGAGACTGTATTGTCCAAGAGAGTAGGCATCGAACCCGCATCTAGGTTGAGAAGGGGAAATCAGTAGCTAAGGAACGAGTCTCGTGTCTCTTGGTTGAAGAAGGGTAGAAAGGCATGACAACGCAATAGAGAATGACCAGGTCGATCGGTTTGTTGTCCTCACATAGGAAAAAGGTGGCTAAATAGAACAAAAATAGGACCGTAATCCACATATGCTGCCTGGATATTTGTTGCTCTGGGCAACCATACCTCCCTCACCACTCTGCGTCCGTAGAGGTACATCGTACTGGTGCGCCTTTGTCCGAATGGGCCTCCCATGCTCTTATTGCCACTTTTTTTGCTGTTAGTATAACGTCAGTCAAGTCAAGCAATGCTATCGCTAAAGTGATGCCACATTTAACTAATGCCGCTCTCAGTCTAATGCCACCCATAAATTTAAGCAATGCCATTTAATGTCACTGGATTATTTCAGGGTTAGCTGTTGATTGTGGATGTATTAAAGATTTTTCAACTAAGGCATTCTAATGTTGTTGCACAGCCAGTACCAACGATGAAACTTGTTACTACCTTCAGATTTTTGCACTGTTAATGCTTATAGATTACATACCTCACTTTCATGAGATAAGTTGATTTTTTTGTACAGTGCCACCAAAATGCCAAGGCGCTGATGTCATTTTATTTTGGTTAAACTGCATGCATAATTATGAAGACAAGAGGAAAGGTCAAGAGTGGGCACCTCCTCCTCCGGCTGTTCTCTTGAGGAGGTCTGTATGTTTGTCTCTAATGCCTGTCGACTACATACCTGACATCATGATGTAATGTTAAGTCATTTCCTTTTGTACAGTGTCACTGAATTGTCAAGGCGGTGATGGCATTTTATTTTAGTAGAACTGCACAAAATTTGCTTAAAAGAAGAGGAAAGGTCAGGAATGGCTCACTTTTCTAGAAAAACTATGTATTGCTTCCTCACATCAGCCGTTGTTGCTTTATTTATTCCTTCAAACAGGTGGTTAGAAACAGTCTTGCTACCTTTTCCCATTAAGAAATTGGAATGCTTATATTTGTGAGTCTATGCTTCAACTAGTGCCACTTTTAGAGTAATCACACTTTCAATATCTATGCAAACGATTTTAGTGGAACTGCACAAAAAGTCCAACTGGTTCAACATTAGGAGCATGTTTTTTCCCAGCCTTTATATCCAATTGGTGGCACTATGAGCTGTTCATTATGAAGGTACATGGTTTGCTACTATCTTGCTACTCTTTTTGTACTGTCATTAGATAGAATACTAGTGGTTTGCATGTGAATTTATTGGCAGGGTGGACCTACTTTGGAGGTGCAGGACAGGATTCAATGATTGGATGCTCAATTTCGGTTGTATCGATTTCACCTCTTCCATCACTGTGAACATGGATATCCTTGGTCTGATGAAGAATAGGCGCTATATTTCTGCTCTGGACCAGCAAATCAATTCAGTATGAAATTGTCGAGGCAAAACATAAGCTGTCAGATTGTCCAAGGTCACGTAACATGACAGATGCTAAGCGGAAGAGACATGTTTAAACCGAAAATACAAGGTGTGGTATATGTTTACTAGCTGCTTGATATTTGTGCAGACAGAGATATCTGCCCGTTGCTATTTGGCAGACAAACAAAGTGCCCGCAGTTTTGGTTGAACTGCACAAGAGAATAGTATAGTCACTGCATGCAGTGCCATTTGAAAATAGACACAGAAAGATTGGATAGTAACTTCATGGACTGCAGAAAAGTAGTACTGTACTATTTATTGGCCAACACTAGGTGCTTCATTGCTTTGGTCTGATTATACAATGGGCATCATTTTGCCTAAGTTAAAGTTTGTATTCAAAATAGTCTCGCCATGTGATCGAGAGAAGACCAAATCATATTGCAAAGGATGTTCCTCCATCATGTGTGGTTCATTCTCATAGTTCCAAATTGTTGGTGAAACCACTTACGTTTGCAAGAGGAATTGTAGACTTCACAAACAAATTTGTCTTTCGATGCATCTTGAATGTTGGCCAAGAGAAGCATCCATGTTAGTAGGAAGAACATGTGTTTTTTCTAGATCTTTGCTTTTGGAGCTACATATTTGTATATGATCCGTGAATCATTGAGATGCATTAACATGTTGATCTTATGTATGGGAATCGTACTAGTTAGTTTTAGTTGCGACGCAAGATCCGAAGTGGCTGATCTTTGCTTTTGGAGCTACATATTTTTATATGATCTGTGAATCATTGAGATGCATTAACAGTTACTTATTTCTGTTCGCTCAGTGTTTACAAGTTACTGATCGATCACTAGCTAGCCTACAAATGCGTTCTTGGCAGTTTTATTTGCGAGGCAAGATGCGAAGTGGTAGTTTTTTGAATAAAAATGCCTACCTCTGATGAAACAGACAAGCTACACTATCGATCCTACATGGATAAAAATGCCTACCTATGAAGAAACTGACAAGCTACACTATCGATCCTACATGGATAAATAGCGGATCACGCACGTACTACCTCCTTTCCGGTTTGCAGGGCTCAATTCAAGAAACGACCTACTCGATCCTACACGAATAAATAGCGGATCACGCACGCATTAGTACCTCCTTTCTGGTTTGCGGTGGCTTAATTCAAACCTCTCACCAACCAAGGTACTCCCTCCGTCCGATTTATTAGTCCCGTGAGCAAAGCAGCAAGACCAAGGCATGGCAATAATTAACGACATGCAGAAGTTTAAGCCTAATAAATTCCAGCGATTTAAGTGGCTGCATGCGTGCTCGGCATGCGTAAGTTTAAGCCTAATTAATTCCAGCTATTTAAGTGGCTGCATGCTGCTTCGCGTCTTTGCTGCGGCGATTACGAGTGCACGCATGCAGCCGGCCGTAATTAAGGCAGCTAACTGATGCGAAAAAAGATATGATTTAAATCCGTGGAATCATTATTGACAAGGAGGGATATGATTCGAGTGCACTCGTTTGACCGCCATGCCGGCGTGCGACCCAGACGGGACGGGATGGCACAATCATAATTTCAGTTTCTCTATTTTTTCACGGCAAGCTGGCGCGCTAAGCCATTATGCATTGAATTCTGATGGCCGTCGCGCTACCTTCCGCCTATAAGTACTGCTCCCGGCCTTCTCAGGTGCTACCGTGACCCAACTCGCCATATCCTCATAAGCCCCCACCGGCCCGACGTCGCTCGCCACGTCCTCCATGCCCCCGCCCGTCCGCGGTAGGCGACGCCGGAGGCGGTCACCGCCGGAACTAGTGTTCGGGTTTTCACCGGAAGGCAGACGAAGGGAGGCGGCATTCTATCTATCTTTAGATGGCAATGCGAAGATCGAGGAGTTGTTGGAGCGCGACCGCATGGCGGAGGAGCAGGAGTTGTTGGAGCGCGACCGCCTGGCGGAGGAGCAGCGTATCGCCGATTTGCGCCGCCAGCGGGACATGGAGCAGCAGCGCACCGACGCTCTGAGTCGCGAGCAGAGCGCCCGCAACTGGGCGACTACATGGAGGTCGGCGCCCGGCAAATAGCCCTGGAAGCTGTCGGGCACGCACGCGTTCGTGACGCCGATTTTTACTACCAGCTCGTCAAGTGGGTTTCCCGCTTGGAAGCCGAAGCTTCGGTGGACCACGCCGGCATGGAAAGGGCCAACGCGCGTGAGCAACGCGCCCTATCGCACCTCTAGCAAGTCCGAGGCAAGGCGGAGGACGCCGGTGCCGGCCTTTAGCATGGACAGCATATGGCGCCCGGCATCGTCTAGTTAGCTAAGAGTAAGTTAGTACTTGTACGCTACTAGAGTGTTAGTGGGAGTAGATAGTTCACTTGGCTATGATGGTTGTCAACGTGGAAGTTCAATACTCTATATGTGGATCAGACCTATTACTTTGCTCTGAATGTTGAACTTCCCGTTTGAACGTATGGAATGGGCTGTTATTTTTTAAAATGGGTTGTATTTGTCCTCCACGGTTTAGAGGCTGACTTGTGGGCCTAGCAAGTTGACGCGTGACAATCAGGAGATGATTGTACGTGGAGAGGATGACAGCAGGGACCCACCAAGGTCATGGCAGTACGCAAGCAAGTGCCTCTTTATTTCAAGCCAATAAAAAAATGGCTCCTCCTAGTGGATTTCTGACATCTGGGTCCCATGACATTGTCAACGTAGTCAATAAACGAGAGAATTGCACAACGAGCGTCTGACACCAGGGACCCAGCAGCTCGCCCAGTTATTTTTGTTTTGGGTTAATTTGATAAATGCCACTCCAAATCTGGTGTATCCGAGAAATGCCACTGCAATTTCCAAACTTTGAAAAATGTCATTTCATGCCATTTGTAGTGGCATTTTTCGAAGTCTGGAGTGGCATTTTTCAAAGTTTGCAAACTGCAGTGGTGTTTTTCAAAGTTTGCAAAAATTGCAGTGGCATTTTTCAAAGTTTGGAAATTGCAGTGGCATTTTTATGAATCGCCATAATTGGAGTGGCATTTATCTAATTTGTTTTTGAGACGGAAGCAGGGTGTCAACTGGCTGTCTTGGGACACTGGCCTGTCTAGACAGCCTTTTCTTTTATGTTTACCACAGACCAGCCCAGTAGTTTTTTTTTCTTTCCGAAAATGACTAGCCCAGTTTTTTGTGATTTGTCAAGTAAATTAAACTTTATCGAACTGTTGGGCTGCAAATCTTTCAAGACGAGGAGAGCTTCATTCGGCTAGCCGAGAAAATGGCCTATCAGTAATGAGAAATGGGTTGTACATTTTTAAAACACATCATACCGACAATTATTTTCAAATATCTTTTTTTCATTTCGAGATTTTAAATTGCATTGATTTTTATGCCTGGACAATTTATTGGATTTTATATTGATATACATTTAATTTTAAAATCAGTCTGAATGTGACTCGAAATTTCGGGATTAAAACAGTTCAGACCGCACCGACATATGCAAAATTTCGTATAATTTTTTAACCGTGGCCACAATATGGGCTGTAATGCTAACGTAAAGAATATGGGCTCCAAAAAAACCCGTAAGAATTAGCAAATGGGATGTAAATTATTTGAAATAATGGCAGATGGGTTGTATGTTGTTTTCCACAGATTTGAGGCTTTCCACAGATGGCACGTAATCGTTGGATGTCCATCCAACGGCCGTCGTCTTCTTCAATCTCTGCTCTTCCTGCTCCAACCGCTCAAACAAGCGCCAGTGGACTGCTGCTCCTCCTCCCGCTGCCGGTACATGCCAAGCAGGCCTCACCGCCCCACCGTACTCCCATCGCTGGCCTAGCCATCCCTCTACTCACCCACACCTGCTGTTATTCTCCGGCGACGGCAGACGAACCAGTAAACCCTCGTACAGTCGTATTCCCCTCCGCATGGGAAACAAAAACAACGGCCGAGTCTTCCCTACTTCCGTCTCATTCCCTTCCTAGGCCTCGCCGTCGACCACCGCCCTGGTGCTCTCGGCGTGGCGTGGTCAGCATGGTCAACGACCGACATGCATCTGAAGTGGACTATACGTGGAAAGGCTGACAGCTGGGTCCACGGCGCAAAATAATGATTTCCTCCACCTGACATCTGGGACCCACCAAAACGGCCTTTGTATTTCGCGAAAAAAACGTTACCGCTGCTGACAGCTCGGACCCACCAACTATATCTTTGCACGCAAGGAAGTGCCTCCTTATTAAGCACAAAAAATGAATACTCCCCCTACTAGCTGGGACCCAGTATAGTGGGCCTACTAAGTTGATGGGGACGAAGGGCTTTGTCAACTTAGTCAATATGCACGATTCTAGCTCGACTGACCGTACGATGTCCATCCAACGGCCGTAGTGCTTCTTCAACCTCTGGTCTTCTTGCTCCAGCCGCCCAAAGCAGCGCCCGGTCGTGCCGCCGCTCCTGCCTCCCGTGGCGGTTGTCTTTGCCGCGGAGGCCTCACCGCCCCATACTACTCCTACCGCTGGTCGTGCCATCCCTCCACTCCACTCACCCACACCCCCTATTATTCTGCGGCGGCAGCAAGAGCCGAACCAAGAACCTCAGATCCTCTCCGCGTGGGCATCCACTGCCGCGTCTTCCCCGGCTCCGTGTCGTCCCCTTCCTAGGCCTCACCGTCGTCCACCGCCATGGTGTTGTCGGCGCGGCATGGTCAATGTGGTCAATGACCGAATTCCATCGGAAGAATACTGTACGTGGAGAGGCTGACAGCTGGGTCCACGGCAGCCGTAAGGAAGTGCCTCCTTATTACACGGAAAATAATTATTCCTCCACCTGACAGCAGGGACCCATCGGACGCCCACCAGTATATCACGAAAAAACATTTGCCCCTGACTGTTGGGACCCACCCGACGGGCCACCGTATTTCACGACAAAAACGTTCCCCCTGCTGTCAGCTCGGACCCACCGGAAGTGCCTCCTTATTACCACAAAAAAATGAATACCCCCCTGCTAGCTGGGACCCACCTTGGTGGGAGGCTGACTTGTGGGCCTACTAAGTTGACGGGGACGGAGGGCTTTGTCAACTTAGTCAATATGCACGATTCTAGCTCTAGTGACCTACGATGTCCATCCAACGGCCGTAGTGCTTCTTCAACCTCTGGTCTTCTTGCTCCAGCCGCCCAAAGCAGCGCTGGTCGTGTCGCCTGCTCCTGCCTCCCGTGGTCGGCTGTGCTGCCACGGAGGCCTCACCGCCCCCTACTATTCCCACCGCTGGCCAGGCCCTGCGGCGACGGCAGCCTCACACCGCAACCGAACGAGTGAACCCTCATACTCCTCTTCGCGTGGGCATCCACTGCCGCGTCTTCACCGGCTCCACGTTGTCCCCTTCTTAGGCCTCGCTGTCATCCACCGCCCTGGTGCTCTCGGCGCGGCGTGGTCAACGTGGTCAAGGAACGACTTCCATCGGACGTGTACTATATGTGGAGAGGCTGACAGCTGGGTCCACGGCGGCAGCAAGAAAGTGCCTCCTTATTACGCGGAAAATAATGATTCCTCCACCTGACAGCAGGGACCCACCGGACGGGCCACCATCTTTCGCGAAAAAAACGTTTCCCCCCTGAGTGCTGGGACCCACCAGCTACACCTTCGCACGCAAGGAAGTGCGTCTGCAAAAACGATTCGCCCCGACCGGCTGGGACCCACCAGCTACATCTTCGCAAGCAAGGAAGTGCTCGACGGTCGGGACCCACCTGGTCGAAGCGTGCGTGGCGTTGTCATTCTGGTCGCGAACGGTATGCATACATATATCGGTGGATGTAGAGGCGCCGCACGCGTCGTAGTAGAGGCGGCGGTGCAAGAAAGAAAATACAGCCAATATGTGTACATACGGGCGGGGTCTCAACGCCTACTCGCGCGCTCACGTCTGGCGAGGGCTCATTGACATGGCTGGGTCGGAACGGAGAAACAGCGTCGTCGTCGTGTTCATGGGGAGGCAACGGAATGCGTCGTGTTCATGGAGAGGTAACAGAATGCATCGTGTTCATGGGGAGGCAACAAAATGCGTCGTGTTCATGGGGAGGCAACGGAATGCGTGGTCGTGTTCATCAGGAGGGCTTGGACGGAACAGGCGATGGAAACGAGGCATGGCGTACCGCACAACGGAGGAAACGGACCTCCTACGTTCGGAACGGGGTCCTGTTGATCGGGAGGGGTGTGGCGTACCGCAAAACGGAGGAAACGGACATCCTACGGTCGAAACGGGGGTCCTGTTCATCGGGAGGGGTGTGGCGTACCGCACAACGGAGGAAACGGACCTCCTACGGTCGAAACGGGGGTCCTATTCATCGGGAGGGGTGTGGCGTGCAAAAGCAGGACTCCATGGGATACTGTTCATCTCCACCGTCGACCCCTCCAGCCTCCACGAGCCATCTGCTCATCCACCGTCGACCTCCTCCGGCCTCCACCGCGATCGCTCATCCACGGGCTCCTGTTCATCCAGCCTCCACCGCGTGCTACTCCACCAGCCATCGCTCAACCATCCCTCTCCACGGGCTCCTGTTCAACCACCCTCCACGGGCTCTTGTTCATCCCCGCCTCCACCGCTTCATCGCTCATCCAGCCCTCCACGGGTGGTCCATTCATCCAGCCCTCCACGGGTCCTGTTCATCAGCCCCAACCGGCTCGATCGATCGGGGTCCTGTTCATCCAGAGAGCAACACCACGGGTCCTGTTCATCCACCCCACCGAACTGTTCATCCAACCCCCCGCAACGCCATCGCTCATCCAGAGGAAGTATCGATCGGCTTGATTAGCGGCAGATGGCGAAGCGAATCGCTCGATCGGGTTCGATTAACAGCCATCGATCGATCGCTCGGGTTCGATGAACGCGTAGCCTACAGTGCAATCGCTCGGGTTCAGTTAGAGCCCAACGCCTCTCTTGGGTTCAGTTAGAGCCAACGCATCGCACACACGCGCGAACGTGTACGAGAGAAATGCGCATCGCTCGGCCCGCGACCTCCCACCGTAACCGGGAAGTCCCCGAAATTTTCCTCCCCCTCGCTTCTACCATGTTTTTTTCCGTCATGGACGGCCCAAAGAATGTCATGCAGCTGCGTCTTCGGCCCGCCCAGGACGAAAAGCCCATTTTCTGTCATGATTTTTTGTCATAGAAGTAGGAGCCCACCACATCTATGATGATACCGGGTTTTGTCACAATTATCGTCATAGAAGTGTCATATGTATGACAGGAAAAAAATTCGTTTGGCCCAAAATGTCACGGATGTGTCTTTTTTTGTAGTGCATGTTTTGGTACCTTATGTTCCGCTATATCGGCTAAGGTAGCACTGGGAGAACTCTGCGATTGTGCCCCGGTTCGGCTGGGCTAAGCACCTCAGTAGAGAAAGCCAAAACTGACTGTCATGATAAGGCGAGAGTTGGTCGCTGTTCGAGAGGTTTCGAGTCCCTAAAGACTTATGCCGCTTAGGGCGAGGAGTCGGCTTTGTCCGGCTTAGGCGTGTATAGCGCCCCGAACTCGGTCTTCCGAATACTAGGGGCTTCGCCAAAATTTAAAATTATAGAATTCTCTGGCTAAGTGAGAGTGATAAAGCATTATAGTCCGATTGCCTTGTTTGTTGCGCTGAGCACCTCCCTCGAAGGACCCAAGAATGGGAAAAAGAGTGCTCATATTTACCCCGAACACCCCAGCACTCGCGGCACGGGGGCAGAAGCCGACGACTGGCCATCTCTCAGATTCAATAAACAGCCGCACAGAAGGTAATATTTTAAATTCAAACAAGCGTTGCATAGTGCATATGAACAAGTTTTCAGCGTACAGGATCACACGAGCAAGTTCACTCAAATATTACATCTTTGGAACATTCATCCGCCACAAGGCGGGCACCCTTCAGGACGCCCTCATAGTACATTTCAGGGTGGCGATGCTCCTTGCCCTGCGGTGGCCCATCCTTCACCAGCTTCTCAGCGTCCATCTTGCCCCAGTGTACTTTAACACGGGCAAGCGCCCTGCGGGCGCCCTCGATGCAGACGGAGTGCTTGATGACCTCAAGCCAAGGGCAGGCGTCCATAAGCCGCTTCACCAGCCCGAAGTAGCTCCCTGGCATGGCCTCTCCAGGCCACAGCCGGAATATAAGACCCTTCATGGCCTGTTCGGCCGCCTTATGGAGCTCGCAGATTTGCTTCAGCTGGTCGCTCAAGGGCACCAGGTGTTCGGCCTCAGCATACTGAGACCAGAACACCTTCTCCGTCGAGCTCCCCTCCTCGGCTCGGTAATACTTTGCGGCGTCCGACACACTGCGGGGAAAATCTACGAATGCTCCTGGAGAGCTCCGGACTCGGGTAAGTAACAAGTAATTTACTGTCACATGCTTGCTTTGCATAATGAATGCCTTACTCGCCGCAATCTTCTTCATCGCCTCAATCTCTTGGAGGGCCTTTTGGGCTTTGGCCTTGGCATGCTTGACGCTCTCGAGGGCCGAGGCAAGCTCGGACTCTCGCATCTTCGAGTCAAGCTCCAAACTCTCATGCTTTTTCACGAGAGCCTAGAGCTCTTGCTGCACCTCAGCAACCCGTGCCTCTTGTTTCCCCCGCTCGGTGCGCTCCGTGGACGCTTTGTTTTCGGCCTCGGACAGTGCTTGATTCAGGGTCGCCACCTCGGTCGTGGCCCCTGGCACATTAATAACGATCCTATCATTTTGGCAACTGCATCTTTTTTATATATACACACATTGACAAGGCTTTACTTACCTTGGTTCTCCTCAAGCCGCTTCTTGGCAAGGCCGAGCTCTTTCTCGGACCGCTTGAGGTTCTGCTTCAGCGCATCGACCTCCGCAGTCAGTGCGGCAGAGGTCAGCAGTGAAGCCTGCTTACGCATATCGACATACTTATGTTAGACTCCTGCGGATATTCTTAGATCCTCTATTCGGCTTTTCTTTGTGAACACCGAACAGAGCATCAGGGGCTACTGTCTATGTGGTAATATTTTTCATATTAAATACATACCTCAAAGCCTGCTAAAAGGCTGGCATAGGCTTCAGTCAGTCCGCTCTTGGCAGACTGAACCTTCTGGATCACCGCACTCATAATAGTGCGGTGCTCCTCGTCGATGGAGGCGCCGTTAAGCACCTCCAGCAAATTATCCGGTGCCTCCGGTTGGATGGAGGTCACCGGCACGGTAGGCTTGCCCCTCTTAGTGGGGGGCCGCCTACCGGAGTCCGGAACCACTGGAGGTTCCGGTGCGGTGTTCGGCCCGGGGCCGAACTTGGAGCCCTTGGGAGCCTTGCTCCCTTTGCGCCTGCAGTCCGGAAGGTCGCCTTGTGGCGCCTCCAGGACTACCTTCCCTTGGCTTGGTGCCCTTTGAGACAACACCTCGGCGTTGTCCGTAGGGCGAGGGGTAGAGGTGGTCGAAAGTGATCCTCCGCTGCTCATGGCCGACGGGTCCAAAGAACCGCTCGACGAGGATACGTCGATACGGGCCCGGGACGGACTGCATAACCGTGTCCGGCGTTAGAAGAAGCTGTGCAATTAAACGGTGCCACGAGTTACTCTGGTGTCCGAATACTTACGATCTCGCCAGGGGCTTGGCCCTGGGTGGCCACTCGTCTTCGCTGTCGGCGGCGGTGGCGGAGTAGTCCGGAGGGAGAGTCCTTCCCTTCTTGGACCCTCCGGCCTCCCCAGTTGGGGTGGCCTTCCTTTTCTTTTCTCCCCCCGTTGGAGGAGAAGAAGCTTATTTTTCCTCCTCCTCATCTTTGTGGGAGGAGTGCGCCTTGGAGTCATCGGACGACGAGTCTGATACCACCGGGCGCCGGGAACTCTTTTGGGTTCCCGTGGCCTTCTTCTCCGGCACCTCGTAAGGTGCCGGAACCAACAGCTCCGCTAAGCGAGCGTCTGTTGGGCCTTCGGGCAGAGGAGCCGGACAGTCAATCTGCCTCGATGTCTCCACCCAATCATGTCAAAGGCATGGAAGCTCAAATCCCGCACATAGCTAAACAGCTTACCGCGCTGGCTTGGCGCTTCACGCTGAATCCGCGATCCTCGGTAAGGGGAGGGGGAACCTCGGCGCCTCTTGAATAGCACCTTCCAAGCATCCTCGTGTGTTGTGTCGAAGAGCTCGCTCAGAGTTTGGTGCTGGGTCGGGTCAAACTCCCACAAGTTGAACGCCCGTTGTTGACACGGGAGGATCCGGCGGATGAGCATGACCTGGACTATATTGACAAGCTTGAGCTTCTTGTTCACCATGTTTTGGATACAGGTTTGGAGTCCAGTCAGCTCTCCCGAACTACCCCAGGCAGGGCCTTCTCTTTCCAGGAGGTGAGTCGCGTGGGGATTCCGGATCGGAACTCGGGGGGCCGCTGCCCATTTGGGGTCACGCGGCTCGGTGATGTAGAACCACCCCGATTGCCACCCCTTTATGGTTAACACGTAGGATCCCTCGAGCCATGTGACGTTGGGCATCTTTCCCACCATGGCACCTCCGCACTCCGCCTGCTGGCCACTCACCACCTTCGGTTTGACATTGAAGGTCTTCAGCCATAAGCCGAAGTGGGGTTTGATGCGGAGGAAGGCCTCGCACACGACGATGAACGCCGATATGTTGAGGATGAAATTCGGGGCCAGATCGTGGAAATCCAGGCCGTAGTAGAACATGAGCCCCCGGACGAATGGGTGAAGGGGAAATCCCAGTCCGCGGAGGAAATGGGTAAGAAACACAACCCTCTCATGGGGCCTAAGGGTGGGGATGAGCTGCCCCTCATCTGGGAGCCGGTGTGCGATATCTTCGGACAGGTATCCGGCTCCCCTCAGCTTCTTGATGTGTCCCTCCATGACGGAGGAAACCATCCACTTGCCTCCCGCTCCGGACATGGTTGGAGAAGGTTGAGGAGGAAAATGTGGACTTGGGCGCTGGAGCTCGAATGCGCGAGAATGGATGAGCAAGGAGTAAGGAGGCATGGGTAGGAAAAGGTGAATCCTTATCCCTTTATATGGGCGGACAAAACTATGCGCCCCCACCAGCCTGGTAAAACTCGCTTATCCCCCAAGCGCCGTAATCAATGGCACGGTTGGGTTACCCACGTCCGTATTGCTGAGAATCCCACGATAAGGGGACACGATCTCTGCTTTGACAAGACGTGCCAAGGAAACCGGCTCACGAAGCGCGTTGAGGTTGGTTGTAAAAAACGATTCGGAAAAAGGCTTGGCTGTGGTGTGATGTCAAGCTACGGAATACGTCAGCAGATTAGATTTGTGAAAATATTATTCTCTCTACGGTGGTATGTGGAACTTGTTTTGCAGAGCCGGACACGATCCTCGTGTTCAAAATATTTTATGAAGTATTCGGAGGAGGAACCCGCCTTGCAATGTCGAAGACAATCTGCGCGCCGGACTCATCGTCATTGAAGCCTGGTTCAGGGGCTACTGAGGGAGTCCTGGATTAGGGGGTATCCGGACAGCCGGAATATAACCTTTGGTCGGACTGTTGGACTATGAAGATACAAGATTGAAGACTCTGTCCCGTGTCCGGGGGGGACTCTCCTTGGCGTGGAAGGCAAGCTTGGCAATACGGGTATGTAGATCTCCTTCCGTGTAACCGACTCTGTGTAACCCTAGCCCCCTCCGGTGTCTATATAAACCGGAGGGTTTAGTCCATAGGACAACAACAATCATACCATAGGCTAGCTTCTAGGGTTTAGCCTCTCTGATCTCGTGGTAGATCAACTCTTGTACTACCCATATCATCAATATTAATCAAGCAGGAGTAGGGTTTTACCTCCATCGAGAGGGCCCGAACCTGGGTAAAAACATCGTGTCCCTTGTCTCCTGTTACCATCCGCCCAGACGCACAGTTCGGGACCCCCTACCCGAGATCCGCCGGTTTTGACACCGACAGCGGGCGCGGATGAAGATAGTGGCATGGGGCGCTCTGTGGCTTTTACCGCGTCGTGCCCGTGCTCGCTGCGGAGGCTCCAGCGTCGATGAGCGCTAGGGAGAGGTCAAGGGCGATGAGACGAAGCTGGGGAAACGGTGTGACAGTCGTCGGCGAGCTATGAGACGAGCACGCATTGAACAGAAGCACGGGCGCAGCGCAGAGCACGTCGAACGCGTTGCCAGGGTCGTGTCCTCACGCGGTCACCATGCTAGCTCGGTCAAAACAATGCCCAGGCGATGCCAAACCATGTCTAGTGTGTTGTCCGTGTAGTGTTTAGCCTAGAGGAAGAGATGGCACACTGCTAGGCCGACCAGTTGGAACGTGAGCTAGCCAGCAAGTTTCTGGTCAGAAACTTTGGCACTGTTTTTGGAGAGGTTCTAGAAAGAGTTTAGGGCTAATCTCCTGGGGTTAAGATTTTCTTAGGAGGGTAATGAGGCTCAAGAAAAATCAGCATCATAATATCAAGGAAAAATATACTTGCTGTAGAAACTGCATTTTGAGGCCAGAACATAAATGATTTTCTGTAGCAAAAATATTCCAAAAACTTATGCAATATTTTTGCTCAGGGAGGTGCGCCAAGGTCCACAGAATATTTGGGAATTTTCTTAGATTTTTGGGTGCAAGAAAAATGAGGGTTGCTTTGGAGCATATGTTGATGAATTGAATTTCAGAGAGGAAAATGAATATTTTTCTTTTATGAAAAATATTCCTTGGGTCATTTTGAGATTTTTCAGAGAAATAATGATGATTTTGAGAGGGATGGTTCACTTGGGTGAAAATCAAGGACATGCCCAAGTGTTTAAGTCCATTTGAATTGATTCAAAACTCCAAATTTAAAATCAGTTGCAAAGAAGTCCGGAAAAAGAGAGAAGGCAAAAACCAGGCTGTCACAGCATCACAAGCATCACAGCCTCATCGCAAGCATCATCACTAGCATCACAGCCTCATCGCAAGCATCGCAAGCATCATCACTAGCATCACAGCCTCATCACAAGCATCATCACTAGCATCACAGCCTCATCGCAAGCATCACAAGCATCATCACTAGCATCACAGCCTCATCACAAGCATCATCACTAGCATCACAACCTCATCGCAAGCATCACAAGCATCATCACTAGCATCACAGCCTCATCTCAAGCATCTGAACAAGCCTCATGTCAAGCATCTGAACAAGCCTCATCTCAAGCAGCACAAGCCTCATCACCAAACCCTCTCCATTAGCTCTAAGTTGTATAGGGCATTTGCGTAAACCTCTTTAGGGCATGTTAGTCTTGGAGGTAGCCGCCAATGACCCTCAAGCCTTTCCTTGTTAACATGTGGTGTTTTATACCCATTGCCCCTGCATGGTTCAGGAATTCAATCATGCACAACTGTAGAGTTAGGAAAATTCTATTGAGCTTGTAAACCTCATAGCCTTCAAATTCCTCCAAAACACCTGCAATAAGGTCTTGTAGTGTTTTAGGACTCAGACAAATTGTCAGGGATTGCAGCGAGTTGAAAAACCACAGGTCAAGCACATTCAAATCAGGACTGTTGGCGGGCTGTTGTATTATTCTAATGTCAAGTCCAGTTTCTGCGATAGCTGATAGAAATTCTGGGTCATCTGGCAAGATATGGGGCTTAGCATTATCTTGCTGAATGTAGATGGTCTGTCCAGCATCACTTTCTGGCCAAACAGCTTGTATCGCTGGCAAGACCTTCTCTATCAGGAACTCCCTCATCACTTTTTTGTCGACCTTTATTGACTTTGTCTCTATTGTACCTTTGGGCCTGTTGTCGCTTCTCCTCTGAATAGGAACTTCTTTCACGAATGACCGGATACCGATTTTCCCAGAGAAGGTCATGTTTCCTTCACTGTCCCACCTTGGCCTAGCAACGGTCGTTAAGAACATCACCTTGCCAATACAATTGCCATGTATAGGCCTCGTAGGCTCTTCCTCCCCATCCAACAGATAATATGTTATATTCTTCTTTGTCATGTTAAACCACTTCTCGTCAATATGGACAACATTATGCATAGTCTTGAACGTAGGCCTCGCAGTTGTTATTGTTGCCTCATCAAGCATCGACAAACAAAATTTCATCCTATCCATCTTATTCTTTTCCTTTAGAGTCGGCTTCACACAGTTTGTATGCCTCCTTATCAAATTCGGCATAAACTTTCTATGAAGTGTGGTAGGGCTACATCCCAGTTGCCAGGCTAGTGACCTAATAGTAGACCTTCTGTTTAATGGGATTGTTAGGATTTTTCTAGGTTAATGTCCTTAGGCTTTCTTACACAACATCCACCTCTTGACCTTGTTATATTTGCAACATTGCTTTCCTCCAAGTTCTTTGTATATTCCAAACACCCACTCCAAAAAAATTGCAATGTCTTGCGTATCAGTTCTCTTAAAAGTGCCTCCTCAGCACTCATACACGGTGTATGCAATGCTACATAAGCAGCAAAGTTTTGCTGGTCATTGAGGGTTTTATTTTTCTACCAACTTGCCCAAAGACTGCACCAAGACATACAACAAAGAAATTATTAAATGATCAAGTGATGAAATGATCAACTGTAACTGTACCTGGATTTTGAACAATTTCATATCCTTCCATTCCATCTTCTGCATCTCCTTCCATTTCATTTTCTGCATCTTCATCCATTTCGTCCATATCTTCTGCAGGTGGAGTGAAGTTGAGGTCTGGGAGATCCATTTTGTCTTGAAGATATGAATATGCAAGATGAAGAAGAAGAATAAGTACAAGTAGAAGTAGAAGGAGAAGTACAAGTAGAAGTAGAAGAACAAGTAGAAGATGATGCAGCAATTTAGGATCACTGAGTTTAGGATAGCTGAATTTACAGTAGTCAATTTTTTGCTGTACAACAATTCAAATAAACCTAAATTTACAGTAGTCAAATCTTTGTTGTACAACAATTCAAATAAACTTGAATTTGGAGTAGTCAAATCTTTGTTGTACAACAATTCAAACAAACCTGAATTCACAGTAAGATAACCGAATTTAGGATAACTGGATTTAGGTGCTGTTGAGATTATTACACTGCTGTCAATTCAAATAAACCTGAATTGACTTTGCCAGTGTTGTATTTGTCCCCTTGGATTATTTGCAAAATTTATGTATTCAAGATTGCAAATTGGATTCACTGTAGTCAACCTATTACATTTGCATGTTCTGAAAATTCAGTTAATTTGCTACTCCTTTGCAAGAGGTAGATGTAAATGTTCAGATGTTAATTCAGTTAATTTATATGCACCTAAATTTGTACTGTGAACAAGAGTAGATAACAGGTGTATTAAATTTATATAACTCCATATTCAGTACTCACATATAAATTCAGTTAGTGCTCCCTAAATTCAGTATATTTTGAGTGTGGAGTATACGTATAAGTGTACTGAGTACTCCAGTATATAGTGTATTTTGGATTACACTAGATATAAAATCAGACCTTCAGTACAGTACTCCAGTATATAGTGTATTTTGGAGTAATTCACCAGCTAGTGTTTCAGTAAATCAAGTTAAATGGAAAGCGAGTAATTGTGACAGCAATACTGTTACTGAAAATATTTCAGTTTCAGTTAACTGCTTGCTTGCTCTCTTCTTGTTTGAGCACACACACCCCCTTGCCCACACAACCTTTCCTGTTAATTACTTCTTTACTGAATGCAAAACTACTCCAGCAGTATATGGTCATTATCTGTAGTAATGCAAAAGTTTCAAAGTTGCACACGGTCAAAGTAATGCAAATGTATTAATGTTACTATTGTTTACTCTGTCAAATAAACTACTCCGTGTCAATATTGCTAGTGTTTACTCCTATGAAATAAACTACTCCATGTCAAATAAACCTTGCTAGGGGATGGGGCGCCACTGAGAGGGGGATAGATCGGGGAGGGGGCCTTATTGCAAAGTTTCTCGCCTGGCTGTTGTGCCCTCTGCACCACGCGGGCAGGTCAGCGACCCTTAATTAAAAAAAGACCTCAGATGAACCATTTACTAAATAATTAGGACCTAAAGGTGCATTTTTAAAGAAATAGGACTAAAGTGACACAACGACAAACTTTTAGGACCTCCAGTGCATTTAACTTTTCTTTTTTTTTTTTGCGAAGAAATACCTTTCCTCTTCCTCCCGGATTGACCCCTTCCTCCTTCGCGCCGCTCTCGTGTTCTGACCTACCCAAGTTCCAGTCCATCCCATCCACGCCGCTCTAAAATCTCTCGTGTAGCATCAGGTGCGCCCTAGAGCTGCCGCCTTACGGTAGCTTAGCATCACCGCAACCGTCTTCTCCGCATCTCGTCGCCGCCATCGCTGTTCCCCTCTGCCTCGTCGTGTGCCTGCTATCTCCACCACCGTCCGCAACATTGGGCACTGTTCTCCTAGGTACGAGTTTTCGTCTGCCAGTGATTAGTTATTCCAAAACAAATCTCCACAAGTTTTGGATGCGCACCATCTGGATTCGCCCTTACGATGTGCAAAGTTGAACGGTTTAACCCCAACCTGAAATTGGGTTGGGTTCTTTCTTTTTCGAACAGCAGTTAAAATTTGTGCGTTCTACTTATGTCCGGGACTAGCGCAATAATTTTTTGCACTGATCTTACGCACTCTGTTCTTTTTTTTTTTTTTGAGGGGTTACGCACTCTGTTCACGCATCGGGGTTATCCAAGTTAATTTTGCGGGTTTAGTAAATAATGTATTAGCTCAAGGACCATATCATCTGACATAAACTGTAAGACTTAAAATAGGGACCTTTTCTTTGATGATCTGTGATGATTCTATAACCTTGTGTTACTGTTGATGACAGAACATTTTGAGACTACTTTTTTGTGGTTCAGTGTTGGGAATATGCTGCAAATTAAGAGGGGTACCGATGATGGTCTTATAGAAAATCTCAGAGAAAGCTCAAAAAAGAATAGAACTTGCATTGGTAGAGAAGAGACACTTGATTTGTCGATTTCAGGTCTGCCAACACTTCATTATTCTACACATATTTTTCCAGATCTATTGGAGCACTCACAACTGCGCTGTCTCATGTTTGTTTACCTAGGTGACTTACATCGGGATAGCACTTTGGAAGAACAAATTGAAAGCGATTCTGGTCAAAGCATCTGGAGTGAGCTCAGTGAACAAGTTACTTCAGAATTTTCTACAAATGTTGTCTGCCTTGCTTTGTGTGCTGGTGACTATGTTGTTTCACCCTTCTAGCCTCTTTTTTAAATAATTTTATTTTATAATGTTACAATGCTAGTTATAGATGACCAAAGTTACATCATTGTGTAGGACATGATGTGTTATTTGCGTGCTCAGGCATAGCCGTGCACTGCCAGGTTCATTTTGCAAGGTTTCTGACTTCAGCAAGTTTGGTCAGAGCTTTCAATGATCTTAAAAGAGAAGGCCATGATGGCTTGAAGGTTGGTGCTGCTAATCATCATTCACTTAATTTGCTTGTTTACGTAAGTTAACTGCACCATTCTGTATCATTATAGATCCAAGTGCAGCGCAAAGGCTATGTTGCCAGAGGGTCATTGGGGACTATAATTTCGATCAGGGAATTGCTCTTGTCAGCATAAAGCTTTTCACCCTTGGTGTTAATCCAGTGAAACTCTATCATCGGCTGGAATTTCTTCCTTGTAGTAAGGTAGTATCTGTAGCATGTGCAACCACTGGCAAATTAATGGTCACAAGTGGAATACTGACCGATGATACAAGTGGATCTGAAAATGGCAAAGAGCTTATGTTCTCAACTTGTAAAATCTCCAAGGTACACTTGCTCTTTGGTCTGAGTATTTGATATGTAACTATATGCACCGAAAAGTAACTCTGATGCATAAAAATGACATTTCACTTTGTTTGGTTCCAATGTAACCCTTGTCATATTTGCTAGGATTGGGAAGGCGGAGCACTTTTTGATTATGATGGAAACTTTGTTGGCATGAACCTTTCTTCGGTTGAGGAAAGAACATCTTTTGCCAACTAGTATAATTATCAAACATTTGGAACAATTTGTGCCAAACATGGAAGTTAAGGTAGTCAGGTATGTCATGTGTATTTGCATTTATTTGCTTACCAAAGTTTGTTCACCCTTATTCCTATAAAATTTCCTCCTTGGATTTTAGTTTTTTGAGTAATACTGGAGCTTAATTAAACTATAAGCCATTTCAGTTGCCAAACAACTTTCAAGGCTTTGAATCTTGCAAGAATCTGGATTGTTGGGTGTTGTTCCTTTTGTAGCTTTATTATCTTTAATTTTTAGTTTCTTGCAGTTTCCATTTTTTTCTCCCTTGATATCAACTTGATTCGTTGCTGCCTCTGCCAAGAAAACCCACATTGCTTCAATATCGAACTTGGTAGATTTTTCTAATTTAAGTAATGTTTTTTGTTTTGTTCGGACTTGAAATGTGAAGGGTTTGTGATAGTCTCCTGAACCTGGAGGTTGTGTAGTATTTGCTCAGTTCTCCACACAACTTTGCCCTTCGGATGACCCTTGGATCATCCCAGGATAACTAGGCTTAGAGGTCTTGCAGTGGCCTCCACCGACCTCATATTCATTGTGGCAGCCGATGACTCATCTCCGCGATTGCCCTAGATGGTAGAAGCAGCATTACAGCTGCTGAAGGTAGTATGGTTGTACCGCCGCCGGCGATGGCATCTTTGTCTTCATGTCAACCGAATCTGGCGCCACCTCCACCTCCAAAGACACAGCCTTCAGCCAACATCGATACAGTAAACCATAAGCAGATGCGCTGTAGCGCCTTGGTCAGCTACGGTTGCCAATTGCACCATTGTCAGTTTGTCACCTTCGTGAGGTGCTTGGCCCTCCGCCCTCAGCACTGTGACTGCTGCACTAATAACTGCCAATCTGCGCTTAATCTCCCTGTCTAATAGCAGCGCCAGCGAGAAAACCCTGCTGCTAGCCATTGATGGCGGAGCAGCAGGTGGTTGCTCTGACTCTGATAATAGGATAACTAGGATATACTTCTCTAAACAATAAATACTCTTGTTTCATTGTCTGATTTATATGGGGTACAAATATAAGTACAATTACATGTCCACTTTCGTACAGGCAGACAAATAACTTATCTCCTATACTGTACTAAACTAACTTACGTTTCCCAACAACACTGGGATATTATCCCTTATTTTTTGCAATTCTATTCATCTGATGCTGCGTATGTGTGATGTTTTCGTCCATTTTACTTGAGTTGCAAGTTTACTATGTCCTGCAGGCCTGTAACACTACGGAGATATGAGGAAATACAACCCAGGCCCTATATGCACTATCCAAGAGGTGAACAAGTGGCCAGACCTTTTATAGTTCATATCTCTCATGACCTCAATGCTAATCAGCTAACCTTATTTACACTATCTTCATATGTGTGTCTGATTTGGGAACCTAGACATATATGGGGATCTAGACTCCTTGGGCTATCCAAAGCAATCAACAACTACTATCAGTGGTTAGTCAATGCTTGTAATTTGGTCCTGCATTGCGCTCATTTACGCATTTCCTCTGCCTCTGACAACTATTCTACCGTCTATCATTGAACAGAGGGCTTGATTTTGGTTAATACTTTCGAAGAGACTTTTGGTGAAGTATACGATTCTGGTAAAGGTGTCTGGAGCCGACTCGGGAAAACAATTTCTAATCATTTCCATCAAGTTGTTGTCTCACTTGCTTCATTCATCGGTAATCAATCTCAGAGTGATGTGCTATATACTTCTCCACATTTCAACTTGGCTATCAATTATAACTGTGGTATATATGCAGGAGAAACAAGGATTTTTGCATGCACAGGCTTATTTATTGATTGGAATGGATGCACCACCATTTTGACTTCAGCAAGTTTGATTCGGGATCCTAACGATGGAAACAAGATTGCTGAAAACATGAAGGTTTGTTCTTGATGTGGTCCTTGCATTTTCTGCTTAGGTCTCACAGTGCGATTTGCAGATTGAAGTCAATATTCCAAACGAAGGATGCAAAAAAGGGATATTACAACATTGTAATTTACACTACAATGTTGCTCTTGTTGATGTCGAGAAGTTCCGTCCTCTTTGTTCATCTAAGATTCTTGAAGAACAGTGGGACCCTAGAATTCTTGAAGATCCGAATGTAGTAGCTGTTGGGCGCTGCTTCAAATCAGGCGTGTTAATGGCTACACATGGAAAACGGACTGACTGGTCAGGCATGCTTGATTGCAGAGATCTTCGGTACTCCAGTTGTACAATCACTAAGGTTAGTAGTGCTCTTGGCGATATTCTTAGTTGACGTATCCATCGCATGATGTACTAAACCATATCCCTTCACCATTACAAATGGAAACTTCTCCATCCAAAAAAATTCAGTGTCGCTTTTGCTTGCTAGACTGGGATTGGAGGGCCCCTGTTTGACTTTAGGGGGAGATTTGTTGGCATGAACTTCTATGATAAGAAAATAGGGACCCCCTTCGTGTTTAAGGATCATATTTGTCGGCTGCTGGCACAGTTTGAGGGAAAAAGGTATGTATACTTGAATGTTTGTTTGACGTATTCAAGTGCATGCCATGTGAGGTTTGAGATGATTGCATGACATGCTAATTTTTGCATCTTCTCAAAGGAAAAAATAAATCTTTCTATTAAATCTAGCCTACTGTGTTCGACAGCACCGTTGATGAAGTTGGCAGTGATGATAAACCAATTAGGTATGCCTTTAATTTACGCATCTCTTTGATATTTTGCATAAAACTGCCGATAACATTACTATGCCTGGAAAATCACCAAATGATGGAAACAGGTGGCCTGTGCCCAAGCCGTGTTGGCGCCACCCGCATGATGAGCTCGATGATTTGCGCCCACCTGGGTATGGGGAAAAATCTGATAGATTCGGATTTACATATGTGCGTGGAGTCAGAGTTGACTACCATTAGATGACTCTTTCTATGCTCCATTGGATTACCTTTAGACGACTTTTTCTCTGCTCCGTTGGATTATCGTTCTCCATATTGTCGATCTCGTGAACCTGTTGGCTGTCTTGTAGCCTTATTCTAATGTTTGAACCAATATTTTGGTGTTCATCTGCTGTCATAGTTGAAATTGTACTACTTGTGCACTGATTCCATATGATGGTACTTTATCGTGTTACTTAAACTGTACTAATGTGTAATGATGTGCAACCATTGGCCAGAATTTCTGTTGGGCATAGTTTTTGTGCTGAAACGTGATTCATTTGTTAATGAGTTTTTTCAGTTTGACACGCTATAGAAAATCCAGCCAATCGGTGTTTTTGAGCCTAACAAATCCTGTTTACAGGAGAAACACTTGTATTTACAAGTGGTAGCTTGCACTTAAGATGCCTCAGCGGCAGCACCATGCTAATTGCATGTTGTGCATTTCGGTTTACGCGCGTGCACAACAGCACCGCTCGGTTAAAATAGAATTGCAAGCCGGTGCACTTTACGAAATTGAGATCGGCCGTAGTCAAAGTTTAAAAATTACTAGCAAATTAACCAGCATGCATAGTGAGGGTTTCACAGGCACCAATCTTCATGTTAGTGAATGCCCATACTAAAGTACGTAAACAAAGTAGTTCAAAGACGACAATATGTACTATAATTAACATGGGTTTAACATTACTGTACCGTCGTTACAACAGTCAGTTTCGATTTACTCGTGGCCGAGCGCTGGTCAGTAGTATTGGTGTTTTGTCTAAGTACAAGCCAACCATCATTGTTAGACTAATCAACCACACCTCCAAGATGATCATTAATTGTTGCTGGAGAACACAACCGGCCACTCATCAGTTTCTCGTTTGCCCATGCCGCGGGGATGCATTTGCAATGGAGGGAACTGCCTGAGCACTCCCTGAGCCCATGCCGCTCACTGCTTCTTGCATTTAATGCTTATTGCATCATTCAGGAACACCTGCACGTCACAGGGGAGGCTCCAGGGCATGTGCTGTCACTTCACTAGACCTCGTCACTAAGCTATGCATCACATTACACACCTGAAACTGTGCAAAGCAAACTATGCGGTGCTGCAAAGCAAACACACCAACAATTATGGTATCAATCTAAGAAAATCTGTCAACAATAAAACTGCAGGTGATAGGAAGCACAATTGTACAAAGACCGACACATTTGTCTCCATGGAGCTAGCAGTACTCCACGCATGCCAACTCAGATCAAGCCAAATGCATATATTAAGTTGAGGACCAACAAGTCCACGCAAGATTCAAGACTGATGGGAATGCAGCACTTCTGAATTCAAGTTTAAGAAAATAGAAAGTTCTAAAGAAATAAAACACAATCCATCCAAATAAGAGTCACAACACGCAATCTACGTACGTGGAAAACAATGACTGCAACTAATTATATTAGCCACCAAACAAGCATTTGCTGAGCTACAACAAATCCACACGACAGAGATTGTTGAGCTAGGACAAATCCACACACACCACCATTGACAGTTCACAACAATAGTACAGAACAACATTCAGGGATCCACAACTGGCACATCACTCTTCTCTGGATATGCCTCTAGAGCAATTGGGATCTCTCTCTCCTTCATATCCTAATCCTGCAATATTTGTAGAACTATGGTGTGAATCCAAGTGAAAGGAAATAACCGTGCTGCAAGATATAGAATCCTATAAATAACACCAGGTCGCATGGATCAGATCCTACAACAAGGGTCATACTCATACATTCTGATCCTAACAAAGGAAAATCCATGACCCAAGTGTCCCAGTTTGAACAAATTAATATTAAGTAGTACAAATCAAAGCTAACATTTTTCTCCCACTGATATAAAAGACAATTCATCCCCCAATCCCAAAATATCCTCCAATGGATCTTAATCAAGTTACAGGAACTACAATTTCCAGTCTTAAGAGAGACAAGGCGACAAATTAAAATCTCAGGAAACATACACTAGTTTGGCTAACCATTGACTGTCTCCCAAAACAAAAATGCAGGCTAGCATTCACCTCGTAATATGCATTCCTAGATGGCAACTTCCGCATCTGCACTCTGACTAAAATCCAATTGGCATCACCTTGGGACATGATTAAAATCACACTAACACTAAATAGAAATTGAATAACAACCTGTGAACAATATGTTCAGAAAGTTCAGTCCACCATTGCCATTGACTGTATCCCCAAAACCACGAGTGTCTCCCCAAAAATTCAGTCTACCATCACAAATCACACTTCATTTGGCTAATCATCGACTGCCTCCCCAAAAACCAATCTGCAGTCTAAAGTGTCCCTCATACCAAAAAAATTACTCCCCAAAGATGTCCAGTATCGTGCCAAGGGCATAGAAACAAATCAGATGAAAAGAAATAGATATGCACTACAGCCCACACGACATCTCAGGTAAAAAACAAAAGGAACAACTCTTAACCTGTGTGTGACCTTGGTATAATCATCATAATTACTCCCCAAGCTATATACTGAACAAACCATATCTATCTGTCTTCCTAAAATACATATCCACCGATATCACATGAAGTGGCTAAACCCAACAGCCAAAATCATCTTCACAAATCCAATTCCTTATAATCCAACTATAACTCTGAAAAAATATCCAACAGTCTGTATAAACCCAACCTCTTCATCTACATTACTGTCGGCGGTGCATCAAGCAAGTGAATCGAGCACATTATCTGTCCCACAGGGGAATGTACAGCCCATGATATAACATCAGTTATCCAGAGGAACATGTACATCACATAATCATCATTCCCTACTAATCAAGCATCCAAACAATCAAATCCCACTTAAGCTTCCAACTGCTAGCACCAGATCTGCTAACCAAAAACCACTATCTAATAATAAAATATGACTAAAAAACCACCCAGCCTGCATTTTCCCTAAAAACAGAAAGCTCCCTAGTAAACCACCCATCAATTCAGCTTTACTACAGTGGGCAAAATCAACATTTTTGGGTGCTAAATGACACATAATGCAGTTTTTGACAAACTAAACGACAAAATCAACAAACAAAATGATATGCGTCTTTGTTTTCGCGACTTACCTTCGCGTCCAGCCGCTGGTTGCTTCCGAACAAACGTCGTATCTAGCCTCGCCTCCCACGATCTCTGGGTTGCCGGCGGCGACCCCCTCGACATTCACTAGACTCATGGAATCCTGAGACTCCAATGGGAGTACTGGAGCTCTACACACTGCATCTCCATAAACACCCATGCCAGAAACAAATCTAGCGTCAGTAGTCCAGATCTTACAAGAACAAGACGGCTAATCGGCATCAAAGAAGCTAGGGTGAAGGAATGGCGGAGCAGATTAGGCTTACCCGTTTAGCTCGACGCCATCGGTAGACATGCCGTCGGAACAGCTTCGCGGGAGCGCCGTTGTCGCCCACGACGAGTGCGGCGAGGAAGGGGGTGGAGAGGAAAACCTATCTCGTGGCTCTGTTCTGATCCACAAGGATTGCTGTGGGGAAGGGGGTCATTTGTTTCCAGTACCTATGCTATTTCGAACCAGCCCATGGGCCACCCTTCCTGGTGCAAGACACGTGAGCACTTATGGTGCTATGATAATTTGAATGTAATAAGCAATTCCCTCTATGTGCGTGTGTGCTTGTATGTCTTTCCTGCTTTATTATCAGTATATGGAATGGCTATATTTACTTCAATGTTTGTACCTTGCTGCATCGAAAATATTAGTTAACTCCAAGACCATATTTTTGTGGGTGAATAATAGATGCACACTTGCGCTTTTGTTATTTTCGACGCGTTGCCAGATTATCGATAGAGAGATACACATATAGGTTAAGCTATGACACATTTATCTCTTTACACTATCTTTAAATCCAGTTTATTTGACACGTGTTTGAAATATATATTTAGCATAATGATAATACTGCATTTCCTTGGGGACCTTAGTTTTGGGTTTGTCCTTGCTCATATTATAAGTAAACTAGCAAAAGAGCCCGTGCGTTGCAACGGGAGAGAAAACATAACACACACTCTTAACCCAACAACCATCACTCAAGACCACAATAGGCACTGGTGGAAAAAAGGCCTTTGGTCATGATTCATATTATTAGTCGCGGTTCTTGCGCCACCAAATAAGCGACTAAAGCCCGCTTTAGTCGCGGTACTTAAGAACCGCGACTAACGGCCGTCCACGTGGGCGCCAGTGCCGTCGAGCGGAGGACCTTTAGTCGCGGTTCTTCGCCAACCATGACTAAAGCCGCCACAGGTTTAGGGTTTTAGCCCCCCCCTAAACACATTTTACATTTAATTTGTATTGTTTTATTTCTTTTGTGCTTTATTTTAATTTTGAAGGAGTTTCATATATTCTACGGTACTACATACATGCATATGAATGTACAATTTCAAATAAATTTGAAATTAGAACCAAAAAGAATTCAAGAGGAATATACAATATATATTCAATATCATCGGATGACCATATACAATTTTGAACAAGTTTCCATACATGATTTAATGCATATAAAGTTCTACGTCCTCGTAATAGTGTTCTCCTTTAGGATGGAGGACTTCCTTTGAACCATCCACTAGTTCCTCTTGAAGTGGTCGGAAGCGAGCTTACGGACTAAGCATCATCCGGAGGTTATTCCTCCGAGCATTGGTATCACTTTCGGAACCCGCTCGGAGGTGTATCTCCGGATCATCTCTGAACATAGTATCCACATAGATTGGTCTCCGGTGGTGAATATCCCCGAGATTCTTAGGCTTTGACCTTTTGAATTCTAGCTCTTTTTGAATTCACCGACCTTTGTATCTGAACCGTCTCCAAACCCTACGAGGCAAAGAAAATTAAATGAACAAGAGAGTTATTAGTTACTTGATATTAGGAAATGAACGAAATAGGCCGATCGATATAGAGCGCAAATGAATGAAAATAATTACTTCAAAGATTCTTCTCATGCCGCCCCAAAGCTTTGGATCCATATTCGTAGAGTCGTGGGACGAGACATTACGAGGTGTTAACTTTAATTACTAGCGAGAATCCGGTGGAACTGCGGACCACGATACATGCACAAGACGTCATGCATAACTCATCGATTAGCCGGCCACATACCATGCATGGAGTAAACAAAAGAGAATGTGCTCAAGATGTAAACACTCACCCAAAATGGTAAGGAAATAAAATATCACTTTTGAGTTCTCGCTTTGTAAGAAAGCGCCACAGTGTCCGCCTCCACGTCGGCGGGGTGGCGGCTCCAACACATGTCCATTAACGATGTGTGGGTCAAAGAACCCAACATCATGGATGTTCCTTACTCTGCATTCCTTAATCTTCATTCTGCATGTATAATAGCGGACACAACAATATAGTTAGGACATATATATATAGTGCGGGCAATATGAACGAGATGGGGTAGAAATTAATAAATCACTTACGTAACGTAGCAACCGATGATAGATTTGTCGAGCTCGCGCAGATTGAAAAGTCGGAACAATTCACTCAGTTCAATTTGTACATAGTAATGTTTGAAGTGATGCTCATGTCTAACTTCCGCATAAATATATTCTTTGGCGTTTTTATTTTTATGTAACCCTTGTACCATTTCAGCAGACCTTTCATTTGTGGAGGTAGATCCTTTTCTCAAGCAGGCTCGACGAGAGGCCCATTCTTGACATATGTAATTACTACCTCCTTCATCGGGCGCCTCATCAAGGCCTAACAGTTCCACGAAGAGTAATACCTAAGTTGGCCGCTTGTTCTCGCTTTTCGTTACTGATCAATCCATGTCTTTCATGCAGCTTGTATGATCTCGGGGCATCCGGACGAAGGCTTCCACTATAAGCGGGCAATCGATTGTTTACTTTCTTCCCGAAATGGGCAACTTGTTTCCGCTTATTTTACTTCGGCCTTCTCCCGCTCTTTGTTCTCCTTGAACATGAGTGCCTGCCTGTGAAGTTCACGTGCATAGTCGTTAAGCGATTCTTCGCGGCTTGGGACGGTGTGCTCAAAAATGACTTAGCCCACTTCTTTTGCTCATCGAAAATCGGCTTGGGCTCGGGCTCTCTTTTCTTCTTGCAGTCCGCCTTCCATTTCTCCAAATCAGCAGCCATGTCAGCGTCGACTTCCTCGGCACTCGTTCCCAAGGCCTTGTGGGGAGAGGCTTGATGATGGCTCCGTACCTTTGTGGTCTTAGGTACATAAGGGTCCGGTTAATAATCGGGGCTATACGCTTCTTTGTCGGAGGTGGATTGGGCGGCGTCGATCACCCGCCGGACGAGGATCGGGGCGGCGGCTGATCACCCGCCGGACGTTGTGGGATCGGGGCGGCGTCCGACGTGGACGGAGGTGTAGGTGAACCGCCACCACCACCACCACCACCACCACCGCCACCGCCACCACCACCACCGTGAGGGTGGACTTGTTGTCCTTGGCGCCTCGCCTGGAAACTTGATAAACTTCTTTTGCCATAGAATGAAATGGCGCTTGACATCTCCAAGTCTTTTCTCCCCTTCGTGTAGCAATGTCAATCTCCGTGTCCTCAAACCCTTGGACTATGTCCTCCACCGTGACATGAGCGTAGCCATCTTGAATGGGGTTGTTGTGGTGGAGTGCTCCAGGTAAACATGGTAAAGCACTGCCGATGGCTACCTTCATGGACATGTTCCCGATAGGATAATACAGATGACATTCTTTCATCTCCTTTATATCGCCCACGGGTAGCGAGGAGGCTCGGTGCAGTAATTTCGACCACCGGAGGCTCCGGTGCGATAATTTCGACCACCGGAGGCTCCGGTGCAGTAATTTCGATCGTCGGTGCATCTGCACCCGGCCCGGTGGGGCCTCCGTGGAAGCCACGCTGCTTCTCCATTGGCTTCGAGATCCATTGGATGATCTTCATGCTGCACCGAGCCGCATCTCTTTCAGCTACTAGTACACTCATGGTTTTCTTCATCACATCCATTTCCGATGCCAACCGCGCCACAACATCCGATTCCCGATCCATCTTTCTCTTACGGCTTCAGAATCAGTCACGGGTCATCGCTCGGGGAACCCTATTTTCCACGGAATGTGCCCCATGCCTCGTACATCGTCCTCCGTGTTCAGGATTCCCGAGGGCTTTTGTCGGTAGCGTCGTTCTCTCTGTTGAACTTGATCTTCCCCTGTTGAGCATCCTTCATTGCGTCAATAAGGGCTTGGGTGGGTTTAATTAATTTGCCCGGTAAACACACTCCCCTGTCTCCGGGTTCAGCGTTCCCCCATGCCCGTACCACCAGCTTTTGGCCCTTGGGTCCCATCCTCCGTACTGGACGGATTCCTCGCGCCCTCATTTCGTTCTCCATCTTCTCCAACCTAGGCACCCAAATGTGATACCCTCCTGGCCCCATAACATGATTGTACTCCTTCTTAGCCGCATTTTCCTTATTTTTTTCGATATTTGAATGAACTGCTCCGATTTCTTTTGCTTCACAAATTCTGGCCAATCATGTTTCAGTTTCTCATATTGTCCTTTGAAATCCGGAGTCTTGTTCTCTTGACTATGTCATGGGCTAGATTTTGCTTGTATTTCCTGATTGCGTAGTACATCTTATGAAGAGCGAACTGTTTGACTAGCCTCCTCCTCTCCTTGTTTTCCTCAATCTTGTTACCCTCCTCATCGAATTTGTTGTATTCCTGAGGTAGAACGAAATGTTCCATAAGCTTCTTGAAGCAATCTTTTTTTGTTCTCTTATCGACAAAAGTGAAACAATCAATTCTTGACTTCTTTGGCTCATTCCACTCTGGGCGGTGATCGAGACGTTGTCTCTAACAATGGCTCCGCATTGGTGACAAACTTGGTGGCGTTCTTGCGGGGCTCCAGCTGACCTGCGGTTGCCTTGTCGACAACCTCGATGGTGCATGTTTCTCCTTGTTTCATCGTCTTGGTTGCGCCACGCTTTGACGACGCACTCGATTGTTTGACGATCCGCCGAGGGCTAAAATAAGAAAGAGAGTCGCGTTAGTACACACATATTTATTCAAATCAGTTAGTTTGTATCACCGGAGGCTCAATGTATATATATACCTCGGCCGGAGGTGGTTGCTACTTCCATTTGAAGATAAATGCGTTTATCGACGTTTGTTGACATCATCTTGCCGACGGCGCCCTTCATCTTCACCGTCAAGGTTCAGATAAGAAGAGATATCATCTTCTTCTTCTCGGTCGCTTTATATAGAATATCGCCGTTTATGATGCCGAACATATGTGCTTCACCGTCCGGATCATAGTTGTCCATAATCGGGTCACTCTATCGTCCGCCATTATGTCGATCCTGAAAACATGTAGTAAAAACAAATTAATTAAGTGAAGAAGGCGGTGGCGGTGGCGGTGGCGAAAGGGCGGTGGCAAAAGGAGGCGAGGAAGGGTGGGAGAGGGTGTCGCGGTTGAGCGCGAGACGGTGAGGCAGACAACAGCGTCACGGAGAGGGAGGCGAGGACAACACACACGGAGAGGGAGGCGAGGACAACAGACAACCACGTCTTCACGAATTTCATTTTCTGAAGAAACTTTGAAAGCAATTAAACATATGTCAATGTATGGTAAAAAAATACAGGTAGCGTCTGTTGCTCCTAATGATTGGAAAGCGGTTTCCAATTGCCAACGAGGATTTAGATCGACTACTACTACTAGTTGCATTGCTCCCCATCGGGACGATGTTGCTCCTAATCCCTCCTTTGGAATCTATAGTACTAGTGCATACTAGCTGGCCGTTGACCGTTGTTGCTCATCGCGTTTTCTCAAAGTCCACCGATTTTGCTTAGGGCCGATTCGAGATTTTCTTTGGTCCATCGATTTTGGATCAACGCCGGATGGCATGCATGGGCGCCGGGCGATGATGCGAAGTAGACTTGCACAGCAACGTGATGTACATGGATGTGTCGATGCGATGCATCGGCGATGTCAAGGTTCTGTCAACAAATTGCTTGACCGGTCAAACTAGCACATGGGTCGGTTGTCAGCGACTAACACTAATTAACAGTTTAATTAGTTAATAAGTTAATTAGGTTAATTAACAGGATTAATTAAGTTAATTAATTAATTAATTACTTTTAATTATTATCATTTTTAATTTTTATTTATACATATTTCTTTTTGTTCTTTTTTTTTTTTTAACAGAGGCCCACTTGGTAAGTGGCCTAGGAGGCCACGTGGGTTAACAAGAACGGCGTTGCAGGTGCATGGGCGCCCGGGCGAGGCCGCCCAAGCCCGCGACAAGGCCGGTCGTGGCGGCTGGGCGCCAAGCAAAGCGTGACGGGAGGTGTGGCGAGGCGCATGGCCATGGGGTTGCTCGTCGAGGTTCAGCCTGAGCGCTGAAGGCAGAGGCCGGCCGGCCGAACGGGCGAGGCCCGACGAGCGGCGGGTGACGGCGAAGCGGCGATGGGGCGGTGCATCGGCCTCGGGCGCCAAGGGTGTCGAGGAGAGGCGGAGAGGCGACGGTGACGAGGCCGGGCCGAGGGCGTGAGCTGCAGCGGCGGTGGCGGCACTGGAACGGGCGCCGGCGACGGAGCGCCAAGGGGTCATGCCTCGTTCCAAA
Organism: Aegilops bicornis; assembly: GCA_021605145.1. Taxonomy (NCBI): domain Eukaryota; kingdom Viridiplantae; phylum Streptophyta; class Magnoliopsida; order Poales; family Poaceae; genus Aegilops; species Aegilops bicornis. Next base: position 564,990,793 of record CM038673.1, on the reverse strand, counting down.
GACGGATCGAGGAGGTGCCGGGCGCGTCGGGAGGGGACGGAGAGGCGAGGTGAGGCAGTCCAGCAGCGGTCCGGCGACGGGAGGCGGTGCTGGGACGGGCGCCGTGTCGAGACCAGCGGCGCCACGGACGGGAGGGCGGCGGGCGGTGATCGAAGGAATGATCGGAGAGGAACGAAGGTCGCGTGGGGTTGAGGGCGGGCGAGCGAGGCGGCAGTACCGGGCGGCGTCGAGGGCGAGGGCGACGGCGGGCGGCGTCGAGGGCGCGGCAGAGACGAACAGGCGGGAATCGGAGAAGACGAGAATCCCGCAGATGAGTAGCCCCCTTTAGTCGCGGTTGGCGGCGAGACCATGATTAAGGTACCCTTTAGTCGCTGGTCGCCTGCCCAACCGCGACTAAAGGGTTTTTTGGCGGGTTTTTTATGCCTCGCGCCCCTTTAGTCGCGGTTGGCGGCGAGACCCATGACTAAAGGCCTTTAGTCGCGGGTCGCCTCGCCCAACCGCGACTAAAGGATTTTTGGCGGTTAGTCCCACCTCGCTAGTCGACGGGCTACCGCCTGGTTTATAAGCCCGGTCACGGTAGCTCTCTCAGCTCTCTCCTAAGCGAGGCCCTCTTGGGCCTACCAATTCATTGTCTTGCCATGTGGGCCTACTCGGCCTTTGCGGGCTGCATCCCGGCCCAACAAAGGTTGAGTTTCTAGTCGTCTTGAGCCGCTTTGGCCCGATGGGAGAGGGCTTTTTTATTTTCTTAATTTTTTTGCTTTTTTATTTGTTTTATTTATTTTTGAGTTGTTTTTTGCTGTATTTTGAGTTGCATATAAAGTTCTCGTCCTTTGTATCTCTGAACCGTCTCCAAACCCTACGAGGCAAATACAAATAATATGTCAAAATAAAACTAATTCAATTCAATATGTTAAAATACAAATAATATATCAAAAATTCAGAAAAATAGAACTAATTCATTTCAAAATTCTAAAAATACAAATAATATATCAAAAATTCAGAGAAGTTCTTCCGGCCGCCTCTGTCTTCCCACAAGTTCTTCCCTACCATCTTCCCACCGTTTCTTTCCGCCTATGTCTTCCGCCATTTCTTCACGCCTCTATCTTCGTGCGTATCGATGCTCCTTTTATAGGCACGGCGCCGCTTCGCTTTGTCTTGTTCCTCCGACAGGCGTGCAGGCGCTACCCACGCCGTCTGTCTAACCTTTAGTCCCGGTTGCACCAACCAAGGGACTAAAGGTTAGATGACCAGCTCTGATTCCTCTTCTTCCGCCATTTCTTCCCTGTCTTCCCGCCTCTTTCTTCCCGCCACTTTCTTCCCGCCTCCTGTCTTCCCGCTCCCATTTTTCCGCCATTTCTCACTACATATATGTAGCCCGGCTTGGCCACATTATCACATCTCTACAATCTCTCATCACTCTCTCATGGCTTCCACCGCACCCACTCTAACCTACCAGGTGGAGGAGCTTTGCGCCTCGAACTACCCTTGTCCACCGGGCTACAGCGTCCCCACTTTGGAGCCTAAGCCGGCGGCGTGCAGTCCCTCCCGTCCCTCGTAGTGGCGCCCAGGCGGCCATCACGAACCACTACTACCTTGACCTCACGCCGAGCAGCGGATGAATCCCACCGGCATCCCGATAACTAGCATACTTGGGACGCCTTCTTCATCAATCGGCGTGAGAGGCGCTCGCCAGAGTATGAGGAGGGCAGTGCGCCTCCACAGGAACTTCCACGAGGCGGCCGTCGGCTATGGTGGTGTGGCGGACTGCAGAGCGTCATGGACTACATCACGGCCGGCGATATCCCCGCCTGCGCTACCCTCGATTCGAGCCACAGCCGCCCGACGACAATGACGGCAAGCGGCGGCAATGAGCGGCGACGGCAGCGGCGGCAACTTAGAAGCGGCGACTACTACCAAGACAACGACGACGGCGGCTATGAAGACTACGAGTATGCATATTATACGCCTAGGCAGGAGTATGACTAAATCACTCCAAATTTCATGTATCATCGGTGGTATCTCGAATCATTCAAAATGGACACCAAACACATCACGGGTAATATAATTCACATGATCCATTCAACAAAGTTTGGTACAATAAATTATTACACATCATTTTTCTTCCCTTGTGTCCCTGCTTGCTTACGATTGTGCGTATCCATGGAGCATCCTCATCATTTAACTTAATGCTTGGGTCGGTGTTCACTTTGAAGGGCGGAATTTCAGCAAACATATTATAATCTTCTGACATGTCATCTTTTCCTCCACTCCCACGATGTTTCTTTTCCACTGAAAAGAACAATGTGGCGCTTTGAATCATCGCATGATGTCTTGATCGTTTTCTTATCTTTCCGTTTCCTCGGTTTGCTACTCATGTCCTTCACATAGAAAACTGGCGACATCTTTCGCTAGGACGAATGGTTCGTCAAGGTAACCAAGATTGTTGAAATCCACCATTGTCATTCCGTATTGCTGGTCCACCTTTACCCCACCTCCTGTTAGCTTGAACCATTTGCACCGAACAAAGGGACCTTAAAGGAGGGTCCATAGTCAAGTTCCCATATCTCCTCTATGTAACCATAATATGTGACCTCTTGCCCATTCTCGGTTGCTGCATCAAAGCGGACACCACTGTTTTGGTTGGTGCTCTTTTTATCTTGGGCGATCGTGTAAAATGTATTCCCATTTATCTCGTACCCTTGGAAAGTCGTTATAGTCGAAGATGGTGTCTTGGCCAACATGTACAAATTGATCTACAACATCATTGTCATTCATTAAATGTTTTCTCAACCAAGCGCGAAAGTCTCCATGTGGGCCTTCCTAATCCAGGATTCGGGCTTCCCGGGTTGTCGAACGTAAAATATTCTTGTGTTTCTCAAAGTGCGGAGCCACCAAGCTGGAATTGGTCGATGCGATGTGGTGTGCTTGATCGAGAGAATGGCCGTCCATACATATCGTTGATTTCATTCCGATCGTGCCTTTTCCACTTAGTCTCCCCTCGTCTGCGATCGAGGAAGACCAATCGGCTTAAGGTCGTGAAGTCAACACAAAACTCAATTACCTCCTCATTTCCATAGCCCTTGGCGATGCTTCCTTCTCGCCTAGCACGGTTCTGAACATATTTCTTTAATACTCCCATGAACCTCTCGAAGGGGAACATATTGTGTAGAAATACAGGACCGAGAACGAAAATCTCTTCGACTAGGTGAACCAGGAGGTGCGTCATAATATTGAAGAAGGATGGCGGAACACCAACTCGAATCGACAAGACATTGGATCACATCGTTACAGAACTGTGGTAGAACTTCCGGATTGATTACCTTCGAGAGATTGCATTGAGGAATGCACATAGCTTCACAATGGCTACTCGAACATTTTCCTAGGAGCCCCTCAAAGCAATCGGAAGCAATTGCGTCATAATCACGTGGCGGCCGTGAGACTTCGTGTTTTGGAACTTTTTCTCCGCCATGTTTATTATTCCCTTTATATTGGGCGAGAATCCAGACGGGACCTTCATACTGCTCGGGCATTCAAAAAGATGACCTTCTCTTCTTTGGTCGAGCGTAGGTGCACGACCTTGAAACCATTCCGGATGCTTCGGCCATCGTGGTCTTTCAAACGTTGCTGGTCTGCCGTGCTTCCTTTGTATCATTTGTCTTCCCATACACGCCCAAGAAGCTTAGGAGGTTCACGCAAATATTCTTCAGAACGTGCATCACGTCGATTGCAAGAGCGGACATCTAGGACTTTCCAATATTCTAGCTCCCGAATATAGATTTCTTCTTCCACATGGCTGCGTGCCCGTCGGCTCCCTTCGAATCGATTGTCCGCGGGACCCTTTCCAAAGATGACTTTCAAATCCTTGACCATATCAAATACCTCAAAGACACCAGTGTTCCGCAGCTTCGCCGGTGATCTGCCTTGCCGTTGTAATGCTTGCCTTTCTTTCTTCTTGGATGAATTTTCGGAAGAAATCGGACGATGCCCAAGGTACACGTTCTTCTTACAATTTGGCAAATGTACACTTTCGGTCTCATGTAAGCGATGCGTGCATGCATTGTATCCCTTATTTGACAGTCTGAAAGGTTACTAAGAGCAGGCCAATCGTTGATGGTTACTAAAAGCAACGCTCGTGAGGTCAAATTCCTCTTGTTTGTGCTCATCCCACACACGGACACCACCCACACCGTAAAAGTTCATCAACTAATGGCCTTAGGTACACATCGATGTCGTTCTTGGGTTGCTTCGGACCTTGGATGAGCACCGGCATCATAATGAACTTCCGCTTCACGCACAACCAAGGAGGAAGGTTGTAGATGCCTAGAGTCACGGGCCAGTGCTATGGCCGGAGCTCGCTGCCAAAAGGATTCATGCCATCCGTGCTTAGAGCAAATCTTATGTTCCTTTGCGTCACCGCAAAATCTTTGAACCATCGTCGATCTTTCTCCATTGCGTTCCATCTGCGGTGTGTCTCAACTCCCGTCCGACTTACGGTCCTCTTTGTGCCATCGCAACAACTTGGCATGCTCTTTGTTCCTGAGCAGACGTTTCAACCGTGGTATTATAGGAGCATACCACATCACCTTGGCGGAACCCTCTTCACTGGTTTCGGCCCTCAACATCGTCACCGTGGTCATCGCCTCTGATCTTATAACGCAATGCAAAGGTGCATACCGGCATTCATTCAAATTCTCGTATTCACCGGTAGAGGATGCGATCGTTGATGCATGCATGTATCTTCGTAACCTCTAAACCTAGAGGGCGTATAACCTTCTTTGCTTCAGACGATCTTGGCGGGCAACTCGTTATCCTTTGGAAACATATTCTTCAACATTTTCAAGCAAGTTTTCAAATGCCGAGTCAGCTACACCGCCTCTGCCTTCCATTTCAAAAATCCGATTGTGCAGCCCAGCTTTTTCGGACCATCATCGCATCCGGTACAGCGCCTTTACTGATCCTCTAACATGCGATCCAAATTCTCCCTCTCCTTTTCGGTTTAGCGGCGTCTCCGTGCATCTGCAATGGTCCGACCAAGATCATCAACGGGATCATCACGTGCCTCTTCTTCACCTTCCCTTCACCTTCAAAGATCCTCCATGAAAGTATCACCGAAATGAGCAAGATAGCTTTCATCGATGAAATCATCCCTTCTTCATCTTCTTCCATTATAACCCCTCTTTCTCCATGCTTGGTCCAACAATTATAGCTTGGCATGAAACCGTGCGAAGCGGATGCATGTGAACATCTCTTGAGGAAGAGTAACCCTTCCGATTCTTACAGATAACACATGGACAGATAACAAAACCCCTCGCTTGTTCGCATTAGCCACTACGAGGAAATCTTTCAAACCCGTAGTGAACTCATGGGAGAGTCGGTTACCGTACATCCATTGCCGATTCATCTGCATTATTATAATATAAAATATATAATAAACCATCATGCATTTGTTAAACTAACTAGCTACAAACAATATAAATTAAACAATGAACTACACACATGCATATTTTATCAATGACACATCAAAGGTTCATCAAGTTGCTAACCGTGATCGAGGAGTGTGGCTCCAACACTTCATGTCATGTTTGTTTCATGCTCTTGGGGCATTTCATCAAACACCTTATGTGCATAAGAGGAACCAAAAGCAAACCTACACCCACTTGTGAAGAGAATGGCTCCAAATGGCTAAGTGTTGGGCTGGGATGGGTATATATAGGGAGGGGCTTTAGTTGCGGTTGGCACAGCAAACCGTGACTAAAAGTGCCCGAAAACCTTTAGTCGCGGTTGTCTGGCAAACCGCGACTAAAGACCCTCACGTCGCGCCACTGGCCACCGAGCGCCTGGCCCAGCCTTTGGTCGCGGTTCACCTCCAGAACCGCGACTAAAGGTCCCATTAGTCGCGGTTCCTACAGCTTCGCGACTTATGGGGCTGGACGGAAGCCTGTTTTTCCACCAGTGAGGTCCATCTCTTTTATTTTTGCGAGGCATCATATTTGTGTTGCCGCTTATCCTCCTTCTCACCCTCGCCGGCGATGGCCTCCGTGTTCACACGAAACAAAAAAAACACGTTTGAATATGTTTAACCATAAGGCATCTCTCTCTCCCTCTCTCCTCCCTCTCCCTCCCTCCCTTTCTCTCTCTCTCGCTTTCTCTCACTCTCGCGATGAGAAATCTGTTGTTTTCCCCTGCGACATTTTTCAGAGGTATGCATGTAGTTATCGATGTTTTCTTTTCCCTATATTGTTATAGTGGGGTGTTTATTGGCAATCCGGTTCACCGCCGGTATGAAAGGAAAACGGATCTTACGCTATAAATTATAAGTTTGCTCCCAAAACGATATTTAAAAAATATTTAACAGGTAAAATTAACATCATATTTAGATTCCACATATTTTTCTAATAAAATTTCATATATAATATGTTAAAATCGAAGTTACGGTTTAAAAGATACGGATAATTTAGAAAATCATTTGTTTGACTTAAATATATTCTAAAATAATATTAAAAATACTTAACAGGTGAAAATAATCTTTTATTCATATTCTACATATTTTTCTAATCATATTTCATATGTAACATGTTTAAATCGGAGTTACAGTTTAAAAGATATGGATGATTTAAAAAAACATTGTTTGACTTAAATATGATCCGCGGATGAATTACCTAAAACATCAGGGGGGTTTCGAAAAATGTAAAATAACGGTTCAGGTGTGACTTAAATCCGGACTGCGGGTTGATTTCAACAAAACACAGGGACTTTTGTGTAAAATATGAAAAAACGATTCGTTTTAACTTAAAACAGATCATGGATTGAATTCTCTAAAATAGAGGGACTTTTCTGAAAAATGCCATGACGGACGAAATAAACCCAATTTACTTTATTATTAGATAAAGAAATAGAATACTTCATGTCTCCAACCGGTTCGTGATCAAAAGAAGATGCATGAACACTTCGTGTCTCCAACCAGTTTAGATCATAGGAAACTATGGCACAATGTACTGCCATTTTTTTTGTTAGAGCCCACCAAAATATTTGTTCTCACCTATGATAATGCCTTTCGGTTAAACTAGGAATAGTTTTTTGACTATTTACCGTAGAGCAACAGCCCCACAACCCTTTTTATTCCAGAATTTCTTGTCCGAGCCTGTTTAAATCCCTCCCACCGAGTCAGACCCAGGACACAGGGTGCTACTAAGGTTCTTTGCAACCACTACTAGGCTACTGAGCCCATTCGCTACACTAGGAATAGTTTCATTATTGAAAGCTTTCATCCGCATATATGGTCGTAAGGGGCGGTGTATTTATTTTGCTTCATTCATTTTTTGGTCTATTTACTTTTTTGCAGAAAACCATCTATGGTATGCTTTGATTGATGACCTTATTTAATATAGTACAAGAAAAATTGGAAGTACTCCCTCCCTCTCAGTTTACAGGGCATGCGCATACTTCTAGATCGTTAATTTGACCAACCTAATACAAGTCATATATTACAAAAAATATACCAATATAAACTTCAGATGTTCTATTTTCAAATGGTATAATTTTTGTGTTATATAGTTTATATTAGGGTAATAAAATTGGCAACCTAGGTATACGCGCAGGACTTGTAAACTAAAACGGAGGGAGTAGTAGCAAACCAGCCATGAAAAGCTTGAGAGAACTATGCAAACCACAAGAAATGATGCGCTCCTGTCATTTTCCCATGATCTTGTTGCCCAGTTTCAAGACCCTATGGACTAATGTTAGCTACTTGCTTCTTTAGCTGATCTAATTAAGAACAAGTTTTCTATGTGGTTTATCCTCTTACAATTGTTACTATTCACTTACGGGGATGAATTGATCCCATGCCTTTGTTTTGGCCTATAAACCTACCATGCAATGTAATATATAACGATATGTATGAACAACATACCTAAATATGTGTTTCCTTATGCTTCAAGGATGTTATGACTGGTCTCTAAATATTCTTACTTTTAAGGTTTGAATACTTGGTTCCCTCTCGGCCTTTGCGCCATTGGCGCAACGGGTCATCTAGTCTAGTCGAAAGAGAAAAGGTAACCTTATGCTCTAGGAGGTGGTCGAAGGCTAATGGGTTGCCGGTGGGTAGAGCTCCGAACCGGAGGAGCCAGAAATGCACGCAGCAAGCATGCAGAGATGGACATACAAGCTGCTCAAAATAGAAGGCTCTGGTGGCGTCGCGTGGTGGTGCAAGGATGACAAGCTGCGACCAAGCGTCTGGCGTTCCTGGGATGTGTCATCTTTTGTGTTTAGTTCCTGAATTGTTAACGACAGGTTGTGGGTCATAGACGCTTGTCTTTGTGATTAATTACTTGTTAGATGTTGTATGGGTTGCGAATCAACATATGGTTGGATGGTTAGAACGATAGCGGTATCTCCAGCCCACCAGAGTTTAAGTCCTAGACTTAACATTGGTGCTCGACATTTTCTAGATTTATTTCAGGCCTATCGGTGATGTGCGTTCAGCGGGAGGAGGCATTCCCGTCGACTACGAAGGTGTGTGCGGCGACCTCGTTAATTTTAAGATGATGCGTTGCGTCTATATTATGTTAAAAAAATAGATGTTGTATGAGTTGCGCCATAATCAAATGGGTCAAAAAAAAGCATTTATACTATAAGGACTTTTTTTTACTAAAAAATAACTTTTTTGAGGGAAGGCCGTCTGTTAGGGTATATCTCTCGCTAAGTTGTTTTGGTGTTTGATGACAATACGTTTGCGGACTAATTGTATGCATTGAGTATTTCAGATATTCATACATTGGCACGAGACGATTTATTCCCCTCAGAACTCAAAGTGAAGACGGTGTAGTTCTCCTTCGTTTCAGTTTTGGTGGACTTGAGTCGTAGGAGATACTGTATTATCAAGAGGGGATCCGATTCGGAAAGGCTAGGGTGGAATCAACACGTACACATCACTTTTGCACCCCCAGCTCCTTTCCTCATCTTGATGGATGCTTGTTATCTTAGGAAGTGGCTTTGGAGGAGTGGCAGCGGTAGTACCGCTGCTGTGTGCAGTAGTACCGCCGAGAGAAACAGGATGTAGTACCGCTGCTGTGTGCGGTAGTACCGCCGAGAGCAACAAGCGGTAGTACCGCTCCAGGAGCGGTATTATCGCCCAAAGCTTCAAGCGGTAGTACCACCCAATTCCGCGCTAGTATCACCTCGACTCGAGAACTGCGTTTCTCGTGTCAGGTTCAACGGCAATAGCAGCGGCAGTAGGAGCATAGTACCGCTCTCGAGCGGTAGTACCCCACCTTTTGCCCGGGCGCTCTCTCTCCCGCCTCTTCTCTCTCTGCAGCTGGTGCTCGCAGTCTCAGCGGTAGTACCGCTGGGGCTCACGGTACTACCGCTCCCTTGAGCAGTAGTACCGCTCGCTGCGGGCTGTAGAGGGGATAACGGTTGGATTGCTTCCCCCACTATAAAAGGGGGTCTTCTTCCCCAAGAAGACCTACCTCTTTTCACCCAAGCTCCATTGTTGCTCCAAAGCTCATTTTCGCCCGATCCCTCTCCCTAGCCAATCAAACTTGTTGATTTTCTAGGGATTGGTTGAGAAGGCCCGGACACTTCCACCAAGAGAAATTTGATTCCCCCCCACTAATCCCTTGTGGATCTTATTACTCTTGGGTGGTTGAGCACCCTAGACGGTTGAGGTCACCTCGGAGCCACATTCCATTATGGTGAAGCTCCGCCGTATCGTTGGGAGCCTCCAATCAAGTTGTAGAGATTGCCCCAACCTTGTTTGTAAAGGTTCGGTCGCGGCCTTCAAGGGCGCAACTAGTGGAATCACGGCATCTTGCATTGTGTGAGGGTGTGAGGAGAATACGGTGGCCCTAATGGCTTCTTGGGGAGCATTGTGCCTCCACACCACTCCAACGGAGACGTATATGCAATGTCAAAACCGGCGGATCTCGGGTAGGGGGTCCCGAACTGTGCGTCTAAGGTCGATGGTAACAGGAGACAGGGGGCACGATGTTTACCCAGGTTAGGGCCCTCTTTACGGAGGTAATACCCTACTTCCTGCTTGATTGATCTTGATGGATATGAGTATTACAAGAGTTGATCTACCACGAGATCGTAATGGCTAAACCCTAGAAGTCTAGCTTGTATGACTATGGTAATGAGTATCTCCATTTCCGGACTAAGTCCTCCGGTTTATATAGACACCGGGAGGATCTAGGGTTACACAAGGTCGGTTACAAATAAAGGATTCTACATATCTGGTCGCCAAGCTTGCCTTTCACGCCAAGGAGAGTCCCATCCGGACACGGGTGCAGTCTTCGGTCTTCGTATCTTCACAACCCATCAGTCTGGCCCATGGCCAACAGGCCGGACGCCCGAGGACCCCTTAGTCCAGGACTCCCTCAGTAGCCCCCGGACCGGGCTTCAATGACGAGGTGTTCGGCGCGCAGATTGTCTTCGGCATTGCAAGGAGGGTTCCTCCTCTAACGACTTCCAATTAATGTATTCGGCTTATAATTCAATGCCGCACCCCTCGGCTTATGTGCATCTATGTCTTCAGCTTCCACGCGTCGGGCGAATGCGGGCGGTCGGGGTATTTTTTGCAAATAACACCCCGACCATGCAAGGAAGAGCGTCTATTTAAAGGGATTGGATCTCGCACCCATTCGGCACCACGCAGAAAATCCTCGAGATTGCTAGGAAAGACCATTCCAACATGGCTTGCATCCCCCGCTCCTCCTCCCGCTCCGGCCCAGAGAAAGGCGAGTGGGAGAGGTGTCCCGTATCCCATGGTCAGCTGGAGAAGCTGCAAACGCAGGGGTTTCTCCCTCCTGCAGATCTGGTCCCTATTCGGGCAGGGTTGGCTTCCTTCAACGGCAAGACCCAGGTGGAGGATTTTCCCAATCCATCCACGGGGGAACGAGTGTGCTTCATCCCCTATCTGCTGAGGGGCGTGGGATTTCCCATTCACCCATTCCTCCAAGGGCTTCTGGAGTATTATGTCCTCCAGCTGCACAATTTTACCCCAGCCTCCATCCTGCACATTACGGGTTATATCGCTTTATGCGAACTATTCCTGGGTTGTGAGGCCCATTTTGGTCTGTGGAGAAAGTTGTTTTGCCTTGTCCCGCGCAACCACAAGGGATCGATATTCGAAGTGGGCGGGGCCGAAATATGGCGTATTCTTTGAGACACGATACCTATCGGCACACGAAGAAAGCTTCGAAGAGTGGACCTCCGAGTGGTTCTACATAGATGACGTCGTACTTCCAGATCCAGTCCGAAGAGGTCTCCCCGAGTTTGCGAGTGTTCCTCTGAAGAAGCGCCACAGCTGGCGCCCTCGAAGCCTCGAGGAGGAAGATAGTGCGGAAGTTCGCCAACTCCTAAGCAAGATCAAGACGCTTGCCCAGTCCGGGTATACGATAGTCGAAGTGATGGCGACCTCCATAGTACGGGGAGTTCAGCCACTCCAATACAGAGGACTTCCCATGTGGAATTACAATGGGGAAGATGACGCCTTCATTGCGGCAGAAAGGTCAGACACCCCTGCGGCCTTGCCAAAATATTGGCCGAACTGTTCAAGGGTGAGGAAGAGGAGTTCCTGCGCATCACGCACAAAGAAGGATATTCCATGTACAATCCTCCTAGCTGGGTGAGTCCCCAACTTTTTTTTGCTCCACTCATTCCCCTCCCTGAGCTTTGTTCACTGAAATATTAACCCGTCCATTTATAACAACACTAACGAAAGACTTCCGAGGGGCTTCACAGCCCCGCCCCGCAGCCCGAGGGCCACAATCGGGACCTTGACCCCGGATTCGAAGAGGATCCGGATATATTTGTGGTGCTGGGGAATGGGACATTTTACCAAATGAGCTATGACGGCACAGAGGTGGCCATCGTCGCCGACTATCCCGGTCTTCTCCCTGCTTCTCATGTAAGTAATTAGGAGACACTTTGTCTGAGAGGGTTTCCGCATTCTTTCTTGCTCACCGCGCCATCCTGTGCTTAGAAGGGGAGGCGCTCGGTGCGTCGGGCCGCCACAGGGGCCTCTCTGGAGAGAGGGGCTCCCACACCGGGCATGCCTTCGAAGAGGAAGGCAAACAGAGACACGGTCGGGCCTTCCTTGAAGAGGCATGGGTTTGCAACTATGCTCTCTGTAGAAGTCACGTCCAACCATGACTCATATGTTCATTTTGTATTCAAAAAGGGTTCGACAGACTATGTCCGGGGACCCGGCCAGTCGTGCTTCTAATAACCAAGGTTCGGTCCCGGCCAAAGAGAAGGGGCCCGATATGAGAGTGGCGCCGGACTGTCCTTCTGCCGAGGGTTCGGAAAATATGTCCTTCACCAATTCGGAGGTGGAGAGCGCCATGGATCACAGGCACCGGAAGGCCGTTTTATGAAATCCCCGCTTCTCAAAAGAGGCATTTGGTGCCTTCAGCTCGGCTGATGCATACATCCGAGCTGCTCGAGATGGGCTTAACCGAGCCACCGAGCAACATTTGAAAGATGTGCAGATAAGTTTACCTTGCCCGAATTTGATAACCATGAGCCAGTAGCCCCCGAGACTTGAAGCAGTTGGGACAAATGTTTTAAGGATCGTTATGTAACCATGTTCTTACGGAGAAGAACGGTAGCTAGCCTAAGAGCTGGAGCGATGCGGACCACGACTAAGTGCTGCTACCACCGAACTGAAAAAGTTCAAGAAGGCGTCCTCTGGTAATATTTCCCTCCATCGAGAAACAAAAAATGATACACCAACTATATTAAAACTTCTGCTTGTCTCATAATAGGGTCATCGGACCAACTGGAAGAGGAACTGAAGGCCGCACAGACGAGCGAAAGCGAGGCAAAGAGACAATGCGCCGCGGGCGAGCGCGTCCTGACCAAAGTCAGAGAGGAGGAAAACAAACTCCAAGATTCAAACACCAAACTGGGCGAAGAACTGAAAGATGTACGAGCCCAGCTAGCCGACTCCGTGAAGGAGAACAAAAAATTGCGAGGCGGCATATTCAGTATGTTGCCGTATTTACCTTATAACAGTTTGGAAGTAATAGTAGCTGATATAGCTGTGATTGCAGGTATAGTGACAGGCCGCCCCGAAGAGGAGGTGTCCGGATCATCAAGTGATCTTCTGCAAGGGCTGTCGCAGTTGCACGAGCAAGCTCGACAGGCAATGCAGAGTGTAGCCAAGGCCTTATGGCCATCCGACTCCCCTCCAGGGAGTATGGAGAAGCTTGGAGAGCTGTTCAAGGAGCCAGCGGCGTATCCGACTATGGAAGATATCGGCCTGCCGAGAGGGTGCGCGAGAGGCCCGGGCCATGGTAAAAACACGATATACCAAGATGGATCCGAATCACATGGCTCGGGTCGGACCGCTAGGGTCAAATGGGGAAGAAATCCCCATTAGTTTAGTATATGGCCAGGTAGAGGTGGCTGCTAGATACTCCCAACAGATCAGAATTAGACCGCTTTGTTGGGACGGTATAGAGGAGGAAATTTTTAAGTCCTAAGTGACTATGTATTTTCCTTCTAGCTGGATTGTAAAACGATTGTCATGGCCAACCTTTTCGCTTCGATCTCTCGACCTGAAGGTGCGGAGTGTTTCCGAATACCTGAGCGGCAAAATAAACCGGCTAGGGGTCATAGGTGCTCGAACAGACAAGTTGTATCCGGCTAGTTATGTTATATTACATTGAAATTGTAAGAAACATCTTCCAGAGAGAATAGTTCCGTTAAGGGTTCCTTTCCCTGGGTGTGCATGCATCAATGTGCATGTCCGAACTGTGATGAAAAAATCACAGTGTGTATAACTTCTGGGGGTTCATAATGGAGCGAGTGGAAAAACATCTTTAGTTCACCGACCGAATATTCCCTTAAGAACGCTAGCTTTCGGCTTCACCCAGTCTGAGGTACACATCCGGATGACCCGACAGTAACAATCGCAGAGGTGCTCCCTTTATGCCCTAGCTGAACTAACGGGAACGTAAGGCATAAGCACAGGAGCCAGGCAACCCAGCTTGGCCAAAACTGAAGTCATATCGATGCATATAATGGCAAAGAAAATGTACATATGGGAGAAAACGCATATGTGATGAGCTTTATGCTTGGAAAATAGAAATAGCAAGCTTCTGTCCAAGAAGCCCCCAGGTATGATAGACGTACATACTTGAAGATTTATGCGTCAGGGGTGCACGGTCTAACCGCATAGAAGCCTTTAAGGCTAAAGAGAAAAACGAAAAGAGAGAAAAAATGATGAAAACAATAAGAGGAAGGATACAAACAAAGAGTTCGGCGCTAGGCATAGAATCTTCGGAGTCTGGCCGCGTTCCAGGGATTCGGCTCTAGTCGATTGTCTGACGCATCACGCAAGCGGTACGCCCCTCCGATGAGAACTTCGTCAATGATGAAGGGACCCTCCCACTTGGGCTTGAGTTTGTCCTTTTTCTTCTCCGGCAGGCGTAGAACAAGTTCGCCGACATTGTAAGTTTTGGCCCGCACTTCTCTGGTTTGATACCTGCGAGCCTGCTATTGATAAAATGTGGAACGGGATTTCGCGACATCGTGCTCCTCCTCCAGGGCATCTAAGCTGTCCTGCCGATTGAGCTCGGCCTCTCTGTCTTCATCATGCGCACTCGAGGCGAGTCATGAGTAATGTCACAGGGTAGTACTGCCTCTGCGCCATACACCATGAAAAAAGGTGTGTATCCGGTAGTGCGATTGGGCGTGGTCCGCAGCCCCCAGAGTACGGAGTCGAGCTCCTCAACCCAGTGCTTGTCTGATTCCTTCAAATACCGCACTAGTCTAGGCTTGATGCCGCTCATAATGAGACCATTGGCTCTTTCGACTTGACCGTTTGTTTGTGGGTGATAGAGGCATAATCGAGCTTTATGCCTAGATTGGCGCATCAGGTTTTCACTTCATCGGCTGTGAAGTTGGAGCCGTTATCAGTGATGATACTGTGTGGAACACCATAACGGTGTACAACGCCAGATATGAATTCTATCACCGGCCCGGATTCAGCCGTTTTAAGTGGTTTAGCCTCTATCCACTTGGTGAATTTATCCACCATGACCAGCAGATATTTTTTCTTATGGCTTCCTCCTTTAAGGGGTCCAACCATATCCAATCCCCAGACCGCAAAAGGCCAAGTGATGGGGATTGTTTGTAGGGCAGTGGGGGGCATGTGGCTTTGGTTGGCGAAGAGTTGGCATCCGACGCAACGTTGGACAAGGTCCTGTGCATCTGCTCGGGCCGTCAGCCAGTAGAATCTTGTACGGAAGGCCTTGCTAACAAGGGCTCGAGCTGCGGCGTGGTGCCCGCCGAGACCGACATGAATTTCAGCCAGGAGCTGCCGCCCCTCCTCCTCGGAGATACACCTTTGAAGGACTCCGGTAGCGCTTTTCTTATAGAGCTCTCCATCGTGAACCTTGTAGGCCTTCGAACACCGAACAATGCGGCGGGCCTCATTACGATCCTCGTGAAGTTCTTTCCTATTGAGTTAAGCCAAGAAAGGTTTGGTCCATGGGGCGATGGCGCCATAATGAAATGAGCCGACTGTGTTATTTCGGTGGCGGAGCCGCCGGTGATATCTGTGTGTCCGGCCTCTGGGCTTGTGCTCGGATCCGGACTAGTGTTTCCGCTTTCCTCCTGCCACACCACGGATGGCTTGAAAAGCCTTTCCAGAAATATATTAGGTGGGACGGGGTCGCGCTTGGCACCAATACGAGCGAGAACGTCCGCCGCTTGATTACTTTCACGGGCCACATGATGGAACTCGAGCCCCTCGAACCGAGCCGACATTTTTAGGACGGCATTACGATAAGCCACCATATTTGGGTCTTTGGCATCGAAATCTCCATTTATTTGAGATATTGCTAGGTTTGAGTCTCCGCGCACTTCTAGGTGTTGTATGCCCATGGAGACAGCCATCCAGAGACCATGCAACAAGGCCTCGTATTCGGCTGCGTTGTTGGAGTCTATATATAGTATTTGGAGTACGTACTGAACGACGTCTCCTGTAGGGGAATTTAAAATGACGCCCGCTCCTAGCCCTGCCAGCATTTTGGAGCCATCGAAATACATAACCCAATTGGAATATGTGCCGTAATCTTTAGGGAGTTCGGCCTCTGTCCATTCGGCGATGAAGTCAGCCAGTACTTGGGATTTAATAGCTCGATGTGGTTTGTATGTAATATCGAATGGGAGGAGCTCAATGGCCCATTTGGCAATCCGGCCCATGGCATCGCAATTGTTTATAATGTCATTGAGTGGTACTTAGGAAGCCACCGTAATCGAGCACTCCTGGAAGTAGTGACGGAGCTTTCGGGATGCCATGAAGACCGCGTATGCTATATTTTGATAATGGGGGTATCGGGATTTGCATGGTGCAAGGACAGTGGATACGTAGTATACTGGCTTCTGAAGCGGGAATTTGTGTCCGTCCTGTTCTCGTTCAACGATGAGCACGACGCTCACCACCTGATGTGTTGCCGATATGTATAATAACATCGGTTCACCGATGTTTGGTGTGTCCAGGATTGGGTTGCTCGCAAGATGGGTTTTTATTTCCTCCAGTCCGGCTGTTGTCGCGTCTGTCCACTCGGAGTGATCGGTTCGCCGTAGAAGGCGATAGAGTGGGAGTGCCTTTTCTCCCAATCTGGAGATAAAGCGGCTTAGAGCTGCCACACAACCCGCGAGTTTTTGGACTTATTTAAGGTATGTTGGCGTAGCCAATTGTGAAAGAGCTCGGATTTTGGCTCGATTTGCTTCAATTCCTCTGTTGGAAACGATGAAGCCCAGCAGTTTTCCAGCGAGGACGCCGAAAACACACTTTTTCGGATGTTTAATGTCATACACGTGGAGGTTGTTGAATGTGAGACGTAAATCATCTATTAGTGTCTCAACGTGCCTGGTTTTGATGACGACGTCGTCGACATAAGCTTCAACTGTCTTGCCGATCTGTTTATCCAGGCATGTTTGAATCATGCGTTGGTATGTGGCGCCGGTGTTCTTAAGCCCGAAGGGCATGGTGTTATGTGAATGGCCCATATGGGGTCTTGAATCTTTGTTGCAGCTTGATCGGACTCCTTCATTTTGATTTGATGGTATCCGAATATGCATCAAGGAAACACGATGAGTCGTGTCCTGCGGTAGCATCAATGATTTAATCGATGCGGGGAGAGGGAAGAGATCCTTAGGGCAAGCCTTGTTGAGGTCTTTGAAATCGGCCTTTTATGCGCCAGGATTTGTCCTTCTTTGGTACCATCACCAAGTTTGCCAGCCAGTCCAGATGTTTTATTTCTCTAATGAATCTGGCCTCAATTAGCTTGGCTAACTCCTCCCCCATGGCTTGCCGTTTGGGTTCAGAAAAGCGCCGCAGTGCTTGTTTGATTGGTTTATATCCCTTTAATATATTGAGACTATGCTCGGCCAGTTTACGTGGGATTCCATGCATATCAGAAGGGTGCCAGGCGAATATATCCTAGTTTTCGAGAAGGAAATCCCGTACTGCGGCATCGACCGTTGGGTCTAGTTGTTCTCCAATAGATGCTGTCTTCTTGGGGTCCGTTGGGTGGACCTAAAATTTGACTATTTCTTCTGCCGGTTTGAAGGAGGTGGATTTGGGTCGTTTGTCTAAGATCACATCGTCCCTATCCACCGTGCAGCGCAATGCGGTTAATTCTTAGGCCGCGAGGGCTTCATATAATGCCTCAAGGGCCAGGGATGCGGTTTTGTTTTCGGCACGGAGTGCTATGTCCGGATCGCTGACAAGAGTGATTATGCCATTTGGTCCAGGCATTTTAAGCTTCATGTAACCGTAATGAGGTACAGCTTGGAAGCGTGTAAAAGAATCTCGCCCGAACAGGGCGTGGTACCCGCTGCTGAAAGGAGCCACTTGGAAGGTTATTTCTTCGGACCGATAATTCTCCGGGGTGCTGAATACCACGTCAAGTGTGATTTTTCCCGCACACCGCACCTCCCTACTGGGAATGATTCCTCGGAAGGTCGTGCTGCTTTGCTCGATCCGGCTGCTGTTTATTTCCATCTTATGGAGTGTATCCTCGTAGATGAGGTTTAGTCTGCTATCGCCGTCCATGAGGACCTTGGTGAGTCGAAAGCCGTCCACGATGGGACTGAGGACTAATGTGGCTGGTGCTCAGACTATCCTGTATTTTGGTTCGTCACCGGCATTAAAGGTTATAGCCATGTCGTTCCAAGGGTTTATCGCGGCGATTTGATAGACTTCAGCGAGGTTGCGGAGTGCCCTTTTGCGCTTCTTGTTTGAAGCGAATGTCTCGAAGACCGTTA
This sequence comes from Aegilops bicornis, assembly GCA_021605145.1. NCBI lineage: Eukaryota > Viridiplantae > Streptophyta > Magnoliopsida > Poales > Poaceae > Aegilops > Aegilops bicornis. The sequence goes on along the minus strand of CM038673.1, from coordinate 564,972,508 downwards.
ATACTCTGGGTCGTCGTCTTTTGGAGGGTGTTGCTCCAGGATGTTTTTGGTAAGGATGCCCTCGCCGCTCTTGGCTACCTGCCGGAGTATCCAACATGCTCTAAGGCTGTGGGTTGGTATGGTGTCCGATGTTGTATGTATTTTGCATGGGCCATCGAGCCATCCCTCCAGAACGGTTCCGTGCCGCGTAATGGGTTTATATTTCTTGGCTATTGGACTGGGCGTGTCCCAAGGATGCGCCCTTTTCTCCTGGACTAGTGGTTGAGTTGGGACCGATGGCTCCCAACAAGCTGCCTGGTCATTCCAGGAGCTTTCCATTGTGTTGTACTTCTGTAGAATATTTGCCAGGTCAGTGAAGTGTAGTATGCGGTGGCGATTAATGGCGTTCAGGATTCCTTCATTCGTGCAGTTGTTGCAGAATGCTGATATTGCGTCCTCGTAGCGGCAATCTTGAACCTTGTCCTTGACCAGGAGGAATCTGGCCTAGAAGTGGTGGACCGTTTCCTGAGACTGCTGTTGTATGCTCATGAGAGCGCTTATGTCTGGGTGGGTGGGTGGAATTGGACCCGGACCCTGACCCGATCGATGATCCAGAGTTTGAAGGTTTTCCAGACTTAACAGTCCGGGCTCCGAAGTATCTTCTGGTTGCTTAGGCCTGCCGTCCGATTCTATGTTCGAAAGGCCGGTCACCTCCTTTTGCTGGTGGGTATCCAGCTCTGCAGGGTCAGCGATCCAGATATAGTCCGTCTTTAGTATAGGGGAAGAGTCGTTGTCATGCTCCTCGACTACCGCTATCTGGTGGGTGACCGGTGGAGATTTGATTTCTCTTTGGTCGGGTTTAAGCCCAATCCGATCGTAATCTGTGGCGATTCCCAAAGCAGCGATGCAATCAAGGAGCTCGTTTAAAGACGAAAACTCTGCCGGATCCATCTACTTGGAGTGTTTGGAGTCGATGCGAAGGGGATTTTTGATGGCCCGAGAGGTCATCGTCGGCTTAACGGCCGAGCGGGCGGTCATGGTAAAGCTGCCCAACTGGAGGGTTTGGCCTAGGGCCAATTCTCCTCCGGTGGTGATATTTTCTTTAAGGACAAGGCGAGTCGTTGATCCTGTCGTTGACGGCACAGTGGAACTCTCAATGAAAGCACCAATGTCGGTGTCAAAACCGACGGATCTCGGGTAGGGGGTCCTGAACTGTGCATCTAAGGTCTATGGTAACAGGAGATAGGGGACACGATGTTTACCCAGGTTCGGGCCCTCTCTATGGAGGTAATACCCTACTTCCTGCTTGATTGATCTTGATGGATATGAGTATTACAAGAGTTGATCTACCACGAGATCGTAATGGCTAAACCCTAGAAGTCTAGCCTTTATGACTATGGTAATGAGTATCTCCGTTTCCGGACTAAGTCCTCCGGTTTATATAGACACCGGGAGGATCTTGGGTAACACAAGGTCGGTTACAAAGAAAGGAATCTACATATCCGGTTCCCAAGCTTGCCTTTCACGCCAAGGAGAGTCCCATCCGGACACGGGTGCAGTCTTCAGTCTTCGTATCTTCATAGCCCATCAGTCCGGCCCATGGCCAACAGGCCGGACGCCCGAGGACCCCTTAGTCCAGGACTCCCTCAACGTACTTCCCCCAAAAGGAAGGAACTTTGGTAACACATCCTCGTCTCCACCGGCTCCACTTGTGGTTATCTCTTCCCTTTACTTTGTGCAAGCTATTGTTGTGTTGTATCCTTTGCTTGCACTTGTTGTTGTTGTTTGCATCATATAGTGAAAGCACAAGTGCTCCCTGGGTGATTTTGGTAATTAATATCAACATATCTCTTGTTGGACTAATACTTTTATCTAGTATATTTCAAAGAGTTCAACAAAGGCATGGACAAGAGGATGTAGAACCCCTTCAAAATGCTAAGGACACATATTGGCAAAAGCTCAAGACACTACATTTTCATTTTTAGTGATCCAAGATCACATTGGGTCCATAGGAAAGCCAATACTATTAAAAGGGGATGAGGTGTTGCTTAATGGCTTGCTTGCTCAAAGTTCTTAGTGAAATGCTCCAAATCCCTCAGCCACTTTCTCAATTCCACATATGTCCTAAACCTAAAGTCAAACTCGGCCCCACCGATTTGATCTATCCGGCACCACCGAGTTCACTTGATATAGCCACTGCCGGCCCTAATCAGTTCGGTCGCACCGATGGGATCTCGGTCTCACCGAGATGGGCTTGCAAACTCTTTGTTTCCTGTTGCAATCATTTTGGTCCCACCGAGATATGCAGTCGGTACCACCGAGTTTCCTTGACCAACTCTTTGTTTGCTCATTACAAAAATCGGTCTCACCGAGTTTGTGTAATCGGTCAAACCGAGTTGAGGTTTTACCCTAACCGTAGCACATCGGTCCCACCGAGTTGATCATGTTGGTCCCACTGAAAACTCTAACGTTCACATTTTGAACTGAATCACTTTGTTGAAGTTTCACTATTTGGTCCCACCGAGTTTGGTAAATTGTGTGTAACGGCTAGATTTTGTGTGGAGGCTATATATACCCCTGCACCCATCCTCCATTCATGGGGAAATCAATCAGAACGTGCCTACACTTCCAACATTCATTTTTGAGAGAGAACCACCTAGTCATGTGTTGAGACCAAGACATTCCAATCCAACCACAAGAATCTTGATCTCTAGCCTTCCCCAAGTTGCTTTCCACTCAAATCATCTTTCCACCATATCCAATTCTGTGAGAGGGAGTTGAGTGTTGGGGAGACTATCATTTGAAGCACAAGAGCAAGTAGTTCATCATCAACACACCATCTATTATAGCACTCTTGCATCAACAATTTGGGCATCAAGATGGACTCAAACAAGCATGGCGCAATGGAACAAAATGAAGAGCACATCATGGTGAACATTTTTATATATCGTGCATGCAAAACGGATCTACGAATGAGGAGTTATGGCATGTTGAACAGGGCTAAAATGTTAGAGGGAAAAGGACTTGGGGAAAAAACGAGGTCAACCTCCCCGCGAAACGGATCTGGATCTGGGATCGGGCGGCGCCGGGCTCGAGGTTCGCCGGAGCTGCGAGGAGAGACGGCGGTCGGTGGGGTTGGACTGCGCGGAAGGTCTGGCGGCGCGGCCGGGCGCGCAAGCGAGGCCAGCGACATGGTGGCGCTGGATGCGGACGGGCGGCGTGGCAAATTCTTGTCGGGCGTCAGCGAAGACGGGCAAGGCGGGCGCTTTCATGGGCGGCGGGCGCGAGGGCGCAGGAGGCGGCCAGACGACAAGCGGGCCGCAGGGGTGGTGACGGGTTCGAGCGGGCCTTGGCGGGCGCCGGCGCCACGTGGCAGGCCCCCGTTGGCTGCGGGCGGCGGCGGTGATCTGTCCGGCGCGGTGAGGGGAGAGGTGCCTAGGGTTGGACCTGGAATTTGGAGAGGGTTGCACATATTTATACATAGAAGGAGGTGGGAGTGTCCAAATGAAGTGTAGTCTTCGACCACGCGATCGTGATCCGACGGTGGAGGACATGGGATAGGTTTGGATGGGTTATTGGGCCATTTTGGAGGGGTGTTGGGCTGCAACACACACGAGGCCTTTACGGTTCCCCGATTAACCGTTGGAGTATCAAATGGACTCCAAATGGAACGAAACTTGACAAGTGGTCTATCGGTGGTGTACCAAGGCCACTTGGTAAATCTCAGTCCATTCCGAGAATGTTCAACACCTGCTCACGAAAAGGGACAAGAGGGGTGCGCCGATACACGTGGGAGTGTCGGATTGCAAAACGGACAACGGGGAAAATGCTCGGATGCATGAGACGAACACGTATGCAAATGCGATGCACATGATGCCATGATATGAAATGCATGACATGAACAAAATGCAAAACGAAGACAAACCCAACCACGAAGGGAATCTCATAACTTAAAGCCAAAAATGGCAAGAGTCGGAGTTACAAATATGGCAAGTTACATCCGGGGTGTTACAGAAGATCCGGATTGGATAAATGCCATGCACGAAGAGCTACACAACTTTGAGTGGAACCAAGTGTGGACATTGGTTGAGAAGCCCAACAACAACCACAACATCATTGGTACCAAATGGGTGTCTCGCAACAAGCATGACGAAGATGGACAAGTCGTTCACAACAAAGCACGTCTCGTCGCCCAAGGCTACACTCAAGTCGAAGGTATGGACTATGGTGAGACATATGCCCCCGTTGCTAGACTTGAGTCCATCCGCATCTTACTTGCCTATGCAAATCACCATGATATTACCTTTTACCAAATGGATATCAAAAGTGCTTTTCTAAATGGTGAAATTGAGGAGGCAATTTATGTTAAACAACCTCCCGGCTTTGTTAATCCTAAGAAACCCGACCATGTTTACAAACTTCACAAAGCTCTTTATGGTCTTAAACAAGCTCCTAGAGCGTGGTATAAATGCTTGACCAAGTTCCTTATTGAAAAAGGCTTTGAGATTGGAAAAATTGATTCTACTATTTTTACTAAAAGGGTTAATGGAGAGTTATTTGTGTGCCAAATTTATGTTGATGATATCATATTTGGTTTGACTAACCCTCATTTTAGTGAGAAGTTTGGAAGGCTAATGTCGGAGAAGTTTGAGATGTCTATGATGAGTGAACTCAAGTTCTTTCTTCGTTTGCAAATCAAGCATACTAAGGAGGGTACCTCTGTTTCTCAAACAAAGTATACCAATGACTTATTCAAGAAGTTCAACATGCAAGAAAGCAAAGGTATGAAAACACCCATGCCTACTAGTGGACATCTTGACATGACTAAGGATGGCAAACCGGTTAACCAAAAGGTTTACCGCTCTATGATTGGTTCATTGTTATATCTATGTGCCTCCCGTCCCGATATTATGCTAAGTGTGTGCATGTGTGAACGATATCAAGCGACCCCCAAAGAATTTCATCTTAAGGCTGTGAAAAGGATAGTGAGATACTTAATTCATACACCAAATTTTGGCATTTGGTATCCTAAGAAGTCCTCTTTTGATCTTATTGGCTACTCCGACTCAGACTATGCCGGTGACAAAGTTGATAGAAAGTCCACTTCGGGTACTTGTCAATTTCTTGGTAGATCTCTTGTGTCTTGGTCCTCTAAGAAACAAAACTCAGTATCCTTATCCACCGCCGAAGTGGAATACATTGCCGCCAGTTCATGTTGTGCTCAATTACTTTGGATGACCCAGACTCTTAAAGATTATGGGATTCATGTGAAACATGTTCCATTTCTTTGTGACAATGAAAGTGCTATTAAGATTGCTCACAATCCCGTGCAACATTATCGAACTAAGCATATTGAAGTTCGTCATCATTTCATTCAAGATCATGTTGCTAAAGGAGACATTGATCTTAAGCATGTTCGTACCGATAAGCAATTGGCGGATATATTTACCAAACCGCTTGATGAGAAAGTATTTTGCCGTTTGAGAGGTGAATTGAACATCATTGATGCTTCAAATTTGGAGTAGAAACTCCATTTGGATACATGCAAGGCATGAGCCTTTGACTAATCCTTGATATTTCTCCTATGATGATGATCATATGTCTTGGATCTATACTTCTAACCCTACATGCTATCTAACCCTTGTGGGTACTTGGATGAATTAAAATCAATGAGATTGCAACTCAATCCTATCTTGAGCAATCTCGGCATCACCAAGTCTCTACAAATTTGGTGGTTGAAGACAAGGAAGCATGAAACCTTTCAACATATCCTTTGACAATCTCTATATATCAAATTTCATTTGGTATCAAATCTCATGCTTGTCATTTTGGATACACAAGTGCTCTTCCTTGCAAGACTAACCCATGTAGGTAGATGAACTCAAACTACAAGTGGTGCTCCCAACTCATCGATGAGCTACATCAACCTTGAGCATCCCACACAATTTCAACTACATGATCAAGATCAACACCACCACCCAAGGTATGTTATTCCATCTTAGAGAAGCTTTACCCCAAGTCATGGGTCAAAGAAGCTCAACAAGATGTGAATACATCAAAATTCTTAAACAGAAAATGGTAACCCCATTTTGAGCTTGAACGATGAGTATGACCTACGATCAAGTGTTCTCACTTGACTCCTCAGTCAATATACTCTAACATAGGTGACTTTCTCGCCGACCAATCCTAGATGAAGTTCTCTAGTGTTTTTCCGAGTTCTTGCATTTGTCTCTTGCATGTTTGTTTCCCTTTTCAAAAAAAACTTCATCTAAATTTCTTTCTTTTCTCTGTTATGTTCTACATTCCCTGCATGCAATTCTTTGCAAATCTTTCAGTTAATTCCTTGCAAATCTTTGTGAGATCTTATTCGCCTAAGTGAGCTGAGATGACAATTATCTTCTATGTGAGTTGAATTCGGCCTCACCGGTTTGTTACTTTCGGCTAAACCGAAACAACTCGGTGCACCGAAGCAAATAACTCGGAGTAACCGAATTCAATGCTGAGAAAACACTTTGCCATTTGCATCCTGCATATTTGTTCCAGCTCCACTCGATGATTCTTGTTGTCGGTGTCAAAACCGGCGGATCTCGAGTAGGGGGTCCCGAACTGTGCGTCTAGGCGGATGGTAACAGGAGACAGGGGACACGATGTTTTTACCCAGGTTCGGGCCCCCTCGATGGAGGTAAAACCCTACTCCTGCTTGATTGATCTTGATGATATGGGTATTACAAGAGTTGATCTACACGAGATCAGAGAGGCTAAACCCTAGAAGCTAGCCTATGGTATGATTGTTGTTCTCGGTCCTACGGACTAAACCCTCCGGTTTATATAGACACTGAAGGGGGATAGGGTTACACAGAGTCGGTTACAAGGAAGGAGATCTACATATCCGTATTGCCAAGCTTGCCTTCCATGCCAAGGAGAGTCCCATCCGGACACGGGACGAAGTCTTCAATCTTGTATCTTCATAGTCCAACAGTCCGGCCAAAGGTTATAGTCCGGCTGTCCAGATACCCCCTAATCCAGGACTCCCTCAGTAGCCACTGAACCAGGCTTCAATGACGATGAGTCCGGCACGCAGATTCTCTTCGGCATTGCAAGGCGGGTTCCTCCTCCAAATACTTCATATAAGATTTTGAACACGAGGATCATGTCTGGCTCTGCAAAACAAGTTGCACACACCACCGTAGAGAGAATAATATTTCCACAGATCTAATCTGCTGACGTACCCCGTAGCATGACATCACACCACAGCCAATCCTTTATTCGAATCGTTTTCTTTTTATAGCCAACCTCAGCGCGTTTCGCGATGCGGTTTCCTTGGCACGTTGAGAGAGTCCTGGATTAGGGGGTGTCCGGATAGCCGAACTATCATCACGGCCGGACTCCAAGACTATGAAGATACAAGATTGAAGACTTCGTCCCGTGTCCAGATGGGACTTTCCTTGGCGTGGAAGGCAAGCTTGGCGATACAGATATGTAGATCTCCTACCATTGTAACCGACTGTGTAACCCTAACCTATTCGGTGTCTATATAAACCGGAGGGTTTTAGTCCGTGAGATCTAACAACAATCATACCATAGGCTAGCTTCTAGGGTTTAGCCTCTCCGATCTCGTGGTAGATCTACTCTTGTACTACCCATATCATCAATATTAATCAAGCAGTGAGTAGGGTATTACCTCCATCGAGAGGGCCCGGACCTGGTAAAAACATCGTGTCCCTTGTCTCCTGTTACCATCCGCCTAGACGCATACGGGACCCCTACCCGAGATCCGCCGGTTTTGACACCGACATTGGTGCTTTCATTGAGAGTTCCTGCGTCGCCACCGATAGGCCCGATGGCTCCTTGATCATCAACAACGATGCAGTCAAGGTGAGACTATCCTCCCCGGACAGATCTTCAGATTCGGCGGCTTTGCACTGCGGGCCAATTAAACTGGCCATCCGGAGCAGATCGAAGCTACGCCCTGGCCATCGTGTCAGATTTGTAAGTCTAAACTACACGGCCGACATCCGCGGAGACTTGATCTTCGACGGATTCGAGCCGCAGCCAAGCGCCGCACTATCTCGATGTGCATGACCTAACTCTGCCACGAGCAGTGTCCTCGAGGTCAAGCACTAGTGTCCGCCCGAGCATTGGTTCGAGCCGATCTCGCCGATCGAGGATGGTTGGTTGGACACCACCTTGGGGCGGAAATCTATCTGACGATTGAGCGAAGACAATCCTGTCGCTGCGAAGACCGTAACTCCAAGGTGCCGGACTCCTCTCCGGACTCCGAACCCTCCGCACCCCTGCCAATCGAATACGATTGGGCGCCGGTCATGGAGTTCACTGCCGCGGACATCTTTCAGTACTCGCCCTTTGGTGAGATCCTGAATTTACTAAAGTCTCTCTCTTTATTCGGAGAGCCCCGGCCGGACTACGGTCAGGAAGGTTGGGATGCAGATGACGAAGAAATTCAACGCCCACCCACCACCCACTTCGTAGCCAATGTCGAAAGCTTACACGACGTGCTCGATTTCGACTCCGAAGACATCGACGATATGGACGACGATGTAGGAGACAACCATGAACCAGCACCTATAGGATGCTGGACAACCACCTCATCCCATGATGTATACATGGTGGATACACCTAAAGGAAGTGACGACGAGGAACAACGGGACGCTACGAAGGATAAATCCCTCGAAAAGCAGTCAAAACGGCAACATAAACGCCGCACCAAGTCCCGCCTCAACAAAGACCCAGCCATAGAGCAGGGCGAACTGGTGGACGCATTTAACATGCTATCGAAAGCAACCATCCGAACAGACAACTTGGATAAACAACCCGTCCACGACGAAGATAACAGTCCGGACGATCTCACGCTGCATACAAATTGTTGGAGCAGAATAACCTCCACAAAAGGCTCGTCGCCATCGCTGTAGCCCTGAAAAAGCAGAAGCGAAAGCTCAAAACAGCGGAAGATGCACTCAGAATCAGATGGAACAAAGTATTCAACACCACAGACAAACACGGCGACAGTCGCCGAACAAAGAGCTACCCAAAGAGAAAGCTACTGCCCGAATTTGATGAGGAGGCCGTAGAGCCCCCACAATCAAAAGGTAAGAAGGCCACCCGGTCGGATGGACGACCCCACGGCAAAAAGAGAGCGGCAAATGGCGCCGCACACAAGCCGGTACGCGATCCACATAAGGATTTGCATCAAAAGGATGGCCCAGTTAGGTCCATCTATGGGCCGAGAAAGCAAGCTCTTCAAAGCGATGCAACACGCCAAATATCCGAACATCACGGCACACCCAAATACAGGGGCGCCACACATCCCCTATGTTTCACCGATGAGGTGCTGGATCATGAATTTCCAGTGGGATTCAACCCCGTAAACATAGAGGCATACGACGGAACAATGACCACTGAGTGCGGATCGAGGATTATATCCTCCACATACACATGGCTAGAGGAGATGATCTCCACGCCATAAAGTACTTACCCCTCAAACTCAAAGGGCCAGCCCGACATTGGCTCAAAAGCCTCCCTGAAAATACCATTGGAAGTTGGGAAGAGCTTGAGGATGCTTTTCGAGCAAATTTTCAAGGTACTTATGTCCGTCCTCCGGATGCAGACGATTTAAGTCATATAACTCAACAAACCGGAGAGTCAGCCCGCAAATTCTGGAACAGGTTCCTCACCAAAAAGAACCAAATAGTCGACTGTCCGGACGCCAAGCCCTAGCAGCTTTCAAACACAACGTCCAGAGGCGAATGGCTCGCCAGACACCTCGGCCAGGAGAAGCCAAGAACAATGGCCGCATTAACAAGCATCATGACCCGCTTTTTGCTGGCGGGAGAGGATAGCTGGCTAGCAAGATGCAGCACCAGCGACCCAAGTACATCCAAGTCGAGGACGGAAATGGGAAACCACGACGCAGCAAGGACCCGGCTTGCGGATTAAGGGAACGGTCCAAAGAGCACGACGATCAACGCCGGATTCAAAAGCTCACGGCGAGAACAATAAAAACTGCCCTTAAGGACAATAGCGATGAGCTATCCAACTTAAACAAAATCTTGGACAAGATATGCCAAATTCACAGTACTCCTGGGAAGCCTGCAAACCATACCCACAGAGATTGTTGGGTCTTCAAACAGTCCGGCAGACTTAACGCTGAACACAAGTGGCTCGACACACCAAGTGAGGATGATGACGAACCCCACAAGCAGAGCACCGGAAAACAAAAGAATTTCCCACAAGAGGTTAAAACAGTAAACTCAGTTCACGTGATAAAAGGGAAAAACAGAGCGACGCCCATTAAGACGCGCGCCGCACACACTACCCTAGCGGAATACCAACACTGGTTGTCAAAACCAATCACCTTCGACCATCAGGACTACTCCGAAAGTATCCGGAACACAGGATGGACTGCCTTGATATTGGATCCTATAATCGACGGATTCCAATTTACACAAGTCCTCTTGGATGGCGGCAGTGACATAAACCTGATATATTAGGACACAATCCGCAGGATGGGGATAGACCCAACTAAAATTCGCCATAGCAACACCTCCTTCAAAGGGGTAATGCCAGGCCTGTAGGCCCTTTGCAGGGCTCCTCATCGCTAGAAGTTGTGTTCGCTCATCCGACAACTTCCGCCGAAAAATTAACCTTCCACATCGCCCCATTCAAAGTAGCTATCAAGCACTCTTTGGGGCATGAAGCTTTCGCCCGCTTTAACGCAATACCGCATTATGCATCTCTTACACTTAAAATGCCCGGTCCACGCGACATCATCTCATTAAAAGGGAGTATTAAGTGTTACTCGAGCACGGAAGAACGTGAGATTGCCTTGACAGCCTCACACCAATCCGGCTCCACTAATCAAAGCACCTGAATAGGTCATTCAAACCCCGGACACGGCTAGACGAGTCCGACGCCTACTAGCGGCATACCCCCATACAAGGGGCTGCACGCATGTACAACAAGAGACAATAAAGCTCAATTTTATTCACTTCTTCGAATTGTACTCTGTTTATTTAATATAAAAGTACATTTTTCGCACGATATTTTTTCCTTTTAAACTAAGTTCCTCTCTTCTACAGATGAACAACGTGCTACACCCGTCCAGGATACGGCTGCGGAGACACAGTAGCGCAGACGTGCGATGAGGGACCCGTTAAAGGATTCTTTTCAGATTAAGACCTGTGTAAACCTTTTTTACTGTCTCTTGTTGATATACATCCCCGGTTTCTTGCTATAACCGAGGAGGAGGTGGCGTTTTGGCATTGGCCGCACTGCATTTTTATGCGTGCACGGACACGGGGCTTAGGGCATTATTCTGCCCGCTTTTATAAAGACCGAATACCTTAGGGAGTGTTCGGCGTCTCGAGTTAGGCCTTATATGCATCAGCTCGAATCATGTATTTGGTCAAATGTTGGGTTTTCCGGCTCCTGTTTTGCTGCCTTACGTTCGCTTTTATCGGCTAACGCGGCACCAGGAGAACTACTACGATTGTGCCCTGGTTCGCCGAGCGAGCACCTCGAGAGAAAGCCGAAAACCGATCATCATGATATAGCGAGAGACTGGTCAACCACTCGATGACTCACCGAATGTTTAGAATTCCTCCGCATTAACGAAGCGACCGTTTTTCGGTCGTGCACATACGCACCCTGAATTCGGGAGAGTGCGGTGCCCCCAGGGGCTATATAGTAGCCCCACCCTCGAACTCCTATGGCTAAGTGAAAGTGATAAAGCATTATAGCCCGGTTGCCTAGTTTGCTATGCTACCACCTCCTTAACAGGACCAAGACGTTGGATCAAGTGTGAAAAAGCGCCTTCTTTGCAAACACCCCCGCACTATGTGCGTGGGGGCTGAAGCCAAGGACCGCCATCTTTCAGGTTATATATACATATACATCAACGGCCTCACAGGGAGTAGTTTACTACTTGAACACACAAGTCATTGCTTTCACAAATCATACATGTCATTTAAACATAATATCCTTCGAGCACTGCGTCTCTATTAAACGAGCGCCCTGCAGGACTTCCTCAAAATAGTGCTCGGCAGGTACTCGACTTCTGTCCGAATCCTGGGATGCAACGTCGGTGGCCTTCATCTCCGCCCAGTATGTCTTGACACGGGCCAGAGCCATCTGCACTCCCTCAATACACGCCGACCGCTTCATTGCATCGATACACGGTACCGCACCAAGGAACTACTGCACTAAACCAAAACAACTCTTCGGCTGGGGTCCGCCTGGCCACAAATGAGTCATGACATGCTTCATGGCAAGTCCGGCTAATCGATTCAGCTCGGCCCATTCGGCCAACCGATCGGTCAACGGAAGAGGACGCTCCGTACTATGAAATTGCGACCAATATAGCTCTTCCCTTCTGTGCCCCTTCTGGCCTCGGAAGTGCTCAATCGCGTCCGCGGCCTTCGCCGCTAAGTCCAGATAAGCATCCTCCGAACTCCACAACTTGTCCAACTGAGCATACTTTGGATCCATATATTTCCTCCCGTGAGAAACGGTTTTCCAGCCGCAATAGCTCCGGCCTGACTCAGCTCCTCCTTGGCAGCTCTCAAAGCGGAACGGGCATCCTTGGATTCGGCGGTGGCCTTTTTCAGGCCCTCTTGCTCCGCTTGACGTTCTTTTTCAAGAACCTCGCATCGGTCGGTAGTATTCTTCAACTTTATGGCCATATCGGCCATTTCCTCTTTGCTTCGGCAGTGAGCAGCCCGTTCGGCTTTTAGCTCTTCGGCCGCCCTTAAAGCGGCCGCATTACTATTTCTGGCTTGCTCTTTAGCTCGGGCGAGTTCCGCCCGCAGCTCCTCCACAGCAGCGGCACCACCTGCATTAAGCATACAAGTGGTAAGGCATGGGCGTCAAGCTCCCTTACCAGGTGTCCGCGTAGAAGTCGCATACCTTGTGACTCGTCAAACCGTTTATTGACCGGTAGCGATGTCCGTGATTCGCCTCGTCAAGTTGCCGCTTTAGTTCGGCATATTCATCAGTCCGGCTGGCAATCAACGCCCGCCACCTATTTAGGAGCGGCGATATGTTATAATCGAGATTATGATCCTCGCACGCTGTCAATTTTGACAACATACCGAGTCTCAGGGGCTACTATCTATACAGGGCGCATTCTATATGCATAACTGTAAGAAGGTACATCATTTTTGCGTACCTCAAACCCCGTTAGTAAGCTTCTGACGGCTTCATGCAATCCGCTCTCAGCGGATGCAATTCTTTCAATCACCGTACCCATTAGCGCGTGGTGATCTTCTGAGATAGCCGCTCGCCCGAGCAGATCCTTCAGCTCCTCCGACCGCACGCCAGTTGGCGCCGGACCGTCCGGCCCCGCCGGACTTGGGGAACCCTCCGTGACGACACCTCAGGGTCATCCGCCTCGCATGAGTGTGCGACAGGTGGAGGCGTTTCGCTCTCCACAATCTCCGGAAGAAGATCCTCAAGACGAGCTCACGAGAAGGGCTGAGATCCGAACTACAAGGTACAATTCGGTTATCTTTAGAAATAAATGCAGGGATGTTCCTTATTTACAAGACCCCTTCTTTTTTACTTACGGCTCGCTGGAGGGATGACCCCCTTGGGGAAATAGTGCGGCTGGGACACTTCCCAGCGCTGGACTCTCTGACGAAGATTTCTTTCCCCTCTTTGAGGCCTTGACCTCCGGATCTTCCGAAGCGGTCCTCTTCTCTCCTTGGAGGGTGGGAATTTTGATCCCTCCTTCCTCAGAAGCCTCCTTCGTGGAGGGAGTTGCTTCCCTGCTCCCCCATTCGCCTTCTTTAAAAGGCGCGGCCTTCAACATCTTAGTCAGCATGGGATCCGGCGTGGTCTTTGGGAGGGGAGCCGGACACCTTATTAACTTTGCCTTCGCTATCCACTCCTGTTCAAGAAACAGCTCCTTTAAGGGCAAGTCTATGATAAATGAACGGACAACCTGTCCGGGTACAGGATTACTTACTTGAGTATCTGGGCGATTGCAGCTTAGTCCTGCGTCCTCAGTTAGGTCCAGACACTTCCCTTGTGATCCAAAGAACAGTTTATACATCTCCACGGGCGTTGTACCCATAAAATGTTGGAGAGCTCGTGGTCCCTCCGGATTGAATTCCCACAGACGGAGGGGGCGACGTTTGCAGGGTAGAAGGCGCCGAATCAACATAACCTGCGCCACTGCGACCAGATTGATCTCTCTTTCTTGGAGGTCTCGACACGGCCCTGCAACAGAGGAACGCCCTTGGGCGGCCCCTCACGATCCCCTTGTTGACCCATGACGCCAGCCGCTATGGTGGACTGGCGGAAGGCGGAAGCGCCACCCAATTGGTGCCCCTGGGAGCGGTGATATAAAACCACTCCCGTTGCCAAAAACCAAGCTCCTCTTGAAAAGAGCCCTCGGGCCACGGAGCATCAACACACTTGCTTATGACTGCCCCTCCGCACTCTGCTTGTTGCCCCTCGATCATCTTCGGCTCCACCTTGAAGGTCTTGAGCCACAATCCAAAGTGAGGGGTAATATGGAGGAAGGCCTCACATACAACAATGAATGACGAGATATGGAGGATGGACTCCGGATTCAGGTCATGGAAATCTAGCCCATAATAAAGCATGAGCCCCCGCACAAAGGGATCCGTCGGGAAGCCTAAACCCCGAAGGAAGTCTGACACGAACACCACGCTCTCGCCGGGCTCGGGAGTGGGAATGACCTGCCCCGAGCAGCAGCCTATGCGAGATCTCGCCGTTAGATACTGGCGTCTCGCAGCTTTAGCACATCTTCTTCGTGGACGGAAGAAGACATCCATCGGCCGTGGCCGGGTCGGAGCCGGACATCGTCAAGGTCCCAGGCGCCTAAATCTGAAGCTTTGGGTGTTAGAACTCGAAGCGCAAGGCGAACTCGATGGAGGGTATAAAAAAGAAGAGGGCCTTGGTCTCATTATAAAGAGGTTGAATACCAAGAGCCCTCCCCGTGGTCGATTAGGACTCGCCTTCGATAGAGGAGGCGTGCCAACGGGCACGGTTGGGTTACCCACGTCCGTATTTGATGAGAATCCCGGAATAAGGGGGCACGATCTACGCTTTGATAAAGACGTGCCAAGGAAACCGCCTCGCTAATCGTGCTAATGTGGAACAGTAAAAAAAATGATACGTATAAAGGCTTGGCCGTGGTGTGATGTCACGCCGCGGAATACGTCAGCAGATCTGTGCAAAAATTATTCTCTCTACGGTGGTATGTAGAACTTGTTTTTGCAGAGCCGGACACTATCCTTGTGTTCAAAACCTACTATGAAGTATTCGGAGGAGGAACCCGCCTTGCAATGCCGAAGACAATATGCGCGCCGGACTCATCGTCATTGAAGCCTGGTTCAGGGGCTACTGAGGGAGTCCTGGATTAGGGGGTGTTAGGATAGCCGAACTATCATCACGGCCAGACTCCAAGACTATGAAGATACAAGATTGAAGACTTCGTCCCGTGTCCGGATGGGACTTTCCTTGGCGTGGAAGGCAAGCTTGGCGATACGGATATGTAGATCTCCTACCATCAGAATCGACTCAGGTAACCCTAACCTATCCGGTATCTATATAAACCGGAGGGTTTTAGTCCGTAGGGACGAACAACAATCATACCATAGGCTAGCTTCTAGGGTTTAGCCTCTCTGATCTCGTGGTAGATCTACTCTTGTACTACCCATATCATCAATATTAATCAAGCAGGAGTAGGGTATTACCTCGATCGAGAGGGCCCGAACTTGGGTAAAAACATCGTGTCCCTTGTCTCCTGTTACCATCCGCCTAGACGCATAGTTCGGGACCCCCTACCCGAGATCCGCCGGTTTTGACACAGACACACGTCTTGTTAGAGCAGAGATCGTGTCCCTTTTATTACGGGATTCTCATCAACACGGACGTGGGTAACCCAATCGTGCCCGTTGGTACGACCCCTTGATTGGAGGTAAGTCCCAAACGGTCACGAGGAGGGCTCTTGGTATTCAACCTCTTTATAAAGAGACCAAGGCCTGTTCTTTTCTTTCGACCTCAATCGGATCCGCCTCCTGCCTCGAGTTCCAACACCCAAAGCTCAGGTTTAGGCGTTTCGGACCTTCGATTATGTCCGGATCCAACCTCCAAGGTCGGTGGATGGCTTCCTATGTCACAGAATAAAGCTACGGGAGGCCAGATACCTGACCGGCGAAATCCCGCATAGGCTGCCTGCTCAAGGGCAAGTTATTCCCACTCCCAAGCCCGGTGAGAGCGTCGTGTTCGTATCTCACTTCCTCCAAGGGCTGGTCTTCACGCCGGATCCTTTCGTGAGGGGGCTTATGTTCTATTATGGGCTGGACTTCCACGACTTAGCTCTGGAGTCTATCCTCCACATCTCATCGTTCATCGTCGTGTGCGAAGCTTTCTTCCAGATACCCTCACTTGACCGTGGCTCAAGACCTTTAAACTGGAGCCAAAGATGATCGAGGGACGGCACACAGAGTGCGGAGGCGCCGTGATAAGTAAGAATGCCGACGCCCCATGGCCCGAGGGCTCTTTCCAGGAGGAGTCCAGCTTATGGCAACAAGAGTGGTTTTATATCACAGCTCCCAGGGGTACCAAGTGGGTAGCTCCACCTGTTTTTCGCTCGGGTCCCCCGCCACGACTAACGTCATGGGTCAACAAGGGGCTAGACTGGGGGCCAAAAAAGGATGTGCCCATATTGTAGAGCCGCATCCGAGATCTTCTAGAGAGAGATGTTAGTCTGGTCGTGGTGACGCAAGTCATGTTATTCGCCGAGTCCTGCCCTGCAAACGTCGTCCCCTCCGCGTGTGGGAGTTCAATCCGGAGGGACCGCGAGCTCTTCAACATTTCCTTGGCATGACGCCCTCGGAGATGTACAAATTGTTCTTCGGACCACAAATAATGTGTCCGGACTCCACTGAGGATTCAGGTCTGAGCTGCCACCGTCCGGATACCCAAGTAAGTAGCCCCACATCCGAACACAACATCAGTTTATTTATCGCTACATCGCTCTTAAAAAAGCCGCTCTTTAACCAGGAGTGGATAGCAAAGGAAAAGTTGATCAGGTGTCCGGCCCCCCTCCCTGAGACCTCGCCAGACCCTGTGTTAACCAGGATGCTGGAGATCGCGCCTTACCAAGCGCCTTAGGGAGAAGATGAAGAGGGGAACAAGGAAGCTACCGCCTCCGCGGAGGCGGTTGGCCGGAAGGGAGGAATCGAAACTTCCTCTCCCCAGGGAAGGAAGAGGACTGCCTCTAAGGACCCGGAGACAATTGTCTCAAAACGGGGGAAGAAATCTTCGCCAGAGGGTCCTGTACCGGTGGATACCCCGGCCGCACTATGCCCTCAAGGGGATCAGCCCTCCACCGAGCTGTAAGTAAAAATGTACTTAATAATGCGAAAAAACCTTGCTTTACTCCTGAGGAAAATAACCGAAGCATTTATCTTGCAGTTCGGATCTTAGCCCTTCTCAGCAGAGGTCGTCTTCGGGGGATCTTCTTCCAGAGATGATGGAGAGCGGAACGCCTCCCCCTGCCATACCGCCTCATGAGGCGGGCGACCCCGAAGTGTCGTCGCGGAGGGTTTCTCCTGATCCGGCAAGGCCAGAAGGTAGTCATATGGCCACCTGAAGCCCTCAGTATCCAACTTTTGAAAAGAGCGATCGAAAGAGTCCGGCACAGTCTGGTGTGCGGTTGGAGGTACTAAGGGATCTGCTAGAGCGAGCGGCTATCTCAGAAGAGCACCGTACGTTGATGGGTATGGTAATTGAAAGGATGTCGTCCACGGAGAGCGGGTTGCATGAAGCTGTCATGAGTCTACTGACGGGTTTTGAGGTACGTGAAATGATGTACCTTTTTGACAGTACCACATATTTTAAGATGCGCCCCGTGTAGATAGTAGCCCCTGAGACTCTGGGTGCTGTCGAAGACGACGACACGCAGAGGATCATAGTCCCAGGTATAATTTTGCCGCCTTCATATGCAGGTGGCCAAGTGTCCGGTGACCAGCCGGACTGATGAATTTGCCGAGTTAAAGCGGCAGCTTGACGTGGCAGATGCCGACATCGTGCTTGTCAACAAGCGGCTTGACGAGGCACAAGGTATGTGATTTCCCCGGAGACACATGGTGAGAGGAGCATGATGCCAGTATCTAAAACATGTGTGTTAATGCAGATGGAGCTGCGGCCGTGGAGAACCTGCGGGCAGAACTTGCCCGAGTCAAAGAACAAGCCAGAAAAAGCGATGCGGCTGCCCTAAAGGCGGTCGAGGAGCTAAAAGCCGAACAGGCTGCTCACTACCAAAGCAAGGGGGAGATAGCCAGGATGGCTATGAAATTGAAAAATGCCGCTGACCGTTACAAGCTTCTTGAAAAGGAAGATCAAGCGAAGAGGGCAGACCTAGAGAAGGCCATGGTGACGGCCAAAGACACTCGCTCTGCCATGAGAGCGATGAAGGAGGAGCTGCGTCAGGCCGGAGATATCACGGCTGGTAAGCCCTTTATGCTGCGGATGAAGTTCGGCGATCCTAAGTACGCCCCTTTAGACCGGCTATGGAGCTCGGCGGATGCATACCTTGACTTGGCAGCGAGTGCTGCCGATGCGGCCGATCACTTCCGAGATCAAAAAGATCATGAAGTGGAGAAACTGTTCTGGTCGCAGTTTAACGATCCAGAGCGTCCGCTTCCATTGACTGATCGGTTGGCCGAATGGGCCGAGCTGAATAGGTTGTCCGGACTTGCCATGAGGTCTGTTGTGGATCTACTGTGGCTGGAAAGGCCAAAGCCGAATAGTTATTTTAGTTTGGTGCAGCAGTTCCTTGGCACCGTGCCGCATATCAACGCGATGAAGAGGTCGGCATGCGTGGAGGGTGCGCGGATGGCCCTTGCCCGTGTCAAGACATACTGGGCGGAGATGGAGGCCACCGCCATTGCGGCCCAAGACTCGGACCAAAGCCGAGTACCTGTCGAGCACTACTTCCGAGAAGTTCTTGAGGGCGCTTGTTCAATAGAGGCGCAGTGCGCGAAGAATATTATGTTCTAATGACATGTATTCCCATTGAAAACAATGTTTTGCTGAAATGTAAAGGCTATTTTATACTTGTGCCTGCAAGAATTATGATACCTCCTGTGCGTCCATTTATGTATATATGTATATAACCTGAAAGATGGCAGTCGTGGGCTTCAGCCCCCACGCATATAATGCGGGGGTGCTCGCAGAAGACGCATATTCACACTTTATCCAACATCTTGGTCCATTAAGGAGGTTATAGCGCAGCGAACTAGGCAATCGGACTATAATGCTTTAACACTTTCAGTTAGCCATAGGAGTTTGACAGTGGGGCTACTATATAGCCCCTGGTGGCTCTGTGCTCATCCAAATTCGGGGTGCGTACATGCCTGGTCGGGAAGCGGCCCTTCGTTAAGGCGGAGGAATTCGGAAGATTCCGCTAGGTCATCGAGTGGTTGACCAGTCTCACACTATATCATGACAGTCGGTTTTCGGCTTTCTCTACTGAGGTGCTTGCCTGGCTGAACCGGGGCACAACCACAGTAGTTCTCCTGGTGCCGCCTTAGGCGATAGAGCGGAACGTAAGGCAGCAAAACACAGGAGCCGGGCAAACCCAACATTTGACCAAAGACATGGTTCAGAGCTGATGCATATAAGGCCAAACTTGCGACGCCGAACACTCCCTAAGGTATTCGATCTTTTATAATATAAACCGGGCAAAACATCGCCATTTGTGATAAGCCTCTGGTGTCCAGGTACATGCAATAATCTGACGTGGCCACATGCCAATACGTCAGCATCCATCTCAGTTTTACTAAGAATCCGGGGGATGTATATCAACAAGAGACAGTAAAAATGGTTTACGCAGGGTCTTAATCTGAAGAGAATCCTTGAAACGGGTCCCTGCTGCACGTCTGCGCCTGTGTCTCTGTTGTGCCGTATCCTGGACGGTTGTAGCACGATGGTCATCTGTGAAAGAGAGGAACTTAGTTGTAAAGTTGTCGTGCAAAATGTATGTTATACTAAATAAACCAAGTATAATTCAAGATGGGTAAAATTGAGCCTTATTGTCGCTTGTTTACACGCGTGGAGCCCCTTGTATTTATAGGGGTGTACAACCATCAAACCTTTATCAATTATATAGCTACGCCGGACTCGTCTAGCCGTGTCCGTGGTCTTAACAACCTGTTAGATGCTCTAGTTGGTGAGGCCGTTTAGTGTGTGGCTGCCAAGGCGGCCGCACGGCCTTCCGCGCGCAAGGAGCGCTCAATATTTCCCTTTACCGTAATGATGCCACGTGGACCGAGCATCTTAAGCATGAGAGACGCGTAATGTGGTATTGTGTTAAAGTGTGCAAAAGCTTCGCATCCCAGTAGTGCTTGATAACCACTTTGAAATGGAGCGATGTGGAAGGTTAGCTTTTCGCTGTGGAAGTTATCGAGGAAGCCGAATATAACCTCTAGTAGGAGGGAGCCCGTGCAATGGGCTTATGGGCCTGGTGTTACTCCTTCAAAGGAAGTATTGCTACGGCTAATTTTTGTTGGGTTCATCCCCATTTTGTGGACTGTGTCCTGATATATAAGGTTTAAACTACAGCCGCCGTCCATCAGGACTCGTGTAAAGTGGTATCCGTCAATTATCGGGTCTAACATCAAGGCAGCCCATCCTGCGTGCCAGATATTTGTAGAGTAATCCCGATGGTCGAAGGTGATCGGTTTGGACGACCAGTGGCGGAACTCCGTTGTGATAGACACTGGGGCACGTATCTCTATGAGTGCCGTGTTGTTTTTTATTTATCACGTGTGACACGTTTACTGTTTTGACTTCTGGTGGGAATTTCTTCTGATCCCCAGTGTTTTGCTTGCGAGGCTCATCCTCGGCTTCGCTTGGTGTATCCAGCCCCTTGTGTTCGGTGTTGAGCTTGCCGGACTGCTTGAAGACCCAACATTCTCTATAGGTATGATTTGCAGGTTTGTCAGGGGTGCTGTGGATTTGACATAGTTTGTCCAGGATCTTGTTTAGGCTGGACAGTTCGTCTCTGTTGCCTTTGGAGGGCAGCTTTTGCTGACCTGGCCGAGAGCTTCTGAATCCGGCGTTTACCGCCGTGCTCTTCGGGCTGTCTTCTTTATTCCGGCGCTTGTTTTTGCTGCGTCGTGGCTTCCCGTTTCCGTCCCTGACTTCGGATGTACTTGGGTCGCTGGTGCTGCACCGGGCTAACCAGCTGTCCTCGCCCGCACAAAAGCGGGTCATGAGGCTTGTTAATGCAGCCGTTGTTCTCGGCTTTTCTTGGCCGAGGTGTCTGGCGAGCCATTCGTCTCGAATGCTGTGTTTGAAAGCTGCTAAGACTTCAGCGTCCGGACAGTCGACTATTTGGTTCTTTTTTGTAAGAAATCTGCTCCAAAGCTTTCGGGCTGACTCTCCGGGCTGTTGAGTTGTATGACTTAAATCGTCTGAATCCGGTGGTCGGACATAGGTCCCTTGAAAATTTGCCCGAAAGGCGTCCTCGAGCTCTTCCCAACTTCCAATGGTGTTTTTGGGGAGGCTTTTAAGCCAGTGCCTGGCTGGCCTTTTGAGCTTGAGGAGTAAGTACTTGATGGCATGGATATCGTGTCCTCGAGCCATGTGGATATGGAGGATGTAGTCCTCAATCCAGACCCCAGGGTCTGTTGTTCCGTCGTACGCCTCTATGTTTACGGGTTTGAATCCCAATTCATGGTCCAACACCTCATCAGTGAAACATAGGGGGTGTGTGGCACCCCTGTATTTGGGTGTGCCATGTTGTTCGGATTTATGTTGTGTTGTATTGCGTGCTGGAGCGCACTTTCTTTTCCCGTAGATAGATCTGGTTGGGCCGTCCTTTTGATGCGAGTCCTCACGTGGATCGCGTATTGGCTTGTGTGCGGTGTCGTTTGCCGCTCTATGTTGGCCATGAGGTCGTCTATCCGACCGGATGGCTGTTTTGTTTTTTGATTGAGGGGGCTCTAAGGCCTCCTCATCAAATTCAGGTAGTAGCTTTCGCTTTGGGTAGCTCTTTGTGTGGCGGCTGCCGCCATAATTGTCTGCGGTGTTGAGTACTTTACTCCATCTGATTCTGAGTGCATCTTCCGTAGTCTTGAGCTTCCGCTTCTGCTTTTTCAGGCTCCGCGAAGTGGCGACAAGCCTTTTATGGAGGTTCTTCTGCTCCAGGAGCTTATCCGGCGTGATGTCGTCCAGACTGTTATCTTTTCCGGAGACGGGTTGTTCGGTTCGATTCTCCGTGTTGCCATCGTCAGACGGTTGTTCAATGCCGTGTTCGTCGTCCGCTGGCTCACCCTGCTCTATTGCTGGGCCTGTATGCTCGCTGTTTCTGCCGAGGCGGGGTTTGGAGCGGCGTTTACGCCGCCGCTTTGATTGCTTTTCGAGGGAACGATCCTTCACTGTGTCCTTCCGTTCCTCATCGTCGTTTTATTTGGGTGTGTCCACCATGTATACATCATGGGGTGAGGTGGCTGTCCAGTGCCATGTGGGCAGTGGTTCTTGTTCGTCTCCTGCATCGTCGTCCATACCGTCGATCTCTTTGGAGTCGAAGTCGAGCATGTCGGTCAAATCATCGACAGTGGCTACTAAGTGGGTGGTGGGTGGGCGGCGAATTTCTTCGTCATCCGCATCCCAATCCTGCCAGACATAGTCCGGCCAGGACTCTCCTGACAAGGAGAGAGACCTTAGAGAGTTCAGTATATCGCCAAAGGGCGAGTACTGAAAGATATCTGCGGAGGTGAACTCCATGATCGGCGCCCAGTCGGATTCGATTGCCACGGGTGCAGGCAGTTTAGAGTCCGTGGCCGGAGAAGAATCCGACAAGTTGGATTCACGGCTCTCATGAAGGGTAAGGTCGGTATTCGTCTCGATCGCCGCTGAGACTGCGGCCTTCGGTGCGAGGTCTAGCCACCCGTCCACGGATGGCGCAATTGGCTCCGAATTGAAGGTCGGAGCGGTTGCAGGTGCGATCTCCTGAACACTGTCCGACGGCAGAGCTAGATCATGCTCATCGTGACAGTGCGGCGCACTCGGCAGGGGCTCGAATCCGGTGAAGATCAAGTCTCCGCGGATGTCGGCCGTGTAGTTTAAGCTTCCAAACCTGACCTGGTGGCCAGGGGCGTAAATCTCGATCTGCTCTAGATGGCCAAGCGAGTTGGCTCGCAGTATGAAGCCGCCGAATACGAAGATCTGTCCAGGGAGAAAAGGCTGACCCTGGACGGCATCTCTATCGATGATCGAAGGAGCCATCAAGCCTAACGATGACGACACAGAGGAACTCTAAATGAAAGCACCAATGTCGGTGTCAAAACCGGCGGATCTCGGGTAGGGGGTCCCGAACTGTGCGTCTAGGCGGATGGTAACAGGAGACAGGGGACACGATGTTTTTACCTGTGTTCAGCCCTCTTGATGGAGGTAAAACCCTACTCCTGCTTGATTGTTCTTGATGATATGGGTATTACAAGAGTTGATCTACCACGAGATCAGAGAGGCTAAACCCTAGAAGCTAGCCTATGGTATGATTGTTGTTCTCGGTCCTACGGACTAAAACCCTCCGGTTTATATAGACACCGGAGGGGGCTAGGGTTACACAAAGTCGGTTACAAGGAAGGAGATCTACATATCCATATTGCCAAGCTTGCCTTCCACGCCAAGGAGAGTCCCATCCGGACACGGGACGAAGTCTTCAATCTTGTATCTTCATAGTCCAACAGTCCGGCCAAAGGTTATAGTCCGGCTGTCCGGATACCCCCTAATCCAGGACTCCCTCACTTGTCCTCTACCAGCATCTTATATTACATGTTGCTTTGTACTGTGACTAAAGGACCAAACCTACTTGACTCATGCTCCAGAAGATCCCTTCTTGTAAATTGATGTCAAAGGGGGAGAGAGAGCACATCAAAGCTTATCAGATAAGAGGAAATGCACATCTTAAGCTTCTCTAGATGCTTATTATCCATAGAGGAGAGAAGTCACATGTCTTCAAGAGGGGAAAGACATGTTAGTATGTGTTTTGTTTGATTATGATTGTTTTGCTCTGTATTTCTTTTCCCTATCTTCTCCCATTATCCAATATAAGATTCAGGGGGAGAAGGACATTTAAGGGAAGGAAAGGAAATCCCCAAGAAGACCTACCTCTTTTCCCCCAAGCTCAATTGTTGCTCCAAAGCTCATTTTCGCCCGATCTCTCTCCCTAGCCAATCAAACTTGTTGATTTTATAGGGATTGGTTGAGAAGGCCCGAATCTACACTTCCATCAAGAGAAATTCGATTCCCCTCACTAATACCTTGCAGATCTTGTTACACTTGGGTGTTTGAGCACCCTAGACGGTTGAGGTCACCTCAGAGCCACATTCAATTGTGGTGAAGCTCTGTGGTATCGTTGGGAGCCTCCAATCAAGTTGTGGAGATTGCCCCAACCTTGTTTGTAAAGGTTCGGTCACCGCCTTCAAGGGCACCACTAGTGGAATCACAACATCTCGCACTGTGTGAGGGTGTGAGGAGAATACGGTGGCTGAGGGAGTCCTAGATTAGGAGGTATCCGGACAACCGGACTATAACCTTTGGCCGGACTGTTGGACTATGAAGATACAAGATTGAAGACTTCGTCCCATGTCCGGATCGGACTCTCCTTGGCGAGGAAGGCAAGCTTGGCAATACAGATATGTAGATCTCCTTCCTTGTAACCGACTCTGTGTAACCCTAGCCCCCTCCGGTGTCTATATAAACCGGAGGGTTTTTTCCGTAGGACCGAGAACAACAATCATACCATAGGCTAGCTTCTAGGGTTTAGCCTCTCTGATCTCGTGGTAGATCAACTCTTGTAATACCCATATCATCAAGATCAATCAAGCAGGAGTAGGGTTTTACCTCCATCGAGAGGGCCCGAACCTGGGTAAAAACATCGTGTCCCCTGTCTCCTGTTACCATCCGCCTAGACGCACAGTTCGGGACCCCCTACCCGAGATCCGCCGGTTTTGACACCGACATTGGTGCTTTCATTGAGGGTTCCTCTGTGTCGTCATCGTTAGGCTTGATGGCTCCTTCGATCATCGATAGCGATGCCGTCCAGAGTGAGACGTTTCTCCCCGGACAGATCTTCGTATTCGGAGGCTTCGTACTGCGGGCCAACTCGCTTGGCCATCTAGAGCAGATCGGGAGTTACGCCCCTGGCCACCAGGTCAGGTTCGGAGGCTTAAACTACACAACCGACATCCGCGGAGACTTGATCTTCACCGGATTCGAGCCCCTGCCGAGTGCGCCGCACTGTCACGATGAGCATGATCTAGCTCTGCCGTCGGACAGTGTTCAGGAGATCGCACCTGCAACCACTCCGACCTTCAATTCGGAGCAAATTGCGCCATCCGTGGACGGGTGGCTAGACCCCGCACCAA
This sequence comes from Aegilops bicornis, assembly GCA_021605145.1. Lineage (NCBI taxonomy): Eukaryota > Viridiplantae > Streptophyta > Magnoliopsida > Poales > Poaceae > Aegilops > Aegilops bicornis. The sequence continues at coordinate 564,947,099 of CM038673.1, read as the reverse complement.
AGGCTGCAGCCTCAGCGGCGATCAAGCCGAATACCGACCTTACCCTTCATGAGAGCCGTGAATCCAAGCTGTCGGATTCTTCTCCGGCCACGGACTCCGAACTACCTGCGCCCGTGCCAATCGAATCCGACTGGGCGCCGATCATGGAGTTCACCTCCGCAGGTATCTTTCAGTACTCGCCCTTTGGCGATATACTGAACTCTCTAAGGTCTCTCTCCTTGTCAGGAGAGTCCTGGCCGGACTATGTCTGGCAGGATTGGGATGAGGATGACGAAGAAATTCGCCGCCCACCCACCACCCACTTAGTAGCCATTGTCGACGATTTGACCAACATGCTCGACTTCGACTCCGAAGACATCGACGGTATGGACGACGATGCAGAGATTTAACAGAACCATCGCCTTACGTGGCACCGGGCAGCCACCTCACCCCATGATGTATACATGGTGGACACACCCAAAGAAAACGATGATGAGGAACGGAAGGACGCAGCAAAGGATCGTTCCCTTGAAAAGCAGTCAAAGCGGCAGCGTAAGCACCGCTCCAAACCCTGCCTCGACAGAAACAGCGGGCATACAGGCCCAGCAATAGAGCAGGGTGAGCCAGCGGACGACGAACACGGCATTGAACAACCGTCTGACGATGGCAACACGGATAATCGAACCGAACAACCCGTCTCCGGAAAAGATAACAGTCTGGACGACATCACGCCGGATAAGTTCCTGGAGCAGAAGAACCTCCATAAAAGGCTTGTCGCCACTGCACGGAGCATTAAAAAGCAGAAGCGGAAGCTCAAGACTGTGGAAGATGCACTCAGAATCAGATGGAGTAAAGTACTCAACACCGCAGACAAGTATGGCGGCAGTCGCCACACAAAGAGCTACCCGAAGCGAAAGCTACTACCTGAATTCGATGAGGAGGCCTTAGAGCCCCCGCAATCAAAAAACAAAACAGCCATCCGGTCGGATAGACGACCTCATGGCCAACATCACTACAAAAAAACACTTCCGTGATGATACGTGTTTGTCACAGTAGGTCGCGTTTTTTGCCATGCATGTACATCCATGACAAAGTTATGACAGAATCAAGATAGTCATACCTGTGCTGTCGTAGAAGTGTTCCATGACATTACCAAAATTATCATCACGGAAGTGTCCACTTCCATGACGATAAATCGCGCATCACCGAAGTGCTTTCGTCAAGGGTGACCGACACGTGGCATCCACCGTAACGGAACACCATTAAGCTATCGGGTCGGATTTTGGATCCGATAACCCATTAACAGCCTCGACCAATGGGAAATTTCCACGTGTAAAATCATCATTGGCTAGAGGAAACACGTGTCGGCTCGTCGTTGGGACAGATGTCATCCACTCATTGGATAGAAGGCGCCTATGATACGTCGACACGTGGCACGACCCATGAAGTTTAAATGGGCCGACCCAACTAAAGGCCCACAAGATTTTGCGGACCATAATGGGCCGACCCAGTTAAAGGCCCACGAGATTTTGCGGACTATAATGGGCTGGCCCAGGTAAAGGCCCACAAGATTTTGCGGGCCAAATTTGGCCGGCCCAGTAAAGGCCCACAAGATTTTTCTATGCCATAATGGGCCGGCCCAGGTAAAGGCCCAGAAAATTCTTGCGGATCATAATGGGCCGGCCCAGCTAAAGGCCCACGAGATTTCGCCGACATTAATGGGCCGGCCCAGCTATAGGCCCACAAGATTTTGAGGACCCTAGTAGGCCGGCCCATTAACTGGCTGCCATATTTTGGGCCAAATGCCGACCCATAGTTGATCCTGTCCATTCATGGCCTGCCACGTTCGGGCCTAATAATGGCCCATATAAGATCCGCCCTTTAAAAGCCTCCCACTTTCGGGCCAAATCACGGCCAGATCAGGTCCAGCGCTTTAAGAGGCTTTGGGCTCAATTATGGCCCATATCGATTCGCCCGTTGATCGGACGCTATGCTTTTGGGCCCACTTGCTAAAGGCCCATTTAGTAATTCGCCTGATATTAGTTTCGACTGTTAAGGGCCCATTTAACATTTCGGCCCTATATTAATTTCGGCTGTTAAAGCCCGTCATATAGTTGGGCCTAACTACGGCGCGGTTTGCATCCGGCACCTTTCATGACCGATATCCGATTGGGCCAAACAAGGACCGAGACAACTTTGGCCTGTTAAAGCCCGTGAATTGATTCGCACAATCATGGGCCGGGTCCATTTCAGTGTGCTGCCGCCCGTGAGCTATTCGACACGTTCGTGTCCAAATTTACTTCTCAGCCTCCTAAAAGCCCATTTAGTTTTCTTGCGAAAAGAGGGCCGGGGGTTACTCGGCCTATTAAAGGCCCGAATCTACTAGTGGGCCAGTTTGACCTTGCCCATGATGCGGATCATACATCGTGATTGCATGACGGCCCGATTATGTACCGTAATTTTACGGTTTGGCCGGTTTACTGCGAAGACAGGATATATATATATAGTAAAATAACTGAAGCATCGTGAATAAGGAAAAACCTAGACTATACAATAAAGAAATTACGGCATATTACATCCACTGGGCATCAAAGTTCGCCACTATGATAATAAAGCACAAGCAGACAACAGATTACATACACTGGGCATCAAAGATCGCCACCAGTGCAAATAAACACGCCGACAAACTAATATACAAAACCGATATCACTTCAATAGAGTTCAAGAAAGGTTAGCCCTGCCGGGGAGCTGCAGCTGCAAGTGAGCAAGATGATGAGATTGCGCTTGTTCAACACTTATATCTTCCTCACTCTGAAAGATAAACAAGCGAAGACGGATGACAGGTTTTGCACATAAAAGTATCGATCTTGACAATTCAACACATTTCTTACTGACGAATAAAGTGACACAGTTTAAAATTGCATTAACACAATATGGTATTGTTCAGGTCAAGACATGGCAAGAAATGACATTGTGAAGGAGTTGGCGGCTTCACGACACCACTGGATTACAGATCAAGAACTCATAAGTATCAATGGTTAGTGTCTTTGTCAATTTATCCCATTTCAGATTGGCAAATAAAAAGATGATTTAAATAATACTCCCTCCGTCCGGAATTACTTGTCATCAAAATGGATGTGTCTAGAACTAAAATACATCTAGATACATCCATTTCAATGACAAGTATTTTCGGACGGAGGGAGTAGTAGAATATTTTTTTGCGGGTGATATGACATTGTTCATAGTTAAGACATTGCAGAATATGACATTGTGCTATAGTGGGTAGGTTCACCACACCACTGGATTATGGATGAAGAACAGAAGCATACATGCAGTGCAAAAGAAGATCACTTGCTCTGTATAGTTTAATTTACATGGTATGAAGAAGGAACTTGGTTGTACAACTAAAAACTTAAATTGAGAAGGACAAACTTTTGTTTATGAACTACATAATAAACTTTAAACATGCAATTTGATGCAACACCAAAAATAAACAGTTGTTGCAGTCATGCCTAACCAAATATACACAACAAAGTTTGAAGGCTTGAGAAGGACAAACTTACATTCTTTGGTGAAGACAGTCTCTATTAAGCCCTTGTCCATGCTGATGGGTGTGCAATTCAAGAAGTTTAGCACAGAATGTTCTTCATAAGAATTCCCTTTATTCTACATTTTGTTAAGAGTAAATATAGATGTGATAATATACGAAAAAATGGAGAATATTTAAGATAAGATGAAGAGTGATGCTACATAACCAAGTAGCTATAAATGTATGTGCAATGACACAGTAAAAGGCACAGCCAAGAGCAATGCATGCCTAAACTTCTTCACTACCAAGCTTATGGTAAGAGTAAATATAGATCGATGTGTAGAAAATGGAGGGCAAAGGAAAATAAGCTGTAGAGTGATGGTACATGAACAACTACTGTCAATATAAGTACCATCGATAAAGGACAACATGTACTTACAAGAACAATGCAGAGCTAAAAAATCCATTGGCATTGGATATATTCTACACTAATGTAACCATTCATACAGATCGGATAATTTGGAGCGAACAATTGATAAGCAAGCTATCATGCATACTGCTGTCACATAATGAACCAGGTATGTATGCAAGTACAAAGGATACAGGACAACAGGTACTAACAAGAGCAAAGCAGCGGGCAGCATATTTGCGATATCCTGTCATTCTTTTCAAACCAGAATTCTTCTCCGAGCAGATTTCCTGCAAAAAAGATCTGTAAGGCACATGCGGAAAAGTAGAAGTTCAAATTGTCATGTGATTTCATAGACAGTACCTCATCCTGGGAACGAGACCAGTGCATAACAAGGATTTTCCATTCAATGTCTTCTAAATTTAGCACATGAGACTTCACCGGAAATTCGTTTATAAACTTGCCATCAAAGTGTGATTTCCTCAAGTAACACCAATACTTCTGCAATGCTTCCTTGAAAAGCACAAGCAAGCTTTGCTCGTCATGACTATCCAGATTGACCCTCACCTAGTTACAACAATGTAATGTAAATCATTGATGTGTTCGATCAGCAGAAAACAAGAAAATAATAACCATGAATAATAGCACTTACACGTAAGTTGGACAGGAAGATGTGAAAATGGTGTTTGTCTTCACTATAATCTTCCCATGATGGGAATATATGCACGTAGTCCCTAACAACATTGAAAGCATTGTCTTTTAAACTAGGAATAAATGGAATGGGGTTCTAATCTGCATGAATTGGCCATCTCTGCAGTTGGGATAGGTCTTCGGCCGGTGGACTTGCTGTACTTTTTGCTGGAGTGTGATTTTTCTGTGGTACGGCTGGTGCTGTGGCAAATGAAAATGAAATCGGTATACCTTTTGCTGGAGTGTAGGTCCTGTGTGGTGGGGCTAGTGGTGTGGCTAGTGAAGTATGGGTACAGTCTGCTGGAGTCGGTCCTATGTTTTGTGTCACTGGTTGTACAACCAATATAAGTGGGCGCTGTCTGATTTCTCCGGCACCACCATGTTTTTCAAGGACTTTGCTGGTGCTCCTTCAGGTTCGGCAATCACCCTCTTCCTTTTTGATGTCTGATGCACAAGAACAACATTTGAGTGGAGAAACATGGTATGACGACAGATGGAATATGTATTGATAATGGATGGGCATGGCATCTCGAGTTATATGATGAGTAAACTAAGCAGATGGTGGTGCAACAAAGTAGAAGAAATGCAAGACAACATATGCAAGATACACACAATCAATAAAACCTTGCCAAATTAGAACATGCACCTTGATGGGTGAACAGGGCAGGCCATCTGCCTTTGACCCCTCGAGGTTAGAATAGTCATTAGGATGATATCCTGAACAAGAATCAACAGGTGGGGAGCGTACGAGTTTCATTGCTTCCAGAATGGCACTCAATGCCTTGGTGCCAATTTTGTAAGTCGTTATAGTGTTCCACAATATTCTTCTGATGCACGGATTCTGATATTCACTATAATTGCGTATAATATCTGAGAACCATGAAAACATAAATAGTTGTGAGATTATCTTTGTAATGCAGATGATATTCTAATATAGGGGCGCCCCTGTAAACACTTATGTGCTATCATTGGATTCTGACGAGAGAGCTCATGTGTGCTGTAATATCATGCGTGCATTTATATAATCTGGCACAAGTACACAAAAAAATAGGCTCTAGAAGTAAGGATAATTTGGCGGATGATAGGTTCATAATATACCGTATCTGAGTTTATTGCCAAACCATGATAACAAGAGCACACAACAACTAGGCATATCATAGTGTACATAACAGGTACACCATAACCATGATATATAAATCGGGAAAGTGGAACCGGCTTGAAAATACGGTGTTGTATTGCCGCTTAGTAATTGAAAGCCTATCGATCACGTACAGGCCGTCAATATCGAACATGGTAAAGAAGAGCAAGCAGATTTTGGATAATAAAATGTTGGTTGCGCAGTGCCCACACAAGATGAACCAGAGCACATTAAGAATGCAACTCCCAGCTGTCTCTCGACCATTTCAGGCGGTTGGATGAAGATCCTACGTCTCCTAACCCTTCTTCTTCCTCGTCTCTTAATTCTTCCCATACAGAACACCGCACGGGCCACCGGCCGAACCACCGGCCCCCACCGCCTGTGTTCCTCCGCCACCCCCACCCCCCACCCGCGTCGAGTTTTCTTCGTTCGGTGAGGCCCCATAACCACCCGAGCCCTTGGATCGCACCGCGAACTCCGGCGAAGCTCTGAAAAATCGATCGACCCAATTTTGAAATTTAGTCTCATCGTGATTAAACTAGTGTGGAATATAAAAGGGGAAAACCATAAGCATTTGGAGTATAGTGTTGAGCTTGCCATGGCAGATCTGAAGTAGCAAACCGGACAAAGGCAACTTCGCAACCAAGACAATAAATCAGAGTAAAGAAGTGGCGATCTATTTTCTTGCTGCGATAAATAAGTTGAGCAGATATGAAAGAGTACCGCCTCTGGTGCGGCGCCGTGTATGCATCTGCTGAGAATTTGACGGTGCTGCGGTAGCGATGGCTGTCGGCGGCGTGGAAGCAGATCTAGGAGGGTATACGGTGGCGGCATGGAGCGGTGGACGAGACGGTTGCAGGAGCTGTGCCGGCAAGGTGGACGACCGCGGGGATGAAGCGAGAGGACGGGTTGCAAGGATACCGGTCTGAAGGCGTGGATGAGAGAGGTCGATCTCTTGTAATGGACGGCGGCGTCGGGGTATCAGCTCCGGCATGGTGGAGGAGGACGGCGGTGGATGGGGTGGCGGACGACGGCGGACGGAGGAGGGTGGGGTGGAGAGGTTGTTTTGGCGCCCACGGAGTACGAATGGGGAAAAGGGAGGTAGAGAGGAAGGGGGGAACCATGTATTTAGGGCGCGCTTGTCTCAAATGCGAGGAAATTTACAAACTTAGCCCCCGTTTCAAATTTCTACTACATAACAACAACATTAGTCGGTTGGGGATAGGACGGTAATCTCGCATACACCGAATATTTGCCGACGAGAGTTTGTTTTTGCTGCCCATCGTGTATGAATATGAATCTGGGAGGGAGTCGATTTCTGCCGAGGGCACACTGTGTTTTGGCGCCCACCATGTATGAATCCGGGTGAGAGGCGGTTACGTCACGTTTGGGTGAAATTACAAACCTACCCCTATCGAAACCTATAGAAATCCAGGAGATAGGCTTTGCGTGGCAAGGATAGGCAGTAGTGATTTCCATCTCGCAGATTTTGGTTTGGGCGGGTTCTGCGACTTTCCCCGCTTCGTTCAAATTTTGCACAAAGGCATCGTTTACCGTGCTAACTCAATTCAAATCCCGTTTGTATTCTACTATTTTTTTTCGGGCGGGATCCATTTTCAATTGGAATTACATTCTATATACATCACTTTTTTATATATACTTTCAAAAACACAACACCATTTATACATAAATATGGTTTACAAATGGCATGATCTCAGATTCATAAGGTTGTATCCATCAATTTGGATTTTCAAATATTTGAAACCACTTTATGTTGAAATCCAATGTATGCATTCCTCGCTAACTGTCTCCAATCAATGTGTGTTTCATGCGGGTTTTTCTTTAACTTCTCAAACATGTATAATGTGTTTCACACACGCAACATATAGTTTAATCCTGTTTAGACATTAATTGCATATAAACCATGCATTGTTTGTAATTGAAGAATCTATGGTCACCAATATTGATAAACTATATAACATTACACGTGTGCCCAAATTCAAATGAATATGCATGTTTGATACACCAATTTGCGTTATGATATTATCGATGTCGTGATCTCCAGTTTAAATATTTGAATCCCCTTTAATCCAGATATTCGTCTCATATAGCTATCACTCATGCTTATATAGGACTATCTCTTTGGACCTATACATGTTCATCGTCTCTCACGCATCTCTCGTGCTACCTGTATGTCGACAATGATCTTTTATCTTCGTAACACACTGACGGTACTCTCTCCCTCGACCTTCATCACTCTATCTCTCTAAGAATATCTCGCTCCCTGCTATGTGTCTCTAGCTATGATTCTCCATGTGGAATCTCTTTCTCTCACACAAACACAAACCTTTGTCTCCTGGGGTCTCATTTCTCTCAACTATTCCCATGTGTGCCACTCGCACACCCCCTCATCTGAGATGTCTTTTGCTCCTTAGATATGAGAACCTACAACTCTTCCTCTTCAATATCTCTTTCTCACACACAAACACAAACTCTGTCTCCCAGGGTCTCATATTTCTCCATTGTTCTCTTGTATGTCGCTCAAACACACCCTCTCTCCCTAGAGATATCTTGTGTTCCCTCATATGTCTCTCTAGCTATCACTCTTGTTGTGAAATATCTTTCTCTCTCGCAGACACAAAACTCTATCTCTCTGGATCTCATTTCTCTCTGTTTGTATGTGACTCACATGCACCCTCCCTCTATCTCTCTCACACCCACACACATAACCCAGCCTTCTGATCCACTCGACTCCTATCTCTAACGCACACTAGCTAGCATTTTTATCTTTCTATTTATCTGTTTCTCCATCAACCTTCTTTCTCGCCCTCACTCTTGATTCCTATCACGCACAATACATATGTTTCTCTCTACATGCAGTCAAGTGCCCTCTCACACACATATATAACTTCACCCTTTGAACCACCCGACGGTCATCTCCAACACCCAAACTAACGGATGTCCCTCTAGCTAGCATCTCCATCTCTGTATCTATCTGTAGTTTCTCCGTCAACATTTCTTTCTCGCACAGAGTCTTGATTCCTATCACCCACACTATATATGTCTCTCCGTACATATGCATTTATAGGTTGATCTCTTTTGCACAATCGTTGCGCCTCACCCCCTCTGCTCGCCATAGATGCATGCTCCAGCTCACGCCACTATCTCTTAAAGACAAAAACACATGCTCAATTGTCGGGCCTTCTTCCCTGCATTCTCACATGCATGCATATTGTCATACCGACCCGTCTCTCCCATGTCGTTGATCTTATGACTTATGTCTTCTTTCTTTTATCTCGATCATGCGCGCGCGCACACACACACATCCCACGTATACATGTATACCTCTCACACATGCACGTTCAAGGTCTCTATGTCTCCATACGTAGTTAATTACCCTCAATCCTAACGCCATATCGAATCGTTCTCCTCTTTTGTGCACATAACTTCCGCCTGGATGGGCAAAACACACACTCACACTTAACAATCTCCTTCTAGCTACCCCCCCACGCGTGCCTCTCACTCTTCCCCTATATCCCCGAAACCAATAAGACCATCCCTTTGTTTAATTCCCGCCTACTACATGCACCATCGATATATAGTAGTCTTCCTTAGTGTCTCTCGAACAAACACGGTCTCTCGATGTCAACTCCTCTCATGAGCACGCACCTTCTCTTCCCTCTCTACGGGCATTTTCTCTCTCGCACCCCATCGTTGGTGGCCTCTGCCATACACATCACCTCTCTATGATGAAGCCATGCACACTTAAATTACATCCGCCACAGAGGACCCCACTCACACACACACACACACACACACACACACACACACACGCACGCACGCGCCCCCCCCCACACACACTAAGACTCCATCTCTCTCTCTCTCTCTCTCACACACACAAACACACACACACACACACACCCCTCCCCACCACACACACTTAGACTCCATCTCTCTCTCTCTCTCTCATACACACACACAAACTAAGACTCCATCTCTCTCTCTCTCTCTCTCTCTCTCACACACACACACACACACCCCACACACACACACACTAAGACTCCATCTCACACACACATGCTCTAGGCGGAGCATTTGTTCCTACCACCCTTCATCCAACCTTACCCGTATGATAAACAATCACCTTTATTTACTTGCATAACATGGACAGATTCCACTTTACTTTAGTACTCCCTCCTTTCCGGTTTATAAGGCTCAATTAAAAAATCTCACCAACCAAGGTAGATGACGAGTGGTGGAATACTTTTTGTAGTTTGCAAAAGCACCCAATTAATGCTCTTGTTTTCCTCAAAAAAGTATGTTTACCAATGCATTAATTGCAATGCATGCATGCATAAATTACATGCATTGGTCAATTTTCTCTTAATACTTGCATGCAATGATTTAATGCACATTGGACTCTGAACATGTGATGGGAAACAACCAGATTGAGCCTTATAAAATGGAAAAACTAAAATTTTGAGATAAGCCCTATAAACCGGAAAGGAGGGAGTAGTCAGCAAACTTATCATCTGTACCCTTATAAAAAACGAGTTGGCGGTGATGGTGTGCCTGCCATCTTGTAATACAGACCGTATGATCTATATTTGACGGATAGAAAGCAAACTATGATAATTTTACAAAAGATACCCGCACCTCTCTCCACATCATTATCTCCCGCAACCTCATTGCTCAGCAATTAAAAAAGGAATAAGTCTCTGGAACAATCTAGCATGCATGGTGGTCACCGCTTTGCCGCTGCCCATCCCCATGCCTCCGCCCATTCCGACCACCAGCCACCACCACGCTCCACTCCTCGCCTTATCTCTCATCTTTCATTTTTTCGATGACATTCTCGAGATACCAGTTTTCCGATACTCTCGAGATATCATTAGTTTTTACACATGGGATTACTCCTGCATGGGTCAATCACAACAGGTGTTTTGTAAAAGAATGCATATTGATGTTCCGTGCAATGCACGAGAATCTTGCTTGTAATTATATAACGCAAATCACGAGCAGGAAGTGACATTTTTTTGACACAACCACGTTAACATAGCCACGTAAATCACGAGTAGGAAGGAGAAGGGAAGCGGGCTGTGGAGTAACATTTTTTTACCACAATTTCTTAGGAAACTGTGTGCAATAATTGAGTAGTTTTGCAAACTACCATTACTACTACACCTGAAACGGTTCAAAACCTATACTCCCTTGCCAGCGCGCGCTTCCCGCGTGAAACGGTCAGCGTCGCCCTGGAGCGTCAGTGCCGCATTAATAATCGGCCAGAGCGGAGGCAACCTCTCACTGGCGCCGGCTTTGAAGTGGCGCGACGGCCGAGAGAGCGCCGCTTCCCGGTGCACGCGACTGCTCCGCGTCGAGACTGGCCATAGGCCCTGTTTGGATCCATGGTTTAGAGTTAGTTTGAGCTAGTTGGGGCTCAAATAGCCCTAAAGTATCCAAGCATGAGGGTTTAAATTGGAGCAAGTTGCACCGAACCCACAAAAAAAAAACTATCCCACCCAAGAGGTGCTAACTGGAGATAGATCTCATTGGGAGCACTAAAAAATCACTTTTCTCTCTCCATGAAGTGCATTTATTGTCAATCTAACCCTGTCACCCAAACACCTCTTTGGCTACAGTTAGTTCAGGGTTAGTCATGAGTTAGTCTAACCTCTAGCTAAGTTAGAGTATCTAACAGGAGCAGTATAAGACATGCAAGTTGCTCAAAGCATACAGGCAAATTCGTACGTGAAAGGATTTTTTTCTTTTTGAAAACGAAATGTGAAAGGAATTTTTTTAGAATGGTCTTGGCATGTCGCTAACATGTGATAGTTAACCGACCTCAATAGACGGCAGAAACGCCAGCCCGCCGCACTTTGATAGGGACGAGGAGGGAGAAGCGTCTGAGCCTTTGGATTACTAGAGATAGGTGTCGCCACGGAAGCCAAGAAATATGGTGATAAGCGTGGGTTAGCCATGTACTAGTATGATGTAACTACACTTTGGGCTGTCGTGTTTCGTACTCTTCCGATCCCTTTGTGGAGATGATTGGTTAATTTTATATCGCTGAATAATATTAAATATTATGAGTGCGTACGCTCCTACGAGGTTCCTTGCTCCTTCTCGGTCGTCCGTAATCTATTGTTCTTCCACTCTATTTTTTTTACGTGACCTTTGTTCATCCTTTTGCCAACACGCGAGACATCTAGCATCAAGGTGCACGTGTTATGCAACGATCATTCCATCTATATGAAGAACACGTGGGACTGGAACTACGAGACGGACATGTACCCGTGGAGTGGACGTCTGAACCTTAGTAATGTAGCGCAAGAAGTGAAGTAGAAAGGCACAAATGGTATGAACATGTGTGGCATACAGGTGTGTTTGGTTGCGTTCTCGTCTCGGCATAGTTGTTCCCTCTTCATGCATGCTCAACTCAACACCTCTTCATGCATGCTCTCTTCATGCATGCTTCTAGTGTATTTGTGCTAAACTAGTGTGGACTCATGCACCCTCCATACACTCTACAAAATACCGAAAAGTAGGTCAAGACGGGAACTCTTGGCGGCATTTGTCTCTTACTACGTACTACCACTAAATGTTGTACGTGCAATGCACGGTGATGTTATGGAGTACGTGCCTAAGTACTCTACTACTACTATATTAGTTGGAGGCACATATTAAATTTTATATTTGTTTACGTGTATGCCCCGAGACCTTCCAACTAGACGTGTCTTTCTCTCCAGGTCGCACTTTGTATCGTTCATACCACTAAGTACTACTACTACGTGTGGTCTCCGACCCAGAAGTGGAAGAAGTGGAGACGCTCTACCACGCTGTTTTTTTACGCTGGGCTCTACCACGTTGTTCATGTCCCACTCCTTTCGCTGACGTGTGGGACATCCAGCACGTGCCGTGTTTGGCACCCTTCGTCGTAAGAGTTGAAACGCTAGCATTCATCAGAAAATAATAATAATTATAAATCGGCAGTGATACTATTTTTTTGCGAACCAATCAGCAGTGATACTATACCACGCGGTTTCCTTGCTCCTCAATATCGGAAAGAATACTTCCGTTCGCCAACATGTGGGATGTCGACCATCCTGGTCGACTTGCCATGCACGCAAAACTCCAAGGGAGAGTCACCCAGGTCGTCGCGTTGCAGTAACAATGACTCATGAGCCGTCAAATCACAGGCCCACTTCCCACTTTGGAGTTGCTCGGACGAAGGAACCATCATGACTTCATTGAATTCCGCTTCTTGAAGAAAACTACTGTACCAGCAGTACTGCTAGCTACAATATTTACTCCAACAGAGGCCTCCTTTCGTTCATAGGATAGGAATATGAAAATCATAGGAAGTGAGATGACATGCATCTCAATTCCTATAGAGAAAGAGATGCCATTTGATGCATATGATAGGAATGTTTCCATTTGAAGGAAATATGCCCTAGAGGCAATAATAAAGTTATTATTTATTTCCTTATATCATGATAAATGTTTATTATTCATGCTAGAATTGTATTAACCGGAAACATAATACATGTGTGAATATATAGACAAACAAGATGTCACTAGTATGCCTCTACTTGACTAGCTTGTTAATCAAAGATGGTTATGTTTCCTAACCATGAACAAGGAGTTGTTATTTGATTAACAAGGTCACATCATTAGTTGAATGATCTGATTGACATGACCCATTCCGTTAGCTTAACACTTGATCGTTTAGTATGTTAATGCTTTCTTCATGACCCATACATGTTCCTATAACTATGAGATTATGCAACTCCCGTTTACCGGAGGAACACTTTGGGTACTACCAAACGTCACAACGTGACTGGGTGATTATAAAGGAGTACTACAGGTGTCTCCAAAGGTACTTGTTGGGTTGGCGTATTTGAGATTAGGTTTTGTCACTCCGATTGCTGGAGAGGTATCTCTAGGCCTTCTCGGTAATACACATCACTTAAGCCTTGCAAGCATTACAACTAATGAGTTAGTTGTGAGATGATGTATTACAGAGCGAGTAAAGAGACTTGCCGGTGACGAGATTGAACTAGGTATTGGATACCGACGATCGAATCTCGGGCAAGTAACATACCGATGACAAAGGGAACAACGTATGTTGTTATGCGGTTTGACCGATAAAGATCTTCGTAGAATATGTAGGAGCCAATATGGGCATCCAGGTCCCGCTATTGGTTATTGACCAAGAATAGTTCTAGGTCATGTCTACATAGTTCTCGAACCCGTAGGGTCCGCACGCTTAAGGTTTCGATGATAGTTATATTATGAGTTTATGAGTTTTGATGTACCGAAGGAGTTGAGTCCCGGATGAGATCGGGGACATGACGAGGAGTCTCGAAATGGTCGAGACGTAAAGATCGATATATTGGACGACTATATTCGGAGTTCGGAAAGGTTCCGAATGATTCGGTATTTTTCAGAGTAGGAGAGTTACGGAATTCGCCGGGAGAAGTATTGGGCCTTATTGGGCCCTGCGGAAAGAGAGAGGGCTGCCTAGGGCAGGCCGCGCCCCCAAGGCCTAGTCCGAATTGGACTAGGGGAGGGGGCCGCACCCCTTCTTCTCCTCCCTTCCTTCTCTCCTACTCCTACTAGGAAAGGAGGAGTCCTACTCCCCGGGAGTAGGACTCCCCTTGGTGCGCCCTCCTAGGCCGCCACCTCCTCCCTTGTTCCTTTATATACGGGGCAGGGGGCACCCCATGACACACAAGTTGATCTACGGATCGTTCCTTAGCCGTGTGCGGTGCCCCCTCCACCATATTCCACTTGGTCATATCGTCATGGAGCTTAGACGAAGCCCTGCGCCGGTGAAGTCATATCGTCATGAGCCTAAGCGAAGCCTCGCGCCGTGGAGCATCATCATCGCCACCACGCCGTCGTCTTGACGGAACTCATCCCGACACTTTGCTGGATCGGAGTCCGGGATCGCCATCGAGCTGAACGTGTGCAGAACTCGGAGGTGCCGTGCGTTCGGTGCTTGGATCGGTCGGATCGTGAAGACGACGACTACATCACATCAACCGCGTTGTTATAACGCTTCCGCTTTCGGTCTACGAGGGTACGTGGACGGACACTCTCCCCTCTCGTTGCTATGCCATCACCATGGTCTTGCGTGTTCGTAGGAATTTTTTTTGAAATTACTACGTTCCCCTACAGTGGCATCCGAGCCTGGTTTTATGCGTTGATGTCATGTGCACCAGTAGAACACAAGTGAGTTGTGGACGATACAAGTCATACTGCCTACCAGCATGTCATACTTTGGTTCAGCGGTATTGTTGGACGAGACGATCCGGACCAACCTTACGCGTACTCTTCACGCGAGACCGGTTCCCTCGGCGTGCTTTGCACATAGATGGCTTGCGGAAGACTGTCTCTCCAACTTTAGTTGAACTGAAAGTGCTCGCCCGGTCCTTGAGAAGGTTAAAACAGAGTCTATTTGAAGTATCGTTGTGGTTTTGATGCGTAGGTAAGAACGGTTCTTGCTCAGCCCGTAGCAGCCACGTAAAACTTGCAACAACAAAGTAGAGGACGTCTAACTTGTTTTTGCAGGGCATGTTGTGATGTGATATGGTCAAGACGTGATGCTATATTTTATTGTATGAGATGATCATGTTTTGTAACCAAGTTATCGGCAACTGGCAGGAGCCATATGGTTGTCGCTTTATTGTATGCAATGCAATCGCGATGTAATGCTTTACTTTATTACTAAGCGGTAGTGATAGTCGTAGAAGCAATAGTTGGCGAGACGACAACGATGCTACGATGGAGATCAAGGTGTCGCGCCGGTGACGATGGTGATCATGACGGTGCTTCGGCGATGGAGATCACAAGCACAAGATGATGATGACCATATCATATCACTTATATTGATTGCATGTGATGTTTATCCTTTATGCATCTTATTTTGCTTTGATTGACGGTAGCATTATAAGATGATCTCTCACTAAAAATTATCAAGAAGTGTTCTCCACAGTATGCACCGTTGCCAAAGTTCGTAGTACCCGGACACCACGTGATGATCGGGTGTGATAAGTTCTACGTCCATCTACAACGGGTGCAAAACAGTTGCACACGCGAATACTCAGGTTAAACTTGACGAGCCTAGCATATAACAGATATGGCCTCGGAACACGGAGACCGAAAGGTCGGCGTGAATCATATAGTAGATATGATCAACATAAGATGTTCACCATTGAAAACTACTCCATCTCACGTGATGATCGGTTATGGTTTAGTTGATTTGGATCACGTGATCACTTAGATGACTAGAGAGATGTCTGTCTAAGTGGGAGTTCTTAAGTAATATGATTAATTGAACTTTAATTTATCATGAACTTAGTCCTGGTAGTATCTTGCAAATTATGTTGTAGATCAATAAGCTCGCGTTGTTGCTACCCTATGTTTTTATATGTGTTCCTAGAGAAAATTGTATTGAAAAATGTTAGTAGCAATGATGCGGATTGGATCCGTGATCTGAGGTTTATCCTCATTGCTGAAGAGTTTAATTATGTCCTTAATGCACCGCTAGGTGACAGACCTATTGCAGGAGCAGATGCATATGTTATGAACGTTTGGCTAGCTCAATATGATGACTACTTGATAGTTTAGTGCACCATGCTTAACGGCTTAGAATCAGGATTTCAAAGACGTTTTGAACGCGTCATGGACCATATGAGATGTTCCAGAGTTGAAGTTAATATTTCAAGCAAATACCCGAGTTGAGAGATATGAAGTCTCCAACAAGTTCTATGGCTAAAAGATGGAGGAGAATCGCTCAACTAGTGAGCATGTGCTCAGATAGTCCGGGTACTTCAATCGCTTGAATCAAGTGGGAGTTAATCTTCCGGATAAGATAGCGATTGATGTAATTCTCTAGTCACCATCACTAAGTTACTAGAACTTCGTGATGAACTATAGTATGCAAGGGATGACGAAAACGATTCCCGAGCTCTTCATGATGTTGAAATCGACGAAGGTAGAAATCAAGAAAGAGCATCAAGTGTTGACGATTGACAAGACCACTAGTCTCAAGGAAAAAAGGCAAAGGGAAGAAGGGGAACTTCAAGAAGAACGGCAAGCAAGTTGCTGCTCGAGTGAAGAAGCCCAAGTCTGGACCTAAGCCTGAGACTAAGTGCTTTTGCTGCAATAGAACTGGTCACTAGAAGCGGAACTACCCCAAGTATTTGGCGGATAAGAAGGATGGCAAAGTGAACAAGGGTATATTTGATATACAGGTTATTGATGTGTGCTTTACTAATGTTTATAGTATCCCACAGTATTTGATACTTGTTCGGTTGCTAAGATTAGTAACTCGAAACAGGAGTTACTGAGAATAAAAACTAGTTGAAGGGGAAGTGACGATGAGTGTTGGAAGTAGTTCCAAGATTGATATGATCATCATCGCACACTCCCTATACTTACGGGATTAGTGTGGAACCTAAATAAGTGTTATTTGGTGTTGAGCATAAATATGATTTGATCATGTTTATTGCAATACGGTTATTCATTTAAGTAAGAGAATAAATTGTTGTTCTGTTTACATGAATAAAACCTTATATGGTTACACACCAAATGAAAATGGTTCATTGGATCTCGATCATAGTGATACACATATTCATAATATTGAAACCAAAAGATGCAAAGTTAATAATGATAGTGCAACTTATATGTAGCACTGCCGTTTAGGTCATATTGGTGTAAAGCGCATGAAGAAAACTCCATGCTGATGGACTTTTGGAATCACTTGATTATGAATCATTTGATGCTTGCGAACCGTGCCTTTTGGGCAAGATGACTAAAACTCCGTTCTCCGGAACAATGGAACAAGCTACTGACTTATTGGAAATAATACATACCGATGTATGCGATTCAATGAGTGTTGATGCTCGTGGCAAGTATCATTATTTTCTGACCTTCACAGATGATTTGAGAAGATATGCGTATATCTTCTTGATGAAACATAAGTCTGAAATAGTTGAAAAGTTCAAAGAATTTCAGAGTGAAGTAGAAAATCATCGTAACAAGAAAATAAAGTATACGCGATCTGATTGTTGAGATGAATAATTCAATTACGAGTTTGTACTTAATTTAAAATAATGTGGAATAGTTTCACAGCTCACGCCACTGGAACACCACAACGTTATGGTGTGTCCGAGCGTCGTAACCGTGCTTTATTTTGATATGGTGCGATCAATGATGTCTCTTACTGATTTACCAATATCATTTTGGGGTTATGCATTAGAGACAGCTGCATTCACGTTTAATAGGGCACCATCTAAATCCGTTGAGGCGACACCATATGAACTATGGTTTAACAAAGAAACCTAAGCTGCCGTTTCTTAAAAGTTTGGAGTTTTGATACTTATGTGAAAAAGTTTTCACCTGATAAGCTCGAACCCAAATCGGAGAAGTGCGTCTTCATAGAATACCCAAAGGTAACTATTGGGTACACCTTCTATCACAGATCCAAAGGCAAGTTTTTCATTGCTAAGATGGATCCTTTCTAGAGAAGAAAGTTTCTCTCGAAAGAAGTGAGTGGGAGGAAAGTAGGACTTGATGAGGTAATTGTACCTTCTCCCTTATTGGAAAGTAGTTCATCACGTAAATCAGTTCGATGATTCCTACACCAATTAGTGAGGAAGTTAATGATGATGATCATGAAACTTCAGATCAAGTTGCTACCAAACCTCGTAGGTCTTCCAGAGCAAAATCCGCACTGTAATGGTATGGTAATCGTGTTACGGAAGTCATGTTACTAGACCATGATGAACCTACGGACTATGAGGAAGCGATGATGAGCCCAGATTCCGCGAAATGGCTTGAGGCCATGAAATCTGAGATAGGATCCATGTATGAGAACAAAGTATGGACTTTGATTGACTTGCTCGATGATCAGCAAGCCATGTTAAATAAATGGATCTTCAAGAGGAAGACGGACATTGATAGTAGTGTTACTATCTACAAAGCTCGACTTGTCACAAAAGGTTTTCGACAAGTTCAAGGTGTTGACTACAATGAGATTTTCTCAAACTGTAGCGATTCTTAAGTCTGTCCGAATCATGTTAGCAATTGCCACATTTTATGAAATCTGGCAAAAGGATGTCAAAACTACATTCTTTAATGGATTTATTAAAGAAGAGTTGTATATGATACAACAAGAAGATTTTTTCAATCCTAAAGGAGCTAACAAAATATGCAAGCTCCAGCGATCCATCTATGGACTGGTGCAAGCATCTCGGAGTTGGAATAAACGCTTTGATAGTGTGATCAAAGCATATGGTTTTATACAGACTTTTGGAGAAGCCTGTATTTACAAGAAAGTGAGTGGGAGCATTACAACATTTCTGATAAGTATATGTGAATGACATATTGTTAATCGGAAATAATGTAGAATTATTCTGCAAAGCATAAAGGAGTATTTGAAAGGAGTTTTTCAAAGAAGGACCTCGGTGAAGCTGCGTACAAATTGAGCATCAAGATCTATTGAGATAGATCAAAAACGCTTGATAAGTTTTTTCAATGAATACATACCTTGACAAAAATTTTGAAGTAATTCAAAATGGAACAGTCAAAGAAAGAGTTCTTGCCTGTGTTACAAGGTGTGAGATTGAGTAAGACTCAAAACCCGACCACGGCAGAAGATAGAAAGAGAATGAAAGTCATTCCCTATGCATCAGCCATAGGTTCTATAAAGTATGTCATGCTGTGTACCAGATCTATTGCATACCCTACCACTAAACTTGGCAAGGGAGTGCAATAGTGATCTAGGAGTAGATCACTGGACATTGGTCAAGAACATCCTTAGTGAGGACTAAGGAAATATTTCTCGATTATGGAGGTGATAAAAGAGCCCGTCGTAAAGAGTTACATCGATGCAAGCTTTTTACACAGATCCAGATGACTCTAAGACTCAATCTGGATACATATTGAAAGTGGGAGCAATTAGCTAGAGTAGCTCCGTGCGAGCATTGTAGACATAGAGTATTTGCAAAATACATACGGCTCTGAATGTGACAGACACATTGACTAAGCTTCTCTCACGAGCAAAACATGATCATACCTTAGTACTCTTTGGGTGTTAATCACATAGCGATGTGAACTAGATTATTAACTCTAGTAAACCCTTTGGGTGTTGGTCACATGACGATGTGAACTATGTGTGTTAATCACATACAGATGTGAATATTAGTGTTGAATCACATGATGATGTGAACTAGATTATTGACTCTAGTGCAAGTGGGAGACTGAAGGAAATATGCCCTAGAGGCAATAATAAAGTTATTATTTATTTCCTTATATCATGATAAATGTTTATTATTCATGCTAGAATTGTATTAACCGGAAACATAATACATGTGTGAATATATAGACAAACAGTATGTCACTAGTATGCCTCTACTTGACTAGCTTGTTAATCAAAGATGGTTATGTTTCCTAACCATGAACAAGGAGTTGTTATTTGATTAACAAGGTCACATCATTAGTTGAATGATCTGATTGACATGACCCATTCCGTTAGCTTAACACTTGATCGTTTAGTATGTTAATGCTTTCTTCATGACCCATACATGTTCCTATAACTATGAGATTATGCAACTCCCGTTTACCGGAGGAACACTTTGGGTACTACCAAACGTCACAACGTAATTGGGTGATTATAAAGGAGTACTACAGGTGTCTCCAAAGGTACTTGTTGGGTTGGCGTATTTCGAGATTAGGTTTTGTCACTCCGATTGTCGGAGAGGTATCTCTAGGCCTTCTCGGTAATACACATCACTTAAGCCTTGCAAGCATTACAACTAATGAGTTAGTTGTGAGATGATGTATTACAGAACGAGTAAAGAGACTTGCCGGTGACGAGATTGAACTAGGTATTGGATACCGACGATCGAATCTCGGGCAAGTAACATACCGATGACAAAGGGAACAACGTATGTTGTTATGCGGTTTGACCGATAAAGATCTTCGTAGAATATGTAGGAGCCAATATGGGCATCCAGGTCCCGCTATTGGTTATTGACCAAGAATAGTTCTAGGTCATGTCTACATAGTTCTCGAACCCGTAGGGTCCGCACGCTTAAGGTTTCGATGATAGTTATATTATGAGTTTATGAGTTTTGATGTACCGAAGGAGTTCGGAGTCCCGGATGAGATCGGGGACATGACGAGGAGTCTCGAAATGGTCGAGACGTAAAGATCGATATATTGGACGACTATATTCGGAGTTCGGAAAGGTTCCGAATGATTCGAGTATTTTTCGGAGTACCGGAGAGTTACGGGAATTCGCCGGGGAGAAGTATTGGGCCTTATTGGGCCCTGCGGGAAAGAGAGAGGGGCTGCCTAGGGCAGGCCGCGCGCCCCCCCAAGGCCTAGTCCGAATTGGACTAGGGGAGGGGGCCGCACCCCTTCTTCTCCTCCCCTTCCTTCTCTCCTACTCCTACTAGGAAAGGAGGAGTCCTACTCCCGGTGGGAGTAGGACTCCCCTTGGTGCGCCCTCCTAGGCCGCCACCTCCTCCCTTGTTCCTTTATATACGGGGCAGGGGGCACCCCATGACACACAAGTTGATCTACGGATCGTTCCTTAGCCGTGTCGGTGCCCCTCCACCATATTCCACTTCGGTCATATCGTCGCGGAGCTTAGACGAAGCCCTGCGCGGTGAAGTCATATCGTCAGCGGAGCCTAAGGCGAAGCCCCATGCGGTGGAGCATCATCATCGCCACCACGCCGTCTTGACGGAACTCATCCCGACACTTTGCTGGATCGGAGTCCGGGATCGTCATCGAGCTGAGCGTGTGCAGAACTTCCGGAGGTGCCGTCGTTCGGTGCTTGGATCGGTCGGATCGTGTAGACGTACGACTACATCAACCGCGTTGTTATAACGCTTCCGCTTTCGGTCTACGAGGGTACGTGGACGGACACTCTCCCCTCTCGTTGCTATGCCATCACCATGGTCTTGCGTGTTCGTAGGAATTTTTTTTGAAATTACTACGTTCCCCTACACCATTTAGTCTAGGCTAATGTACTGGTAATTTGCTCTAAAAACTACAGTAGTAACTAGCAGTACTGGTACATGCTCGTACTCAGACACAGACACACACACTAACTACTACTCATACTACTACTTCTCACATGCTGGCCAGACGGTGTCGTTCTCCTTCCCGGCTTTGTCGGCGACACCCCACCGTGCTTGGATCTCCGCCGACCTCTCCAGCGGCAGCGTGCGTCCTTTTCTTTCTTGCGGCGGTGGGCCTCTCTTTTCTTGAGTGCTTTCTGACTTTTCCGCTCCCTCTGTGCGGCTTTGGCCTCCTCTTGCTCTACCGCCCATTCGGCTTTGGCATCTTCAAATTCCTCCCACATAGTTGTGAGGTCGCGAGCGGCGATGAACTCGACACGGCGGGATGCCATCGCTTCCCTACCATTTTGTGTGCATTCGTGGGCAGCGAGGAACTCGGCGCGGCGGGATGCCATCGCTGCCTTACCGGTTAGTGTGCGGCGCGGTGCATGAACGACGCTTGGTGACAGCTCTGGGGTGGAGTGGCCGGACAACCGTATAGTGCATTGGTTTGTCAAGAGCTCAAGGACAGAAGACGAAGCAAATTAGGACTCCCCTTCAATCCTGGTCATTTATTATTGAGTAAAATGCATTGGCGGTTGTCTTGATAGCTCACTTTGATCATTGTATACGAGATATGGTGATTATACGGTCACTGGCTCAGCGTATAGCTCCATATTTGTATGGTTGACCAGTCAAATAGTCCACATGCGCCTCATCAGCTCGTGTTCTTTATCTATCTACGCGGGCCTACCTGTGAATGGAGAAAGAAATACTGTAAAAACCAAAATTATGCGTATGTGGGGAATCAAACCACGGACTCGTCGCTGCAACGCACCCTCGTCAGCCAAATGAAAATGAAATTCTTCACGTTAGACACTCACGCTCATGCTGTCAAAGCATGCTAATGTATGCACGTCGCCCTCTAAATCAAAGTCCTGCTCATGGTGCAACGCAAACGGCGAGCCCATCACCTGCGCGCCTCGGCGTTGCCTGCCATTACTGTTTAGACGTTTGATGGAGGCCTACGCGAACGCCGAGCATGTATTCACCTGGCTCAACACCAACGGTCATACTCGGACCGCCTTGCTCATGTATATCGTCCATCACAACTACAATCTATAAAACAATCTAAGCTAGAGAGGGTACTATGGTAGTATGGTACGGAGTATGTACTATCGTGAGCGACCGATCTTAGTGCCACTGCACACCGAAACCCCTTCCATCGCTAGCGCGCGCTTCCCGCCTGAAACAGTCACCATCTCTCCAAAATGTCAATGCCGCATTCACCGGACTGAACTACAGGTGCAATTGGTGTGTCACTGACATGCGGGCCAGACGCCCGTTCTGCCCACATGCCAGTAACCCAAACGCATCTGCAGTTAAGTCACTGAAGCAGCGTCCCCATTCACGCCCGACGAACCTACTCCGGCGCCAGTTGTCCATCCGTCTACCGCGGCTCATTGCCATTCGCCCGCTATATTAACTTGAGCCCCAGCTCCCAGCCATAGCCAAAGACCCACACTTATTCTCCTCCGGTCCCTTCCTTCTATCGACACCACTTCAACCATGGCATCCTGGCGCTCCGAAGCTCTCTTTGACGTACTGTCACAGGAGCAGATGAGGGACATCGGCGGCTCCGCTCCGGGCGCGCTCCAAAGCTCTCTTCAACGTACTGTCGCAGGAGCAAACGAAGGAGATCGCCGGCTCCCCCCCGTCCGCCCTCCGCCGCCGTGACCACGAAGTCGGCGCGCGTGCGTGGGCGCAGCCGACAGCGAGGAAGAGTAGTACACAGTAGGTCACCACCGCTCTGGTCCTAGGAAGGCCACCGCTCCTCCACTCAGTCGACGCCAAGCTTGGTGGGATAAAAATCGGCGGCCGATTAGCCGCTTGATGGTGACTTGGAGGCAGAAATCTTCATAACCTTGTGCTCCAGAGGAGGAGGTTATCGAGGTGGATAAGGAGGAGGCAAAGGCAATGGCATGCTTTCTCGGGTTCATGGCCGGACATGGTGGTCGGGGCCCGGCGATCATTTAGATTAGGTTTACAGTAGGTTTTAGTACGGTATGTGCGAAATATGTAATGAATTTCATCCAGTTTATAGGAAAAGTTCTCGAAATGTAATGAATTTCATCCGGTCAATTTGAAATTTGCTTTGTTTGCACGAATTTCGTCCGGTTAGTTCATATAGTTGTCGAAAGGTATGCGGGCAGCATCAGATGGCATCCATCAGTGTCCTCGGACAGATGCAGGTGTAAATTTGTGGGCAAGCGCTGGAGATGCCCTAACTATCATGCTATAATCGCTAATAAACCTCCATTATTTGGCAGGGAACAGTTATCCCTCGATCAAAATCAGATCTGCGGTGTTTCACACTCCTCCCGCGTAAGAGTGTAAACTCTTGCTTACATAAAAAGGGAGCAAGTGGACGGCACTGTAGCCCGTCATATCACTCGAACTAGCCCGCCTAACAAGCGGGAAAGCACCGCCCTCGTCATTTTGTTCTGGATTTCTATCGATCGATTGCGCGAAAATGTTACGCTTCGCAAGTTCTAAAGGAAAAGGCGGCACACTTACGACTCGTACGCGTCGCAACCCCGACAGTCCGGCTCGCACGCCGCTCACCAGAGGGGACACACGTTGTCTTGCAATTTCACTAACATGTGGGACCGTAATTGAATAAACCGTCGATAGCCGAAATCTAATCGCTCGGCGGGCGTCGGCTGAGAAGAGAGAAACGGGGGAGGGAGAACAGATCGCCTGCCCGCCACGCACGGACTCCAAGAAATATACGGTGATAATGTGAGGTGGGCCATGCTGGAGTCCGGACCGCTTCCGGAGCCCGCTCTCACCGCCCTGGCCCCTCAAGACGCCAGCTGCCCGCTGCATGCATAGCAAGTACTCCCTCCGTTCCTAAATAATTGTCTTTCTAGAGATTTCAACAAATGACTACATACGGAACAAAATGAGTGAATCTACAATTTAAAACATGTCTACATACATCCATATGTTGTAGTACTTTTGAGATGGCTAGAAAGACAAATATTTGGGAACGGTGGGAGTAGTCCCCGCTTATGTGGAGGAGAGAGAGGCATTGACAAAGTCAAGGAGTAACAATGGAGACAATAGCTTTCATAAAAAATAAACAATGAATACTCGTTGCTCGTCCTCTATATCGGAAAGAATACTTTCATTCGCCGACATGTGGGACGTCGACCATCCTGGTCCACCTGCCATGCACAAAATTATCCTGGTCTACCTCGGTCGTATCGCAGGCCCAACCTTTCCCACTGTAAGTTGTTCGGACGAAGGAACCATCATGACTTCGTTGAATTCCGCTTCTTCAAGAAAACTTACTGTACTGCAATATCGCTACCACACACGAAGACCGGACGACACCGTACCACGTCATATCACTGAAACCCACTAGGCCAAACTAGCCCGCCTAGGTCATCTATTTTGGAACAGAGGGAGTACGTCTCTGCACTGCTATGATTTTGTGTTGCACGTTCTCTGTACTTTTGCTACGATTTTCCTACCCTATGAACCAAATGAGGCCTGAATGTATGTCGACTATTGTCTGATCGATCGCTAAGCCTACAATTTTAGGAGCTAGGGCTATTGGTCGATCGACGAGGGATAAGTATAAGCGTAGCACGAGCTCATCAGCCCCAACGTTTCTCTTTGGTGAGTGTGTTGCAAGTACTATAGCTCGCACAGTAGCTAGCCTACTAACACCAAGAATCATCAAACAAGCCCTGCTAATATGATAAACAATTCAAAATTACATCTAAGCATGCCATATATTACATCAAAAGCTGGTGAGGATACATATGTTTCCATAACTCGGAGAGGGTTCGCATGATTCATCGCATGATTCATCGCATGATTCACTATCAAACAAAAGTAGCAAGATCCGCCCACACAAGACAGTGCACTAGCCCTAAGATGGTTTGATAACACGCATCGTTCTGGTAATTAAACACAGGGCAATGCAAACTACCCTGAATGATTAAGCGCGACCAACTATTTCTTGTCATCGATCTCTCGGCAATGACCACAAAGACGGACAATGGCATGGGAATCGATTTACGGGGCGATGTCCCGGGGATCGACCGCGACATCAGAATCGATCTCTGGGGCGATGTCCACAGGATGGACAGCAGCATCGGAATCGATCTCCGGGGCGAAGCCAACAGGACGGGCCACGACATCGTAATCATCAAGGACAACCACCGGCTCCTGCACAACCCTAACATATTAGCAAGCACATTGCAAATAATCAAAAAGCAAGCACATTGCAAATAATCAAAAACCACAACTATGGTAATAAGCCATTATTTTTACCTTGTGCAGCTCACCGGGGATCTCATCCCTCAGGGGCCATCTCCTCGTCCTCGATGGGGCCATCACCTTGCCAGGGGAATACTGCTTCTCAACGGCGACTATCTCCTCAAACTCGGTCTTGAGCCTCACATAGGTGGCAATCAGAGTTCCTGGGGTAGGCACGGTGGGGCCCTTGCTATTCTTCCAACTTTCTTTGAGGAGTTCGTCCGACAACGTCCTCAACTCTTTGGCCAGTGCTTGTTTCTTGGAGTTCTTCGTCTCCATGGGTTGGCCCGCCAACATGGTCAACTCGTTGGTCGGTGCTCGCTTCCTGGAGATCTCTGTCTCCAGTGGGTTGTCTGCCGGCAACTCTTTGCCTAGTGCTCCAGGATCCATCAATGAACTGACAAACAAAAAGCAATTGAAAGGAAACCACAATCGCAATGAAAATGGGAAAAGAATAGGATATGAGAATCGGTCGGTGCTTCGCAAAATGAAGATTATTGGAATGAAAATATAGCAGCATAACTGATTCGCCCACCTTTCCTTCGTCGGTAGAGAAGAAAAATGGCAGAAGTGAGTAGCACGGAGGAGGTTTTCTTCAAGAAAGGGAAGAAAGGGCTTGAACGAGCGTTCCAATGAAATGATGGTTGCTTCGTCCAGTCCAACTTGTAGGCCACCTTACCACTCTTGAAGGTGTGGGTTTTGTGATATAATGGTCATGACGACCACAGGGGTGACAGGTGAGTCTCGACTGTAGCACCTCGCTGTGATTTGGTGGATGGCACGCGGGCCCGGATGCTTTGAAATGTCCTGCATGTAGATAGAGCGGCTAGTCATATAGGAGTGCTCAATATTGTGCACCGCGACCAAGGCGGAGAGGAAAACGAGAGAACTACGTAATTAATGCATGAGTTTAATTAGGGTAGTTTTGTAAAGTACGAGATACAGTACATTCCTCCAATCGCAAAATGCCTTGGTTCATGAGATTTGAGATTTGAGCCCTATAAACCGGAAGGGAGGGGGTACTGCACACGGTGTAGTCTAATCACTTGTTGAAATCTCTAGAAAGGCAAATACTCCTTTCTGGTTTATAGGTCTATACTACTCCCTCTCTAGAAAGTCATCTTACGAAAACCAAATAGTCCCAAAACACTTAGGCACGGTGCATTAATTTCTACCTTGTTTCTTGTTTCTTGACATACGTATCAACCAATAAGAGATGAGAGTTGTGCATGCTTTTAATGACTTGCAATGGCTAGTTCATTGCATGGAATGCTATTAATTAGCAAATAAACATTGGTGACCCCAGGAGGAAACGGTGCTAAGCGCGTGGACGTATGCAGAATGAGTATCAACTAATGGATAATGGAGTTTAATTGTTAAACAATACTCCCTCCGTTCCCAAATAATTGTCTTTCTAGCCATCTCAAATGGACTACAACATACAGATGTATGTAGACATGTTTTAAAGTGTAGATTCATTCATTTTACTCCATATGTACTCACTTGTTGAAATATCTAGAAAGACAATTATTTAGGAATGGAGGGAGTAGCAATTTTGTCTCATGCAAGAGCCTGGCTAGTACTCCAAGGAACCGCACCACGCGAGCGTTCAAGAATCGCCACGCTCGGGTTTGCGCTTGGCTCTTCGCCTCTTCGAGAAGACGAACAATGATGTTACTCCTACTTCTACGATGCTCGAATCCACTGCTGCATGTCCGTCCACCTCGTGCGGGAGAGATAGCGTGTGAAGCTTCTACTTGCTGCTCCGCCTTTATGCGTCTATGACAAGTGGGCCCAACAGGTGGTTGGCCCACCTGTCATGCAGCCAAAGGCAGGTGCAGTTAAGGCACCGGAGCTCGCCCGCGAGGGAGAGGGCGTTGTAGTAATCAAATTTCTCGGTCTTGTACGAGTTGACGCGACACATCAAACCACTGCACTCGATAAAAGTCTTTTTACACATTTCAAATGGGCTACTTCGTACTATGTAGGAGTAGACATATTCTGCTTCGTATGTAGTCACTTGTTGCAATCTCTAAAAAGACTTATATTTGGGAATGGAGGGAGTACAACGCATGCATGCATGCCGTGACTTTCCTTTTGATACTTGCATGTGTTGATTTGAAACACCTTGCCAAATTTTGACTATAAATTTAACTAACCAAATTTTCATGCATGTCACAAAAAATTATGGGGCTGTTTGGATTGTGACTATGTTTGTCTTATGTTGCCACATTATTTTTCCCACACTTGCCACACTTGCCTAACCTGAGTTGCTCAAATTGTTAGACACACTTTGGCTTGCCTAAGGGAATCTTGCCACAATTTTTGTATCTATGACATGTGTGGTTCACTGCTAATAAGAAAAATTCTTGTCTTAGGTGTGGCTAATAAGAAAGACTTATATTTAGGAACGGAGGGAGTAGAAAATATAAATAATAATGCATGTTGGGGCAACCCACGTTTCCGCTAATTTTAGCCGTGGGCTTGTTCACAATTTTTACGAGGGGGTGGTTGTTCATTTAATGGAGGGACTTGTAGTACCAGACTTGAACGATACAAAGTGCGATCTGGCACACCGTAACACCTCTTGGAACAAGCGGGTAGCTATCCCAAAAAACAATCAACAACTAAAAAAACCGCGACCTGGAATGTAGGAGTAGTACACAATTTTAAACGATTGTTTTGATGGAGTGAAAAAGGAAAACTACCCCACTACTTATATATAGGCCGGAACCTCCGTGTTTGCTTGCAAGGGCTTCTCTATTCACACACTCTCATCCTCTCCAGATCTAAACAAGATAGGGGTAGTAACACTGTCTTTCTCCCTTCAAAAAATACTGGCTTTCTATCCTCACCGCTGGTTACAGATCCGGACGTATCCCCCTCCGCCGGTGAAGGGGAGGAGGGGCAGCGTTTAGGCCGTCGTCGACAGCGAGGGAGGAGACCCACTGCCGGCCGCACCGTTATCTCTGGCCGAGCGCCGGCGTGGGAGGTCCTCCGATCCCTTCGTCGTTGCCTGTGGGCGGATCCGGCCTCCCGCCGCCCACCTATCCACATCCCGACGACCTTCAGGTATATCTTCGTTCGAAACCGCCTTAGCTCTACTTCCCCAGCTTGCTACGTCGCTGCATGTGCATCATTTTCTACCTCTCAGCCCCTCTCGATCGGATGGTCCAACGTCACCTATTTTTTTCTTCTATTGTTAGAGGTAAAGCTACTTCATGGAGTCAAATCTTGTACTCCCTCCGTCCGAAAATACTTGTCATTGAAATAAAGTAGGGGTGGGGGAATTTAGTATGTATATCGGACTTGGTACAAACAGGAAGGAAAGGGGATGAAAGTAGTACAGACTGGTCATCCAACCGGTCACTTGGTCGAAAAGGGAAATATAGGGGTAACGCTATACACAGTGGTATGACCAGGACTAGATTTGCTATCCACACATAGGAGTAGGTGGCTAGAGTGAACAAAAATGGGACCAACCAGATATGTTTCTTGGATGTTTGTTTCTCGGGGCAACAAACTATGAATCACCACTTTATGCCCTGTTTACGTGACATGGTGTCAGATCACTGGTGCACCCACTGTCCCATGCCCTTATACCAAATATTTAGGCTCCGGTCAGAATAAAGGGGCCGAAAAGAGGACCGGAATAGGAAAGGAATGTAGCTATAAAACTATGGAACAGCGAACCGGAGGAAACTCTCAAGAGAATGTGTTCGGATGGACTATGAAATATACAGATTTGTTTTTTTAGAGTAGCACGCTTGGCAGTATGAGATGCTATTTGTTTATTCAGTTGCACAGTGACTACTCTTGTCCTCACCTCACGTACCACACATAGGTTGATTTTTTATTCGGGCAAACACAGCACAGCAACCTGTCTAATGCATGGCAGCGAGCGCCTGCCAACATCAACCTATCTAACGCATGGCAGCGAGCGCCTCTAGCAGGTGGAGCAGTGCGTGGATGTTTCTAATCCGATGGAATCAGTACTACCAGACCAGCTTTCCTATGAAACACTAATCACCTTTCCCGTGTTTCGAACGGTTGGAAGGGAAAGAATACCGTAGGAATTGTGTTCATACAAAAATCCTGCACCAAACCTGTGAACCGAACGCAACCTTAGCTGTTCTTAATATAATGTCCCTGGTAAAAATGAAGCCATGCCACTGTTTTTGCCTGTAATTGTTTGAGACTCTGACAAGTTTAGCCAAATGTTTTTGCCTGTAATTGTTTGAGACTCGACTGTTTCCTCTCAGTGCCTTTTTGTGCAAACAGGATATCCAATTCACACAGTTGCTGTTGTGACCTTTTGGTGCACCGCACAAAACTCTTCTTAAAAGAAGTGCCTTTTGTCTTTGTTTAAGCTGGAATGTCAGAATGGAACAGTTGGTTCATTTTGGTGGAACTGCACAAAGGGAGATATCTGTTCCAATCCTCATCATCCATGTTGGCGCCATAACCTTCCTTTAGGTAAGATTGATATTTAATGCATGTGTTCATCTCTATTTTCCGACTGCCATGACAAAATAATGCTGTTTTTTACTAGTACACTTGTACTCCCTCACTGACAAAACCAATTCTGAATTAGAAGACCAATCATGTGCTTGGTTTCACCAACTAGTGAGGAGAAAGAGAAACAGAGCATGAAGAGGAAGAAGAAGAAGAATAAACAGTGCCAAGGCGATCTTGCTGAAGCTGCAGGCCTCGATCGAGGCTATTCAAGGGCTCGACAGCGACTACCTTACATGTGAGACGATCCTCCGAGAGCCCTTCCACTTCATTGTCTCACTTAAATAATTAGGAGTACTTAAGTACCACTAATTTATTACGGCCTAATTTTCCTGTTGGAGTTAAACAAATCTTTAGTAGGAACCTATGATGAATTATGTACGTGTGAATGTTTGTCTATGGAGGTGAATCATGTGGTGGAGCAGGGAGGGAATATTATTAGTGTCATGACATAATAGTGCTATTGTTTTGCATGTCAGTTTATTGCCATTGGTTCAATGAGGCAATGTTTTGCGTATTGTCCATCATGAATTTGATGCTACTGTTTGAGTAATATGCTAATGACTTCCTATCCTTTCTCACTAAGCTAATGAAGGTTTCACCTTTTTCCTACTTGTGCAAACAGGGATCATGTTGTGCCAATCATACATTTTAGTGGAACTACACAAGACAATACAATGAACTGTATCCCAGCCAGTGCTTTAACTCTGCTGGAAGTTCTTGATAATCTATCGATATAATCTCAGCACTGGTAAACAAGAGTGATTTCAACCATACATTTGAAGTGCACAAAAATATATACTATTGTGTGATTCAAGTGAGTGCTTTATCATCTCTTATGGGACTACATGAATAAGCTTTTTTTCTCAGGTTGGTACGGGCCTAAGGCCTTCATCCATATTAGTTTGATGTCATCTCTATTTGTATCGTGCTACTGTCATGAGAAACTCCTTTATCTTTGCACTTTTAAGTTTTGCAACCTATGATAAATGGCAATGCTTTGAGTGTTGAGTTGAGCTAATTGGCACTGATTAAATAAACTAATACCTCTCTTTAAGCAAGAAAACTATGTTGCTAACTTTACCCCTTAAGATAATGAGGGTGCTTCTATTTGTTAGTGTATGTTTCATCAACTAGTCCCACTATTACAGTAATCTCACTCAATATATGTGCCAACAGGGATGCTCGATTTTGGTGGAACTACACAAAAACTTTGGGTGCTTCATTGCCTCGTCAACTTCCGTCCTTTCATGTCAGTCACTAATCTCCGCTTGCTTTCTTCCTTTGCTGTCAGTCACTTGGCTTATCTCGGCTTCCAGTCAAAGGAAATAGTAATTGATATGCTACCTCACACAGGTTGGTACTTGTCTTTATCCTGATTATTGTGCCTGTCATACGTATTGGTAATTTGGTATTGTGCTACTGTTTTCCGATTTCATAAAGGAGTAATTTGGAGCCTGAACACGCAGGCAAATCATTACATCGGGTGATTTCAGTAGAACTGCACAAAATGATCAGATGGACAGGTACTTATGTTGCTGCTATGTACTCCAAAGTTCACTCAGACAAGCATCGATGTTGACAAGAAGTGCCTATATTCATTCGAGTATCAACCGGCGTCAACCAATTGTCAAACTCCAAGTATTAGGAGAGTGAACGCCAAAAATATTGCTTGGTGCATAGCCCAGAAAAACGCAGTCCAGTCTTTGGTCCCAACTTGTGCCGGTTGGTTATCGGCACATATGGTAGCGAACTATATGGCATGGAGTCTAAAGATTCCAGACAAGTTGGTTGACGCGTATATTCATCTGGCACTTAATCAGTCTGCACGCCAAGGATGCTCCATTTCAGTTGAACTGCACAAAAAATTTGGGTGGTTCATTTTCTCAACCGCCTCCTTTCTCGTCTGCAATGTAGAATTTTGGCGAGATGCAGGACCAAGATGAGCTAGTAAACTAGTTGGATGAAAGTAGTGGCCAAGTTTCTCAAACCTCCCTCGGCACGAGGCCACTATTTGAGGATAAACCTACAAGCAAAGTTCAGACTGTCTGTGCTGCCTCTTATGTACTTGAAAGTTTACTCGTACAAGAACTAATTTTAGCAAGAAGTACCTCCGATTGAACACCATTTAACAGTCTGTACCCTAGGTAATTAAAGTTCGTCCATGGATCATATTGGCTATGATCTCAATCATTTGGATGCATAAACATACTGAACATGTGTATATCTGAATCTTTTTGTGAATTCTGTATGAATATTGTCGTGTGATCTATCAATCATTTGGATGCATAGATATGCTGAGCTTGTGTATATATGAATCTTTTGAGTTGTTGATAGTGAATGTTGGCTATGAATATGAACATGTCCTGTGAACCTGAGTTTGATATGAATGTTTACCTTTGCTGTTGTATTTGTGTGTGAACTTGTTAGTATGCCTACTGTCGGGTATAAACTTATAAAAGTAATGTTGTGTCCAATTTATGTTTTCCCTTCTAACCACATTATATATATTTATATTATTACTATTATCGTATATTTTATAGAGACTTATATATACATTATAAAAACATCCCACGTGTCATTAACTTATAAAAGTAAATGTTTAACGGAAAATCCTGGTTGTTTTTGACTCACAGGCAAGGAAAATCCCGGTGATTGCGTACAAAAGCTTGCGAAGATTTGAAGGAACAATTTAATAATAACTCACTCATTTTTATTTTGAGCAATAACTCGCTAATTTCTTAATTATATATATATATATATATATATATATATATATATATATAATGTGCCTCTCTGGTTTATTCTTTGATATTAATTGCTCCTTCTAACATAACATTATATATATAACGAGCCCACCTAATACGTGTATTTCAAGGAAGTGCAAATGGGCTGGGATTTCTTAGAAAATATAAATGGGCCTGATTGACGCGAAATTATTTGTTCACCCAGCCCAGCAAATGGATTGTACATTCTAGAAAACATGGGTTAAATATATGCCACATTTTTGCAGGCTGACATGTGGGCCAATAAGTTGAAGCCTACGCAGGGCGTTGTCAACTTGGTCAACAAATGATTGTGTCATCCACAGCCATTGGATTTATATCCAACGGTCGGCATGCACCTTCAATCTCTCGTCTCTTCCTCCAGCGTCACCGGGACCGCCTGGTCCGGCCTCCGGTGGCTAGCGGCTCTGCTTAGCACGCATCGCTGCGAAGCGCTACCCCACCGTCGGCCAGGCTATCCCTCCACCCCTCGACACCTCCTGCTATTCTCCACAGACTACAGCCCCACGCCGCAATAGAACCAGTTATAACCCTTGTCCTCCTCTCAATCTGCGACTCCACTGCCGCGTTTTCCCATCTCCGAGTCATTCCCGTCCAGGGCCTCGCCGTCGTCCAGCGCCTCGCCGTGTTCGGTGCGGCGTGGTCAACAAATGAGAGTCATCGGAAGAGGACTGTATGTGGAGAGCCTGACGGCTGGGACCCACGAGGTCCATGGTCGCACGCAAGGAAAGTTCATCCTTATTAAGCTGAAAAAAATGTTTCCTCCACTTGACAGCTGGGACCCACCGGCTGTATCTTTGCAAGGAAGGAAGTGCCTCCTTGTTTTGTGAAAAAAATTATTCACCCCGTTGATAGCTGGGACCCGTCAGATTTGGTGACTGACTTGTGGGCCTGCTAAGTGGACGTGTACGCACGACTTTGTCAACTTAATCAACAAATGATTCTAGCAGCTGGACCGTTGTATGTTAATCCAACAGCCATGCTCCTTCTTCAACCTCTGTTCTTGCTCCTGTATCCTGTGCACCGCGGCTGTGCTGCCGTGCACCCGAACCAGTCAAGTTTCCCACTCCTCTCCATCTGCGACTCCACTGCCCCGTCTTCACCATCTCCGGGTCGTTCCAGTCTGGGTGTGCTCGGCACGGTGTGGTCAACGTGGTCAACAACCGAGAGTCATCGGAAGATGACTGTACGTGAGAGGCTGACAGTGGGGATGCACCACGCACATGGACGCATGCATGCAATGGAACGCGGCGAGGTCAATGTGGTCAAGGAACGACTTCCATCGGAAGTATCTCATACATGGAGAGTCTCACCGGGTCCACGGCCGCAGCAAGTAAGTGCCTCCTTATTACCTGGAAAATAATGATTCCTCCAACTGACAGCAGGGACCCACCGGATGGGCCACCGTATTTCGCGAAAAAAAAACGTTTGCCCCTGACTACTTGGACCCACCTGACGGACCCACCGAAAGTGCCTCCTTATTAAGCAAAAAAAATGAATACTCCCCCTGCTAGCTGCGACCCACCTTGGTGGGAGGCTGACTTGTGGGCCTACTAAGTTGACGGGGACGAAGGGCTTTGTCAACTTAGTCAATATGAACGATTCTAGCTCCAAAGTGATGACGACGTCCATCCAACGACCATAGTGCTTCTTCAACCTCTGGTCTTCTTGCTCCAGCCGCCCAAACCAGCGCGGTCGTGCCTCATGCACTGCCTCCCGTGGCTACCAGGTTGTCATGGAGGCCTCACCGCCCTACTATTCCCACTGGCCGCCAGCCTGCGGCGACGGCAGCCTCACATCGCAGCCGAACAAGTGAACCCTCATACTCCTCTCCGCGCGGGCTTCAACTGCCGCCTCTTCCCCGGCTCTGCGTCGTCCCCTTCCTAGGCCTCGCCGTCGTCCACCACCGTGGTGCTCTCCGTGCGGCGTGGTCAACATGGTGAAGGAACGACTTCCATCGGAAGAGTACTGTACGTGGAGAGGCTGACAGTTGGGTCCACGGCCACAGCCCAGTTTTTTTGTTATTTGCCAAGTTTTTTTTGTTATTTGCCAAGTAAGTCGCTTTGTCAGGCCTGTTGGGCTGCAAATCTTCAAAGACGAGGAGAGCTTTCATTCAGCTGGCCGAGAAAATGGCCCATCAGTAATGAGAAATGGGCTGTACATTTTTAGAACACATCAAACCGGCAATTAGTTTCAATTTTTTTTTTAATTTCAAGATTTTAAATTACATTAATTTTTATGCGTGGAGAATTTGTTGGATTTTATATTGATATACATTTATTTTTAAAATCAGTTTGAATGTGTGTCAAAATTTCGGGATTAAAAATAGTTCGACCGCACCGAAATATGCGAAATTTCGTATAACTTTTAACCGTGGCCACAATATGGGCTGTAATGCTAACAAAAAGAATATGGGCTCCAAAAAAACCTTAAGAATTAGCAAATGGGCTGTAAATTATTAGAAATAATGGCAGATGGGTTGTATACTGTTTTCCACAGATTTGAGGGTTTCCTAAAAATAAGGTTGGCCTTTAGCAAAGGATCGTTGGATGGCCATCCAACGGCCGTCGTCTTCTTCAATCTCTGCTCTTCCTGCTCGCCCGCTCAAACAAGCGCTATGGACTGCTGCTCCCTCCTCCCCACGGCCGGGCTGTCTTGCCGGGCAGGCCTCACCGCCCACCGTACTCCCATCGCTGGCCTAGCCATCCCTCTACTCACCCACACGATGTTATTCTCCGGCAACGGCAGATTTAACCAAGAAACCCTCGTTCGATCGTACTCCCCTCCGCGTGGAAACAAGCTGCTGAGTCTTCCACGCCTCCGTGTCGTTCGCTTCCTAGGCCTCGCCGTCGTCCATCGCCTGGTGCTCTCGGCGCGGCCTGGTCAACGTGGTCAACGACCGACATGCATCTGAAGTGGGATCAGACGTGGAGAGGCCGACAGCTGGGTCCACGGCCGCACGCAAGGAAATGCCTCCTTATTACACGCAAAATAATGATTCCTCCACCTGACATCAGGGACCCACCAAAAGGGCCTCTGTATTTCGCGAAAAACGTTATCTGGCCACAAGCTCGGACCCACCAGCTATATCTTCGCATGCAAGGAAGTGCCTCCTTATTACGCACAAAAAAATGAATACTCCGCTTTGTTAGCTGGGACCCGATATAGTGGCGAGCTGACTTGTGGGCCTACTAAGTTGACGGGTATGGAGGGCTTTGTCGATTTAGTCAATATGCACGATTCTAGCTCCAGTGACCGTACGATGTCCATCCAACGGCCGTAGTGCTTCTTCAACCTCTGGTCTTCTTGCTCCAGCCGCCCAAACCAGCGCCGGTCGTGCCTCGTGCTCCTGCCTCCCGTGGTCGGCTGCGATGCGGAGGAGGCCTCAGCGCCCCTACTACTCCCACCGCTCGCCAGTGTCGGATTTTGGGTTCTGGCAGACCCTTGAGGTTCGAACACTGGGGTGCGCGCGGAGATTCACCCTCTCCCTACCTGTACCCCGCCGCCTCGCTAAGATCTAAGCTATGACAAGAACAACACAAGAGACACAGGGTTTATACTAGTTTGGGCCACCATGGTGGTGTAATACCCTACTCTAGTTTGTGGTGTGGTGGATTGCCTCTTGGGCTGATGGTGATGAACAATACAAAGAAGAACAGCCTCGCGAGGGTCTGTTCTTGGCCAGGGGCGATGAACTGCTTGTGGGAGTTCAGTCGCCTTCTCTCTCTCTTTCTCGATATGCATGTCGATCCAGATCCCACTCCCCTACTATGGTGGCTAGCCCTACTTATAGGCAAAGGCCCTGGGCCTCTTCCCAAATATTGAGCCGGAAGGGCGCCAACAATTGGCCATTTTGAAGGGGAACATCCGGTACACTTATCCTGACTAAAGTTGGTCCTCGACCGTCAAAGGCTCTGGTGGTGACGCCTTGACTTGGGCTCCATAATGACTTCCTTCCAGCCGTTGGACTGGTCTTCGTCTTGTTGCACCGAAATGGACGCCTTTGCTTGATGCTCTCGCCTGCGCTTGCTCCCCTTGCACCAAAGAGGAAAGAAGAACACTGCGCGGGCTGGCGCCCGCCTGGCGCCCTTGGTCGTCATGGCTTGCGTCATGGGCACCTCGTGAGGTACCCCACCTTGATTTCTCCGCCTCCTCGCGAGCCAGCCTGATGAGGCCGTGCCTGAGGAAGCTCCCTGTCGTCCGCCCCGCGAGGCTTGGCCCCTCGCGAGGGTCTTGAGCTTGTGTTGGTGAAGATGGGCCGTGATGGTCCCCCCTTTCGAGCCACACCGCAGGCCGCAGGCAGGCATGTCTGGGGACCCCCGTTCCCAGAACACCGACAGTAGCCCCCGGGCCCAAGGCGCGCCTGGACTTGGCTGAGCAGAGAGGCGAAGGGGCAAGTGCGAAGCACCACGGGCCCTAACAGCCTGCGGCCTTGGGCGTCGCGTGGCGGTTGATTGGACGTGGGCGGCACTGTTCCCCCACGCCTCCTTATTTTGTGCCGTGCTAGGCGGACTCGTAGCCGCACATAGCCTCTCCCCTTTTCGCTGCTCGACCGTCCCCCACTCTTCCTCCTCTCGAACTCTAGCTTCCGCTCTCAATCCAATCTCGAACATTCCTCCCCCCTTCCGTTGCCATGGCTCCAACGAAGAAGGGAAGAGGGAAGAAACCCATGCCTCCGCCTCGCTTGCCGTCGTCGGTGGCCCCCGCCGTCGACCGGTCAATTATACTAAATCGAGAGGGCCTGGGCAAGGTCAGCTCGGCTTTGGCCACCATCTTCAACGAATGCGGCCAGACGCCTGGCCCGCGTCCCACTTCGCCATCGACAAGATAATCACTGAGGTCCGGTATTTTGCCGACGCCTTGTGGGCAGGGCTGGTTCCTCCCTTCTCCGATTTCTTCAATGCTGTGCTCTCCCACTATTAGATCCATATGATGCACTTGGGTCTGGAATCCATCACTCTCCTTGCAGTCTTCGCCTTTGTTTGCGAGGCGATGATGGGCATCCTTCCCTCAGTTGCCTTGCTGCGCCACTTCTTCTCTCTACGCCTTGTTGACCCCACCCAACATTCAGGGTGTGTGAGCTTCATTGCTGCATCTGAAACATCGGCTTCCGGGATCGACTTCAGCCTTCCTCCGCCCGCGCCTGGGTTCTGCGAGCGATGTCTATACGTGGACGTGGGGGTGCCCAGCCCCCTGCTGTCGGAGCCAACATCACCCGCTGTCCCCAATTCAGGCTGGGGCCAGGAGACGCTCACGAGCCCCCGGCTCGCCTTCGTCTGGCGTCGCTTCGCGTTCCTGAGGGCGCTTGATGTGACGGCGCCCAAGGTGGTGAAGGAGTTCCTGTTATGCCGCGTGCCCCTCTCCAGCGCCATTCCCGACGGATGTGGGCCTTCAGCGGGCGTGAAGACCGCATGAGGCTCCAGGAGGAGGACTTGACGCATGAAGCGCTGAGGAAGGTGCTCTTGGTCTTGACTGGGGACCCCACCCCTGGCAGCATCTGGCAAGGGGGGGGGGGTTGCTGTACTTTTGCTCGAGCAGGGGCGACTTTGTGAAGCAGATGCCCATCTTCAACGAATGGGGGCTGCGCCCCGCAGGCCTCATGTGGTCTCGCAAGAACCCGGTGGTGGTGACTGCCCTTCCAGTCGGCCATGGCGGCTCTTCCTCGAGTGGCGAAGCAGGGAGGCACGAGCCGCTGGAGGCCGAGGGGCCTCCGCAGGGTGATGGCGCCAGGCGGCGCTCTTGAGGGAGCAGCTCCTGAGGCCCAGGCCGCCGCGGCTAGGGTGGCGAGCGCCCGCCTGTAGCGCCTGCGGCTGAGGCCCTTGGGGCCCCAGTTACTCTTCTTGGTGAGGCGACCGGCGGCGTGCGTCAGGTGGACGCCACCGACGCGGGTCGCCTTGACGCTCCTTCCTCGTCGTAGGCTGACCCTTGCGCTCAACTCTTGGGTCGCTTCCGCGTGGACTTCGAGGCTCTCCGGAAGAGAAGGGAGGCCTTGGGTGACGATTACCCTTGCCGTCTGCTGAAGCGTAGGAAGTACTTCGCCACTGACGAGTAAGCTTTCCCCTTTTCTAGCTCCTGATCCTTCTGTTGCTTTTACCGATCCTTGCTCCGCAGGGCCCTTCCTGCCGAGCTTATGGAGATGGCTGAGGAGCCATCCCCCTTGGCTCCGCCCTCTCCACCGTCCTCGAGCACCCCGGGCAGTAGGGCCCTCGTGGTGAGGCCGATCGGAGAGACGAACAATCCTGAGGCGCATCGCGGCCCCGCGCGCCTCGCGACCCTCCTTCGCGAGCCTTCTCATGGCATAGCCAGCCTGCCGTGGGCTTCTCGTGCAGTCGCCGATCAGGATCGGCCGGAAGCATTCCTGCGCTCTTCTTTGGGGATGGGCTGGCTCTGGCCGGGCTTCTGGCGGCGTGCCCGGCCGTGACGAGGGCGCAGCTCCCAGCCCGCCCGGAGGGGAGTGCTGATTCGTGGCCCCGCGCTCGCTTGGGGCGGATGATGGTGTGGAAGACGTGCTTGAGCGCCGCCGGAGCGCCGCGCTTCGTCGCCAAGGGTTTCTTCGGAGGGCAGCTGACGCGGTGAGCCTGCTTGGTGAAGAGCTCGCTGGTGAAGACGCGCGCCTCGAGGCCGAGGGCCTGCGCCTGGCCACGGAGAGCCGCGAGCTGAATTCGGCTGTCGCCCTCGCGCGCCGTCAGCGTGATCTTGACAATGAGGAGGCCAAGGCGTCGCTGGCGGCCTCTCGGGAGGTCCGTTCTCGGGCCGTTGAGGAGGCTCGGGAAGCTAACCGGCGGCGAGAGGCGACGGAGGAGCGGGCGCGGGAACTCCTGGCCCGATGCCGCTCACTGAGGAGGAGGTGGAGGTGCGCGAGACGGCCCTTGCGTCGATGAGGGTGGCCTCAGGCGACCCAGTGGAGCTCCAGAAGCGAGAGGAGGCGCTGACACTGGAAGCCGCCGAACGCACAAGCGAGTTCGAACGCCTGGAAACAAGGGAACGCTTGGTGACGAGGGCGGAGGACGATGTCGCTGCGCGGGAAGCCCGTGTCTTGGAGGAGGTCGGGCGTCGGGTGGCGACGGCGCGCTTGAACCTTGAGCGTGAGTTCGAGGAGAGGCTGGGGTTGATCCGGGCTGAGGCCGAAGGCAGGACCGTCGCCTTGAGGGCGAAGCAGGAGGAAGTGACGCGGTGGGCCGATGCTTTTCGGGCCGCCCTTGGAGTGGCGCAGGAGGAGTTGACTACCTCCCGTGCCGAGGTGCTTCTTCTTCGCCAACAGGTGGAAGAGGCTGAGGCCGTTGCGCGACAGAACGCGGACGAGATGCGCCAGCGGCGGGTCCTGGAGCATGAGCACGCCCCCATGCTCACCACACTCCGGGAGAGAGCCAACACAGCCTTGGGTAACATCTGCGAGGCGGCTGTTGGCGAGCCGCACGCAATTAACTACGCCGGCAACCTTCAGTTCTTCACCGACGTGGTGACTCGGCTGGAGGCGCGGTCGGTCAGGGCCGACAGGTTGGTGGAGGAGAGGAGCCGCACCCTGCTCGGGCGCGCCTTTTCTCGCGTCTTCAGCCATCTCCGGAATATGGACCCCCACTTCGACTTCGACGCCGCCATCGCCCCAGTACCCCAGGCCGTCCGGGACGACCTGGCGCACTGGGTGGAGGACAACGTGGACGCCCTTGTCAGGGCCTTCGCTTCAGACAACGATGGCGTGATCGTGGCCGCTGATGAAGGCGGCGTGGTGAACGGCCCTGACGCCGCTGGTGACGACGCAGAGAGCGACGACGAGGCCAGTGAAGCCAGCGACAATTCAGGAGGTGCCCCTGAGGATGCATTGGGGGATTTATCCGACTGACTGCACATCGTTCCTGTTTCCTGCACGAATAGAGCTCAGGTTTTGCCCTGATGGTTGTGAGAGCATTTTGGGAGGGGGAGCCCCTCATGTAAAACTTGTGTTCTGTGTATCAGCTGATGCTATATTACCTGTATGCCTGCGCCAAGCGGCTGGCTAGTTTACCTTTGTCCCGTGCGGGCCCGAGATAGCCTGTGGAGGGTTGTGGCGTCCTAAGTGTCTCCAGATTGAACCCGTAGGATCTGCAGTAAAAACCTCCTGAGAGGATGCGGCGGCGATGCAGGCTCTTGCGCAAGCTAGGCCCAACCCGGCTCGCGAGGGGCTCACGAGGGGAGCAGCTGCGGCAAAGCGGTGACCAGAACGCGAGAGATTTCTCGAACGAGACTAAACACCCCCTTCCCCAAACACACGCAAATCTCAAATTCGAATCCAACTTAAATCCAGCGGGGGAAAGTGACAACCAAAGGGAAAAGCAATGAAAGCAAACAAAAAAAAAGGCCGCATCCGGCACCTAGTCTAGTCTTGCTTCCTCCTCTAGTTGGGGTTGCGACCTGCGCTTTGGATAACTCTTGGACGGGCGTCCGAGTTCGTATTCCTCGGCCGTAAGGACTCCGGTCCATCTGTCTGCTAGCAAATCTTGATCAGCTTGAAGGTGTTGTTTCTTTTTCTTCAGGCTTTTTGCTGTGGCTATAAGCCGGCGCTTGAAGCGCTCCTGTTCGCCTCCTGCATCGTCGTCCATACCGTCGATGTCTTCGGATTCGAAGTCGAGCATGTCGGTTAAATCGTCGACAGTGGCTACTAAGTTGGTGGTGGGTGGGCAGCGAATTTCTTCGTCGTCCGCATACCATTCTAGCCGGACATAGTTCGGCCAAGGTTCTCCTGACAAGGAGAGGGACCTTAATGAATCTAGCACGTCGCTGAAAGGTGAGTGCTGAAAAATATCCGCGGAGGTAAACTCCATGATCGGTGCCCAATCGGATTCGATAGGCACAGGCGCAGGCGGCTCGGAGTCCCTGGCCGGGGACGATTCCAGTAGTTCGGCAACACGACTCTCGTAAGGGGTGAAATCAGTATCCGGCTCTATCACCACTGAGAGTGCGGCCTCCATGGCGGGGTCCATCCACCTGTCCTCGGATGGCGTGATTTGCTCCGGATAGAAGGCCGGAGTAGTTGTAGGTGTGATCTCCCGAACACTGTCAGACGGCAGAGCTAAATCATGCTCGTCGTGATCGTGCGGCGCACCTGGCATGGGCCCGAATCCGTCGAAGATCAAGTCTCCACGGATGTCGGCCGTTTAGTTCAAGTTTCCTAACCTGACCTGGTGGCCAGGGGCGTAGCTCTCGATCTGCTCCAGATGGGCAAGCGAGTTGGCCCGCAGTGCGAAGCCGCCGAATACGAAGATCTGTCCGTGGAGGAAAACCTCACCCTGGACCGCATCGTTACCGATGATCAAAGGATCCATCAAGCATCACATTGATGGCACAGAGGAACTCTCAATGAAAGCACCAATGTCGGTCTCAAAACCGGCGGATCTCGGGTAGGGGGTCCCGAACTGTGCGTCTAAGGCGGATGGTAATAGGAGGTGGGGGACACGATGCTTACCCAGGTTCGGGCCCTCTCGATGGAGGTAATACCCTACTTCCTTCTTGATTGATCTTGATGAATATGAGTATTACAAGAGTTGATCTACCACGAGATCGTAGAGGCTAAACCCTAGAAGCTAGCCTATGGTATGATTGTTGTTGTCCTACGGACTTAACCCTCCAGTTTATATAGACACCGGAGGGGGCTAGGGTTACACAGAGTCGGTTACAAGGGAGCAGATCTACATATCCGTATTGCCAAGCTTGCCTTCCACGTTAGGGAGAGTCCCATCCGGACACGAGACGAAGTCTTCAATCTTGTATCTTCATAGTCCGACAGTCCGGCCAAAGGATATAGTCCGGCTGTCCGGAGACCCCCTAATCCAGGACTCCCACAGGTAGTAGCGCCTGGGTATTTTATACTGGTTCTATTGCTCATATTTGGAACTCGAAACAGGGGCTACGGATTAAACGAAGATTGCCTAAGGACGAGGTGACGATGCGCGTGGGAAATGGTTCCAAAGTCGATGTGATCGCCGTCGGCACGCTACCTCTACATCTACCGTTGAGATTAGTTTTAGACCTAAATAATTGTTATTTGGTGCCAGCGTTGAGCATGAACATTATTTCTTGATCTTGTT
Organism: Aegilops bicornis; assembly: GCA_021605145.1. Taxonomy (NCBI): domain Eukaryota; kingdom Viridiplantae; phylum Streptophyta; class Magnoliopsida; order Poales; family Poaceae; genus Aegilops; species Aegilops bicornis. Next base: position 564,903,584 of record CM038673.1, on the reverse strand, counting down.
TAATGCGAGACAGTTATTCATTTAAATCAGAGAATAATGGTTGTTCTATTTATATGAGTAATATCTTTTATGGTCATGCACCCTTGATGAGTGGTCTATTTTTGTTGAATCTCGATTGTAGTGATACACATATTCATAATATTGAAGCCAAAAGATGCAAGGTTAATAATGATAGTGCAAATTATTTGTGGCACTGCCGTTTAGGTCATATTGGTGTAAAGCGCATGAAGAAACTCCATGCTGATGGGCTTTTGAAATCACTTGATTGTGAATCACTTGATACTTGCGAACCATGCCTCATGGGCAAGATGGCTAAGACTCCATTCTCCAGAACAATGGAGTGAGCAACAGACTAATTGGAAATAATATATACTAATGTATGCAGACCAATGAGTGTCGAGGCTTGCGGCGGGTATCATTATTTTATGACCTTCACAGATGATTTGAGCAGATATGGGTATATCTACTTGACGAAGCATAAGTCTGAAACATTTGAAAAGTTCAAAGAATTTTAGAGTGAAGTGGAAAATCATCGTAACAAGAAAATGACGTTTCTATGATCTGATCGTGGAGGTGAATATTTGAGTTATGAGTTTTGTCTTCATTTCAAACAATGTGGAATAGTTTCGCAACTCACGCCACCTGGAACACCACAGCGTAATGGTGTGTCCGAACGTCGTAACCGTACTTTATTAGATATGGTGAGATCTATGATGTCTCTTACTGATTTACTGCTATCGTTTTGGGGTTATGCTTTAGAGACGGCTGCATTCACGTTAAATAGGGTGCCATCTAAATCCGTTGAGACGACACCATATGAACTGTGGTTTGGAAAGAAACCAAAGTTGCCGTTTCTTAAAGTTTGAGGCTTCGATGCTTATGTGAAAAAGCTTCAATCTGATAAGCTCGAACCCAAATCGGAGAAGTGTGTCTTCATAGGATACCCAAAGGAAACTATTGGGTACACCTTCTATCACAGATCCGAAGGCAAGATATTCCTTGCTAAGAATGGATCCTTTCTAGAGAAGGAGTTTCTCTCGAAAGAAGTGAGTGGGAGGGAAGTAGAACTTGATGAGGTAATTGTACCTTCTCCCGAGTTGGAAAGTAGTACATCCCAGAAATCAGTTCTAGTGATTCCTACACCACTTAGTGAGGAAGCTAATGATGATGATCATGAAACTTCAGATCAAGTTACTACCGAACCTCGTAGGTCAACCGGAGTACGATCCGCACCAAAGTGGTACGATAATCCTGTTCTCGAGGTCATGTTACTTGACCATGACAAACCTACGAACTATGAGGAAGCGATGATGAGCCCAGATTCTGCGAAATGGCTTGAGGCCATGAAATCTGAGATGGGATCCATGTATGAGAACAAAGTGTGGACTTGGGCTGACTTGCCCGAAGATCGGCAAGCCATAGATAATAAATGGATCTTCAAGAAGAAGACTGACGCTGACGGTAATGTTACTGTCTACAAAGTTAGACTTGTTGCGAAAGGTTTTCGACAAGTTCAAGGAGTTGACTATGATGAGACCTTCTCACCCATAGCGATGCTTAAGTATGTCCGAATCATGTTAGCAATTGCCGCATTTTATGATTATGAAATTTGGCAAATGGATGTGAAAATTGCATTCCTTAACGGATATCTCAAAGAAGAGTTGTATACGATGCAACCAGAAGGTTTTGTCGATCCTAAAGGTGCTAACAAAGTGTGCAAGCTCCAGCAATCCATTTATGGACTGGTGCAAGCCTCTCGGAGTTGGAATATACGCTTTGATAGTGTGATCAAAGCATATGGTTTTATACAGGCATTTTGGAGAAGCATGTATCTACAAGAAAGTGAGTGGGAGCTCTGTAGCATTTCTGATATTATATGTGGATGACATATTATTGATCAAAAATGATATTGAATTTCCGGATAGCATAAAAGGATACTTGAATAAGAAACTTTCAATGAAAGACCTCGGTGAAGCTGCTTATATATTGGGCATCGAGATCTATAGAGATAGATCAAGACGCTTAATTGGACTTTCACAAATCACATACCTTGATAAAGTTTTGAAGATGTTCAAAATGGATCAGTCAAAGAAAGGGTTCTTGCCTGTGTTACAAGGTGTGAAGTTGAGTTAGACTCAATGCCCGACCACTGTAGAAGAGAGAAAATGAAAGTCATTCCCTATGCCTCAGCCATAGGTTCTATCATGATGCAATGATGTGTACCAGACCTAATGTGTGCCTTGCTATAAGTTTAGCAAGGAGGTACCAAAGTAATCCAGGAGTGGATCTGTCACGCCCAAGATGCGGCCCTATCCTAAAGGAACTCGAAGGTCCCACCAAGGATAGAAGCGCATCTTGAAGACGCCTTTGCAAGGTGGATATCATTACATCAACATTACATAATAGTGGGGATACATCCAATACATACAAGGTCACCTGAATACAACAATACAACATCACAACATACAAGATCAACATCCGACTACGGATGAATCATAAACAGAAACTCAAACAATATCCACCGTGCTAGCCCAGGCTGCCGACCTGGAACCTATCCCCTGATCGAAGAAGCAGAAGAAGAACTCCAAAACAAGCGAACATCGCTCTCGCGTCATGATCATCGCATAACATGTACCTGCAACTGTTGGTGTAGTAAACTGTGAGCCACGAGGACTCGGCAATCCCATTACCATGGGTATCAAGACTAGCAAAGCTTAAGGGGTAAGGAAGGGGTAAAGTGGTGAGGTTGCAGCAGCGACTAAGCAAGTATGGTGGCTAACATACGCAAATGAGAGCGAGAAGAGAAGCAAAGGAACGGTCGTCAACTAGTAATGATCAATAAGTGATCCTGAGCTCCTACTTACGCCAATCATAACACATAAACCGTGTTCTCCTCTCGATCAACCCCGAAAAGAGACACTCACGGTTACGCACACGATTGGTGTATTTTAGAAGAATTTACTTCAAGTTTACTACAACCGGATATTAACAAATTCCCAACTGCCACATAACCGCGGGCACGACTTTCGAAAGTTCAAACCCTGCAGGGGTGTCCCAACTTAGCCCATGATAAGCTCTCGCGATCAACGAAGGATATTCCTTCTCCCCGGGAAGACCCGATCAGTAACTTGTCACGCCCAAGATGCGACCCTATCCTAAAGGAACTCGAAGGTCCCACCAAGGATAGAAGCGCATCTTGAATACGCTTTTGCAAGGTGGATATCATTACATCAACATTACATAATAGTGGGGATACATCCAATACATACAAGGTCACCTGAATACAATAATACAACATCACAACATACAAGATCAACATTCGACTACGGATGAATCATAAACAGAAACTCAAACAATATCCACCCTGCTAGCCCAGGCTGCCGACCTGGAACCTATCCCCGATCGAAGAAGCGTAAGAAGAACTCCAAAACAAGCAAACATCGCTCTCGCGTCATGATCATCGCATAACCTGTACTGCAATCATTGGTGTAGTAAACTGTGAGCCACGAGGACTCAGCAATCCCATTACCATGGGTATCAAGACTAGCAAAGCTTAAGGGGTAAGGAAGGGGTAAAGTGGTGAGGTTGCAGCAGCGACTAAGCAAGTATGGTGGCTAACATACGCAAATGAGAGCGAGAAGAGAAGCAAAGGAACGGTCGTCAACTAGTAATGATCAAGAAGTGATCCTGAGCTCCTACTTACGCCTAATCATAACCCGAAAACCGTGTTCTCCTCTCGATCAACCCCGAAAAGAGACACTCACGGTTACGCACACGATTGGTGTATTTTAGAAGAGTTTACTTCAAGTTTACTACAACCGGATATTAACAAATTCCCATCTGCCACATAACCGCGGGCACGGCTTTCGAAAGTTCAAACCTTGCAGGGGTGTCCCAACTTAACCCATGATAAGCTCTCGCGATCAACGAAGGATATTCCTTCTCCCCGGGAAGACCCGATCAGTCTCGGAATCCCGGCTACAAGACATTTCGACAATAATAAAACAAGACCAGAAAAGCCGCCCGATGCGCCGACAATCCTGATAGGAGCTGCACATATCTCGTTCTCAGGGCAACACCGGATGAGACTAGCTACGAGTAAAACCAGACCTCGAGTTTCCCCGAGAGGGCCTCGCAGGCAGCTCGGTTCAGGCCAGCACTTAGAGAAGCACAGGCCCGGGGGGGGGGGGGGGGGCTAAAATAAAGATGACCCTCGGGTTGGCCGACCCAAGGGAAAGGTATAGGTAGTGGTGAGGCAAATGGTAAAACCAAGGTTGGGCCTTGCTGGAGGAGTTTTATTCAAAGCGAACTGTCAAGGGGGTCCCATAAATCACCCAACCGCGTTAGGGACGCAAAATCCGGGAACATAATACCGATATGACGGAAACTAGGGCGGCAAGAGTGGAACAAAACACCAGGCATAAGGCTGAGCCTTCCACCCTTTACCAAGTATATAGATGCATTAATAATATAAGAGATATTGTGATATCCCAACATAAACATAATCCAACATGGAGCAATCTTCATCTTCACCTGCAAATAGCAACACTATAAGAGGGGCTGAGCAAAAGCGGTAACATAGCCAAACAACGGTTTGCTAGGAAGGGTAACAAAGGTTAGAAGTTCATGCAATTTGGGAGGCTTGAGCAGCAAGTGGTAGGTAACACAGCATACCGATAGAACGAAGAAACTAGCATAGCAATGATAGTAATGAGATCCAAGGTGACGGTCATCTTGCCTGAAATCCCGCTAGGAAGAAGAACGAGTCCATGAAGAAGACGAACGGAAGTAGTCGAACGAATCCTCACAATCGCAACATTACCGGAACTAAGAAGCAACACCGGAAAGGAACAAACAACATGGTAAATGCACAAGCAGAAACATGGCATGATGCACAATCAAGTGTGATGCATGTCCGGTTTAATGAGGCATGGCATGGCAAAGTGCAACAAACAATACTACAAATTAAGTGAAGCTCAATATGCAATGAGTTGCATATTGATGAAACACCACATGCAATTATTTAGTTTGATCTCGTTTAAGCTACCAAACAATGTTAAATGTTATTAAACATGGCAAGAGGTGAGGCATGAGTAAACTAACTATTTAGGCAAGTTTAAATGAGGCCGGAAATAAGAAACAACAATTCCGGAAAATCCTCATGAGCAATATTTTAGATTCGGTACTGTTCTGCCCTAAACGCAATTTTAATGTTATTAAACAGTAAAATAAAGTGCACCAAGTTAATCTATGCATTTTTCCACCCCATTTAGATATAAAGTTTATTAAAACCGAGCTATGGTTATTTAGTTATGAAATAAATCATTTTAACATGGCATTTGAGCAAATTTAAACAAACAACATTTTAAACATTTTAAACATGGATGAAAGTGGCATATTGTGAAACTAGACAGAATTCTAAGCATTTTACATGTTAAAATCATTTTAATCCGATGCACCGTTTGTGAGTTATTACATGCATGAACAGCAAGGGGTTTTCTGCAATTATGAAAATCCTGGGATAAATGCTAAAATCGCAGATCTGAAAAAATACTACACTAAGCCGAATCTAGCTGCACTGCTGGGCTAACAGAGAGGAGGGCTGTGGGCGCTCACCCATGGGCCAAGCCCACCTGGTGGAGGAGGTGAGGCCGGAAGGGCGCTGGGCACTGGGTGGCTGTGACCCAGCCGGATCGGTCAACAGGCGGCGAGGGGTCAGGCGAGTTGCTCTGCTTGCTTCAAGAACAAAAACAGCAGCACACCCAATGGCGATGCAGAAGACAGCGGCAATGGGACTTGGCGCGAGGACTTGGGGCTCCGGCGAATGAGAAGTCCGGCAACGACGGGATGGTCGGGACCCGACGGATCCGAGGAGATATGGTGGTGGTGCTCCATGAGGAAGCCCATGGCGACGGACGCGGTTGACCCGCGACGAGGCTTGCGAGACGAGGGAGGCAGGCGTGCACGTATGTTCGAAGCAGAGGCAAGGATGGGACACCGGCGCCGGACTAGGGTTTGACATGCTTAAATAGCTAGGTGGACTAGCTTAGGGGCAAAATGAACCCTTGGATCAAAATCGAACTATCAAGAAATAAATAGGTAGGGAGTCCAAACAAGAAAACGGAGATGTTTTATAGATGTTAGGAGATGATCTGAATGCAACGGTAATTACTGAGCGATTCGGGTTCGGAGCAGGTTTCGGGCGCGCACGCGAGGGGGCTTGAGCACTTTACAGAGAGACTCCGGTTTAGGCAAGAGGGGAAAAACAAAGAACAAGGTTGGTCTCGGAACGGTCAACAAAAACAAGGGGGACGCGGCAACTACGAGCGAATGCAAGTTTTAAAAACAATGACAGCAACGAGTGCCGATGCAATGCAAATGATGCGATGATGAAATGCATGACATGAACAAAATGCAAAACGAAAGACAAAAACCCAACCACGGAGGAAATAACATATCACATCTCCGGAAAAGGCAAGAGTTGGAGTTACAATTATGGAAAGTTACATCCGGGGTGTTACAACACTCCACCACTATGAGAGGATCTCGTCCCGAGATCTAGGATGGCACCGGAGAGAAACGGAAGAGGAAGAGAAGAGGTAAAACTAAGTTGCTTCTACGACAAACGAGTGAAACCACGAACCTTGAGAGGTTAAACAATTTAAAAGAAAGAGTACAACAGAGATAAACGAGATTGCAAACAATCCGTTAGAAAAGAGGACCAAGGAACATTACGAGAACTTGAAGGTTGCAAAGACATGAATCAAGAGTTTAATGAACAAGATAGAATTCGAAACCACTCCGGTTAAAACAAGATGAGAGAGGAAGAATTCGGGCAGCACTTCGGTTGAACACGGAAGGAATAGAACATGAACTTGACAAGATGAGAGGATAATTGATGAAATCAACAACACACTGCCTCCAGAATTGAAAGAATGGCACAAGGGGTAAGAAACATTTCAGACCGCACTCCGGTTGAGGAAGGAGGCAAAACTTGATAAGATGAAAGAACTTAATCAGAGGACATAACACTCCTGTTAAACGAGTAAGCAAGGAAAAGAACATGATATTTGCAAAATGAGATGATGGGTCGAAGAGAGTAACATCACAAAGCCTCCGGAAGAAAGAATAGAAGATAGATCATTGGAATAAAAGAATGGAGAAGAAAATGCCAACTTCTGCCACAAATGATCTTGAAAAGCATCCTTGCAAAGAAGAATTGAACGGAGTTGTTGGAAAATCAACAACGAAAAACACAAGCTTGTTATGGGCTTATGGCAAACATCTCAAAATGATGAGGCGACAACCCGCCATTAACAGAAACAATTGATTGGTTGAGATCAATGAAGATAAGAGGAACTTCTTCACTGAGATGAGAAGGAGAAAATTGGATCATAGATACGCACCACAAATAGCAACATTCCTTAGGGAAGGCTTTAGGTGAAATATGACCCAAGATAACTCCAACAAAGGGATTGATGGATTTAAAATACCTCATTCTTGGCAACAATATGAATCATGAAACATGAAGGAAATTGTCAAGAGTGACATAACACCATCTCAAAAGATAAGGTAGAAAGAATTGCACTTCGGAATGCAAGATGAAGAATACTTGAGCTCCTCAAAACAAAACATGTGTTGAACACCATGTTTATTTTAGAGTATAGCTTGGCGGGTCATAACTTCAAGAGAAATCTTGAAGAACAATTGAAGAATGAAAAGAATCCTTGACGAACCATCATGTAGAACCTCCATGAAGAGCTCCGGTAATAGAAGGATGATAGAAAGAAAGAGAGGTTGACAACACAAGGTGAAGCCTTGCAATGATTTAGATGAGCTCATGACGATATAACCGAGAAAACTTGGAACCCCGGAAAAAGAAAAGATGAAACACTAGAAACGAGGATTACTTCATCATGAACAATCTCCAGAAGAAAAGAATTGAATCACCTCGAGGAAATAAGAATAAGATTTATTGTATGCTTATCCTTCATCAAATTAAATTGATGACAAGCAATGGATTTGGCATACTACTTATTCTTCTTGAGGGATTGAAAAGAGATATAGCGTAAACTTGGAGAAGGTATTGATGGAACCACCGGTTGGATTTGGAAACAACAAATGAATTAATATGATAACGAAGGAAGTGAAATCTTGAACGAACCACCATAAGAATCCAAAATGAACGTAGCAAAGGCACAATTCACTGGGAAGAATTGGAGAAAAAGAAAACGAAGATACTTGAGAGGATTTAGATACAAGAGAATGAAGAGATCATGAACTGATTAGAGGATATTTGAACGATGCATCGCTATGATTTGGAGAACGAGAGCTGAAAGCTTGAATGAATAATTCCGAGATAATGGGCTCCGAAGAATCAAACTGAAAGGACTCGTGAAATGCTCCGGATGGGTGAAAATTATTCTCACAATCGAAAACAATTATGAGCGAATGGCAACAAGCTAGAACCATGAATCTTGAAGAGAATGGAGCAAGATTTAAGATAAACTCTTCTTCGGTCTTCACATGCTGAGAATGACGACGAGAAACACCACCATGAATTGTTGAGATACTCCGGGGTGAAAATTAGAAAGGTTGAACCAACAATGAAAAGAATTTGGAAGATCTTGGAGAAAGACATTTGACTGTTGATAACTCATTCTTACGTCAAACTTTGAAAAGAATTTTAGAAGCTCCGGGAAAATTAGAAGAGTCAGGTAAGATCCTGGGAAAAGACCTGTGGGTTAGGGCCCACTCGACAGAAACATCGTTGAAGGTTTGCTTGAAATAAAGATTGCGCCGGTAGAATTAAATTAATTGAATGAGATAATAATCTCCAAATAGCTTGAACAGATATTGGAAGAAAAGACGAGCCTTCTGAGATATCTTCAGCACTCCAGGACAAATGAATAGCGAGAAGTGAATGATTAAGAGGTGCATCGGCATGAGAAATCATTAGAAACAAAAAAGGAATATGATGAATATCGAAAGCTTGAATTGGGTCCACCGGAGAAGAAACAACAAAGAAGGATGATGAACTTGAAACTGTTGAGCATCTTCATGGGAAATCACCGGATAAGAACATCGAAAGAAAAGAATGAAGAGACTTCACATGAATAAATGGATACTTGATTAAAATATATAAGTCCTTGCAGAAAATGGTGGGAGGGCGGGAAAACAAAACAACTTGGGACGGATGAAACAAACACCGGTGAGAAAACTTAGAATTGATCTCGCAAATGTTGAAATGATCGGATCCACTTGAAGAGAAGAACGCCGGTTGGGAAAAGAATTAACATGACGACCTCGATGATCAAGAAGGATTAGTATTCACATAGCAATATGAGAACACCGTTTAGGAAAGGTATGGATTTAACATTTGACTTCGAAGCAACTCGAATACCACAAATAAAACAAAACAAAGGATTGGCTTGCAGAAATAAGCCGGAACAAATACATATGATAGAGATTTACCCAATCCCATATCATGCATCTGTCGGAAAGATCTTCTAGGAGCTACTTGAATTCCCACCTATACACTCCCAAAACTTCCTGGTTATGCAATCTAGTGTTGGGGATACAGGGGACACAAAATATATCACCCAAACTAACAATACCTAGATCCAGCTGTATCCATCCGTCAACACATAACCAAGAAAACTCCGGAAATCGTGTACCTCAACCTTCGAAAAGCATCCGTTATACGAGTTGTGGCAATACTCCCGAACTTCCCAGTACTGGGTGGCGTCGAGGTTATCTCACCAACAACTGCATAAAAGAGATTTTCGATGTCGACAAAACTCAGGTATTCCAGAACTGCAACGATAAAATTGTGACGACAACACCTCGGAGCTCAACTCCCCGGGACACTGCCATAACCCCTAAATGTCAGGAGGCACCAAGAACAATGTTCTCGTCACAAGACTATCGGAACGATCCCAAGATACCCGCGTGATCCTAATTTTTTTTTTCGTGAAATTTGAGGAGAGGAAAGACAAAACATCTACGTCAGGAGGCCTCACCAGAGCGACGAAGGGACTGAGGAGTAAAAAGAACCCTACTCTCCGATATATATATAATCCTAAGACTCAAAACTTTTTTTCTAGACTCAACAACGGCCAACAAACAAGGGGGGCTCCTATGGTCGGTCGAGGCTCTGATACCAACTTGTAACGCCCACGATGCGACCCTATCCTAAAGGAACTCGAAGGTCCCACCAAGGATAGAAGCGCATCTTGAAGACGCTTTTGCAAGGTGGATATCATTACATCAACATTACATAATAGTGGGGATACATCCAATACATACAAGGTCACCTGAATACAACAATCCAACATCACAACATACAAGATCAACATCCGACTACGGATGAATCATAAACAGAAACTCAAACAATATCCACCCTGCTAGCCCAGGCTGCCGACCTGGAACCTATCCCCTGATCGAAGAAGAAGCAGACGAACTCCAACACAAGCAAACATCGCTCTCGCGTCATGATCATCGCATAACCTGTACCTGCAACTGTTGGTGTAGTAAACTGTGAGCCACGAGGACTCAGCAATCCCATTACCATGGGTATCAAGACTAGCAAAGCTTAAGGGGTAAGGAAGGGGTAAAGTGGTGAGGTTGCAGCAGCGACTAAGCAAGTATGGTGGCTAACATACGCAAATGAGAGCGAGAAGAGAAGCAAAGGAACGGTCGTCAACTAGTAATGATCAAGAAGTGATCCCGAGCTCCTACTTACGCCAATCATAACACAGAAACCGTGTTCTCCTCTCGATCAACCCCGAAAAGAGGCACTCACGGTTACACACACGATTGGTGTATTTTAGAAGAGTTTACTTCAAGTTTACTACAACCGAATATTAACAAATTCCAATCTGCCACATAACCGCGGGCACGGCTTTCGAAAGTTCAAACCTTGCAGGGGTGTCCCAACTTAGCCCATGATAAGCTCTCGCGATCAACGAAGGATATTCCTTCTCCCCGGGAAGACCCGATCAGTCTCGGAATCCGGCTACAAGACATTTCGACGATAATAAAACAAGACCGGAAAAAGCCGCCCGATCGCCCGACAATCCTGATAGGAGCTGCACATATCTCGTTCTCAGGGCAACACCGGATGAGACTAGCTACGAGTAAAACCAGACCTCGAGTTTCCCCGAGAGGGCCCCGCAGGCAGTTCGGTTCAGGCCAGCACTTAGAGAAGCACAGGCCCGGGGGGAGGGGGGCTAAAATAAAGATGACCCTCGGGTTGGCCGACCCAAGGGAAAGGTATAGGTAGTGGTGAGGCAAATGGTAAAACCAAGGTTGGGCCTTGCTGGAGGAGTTTTATTCAAGGCGAACTGTCAAGGGGGTCCCATAAATCACCCAACCGCGTTAGGGACGCAAAATCTGGGAACATAATACCGATATGACGGAAACTAGGGCGGCAAGAGTGGAACAAAACACCAGGCATAAGGCTGAGCCTTCCACCCTTTACCAAGTATATAGATGCATTAATAATATAAGAGATATTGTGATATCCCAACATAAACATAATCCAACATGGAGCAATCTTCATCTTCACCTACAACTAGCAACGCTATAAGAGGGGCTGAGCAAAAGCGGTAACATAGCCAAACAACGGTTTGCTAGGAAGGGTAACAAAGGTTAGAAGTTCATGCAATTTGGGAGGCTTGAGCAGCAAGTGGTAGGTAACGCAGCATAGCGATAGAACGAAGCAACTAGCATAGCAATGATAGTAATGAGATCCAAGGTGACGGTCGTCTTGCCTGAAATCCCGCTAGGAAGAAGAACGAGTCCATGAAGAAGACGAACGGAAGTAGTCGAGCGAATCCTCACAATCGCAACATTACGGAACTAAGAAGCAACACCGGAAAGGAACAAACAACATGGTAAATGCACAAGCATAAACATGGCACGATGCACAATCAAGTGTGATGCATGTCCGGTTTAATGAGGCATGGCATGGCAAAGTGCAACAAACAATACTACAAATTAAGTGAAGCTCAATATGCAACGAAGTTGCATATTGACGAAACACCACATGCAATTATTTAGTTTGATCTCGTTTAAGCTACCAAACAATGTTAAATGTTATTAAACATGGCAAGAGGTGAGGCATGAGTAAACTAACTATTTAGGCAAGTTTAAATGAGGCCGGAAATAAGAAACAACAATTCCGGAAAATCCTCATGAGCAATATTTTAGATTCGGTACTGTTCTGCCCTAAACGCAATTTTAATGTTATTAAACAGTAAAATAAAGTGCACCAAGTTAAGCTATGCATTTTTCCACCCCATTTACATATAAAGTTTATTTAAAACCGAGCTACGGTTATTTAGTTATGAAATAAATCATTTTAACATGGCATTTGAGCAAATTTAAACAAAAAACATTTTAAACATTTTAAACATGGATGAAAGTGGCATATTGTGAAACTAGACAGAATTCTAAGCATTTTACATGTTAAAATCATTTTAATCCGATGCACCGTTTGTGAGTTATTACATGCATGAACATCAAGGGGTTTTCTGCAATTCTGAAAATCTTGGGATAAATGCTAAAATCGCAGATCTGAAAAAATACTACACTGGGCCGAATCTGGCTGCACTGCTGGGCTAACAGAGAGGAGGGATGTGGGCGCTCACACATGGGCCAAGCCCAGCTGGTGGAGGAGGTGAGGCCGGAAGGGGCGCTGGGCCTGGGGTGGCTGTGACCCAGCCGGATCGGTCAACGGGCGAGCGAGGGGTCAGGCGAGTTGCTCTGCTCGTTTCTGAAGAACAGAAACAGCAGCACACCCAATGGTGATGCGAAGGACGCGGCAGCGGGACTTGGCGCGGGGAATTGGGGCTCCGTGAATCGAGAAGTCCGGCAACGACGGGATGGTCGGGACCCGACGGATCCGAGGAGATATGGTGGTGGTGCTCCATGAGGAAGCCCATGGCGAACGCAGCAGACGCGCGACGAGGCTTGCGAGACGAGGGAGGCAGGCGTGCACGTATGTTCGAAGCAGAGGCGAGGATGGGACGCCGGCGCCGGACTAGGGTTTGACATGCTTAAATAGCTATGTGGACTAGCTTAGGGGCAAAATGAACCCTTGGATCAAAATCGAACGATCAAGAAATAAATAGGTAGGGAGTCCAAACAAGAAAACAGAGATGTTTTATAGATGTTAGGAGATGATCTGAATGTAACGGTGATTACTGAGCGATTCGGGTTCGGAGCAGGTTTCGGGCGCACACGCGAGGGGGCTTGAGCACTTTACAGAGAGACTCCGGTTTAGGCAAGAGGGAAAAAACAAAGAACAAGGTTGGTCTCGGAACGGTCAACAAAAGCAAGGGGGACGCGGCAACTACGAGCAAATGCAAGTTTTAAAAATAATGACAGCAACGAGTGCCGATGCAATGCAAATGATGCGATGATGAAATGCATGACATGAACAAAATCCAAAACGAAAGACAAAAACCCAACCACAGAGGAAATAACATATCACATCTCCGGAAAAGGCAAGAGTTGGAGTTACAATTATGGAAAGTTACATCCGGGGTGTTACAGGATCACTGGACAGCGGTCAAGAACATCTTGAAATACCTGAAAAGGACTAAGGATATGTTTCTCGTTTATGGAGGTGACAAAGAGCTCGTCGTAAATGGTTACGTCGATGCAAGCTTTAACACTGATCTAGATGACTCTAAGTCGCAAAACGGATACGTATTTATATTGAATGGTGGAGCTGTCAGCTGGTGCAGTTCCAAGCAAAGCGTCGTGGCGGGATCTACGTGTGAAGCGGAGTACATAGCTGCTTCGGAAGCAGCAAATGAAGGAGTCTGGATGAAGGAGTTAATATCCGATCTAGGTGTAATACCTAGTGCATCGGGTCCAATGAAAATCTTTTGTGACAATACTGGAGCAATAGCCTTGGCGAAGGAATCCAGATTTCACAAGAGAACCAAACACATCAAGAGACGCTTCAATTCCATCCGTGATCAAGTCAAGGAGGGAGACATAGAAATGTGCAAAATACATACGGATCTGAATGTTGCAGATCCGTTGACTAAGCCTCTCTCATGAGAAAAACATGATCAGCACCAAGACTCCATGGGTGTTAGAATCATTACTATGTAATCCAGATTATTGACTCTAGTGCAAGTGGGAGACTGAAGGAAATATGCCCTAGAGGCAATAATAAAGTTGTTATTTATATTTCCTTATATCATGATAAATGTTTATTATTCATGCTAGAATTGTATTAACCGGAAACTTAGTACATGTGTGAATACGTAGACAAATAGAGTGTCCCTAGTATGCCTCTACTTGACTAGCTCGTTAAATCAATGATGGTTAAGTTTCCTAACCATAGACATGTGTTTTCATTTGATGAACATGATCACATCATTAGAGAATGATGTGATGGACAAGACCCATCCGTTAGCTCAGCATAATGATCGTTTAGTTTTAGTGCTATTGCATTCTTCATGACTTATACATATTCCTCTGACTATGAGATTATGCAACTCCCGAATACCGAAGGAACACTTTGTGTGCTATCAAATGTCACAACGTAACTGGGTGATTATAAAGATGCTCTACAGGTATCTCCAATGGTGTTTGTTGAGTTGGCATAGATCGAGATTAGGATTTGTCACTCTGTGTATCAGAGAGGTATCTCTGGGCCCTCTCAGTAATGCACATCACTATAAGCCTTGCAAGCAATGTGAATAATGAGTTAGTTACGGAATGATGCATTACGTAACGAGTAAAGAGACTTGCCGGTAACGAGACTGAACTAGGTATGACGATACCGATAATCGAATCTCGGGCAAGTAACATGCCGATGACAAAGGGAATAACGTATGTTTTTATGTGGTTTGACCGATAAAGATCTTCGTAGAATATGTAGGAGCCAATATGAGTATCCAGGTTCCGCTATTGGTTATTGACCAGAGATGTGTCTCGGTCATGTCTACATAGTTCTCGAACCTGTAGGGTCCGCACGCTTAACGTTCGATGATGATAAAGTGTGCGTCTCACTTGATCCTAACATGGCTCTTATTTTCCTCTTAAATTATTTGCTTGCTTACTCTGATAGGCGGGGCCCACACTTAATATTATGTGAAAGAGAGAGCTAACATGACATTTGGGTCTGGGGGCATTTTTCTCATACAACATGGTCAACAGGTTTAGCATGGCAATAACGATGTCTAATGGCATTTTTGAGCAAACATATAATGGAATGATGGCAGTTTTGAGATATCTAATGACATTTTATGCAAACATTTCACGAAATGATGGCATTTTTTAGCAGTTGTAACTTTTAATGGCAAAACTGAGTAGTGGGACACAACTAGTGACATAAATGGTAAAAACCTAAATCTTGAGCACATCATGCCCCCAACGCTCCACTTCTGCAAATCCCCATCACATGTTCACACCATCGCATAAGAAAACCAAATCGACAATTACATTGGGCCCATCCAAATCTATGTTGTCACTCCAAAAAGCTAAGAACAATTCATCATGCAATCGCCGCTAGCAAAACACAACTCCACAATGACAGCTCAACCGGGCTATGGCTCTGTCACCTTGTACAGGATGGATGAGCATGAGAGAATAACCCAAATGATAAATCGACATCGTCGTGGCTTGTTTATCTACAATATCTCATAGAATTGCGCGAGGTGTGATATATCAGACATATATATCCCCTTTTTTATCTCTACCAAGAAAGGCACGTGATGTAGATTTATATAGGCACCGCTCGCTGCCAAGGTCACCTAAAGGGGAGTAGCTCTCACTCACTTTGTGTTTTGGTAGGCATGCCAAACAGATGAGTTGCATGCATGCATGGTTGGAGCATGACCCAACATGCAGCAATGTTCTTTTCTTTTCAATTTTTACCCTTCTTCTGTTCTTCACCTGAAGCACACACTCTTTCTGTTTGTTGTTTCTAGAAGCACACAGTCTTGACATGAGGTTTATAACATTTTTAGTCTTAGTTCCGATCAATATCAACATATACTCCATAACTGACCTTGACGCTAAAGCCAAGCCAAAAGCCCAAATTATATAGTTTTGTCCAATCTGCATATGAATGGGAACCACTGAACTACACACACACTCACGCCCATTTGTCCAAATAACATACATCACCATGTAATAATGTTGAGTATTTGTAGGGATCAACCCTAAACATATGAGCTACAAATCACTGCACCGTACAACAACAATTTTATTGTTTTTTACTCTCTTCATTTGATGGGCAATGCGCCCCAAGTGTGGCGCTAAGATTTGTTGTTCAGAAAATTTGAAAATCATATTTTAAAGTTTCATAAAATTCTGAAAATAATATGCATGATCATTGAAATGTATGCTACATTTTTGTAAATTTTAATGATCAAATATGATTTTCTGTGAGCTGTATAAAAAAATAAAATCAGATAATTTTGCTAGAAACACTTTCTTTTGTAGCTTGAAACATAGCGTATTTCATCATGAAAATTTACGGAGATAGTATACATCCCTAAGTTCGTGTCTAATTTTTCAGAATTTTTTGAAACTTTAATATAAGGATGTATTTTTTAAAAAATATGGCTGCATGGAGCCCAGGATCCAAAAGCTGTTTCTAGTAATTGTGCTTGAATTAAGCACTATGGGCCTAATTAAGGCATGTTAACACTTAATTTAACAAGACAATTATTTTTTTCAATGGTAAAATAAACTTGATTGTAAATAATTGTAGTTTATAGGTATTGCGTAAAGCAAACACACTAAACGCGTCATAATTATAGAAAAAGGGGGTCTGGCATAATCAATTACATTTATAACCGCAATACAGAAGGACCTCGGAATCTCTTATGCAAATTTGTATTACAAGTTTACAACCAAGAGCCTAATCTACATTTTCTAATAAGACTGAAAGCTAATAAGTTTAACAGGAAGTCTGAGAACTAATCTACGGGGCTTAAGGACTTAAATATGAAGTATGTATAAGTTGAGGGCTGGAATGCAAGTATCTCTCATATCAGGGTATTAAACATAGAAACACATGTGCTAATATGTAAGTCTGAGAAAATACGTTGGCTAATTGAGTGCCACGTCGGCACGAACACCTTAATGGGCACGCCGAAGCCGTAGCCTTGAGTCAGGTGTCGTTGGAGGCGTTGGTGCATACCAGGGCTCGCTTGGGCTGAAGCCTGCACTACAAAAAAATACACTTCCGTGATGATACGTGTTTGTCACAGTAGGTCGCGTTTTCTGTCATGCATGTACATCCATGATGATTTTATGACAGAATCAAGATAATCATACCTGTGCTGTCGTAGAAGTGTTCCATGACATTACCAAAATTATCATCACGGAAGTGTCCACTTCCATGATAATAAATTGCGCGTCACAGAAGTGCTTTCATCAAGGGTGACCGACACGTGGCATGCACCGTAACGGAAAGCCGTTAAGCTATCGGGTCGGGTTTTGGATCCGATAACCCGTTAACATCCCCGACCAATGGGGATTTTCCACGTGTAAAATCATCATTGGCTGGAGGAAACACGTGTTGGCTCATCATTGGGACATATGTCATCAACTCACTAGACAGAAGGCGCCTATGATACGTCGACACGTGGCACGGCCCAACAGTGGCCCATTCCTGTGAAAAGGCCGGCCCGTTTGACTTGGTCAAAATCTGGTGGACCGGCTCATGGAAAGCCTGTTAACGGCCTGTTAGCATATAGCCCATTTACAACCCGCTAACCCAAGGCCCGTTACGCCCTATGCGAATTAGGCCCAGTAGCATCATCTGGGCCATCCAATATGATTCCAGACCGTTTTACTTACGGCCCATGTATGGCCCATGACGTCTTCGGCCCATATGAGGCCCTTTGTAACTCTTGGCCCATTAGCGGCCCGTCTTTGGCGGCCCGTAATAAACAGTGTATTACTTTACAACGATTAACGGCCCGCGGTGAAACTGGCCCGTAATGAACAGTGTAACACTTTATACCCATTAACAGGCCGTTATTCCGTTGGGCGTTTCCAAATTAAGTTAACTTTCGCCTTCCGAGGGCCCATTTATTCTTGGGCTCATTTGAAGCATTCGGTTACTTACGGCCCGTTACTGTCATTTTCTGCTTGTGGGCCAAATTTAGCCCGTCGTTACAGTCAGCCCGTTTGTGGTCCGTTAGTCTGTTGGGCCATTTTCATAGCATCACCAGATACGGCCTATTAACGGCCCATTATGGTCAGCCCATAAAACGTACGATTTCCATTATAGGCCCGTCTATGACCCATTAAAGGGTCGTACAAGACCCATAAATGAGTCGGCGGCCCATGGATCCTAAGTGACGTAGAAGGCCCATGGGTCCTACGTGACGTAGAAGGCCCATGGATCCTACGAGACGTAGAAGGCCCATGGATCCTACGAGACAAAGAAGGCCCATGGATCCTACGAGATGTAGAAGGCCCATGGATCCTATGATACGTAGAAGGCCCATGGATCCTACGACCCGTGAAGGGCCATGGTCGAGTGAGTTGGCCCCCGTTTGAACGATATAGCATATTCAAAGAATTATCCTACTTAATACTATCACCTCTAAAAAGCATACACTATACAACAAAGAGATCAAGGCATAGAAAGGTAGAATAATCCTACACTATACAATAAAGAAATTACAGCCGATTATACCCACTGGGCATTATGGTTCGCACGGTGATAATAAAGCATACACAAACAGCAAATTACATACACTTTGGCAAATACAGCTCACACATCATGGACGCCAGCATCAACTTAACTCCATTTGAACTATAATCTCTTCAGAAAATAGGATTGGCTGGATTCAGATAGCACACATTTCAGTCTGCAAAATCTCCAATTCCTTCATGGTTACCTCGGTGTCTTGTTTCATTTTTTTGACTCCTGCATCTAATACCTGCATGTCCAGTCTCAACTTGTTGATTATACGTTGGCAATCATGTACATGTTGTCTTGCCACCTCTAGTTGATGCTCGAGAACATCAGCACATTCCAATTTCAATCCATAATCATTCGGTGACGGCCATGCGGCACTGCTTGCAGATTTTTGTGTTGATGTCACTTCATCCTGAAATGTTTCTGTAAGTACACATGAGTAGGGCAAAAATATAGTTACAACAATGAAGCGAACAAGACACTATTTTGTACTACATGGAAAAACAGGACTAACAATTATGTTACACGTCACTTTCACAAAAAAATGTTACACGTCATGAAGCATAAGCAGGTGATATTTTAAAAATTATAAAAAAGATAGTCTGTGCAGCCTGCATACAGAAATCCCTCTTAGCTCACTAGAGGAGCATGATGTTGGGGCCCAATCGAAAACACATACAAGTTACAAATTTAGACATCACGTTGCGTATAAGTAAGCAAGCAGTTGGCCATTCTGTACCTCAATTAAAGTCTTAGGGAGCATAATGAACAACAGATGGTTTCATACAAACATACTACAACAGGCAAAACTATGCAATCATTAGCGTAGTATAAACTAGATTGTGAGCCTCATGCAATAATAGTTGGTTAATAGACTTCAAAGCTTCAGGCACACTTCGGCAGAGTAATTAAATGGTTTGGCCTTTAATTATGTCAACTAATAGTGATACAAGTACCGAACATCAGGCATGATTATTTGGGCATCTCATTAAGTCAGGACAAATAAAGCAATTGAAAAGTGAAAATTAACTATGCCTGAAACAAACAAGGAATTGAACTGTTGAGTTGCATACAGTGACTTTCCTTAGCAGGTTGAAGAGGCTCAGTGTAGCTCCTACTTCTCTTGCAAGGCTCCTTCCTAACATCTTGTACTTGGAAATCCTCAATCTTATCTTCATTGCACCCCCTCTGCAAGGTGATACAAACTAGTTACTCGTCTCCTTGGAAGATAAATATGCATACTTTCCAGTCTGTGAACACAAAGGGATGAGATTATAACAAAACAACACCACATAATGAAACATGTCGCATCTCTTGCACTTGCACACAATGAAATGAGAATTTACTATGTCTGCACTATGTAAAAACTAGGCATACCTTGAACTGGATCTCCAGTACTCTTGGAGAGCCCTCTTGTAGTGTACAGCCAAACCTTTATGTCACCTATGAGTTAGACAAGGCCCCACTACAGCAACCCTTAGTGTTTAAATCGTTGACAAGCTCTGTTAGAGTGTTAGGTCAAGAACAGCAAGTAGTCAAAGCAAACAGTCCTAGTATGGCTGGCTGATGCAAACAAGCAATTGAACAGATGTGTGAGCAAATCTTACATATCAAGAAAAGGAGCAAAGAAGGAGGCTTAAAGACCATCACTTGGTGACCCAGATTTAAGGGGCATTTAAACATCATGTGCAACGTATGAACTAACATAAACATTGCATATTCCAGATTCTACAAAGGAATGCACATGTATTAGGTTATGCCATGTATGATGATGCCTAAATGTATACGAGATAGCGAGGCGGGAGTGATTCATCATTGCACGCACAATTGAATTGTAGGTTAAGGGCCGATTCGATTCCGCCTTTTGTGGCATATTGTCAAAATAAGCCATAAAAGATGTAAAGAAGTCATTTTTGAGTTATGGGCTTGGGCTTAAATAATTTCGCTTTGGAGGGGGTGTTTGGGTAGAACCTCACTAAAAATTGAAGGAAGGGAATAGTGAAATGACTCTGTTGTTCCGCCTATATTACACTCAAAAGCATAGCTACGGCCCCGTGTCACACGACCCTCAAGTAAAACAAACACGCAAGCATTCATTGCTCGCCGCTTGCATCTCCTCTCCCTTTCCCTCTACCTCGATCCCCACTGCAGCACTAGGGTTCCTCCAGCGAGCCGTCGCCACTGGTCCCATCTGGCCTGGTCCTCGATGATGCTATGTCCAGCTAGGCTACATGGCCGGCGGGTAGAGGCAAATCTCCCTGACTGCTGCTCCCTCTGGCGCCGCCCCTCATTCTCATGGTCTCCAGCAGCTGCTCCATTGTGGTTCGTCCAATGCACTACTCCAGCGGGCGCTGCACAACTACGGCTGATTCCACACTGCGGCAGAAGGCACCTTATTCCCCCTCCCCTCCTCCCAGGCCATGGCCTTGAGGTGCTGTTGAAGGATGAGCTCATCCAAGAAGGTGAGGATCTCCTCTGATTTTTTGCCAAATTTTCATTCTGATCCACTATACGGTGAATTGCTATGAGCTGCTTCTGCTACTGCTATATGATGCATTGCTATGAGTTGCTCCTGCTGGTGCTATATGATGAATTGCTATG
Organism: Aegilops bicornis; assembly: GCA_021605145.1. Classification (NCBI taxonomy): domain Eukaryota; kingdom Viridiplantae; phylum Streptophyta; class Magnoliopsida; order Poales; family Poaceae; genus Aegilops; species Aegilops bicornis. The sequence continues at coordinate 564,882,292 of CM038673.1, read as the reverse complement.
AGCAGCTGCTGCTGTATGATGAGTTGCTATGAGCTGCTGCTTCCGCTATATGATGAATTGCTATGAGCTGCTGCTGCTGCTATATGATGAGTTGCTACAAGCTGCTCCTGTTGTTGCTATACGATGAATTGCAATGAGCTGCTCCTGCTGCTGCTATATTATGACTTGCTATGAGTTGCTCCTACTGCTGCTATATGATGAATCGCTATGAGCTGCTCCTGCTACTGCTATATGATGAATTGCTATTAGCTGCTGCTGGTATATGATGACTTGCAGACTGTTGCTGCTGTATGATGAGTTGCTATGAGCTGCTGCTGCTGCTATATGATGCTTTCAGTTGGTGCTGCTATACGATAATAACCAGCCACATGGACCATCGAATTTCAATAAATAATTGTTCTTCATTTAAATGTGGGTCATGCGTTCTTCGTTTAAATTAGGCAATGGGATCTCTATGGAAAACATTGACCAAAGTAGATTGTGCCAAGTAGATGGTATCTTTGTATTTGCATTTTGAGCAAATAGTGATGATCTGTTTTCCTATCATATTAATTCGTGACCTTTGGGTTCAATTTTTGATGTTTGCAAGTCAAATTAATTTCCATATGGGCAGCAAAATGAAAAATATATAATGCAATCTAGACTTTCCACTGATCATACCAAAGATAACCTAAAAACTCAATCAAAAGAATTGGTTGACTTATTACATGGAGCTTATATTCACAGGTGCTTATTTTCTTAGGATAACTCGTAATAACTGTCCCTAAGAAACTTGGCTAATAGAACTGGCATACAAATAACATGTCATGATGACTACAATGGAGGAGTGACGTACCATAGCACACTGTATAGGCTCACCGCTGCCTCTCCTTTTTTTGCGATGTTCCATGAAATTGCCACATACATCTTGTACTTTTTCATTGTGTAACCCTATCTGCAAGTTGACACGGCTAATTTCAGACATCTCTACATGATACTACATTGCATATCCCTTGCGCATATTTAAACCACCAATTAACAATTGTGTGCGTACCATAAACTAGCCATGACTCTGTATGCTGGACTAGCAGGCACTCTAAGGGAGCCTAATTAGTGCACTGGAATTCCTACATGCCACCTACGATTTTGTGTAATGTACTGCCCCTGTTCGTAAATGTACATCTTTGTAGAGATTCCAGTATGGACCACATACATATGTATATAGATGCATTTTTGAGTGTAGATTCACTCATTTTGCTCCGTATGTAGCCTATAGTGGAATCTCTAGAAAGACTTATATTTAGGAAGCAGGTATGAGGTAGTATCATGTATGACATCTACATATCTAATTTAGCAGCCAGTAGTAGAAATCATTGTCTGCACAAAGGATTACTGGTCGAAAATCCTAGCAAAGCACGCTGGCAGGCATAGAACAATACAAGAGAGAGAGAGACACGCTTACAAGATCATAGCAATGCCTTAGTCCAGGATCTTGGTTGGACAAGCTGTTAGATCCAGAAGAAACATCGTCCTTGTAGTTTTTGCCAGCTGCATAATAGGTAACAGCGACCGGTTAGTATATTTGAAGTACATCAGGCAGGTGATGCTGGATGGGTTTAAAGGTGACAAGTACCTAGGCCGTGGCGGGTGCTTGGCATCTCTCCAGACGGTGGGAATCAGGTTAGAAACTTCGAGGGTGATGACACTGCGCTGGCTGTCGGAGTCCGGTAAGGAGATCTAGAACCTTCGAGTAGGGTGTTTGTGGAGCGGCTCCGGTAGGGTGGACTACGGTGTGGGCGAAGCGGATCTGTGGCCGTGGACGAGGGCGTAGGTGAAGCTGCTCCGGTGGTTGGGTTAAGGATGGTGTCGACGACGCGGATCTGCGTTCGTGGACGAGGCGTCAGAAGCTGCTTCGGTGGTTGGGTTAAGGATGGTGTCGACGATGCGGATCTGCGGCCGTGGACGGGCGCGTCGGTTGCTCCGGTGGTTGGGTTAAGGGTGGTGTCGACGATGCGGATCTGCGGCCGTGGACGGGGCGTCAGAAGCTGCTCCGGTAGGTTGGATGAGGGTGCGAGGAAGCGGATCTGAGGTCGTGGACTTGTGAGTTGGCAAAGCGGCCCCGGTAGGGTTGAGAATGGTATAGGCGAAGCTACTCCGGTAGGGTTGACGATGGTGTCGGCGAAGCGGCTCCGGTAGGGTTGAGGAAGGTGTCGGTGAAGCGGCTCCAGTAGGGTTGAGGAAGGTGTCGGCGAAGAGGATCAGAGGCCGTCGACGGGGGCGTCGGTGGGGCGGCTCCGGGGGGTGGGGAGTACGAATGAGCCGTTGCAGATGCGCGGCGGTTGACGAGAGTACCGGCGAAGCAGATCCGGCTCCGTGGACAAGGCCGGCACTGAATGGGTTATGGTACAGTGGTGGATGAGCAGTCTACTTGTTTCTAGTGGAGGTGGGAGGGGTAGATGCGGCCGCAGAAGCAGATCCGGCGAGGTGGACGCCTTGTTGGCGATGAATGGGCTATAATGCACGGTGGATGAGCAGTCTAGGGTTTCGAGAGGGAGGGATAAAGGGCGATGAAGTACGGACGGCGTGATGTAAGATGCTCTGGTGCTGTGGAGTTAGTCGTTTTTGCGGGAGGGGGAGAGGAAATGGGGGTGCCATGTAGTGGGGGGAACCGGAAGTTACCAAAGCAGCCCCGACCTATCATGTAGATGAGGGCGGTATTGTAATTGTTGGTCTCCTTGCACCAAGGACAAAAGGGGGATTTCGCATGCTAAAGACTAAGGTGGCGGAAATTTAGAAGGAGGCGGGAGATTTTGCCGCCCGTGGGATCGTTCGTATCCAGTTTCAACTAATTTTGGACCGTGCTAGCGGGAAGGTCATGCTAGACTGTGTACAGGGGCACGCGTCAACAGTTAATAACTGGTGTGAAGTCCACCCCAGAAAAAAAGACAATAACTCGGGATGATAACTTGGACGTTCACACGGGCGCGGCCAATCGTACGGCTGTAGTGGCGCGTTCACAAAAAAAGGGATCAAACGCTCAGCCTATGTATTTCTCGTGTAAATAGATAATTTAGTGCCATTGGTTATTTACTTTAAACATAATGCATTGACGTGTTAGTGTAGAGGCGCACAAAAAGAAATGGATATTGTAGTTAGCTACTTAAAAGTGTTACCTCACATGATTACATAGCCTCCATTTCATAAATTGCGTACCCGTTGAATTCATATATGAATATTACATATATTACTTCCAAGTAGAAACTTAAATCATCTAAGACTAATGAATTTGAATGCAAGAGTAACAATGGTGCATGTACATGATAGCTACATTGGTTGTTTGAAGAAACATCACTGTAACTTTGGCATGCACAACTGAAAAGGTTTATTTAAATAGAAAAATGTGATATGTGAGTGTCCAATCTTTATAGCGTTGAATCGATATTGTACCTTTGGCCACGATACGAAGTAGATATTGACTTATGTTCAAGCGATGCACGTCCACGATCGCTAGATAGTGATACGTGAATGAATTGTGCAATCTCTCTCACACGCATACATATCTCATTTCCACAGGCATCGAGAATCACACACGCGAACTTCAGATATTTATCTCCCTCCGTCGAGTTAAATTAAATCTTTCTACCCGTCCTACAAGTCTCTCACACGAAACACACACGCTCTTTATGTCTAACACGCCCACCCCTTTAATTCCGCCCACCCACAGCCACTATTGTCTCAAAGTATAATAATGTCTCTCACACATATGCTATCTACCTATCCCTTAATATAGCTAGATATGTGTCACACAAACTCGTTCTCCCTACTAGCAAGATGCCCATGCATTGCACGGAACATCAAGATGCATTTGTATGAGAAGTTTATCTTGTGGGAGAAAAGGATGAACGAGGGAATGCCTTATTTGCAAATGCGGAGAGGGGTGTGGGTATATTTTTGCAAAATTGCCATATTTTCCTTCCTGTCCATCGGATATAAATCGGATGGCCTATATTGCAGGATGGCAGGAACACCATCATCACCAACTCTGTTTTTTATAAGAGTAGAGATATGTGAGTGTCACTGCCCCCCCCCCCCACACACACACACCCACACTTCCCAACACCGAAGGAGTAGGGTGACACCTCAATCTTGATACTAATCTATCGACTGGCTTCTCTCTCAAACATATACACACACACACTACCCGACATCGAAGGAGTAAGGTGACACCTCGATCATGATACTAATCTATCGACTGGATTCTCTCTCAAACTGTAACATCCCAAATTTCCCATTTGGAATGTTTTACAATTATAGCTAAGCATCTATGCATTATTGTTTGAATTGAGTGGCATTTGATTTATTTCAGATTGCCAAGCCCATGACTGAGCTGTTGAAGAAGGACGCCAAGTACATTTGGACCGAGGATTGTGAAGCCAGTTTCCAGGAATTGAAGAAACGTTTGGTTACAGCCCAGTGCTGATTTTGCCAGACATACACAAGGATTACCAGGTATATTGTGACGCTTCCCGCCAGGAGTTCGGAGGAAATCTTGATGCAGGAAGGAAAAGTTGTAGCTTATACCTCCGCATAGCTACGACCTCACGAGATGAATTACGCCACACATGATTTGGAGTTAGAAGCCGTAGTGCATGCACTCAAGACCTGGAGACATTTCCTTATCGGAAATAGTTGTGATGTTTACACAGATCATAAGAGCTTGAAGTACATTTTCACGCAGAAAGAGTTGAACCTCAGGCAGAGGAGATGGCTAGAGTTAATCAAGGACTATGACATGAGATTGCATTACCACACAGGAAAGGCTAATGTTGTAGCAGATGCCTTGAGCCGTAAGAGTTATGTGAACACTCTTACAGCGGGAGGATTACCCCAGGAGTTAGTCGATGGCCTCAGAGATCTCCGACTGGAGATAGTTCCAAGAGGATATGTTGCAGCTCTGGAAGTTCAGTCCACCTTGACCGAAAGAATTCGTGAAGCACAGAAGTCGGACAAGGAAATTGATGAGATAAAGAAAAGGATGAATGAAGGAAAAGCTAAAGGGTTTCGTAAGGATGAATACGGAGCTATATGGTACGAGGATCATATTTATGTACCCAATGATCCCGAAATTAGGAAGCTAATTCTTCAGGAGGCTCATGATTCACCGTATTCGATTCACCCCGGTAACACCAAGATGTATCTGGATTTGAAGGAAAGTTTACGGTGGATGTGTATGAAGAAGGATATTGCTGATGCACGTAGCAATATGCGATGTTTGCCGCCAGTAAAGGCGGAACATCGAAGCCAGCAGGTTACTTCAACCCTTGCCGATTCCCGAGTGGAAATGGGAAAAACTTGGAATGGATTTTATCACAGATTACCCAGACCCGTTCAGGTTATGATTCCATCTGGGTAGTGGTTGATCGATTGACCAAGGTAGCTCATTTCATTCCCGTGAAGACTACCTATACCAGCGCTAAGTTAGCCAAGATATACATGACCAGGATCGTATGTCCGCATGGAGTTCCGAGGAGTATCGTGTCGATAGAGGAACACAATTTACCTCAAAGTTTTGGAATCGCTTGCATGAAACTTTGGGTGCGAGGCTGGAGTTCAAGATGACTTTTCATCCATGAGAGCAGATGGACAGACCGAGAGAGTCAACCAGATCCCGGAGGACATGTTGAGAGCTTGTGCGCTAGACTATCGATCTAGCTGGGATGATAATTTGCCATACGCTGTGAGTTCTTGTACAATAACAGTTATCAGACCAGTCTGAAGATGGCCCCTTTTGAAGCTCTATACGGAAGAAGGTGCAGAACACCATTGCTGTGGGATGGTGTTGGAGATCGAAAACTTTTCGGTCCCGATCTTATCAAAGATTCCGAAGAGAAAGTCAAGCTGATTCGAGATAGGCTCAAGGTGGCTCAATCGAGGCAGAAGAGTTATGCCGACGATAGCAAGGAAGTAACATACTGAGCGGGGAGACGGGCATATCTTCGTGTGTCCCCACTTCGTGGAATCAAGAGGTTCGGTGTTAAAGGAAAGTTAGCACCCGGTTCATTGGCCCCTACAAAATCCTCGAGCGTCGTGGAGAAGTTGCTTACAAGTTGGAATTGCGGAAGGATTGTCCGGAGTTCACGATGTCTTCCGTGTTTCTCGGTGAAGAAATGCCATGCCGAGATGGCCGATATTCCGTTGAGAGACACGGTGCCCCTAGAGGCCATACAGCTCGACAAAGTGATCTCGACTTATGACGAGAAACCCGTCCGAATTCTCGAGGCTGCGAACAGAGTCACCCGCAGCAAGATCATCAAGTTTTGCAAGGTCTTTGTGGAGTCATCATTCCGAGGAGGAAGCCACCTGGGAGCGAGAAGAAGACCTCCGCCGAGACCACCCGCACCTATTTGCTAGCCAACCCGAATCTCGAGGGCGAGATTCATCTTAAGGTGGGTAGGTTTGTAACATCCCAAATTTCGCATTTGGAATGTTCTACAATTATAGCTAAGCATCTATGCATTATTGTTTGAATTGAGTGGCATTTGATTTATTTCAGGCTTTGAGTTTGTGGAATTTGAATTCAAATTGGCAGTTGAAATTTATTTCAAAACAATGCCTGACAAATACTTGAGAAAAAGTATGAGAGGAGTAAACATGACACTCCAAAAATGTCAGATGAAAAATGTTGCCAAAAAGTTTGAATTCAAATCTGATTTTATTTGGGATTTTTAGAAAATGTTTTTTTTAAGTTTGAGTTTTGCCCCTGGAAAAATGTCCAAGTTGTAGGGTAAATTCCCCTGATCATTTTGATATATATATATGTCCTATATAAAAATATATATTATGTACATTCCTCCTCTCCCTAAATTCAAAAAAAAATAAGAAAAGAAAACCCCAGGCGCCAGCCAGGCCAACCGGCCCAGCCAGCGGGCAGGCGCAGCCCACCCGCGCCCGAGCCGGCCCACGCCCGAGCCGCCGCGCCTGAACTCCCTCCCCCTCGGTCGCCCGCTCGCTCACCCCCCTCTCTCTCACGCTGACGCGCCGGCCCCACCCGCTCTTTCCCCTCGCCCACGCCACGCCGTCGTCACCCGAGCCGCCGTCGCCGCCGACCACCGCGGTAAGCCACCGGAGCCCCCTCCGCCGTCCGATCTAAAATCTAGGGTTTAGATTAGATCCCCCGAAGGGGTATGTTTTATTTTAAAAAGCCGGTTTTAGTTACGGTTTATTTTGGTTTAGTTAGCGGTTTAGTTTAGACCGGCCCGATCGGGTTATTTTCAGTTAGCCGCGAGAACGTTTAAATTATTTGACGCCTGAGCGTTAGATAGGCCCGTAGCGCTAGTTTTTCTTTTTTTAGTTTTATTTTCGTTTCTGTTTTTAACAGAATAGTTTCAGTTTTGTAAAATCCATATCTTTTAGGTTACTTAATATTTTTAATTGATTCTTTTTTTGTTAGTTTGGAAATTTGTTGTAGTTTCTGTGGAAAATATGTTTGGCCATGTTTAAATTATTAGAAATTGTTTTATTTTAGTTTTAGACAGATTAGTAATTCTGCTATAAAATGAGTTAGGATTATTTTATTTTAGTGATTCTTTTTGTCACTGCTTTGTTTTGACTTTGCCTAGCAGTAGGGATTTATTTGGGTATTTTAGATTTAATAAAAAATAGTTTTAGTCAAAATCATGTATTTCTTGTTTATTTAACTAGCTACTGTTTTCCTATTGTTTTATTTAGTAAATAATTTTATTTTTACTATGTTATAGTTTGTTTTAGATTAGTTTCTGTAGCTACAGAGGATGAACTTTTATTTACAGTAGAATAAAATTTTTATTTTATTTTTCTTTGCTAGGATTGTTATAGGCATAATAGGAGTTCTATAATAGCTTTTGATGTGATTCTTTTTGCTCCTAGTTTATATGATGTTTTCCCTTCTATTAGTTAGCAAAACCCATGCTTAGGTTCTGTTAAGAAAAGTTTTAGTTGTGTAAAACTATTTCTTAGTTGTTGCTTGATGTGGTGAAAAACTTGATTTGTTTTCTCCGAGTTTTCTTTGGATTTTGGTTTGAGTGCTTGGGTGTTTTACTTCCAACTTGATGTTATGTTATATTGTGCCATACTTATTTGTGCTATTGTTTGACTCGATATAATATCCGGAGTGCTAAGCCTGCTATTACGAGTCCCTAGCTTTCGAGGACCGTCAGCCAGGCAAGTCATTTGATCATGATTTCTATTACAATACCTATGATTTTATTGCATTAGAATTATACCTCCCCACCATGCATGTAGTAGGAGAATTTTTAAGTTATGTTCTTGAGTAGTATCATGAGGTAGGATGAAACCAATTCCCCTTGTTACCATGGCCGGGGCCGAAGTAGTTTAATTTTGCTATGCTCGTGAGCGGGGTTGGTTGAGTGATTCATAAGGGAGATGTGAGAGTCAAGATGATGACAACCCCATGACTTCAAGCTCAAGATGGACTTCAAAATTCACTCTTGGGTGGAGGACGGTTGACGAGCACCTGGAGAACCCAAAGTTGGCCGTGATGCATGGAGAAGCGCCATGACATCTTCTTGAAAGCTTCACCCAGCCACGAAGAGGCGGATGGATACCCCATTGACGGAAGCTTACATGCAGCCGCAAGCCATTATGGGCTCTGGCTTGGTCGACCCTAGGTGTGACTCTGGCCGGACGGTGCTACGAGATGTAGAAGAACGGTAGGATTGGATGGGCACCGGCAGTGGCCCAGAGGAACTCTTCGGAAGACCATGTTTCGTTCGTCCCGTCTTCAAACACCAGGAAGTGTGAAGACTAAAAGGAGGGAACGATTCTTGCGGGTAAAGTGCGCAAACCTCTGCAGAGTGAAGATCTAATCGGTTAGCCGTGTCCCCGGTTACGGACAGTTTGAGCCTGTGGAACTTGGAGTATTTCGGATATCTCAACAGCGAACTTAATAAATTAATTGAGGGGTTTATTTAATAATTTGGAATGAGACATTGGTTGGCGGAACCATCTCAATAACTACCAACATTTTGTAGTATTTGCAAAAAAGTCCTTGCTGTAGGGAAAAACTGGCTTTTTCATAAAACAATGAAACTTAGAGCCCCACAGCCAAATTGCATATAGTGTTAGAAATTTTATTGTTGTTCTCTCTTTGACTTGCGGCATATTCAAAATGCTGACCTACGGCTGCAACGTCTTATGTTGCGGAGGAGTTTTCCGATCAGGAGTGAGGCTACGATCCACGCTCGGCGATTGCCCTATGGAGTCGGATGGACTCGCTATTAAATCTCGCTTCCAGCTTTGTTTAGTTTATTTCTCATGAGTTGGCCTTGGCGAATTTATTCTATTGTAATAAAGACTCGATATGAGAATCGTGTAATAAATTCAGGTGTGATTGAACTTTGAATCTTTTCATCAATGTACTGTGTGTGCCAGCATGATCTTGGGATGGTACAGCTACACAGAGACTTGACCGATTTTGGGTCGGATCGCTACACAAACACACACACACACACACACACTCGCTAGTTGTGCCTCTATGCCTACCGCGCACACTCTCGATACGTCTTTCTCTCCCCCCCCCAACTATGACAGCAGAAGGGTGACAACTCGATCTGATCATAATCTGTCAATTGGTTTCTCTCTCAAACATTGTGTCTCGGTGCCTCGCTCGGTAGCCCCCTCGATCTGTAGACTTCTCACGCGCGCACAGTTGTAGTGACGATGATGCTGAACCCAGTGTGCCTTGTTTTTACTAGCCTCATGTGATAGTTTTCACCCTGTTCATTTCTGACTTCTCTCTGATTTTCAACATTCTAGATGGCCGCCGAGTTCACCCCAGTTCTGCTACCGGAGTTTTGCCAGCCAGATGAGATGATGCCTCTCGGCAAGAAGCTGGTTCAGATCGTGAAGAAGCTGAAGATTGCTCTGCCCTCAATCACCGGGAAGCCTACCAATGCACTTCCGACGGATACCCGCTTCTGAGATTAAGGTGCACATTCCAGGAGGACCTTCGGAGGACATTCAGAGCCCATTGACTTTGAGTTTACCGATTTCGGTTGGATTCTCGGAAGAGACATGGCGATATATCGTGCACTTGGACATCTCCGAGAAGAGTACAGAGGCGAGCTCGACCCATCAGACCTCGCCATGATTTCTCGCAGAGCTAGGAATGGAGATATCATCCGCATCGTGAAGGGCGACTCCATTCTCTCATATGTCCAAGACTTGGAGAGTCTCCTCAGGAGGGAAATCCAGACTCGCCGTAACGCGAAGGTACACAGGAGGCTGTTGTTCCGTGAACTGGAACTGGAGGAGAAAGCACACGCGGATTTCCTTGACCATGAAGAAGAAATCAAGGATTTCATGGAGAGAGTCGACAAGCTGAAGATGGATGTTGCCGCATTAGAGGAGAAGATGGACCTGGGAGAAGACCTTTTTCCGACTGGAGATGACGGACCCGTCGTGAGCAATGACCAGGATTATGAAGAGAGCTCCACCGAAGGAAGCCGCAAGAGGAGGCGCCACACCAGAGGACGCCGCACCGGAGGACGCCGCACCAGAGGACGCAGGGATAATTGATGAAGACATTTAGTCGACCACCATGTTATTTTATTTTTCCGTCGATCAGTTAGGCCGTTATTTTCGATTAGTCGTGAGATTTTGCAATCCGAGATTGAACCATGTTTGAGATGATTGAATAAATGATTGGTGTGATTATGATTGTGCATTCATATGGGTAGTGATATTTTCTCATTAGACCCTTGTTCTATTCTAATTTTCTCATCCACTCCAAAACACGAGATGCCTCCCGGATGTGACCCCGGTTTCAACTTTCCGCGGAGCTCACCCGGTGATCCAGCGATAGAATGCCCTTATGCAGATGCTCTTCCGAACCGAACAACAACAACAACAACAACAATCCACCGCCACCACCCCTGTTGACAACTTGACCCGCTTCCTAAGGCTGAATCCGCCCGGTGTTCTCTAGCAGACCTTGAGCCGATTGTGGTCGATGATTAGCTCCGCAAGGTCGGAAGGAGTTAGCCCTTCTTTGGATGCACAGATGCAGAGAAGGTGCACTTTGCCGCACATCGGCTTGATGGACCTGCAGCCTCTTGGTGGGAGAACTACACCGCCACTTATCCCATCGCCACCATCACGTGGGATCAGTTCCAAGCGCTTTCCGCACCGCTCATGTCTCATTTGGAGCCATGAGTCTGAAGAAGCGTGAGTTCCGCAACTTACGCCAGGGGAACCGTACTGTGGGGCAGTACGTGGATGAGTTCAGCAAATTAGCTCGCTATGCCCCGGATGATGTGGCCACAGATGCCGCAAAGAAGGAAAAGTTTCTCGAGGGACTCAATGACGAGCTGGGAATGCATCTAATGGTGGCTACCTTCAACAACTACCAGGAGCTGGTAGACAAGGCCACCATACTTGAAGGCAAGCAGCAGCAGATTGATAGCCGCATAGCGGAAGTATGGCCAGGGAAGTACAACTCTGAGCTCAGCGAAGCCCGTTATGCCCCATACTCGGGAGGACATACCCATCACACCCATGGAGGACATAACCATGGAGGGAATGGGAACAACCGCAACCACAACAACAAGTCAGGCAATGGAAACGGCAATGGCAACCAGCATTGTCCTGCCCCGGTTCAGAAGGATCTGAGTCACATCACCTGTTTCAAGTGCCAGAAAACAGGGCACTATGCCACCGACTGCCCGAAGGCCAAGCAGAGGAATGGAAACGACAATGGAAGCTCAGCAAAGAAGCCCAACCCTTTTCCTCATGCTCAGGTGAACCACATTGACGTGGAGGACGACTATGATCAGCCCGGTTTTGTGGTTGGTAAGTTTTATTAAATTCACATCCAAAGTATTGGTACTCTTTGATTACGGTGCAACGCATTCATTTATATCAAGGGTAGTTGTGGAAAAATGCAGGTTGCCCACTAGAACCCTTAGAATCCCTCTTCACGTCGATTCGCAGAGGAGAAATGATGGCGGGCTTAGGCTGTCATGCAACCCTTAACATCGGAAACAATAAATTTCCCGCAGACCTCATAGTATTGGAAAACCAGACCTTGGAAGTAATCCTAGGAATGGATTGGTTGACGAAGGTTGAAGGAAACATAGGCATGCCCATAAGACGATTCTGCTCACCACTCCGGGCGTAAGAGGATCAAGTATGTATCCGGGCGTATCCCGATGAAGGATCAGTGAATTCCCTCACGGGAGTTGTTCAGAGGAAGTGCCGATGGTGCAAGATTTTCCCGATGTGTTTAGGAGGAATTACGAGTATGCCACGGACAGACATTGAATTTCTGATTGAGTTATTGCCCGGCACAACCCCAATATCCAAGAGACCCTATCGGATGCCCCCGAACGAATTGGAAGAGATCAAAAAGCAAATTAATGAGCTATTGGAGAAGGGATATATTCGGCCAAGCTCATCACCTTGGGGATCCCCAGTTCTTTTAGTAGAGAAGAAGGATGGAACCCTGAGAATGGTTGTGGATTATCGTTCCTTGAACGACGTGACCATCAAGAACAAGTACCCTCTGCCGATGATTAATGATCTATTTGATCAGTTAGTTGGAGCCAAGGTATTCTCCAAGATCGATCTTCGATCGTGGTATCATCGATTGAAGATCCGTGAAAAGGATATACCTAAAACAGCATTCACCACTGTGTATGGTTTATATGAGTATACCGTCATGTCATTCGGATTGACTAATGCCCTGCATACTTCATGAATTTGATGAACAAGGTATTTATGGAATATCTGGACAAGTTTGTCGTGGTGTTCATCGATGATATACTGATTTTCTCCAAGAGCGAGGAAGAGCATAAGGAACATTTGCGTCTAGTTACGGAGAAACTCCGAGAACATCGATTGTATGCCAAGTTCAGCAAATGTGAATTTTGGGTGAAGGAAGTCGGATTCCTCGGACACGTTATTTCAGGAGAAGGAATAGCGATTGACCCCACCAAGGTTGAATCAGTCACCGATTGGCGATCACCCACCTCGATCAAGGAGATCCGCAGTTTTCTCGGACTCGCAGGATATTATCGGAGGTTTATTGAGAATTTCTCGAAGATTGCCAAGCCCATGACTGAGCTGTTGAAGAAGGACGCCAAGTACATTTGGACCGAGGATTGTGAAGCCGGTTTCGAGGAATTGAAGAAAGCGTTTGGTTACAGCCCAGTGCTGATTTTGCGGACATACACAAGGATTACGGAGTTTATTGTGGCGCTTCCCGCCGAGTTCGGAGGAAATCTTGATGCAGGAAGGAAAAGTTGTAGCTTATACCTCCGCATAGCTACGACCTCACGAGATGAATTACGCCACACATGATTTGGAGTTAGCAGCCGTAGTGCATGCACTCAAGACACTGGAGACATTTCCTTATCGGAAATAGTTGTGATGTTTACATGCATCATAAGAGCTTGAAGTACATTTTCACGCAGAAAGAGTTGAACCTCAGGCAGAGGAGATGGCTAGAGTTAATCAAGGACTATGACCTGAGATTGCATTACCACACAGGAAAGGCTAATGTAGTAGCAGATGCCTTGAGCCGTAAGAGTTATGTGAACACTCTTACAAATGGGAGGATTACCCCAGGAGTTAGTCGATGGCCTCGAGAGATCTCCGATCGGAGATAGTTCCAAGAGGATATGTTGCAGCTCTGGAACTTCAGTCCACCTTGACCGAAAGAGTTCGTGAAGCACAGAAGTCGGACAAGGAAATTGATGAGATAAAGAAAAGGATGAATGAAGGAAAAGCTAAAGGGTTTCGTAAGGATGAATACGGAGCTATATGGTACGAGGATCGTATTTATGTACCCAATGATCCCGAAATCAGGAAGCTAATTCTTCAGGAGGCTCATGATTCACCATATTCGATTCACCCCGGTAACACCAAGATGTATCTGGATTTGAAGGAAAGTTTCTGGTGGACAGGTATGAAGAAGGATATTGCTGAAAGTACGTAACAATATGCGATGTTTGCCAATGAGTAAAGCGGAACATCGAAGCCAGCGAGGTTACTTCAACCCTTGCCGATTCCCGAGTGGAAATGGGAAAAACTTGGAATGGATTTTATCACGGGATTACCCAGACCCGTTCAGGTTATGATTCCATCCGGGTAGTGGTTGATCGATTGACCAAGGTAGCTCATTTCATTCCGTGAAGACTACCTATACCAGCGCTAAGTTAGCCAAGATATACATGACCAGGATCGTATATGCGCATGGAGTTCCGAGGAGTATCGTGTCGGATAGAGGAACACAATTTACCTCAAAGTTTTGGAATCGGTTGCATGAAACTTTGGAGTGCGAGGCTGGAGTTCAAGATGCAGCTTTTCATCCGCAGACAGATGGACAGACCGAGAGAGTCAACCAGATCACGGAGGACATGTTGAGAGCTTGTGCGCTAGACTACCGATCTAGCTGGGATGATAATTTGCCATCTGTGGAGTTCTTGTACAATAACAGTTATCGAGACCCGATCAAGATGGCCCCTTTGAAGCTCTATACGGAAGAAGGTGCAGAACACCATTCTTTGTGGGATGGTGTTGGAGATCGAAAACTTTTCGGTCCCGATCTTATCAAAGATTCCGAAGAGAAAGTCAAGCTGATTCGAGATAGGCTCAAGGTGGCTCAATCGAGGCAGAAGAGTTATGCCGACAGTAAACGCAAGGAAGTAACATACGAAGCGGGAGACCGGGCATATCTTCGTGTGTCCCCGCCGTGGAATCAAGAGGTTCGGTGTTAAAGGAAAGTTAGCACCCGGTTCATTGGCCCCTACAAAATCCTCGAACGTCATGGAGAAGTTGCTTACAAGTTGGAATTGCGGAAGGATTGTCCGAGTTCACGATGTCTTCCGGGTTTCTCGGTGAAGAAATGCCATGCCGAGATGGCCGATATTCCGTTGAGATACGGTGCCCCTAGAGGCCATATAGCTCGACAAAGGATCGACTTATGAGGAGAAACCCGTCCGAATTCTCGAGGCTGACAGAGTCACCCGCAGCAAGATCATCAAGTTTTGCAAGGTGCCGTGGAGTCATCATTCCGAGGAGGAAGCCACCTGGGAGCGAGAAGAAGACCTCCGCCGAGACCACCCGCACCTATTTGCTAGCCAACCCGAATCTCGAGGGCGAGATTCATCTTAAGGTGGGTAGGTTTGTAACATCCCAAATTTCGCATTTGGAATGTTTTACAATTATAGCTAAGCATCTATGCATTATTGTTTGAATTGAGTGGCATTTGATTTATTTCAGAGGCTTTGAGTTTGTCGGAATTTGAATTCAAATTGGCAGTTGAAATTTATTTCAAAACAATCCACGACAAATACTTGAGAAAAAGTATGAGAGGAGTAAACATGACACTCCAAAATGTCGATGAAAAATGTTGCCAAAAGTTTGAATTCAAATCTGATTTTATTTGGGATTTTTAGAAAATGTTTTTTTAAGTTTGAGTTTTGCCCCTGGAAAAATGTCCAAGTTGTAGGGTAAATTCCCCTGATCATTTTGATATATATATATATGTCCTATATAAAAATATATATATTATATACATTCCTCCTCTCCCTAAATTCAAAAAAAAATTAAAAAAAGAAAACCCCAGGCGCCAGCCAGGCCAACCGGCCCAGCCAGCGCCGAGGCACCCACCAGGCGCAGCCCAGCCCCAGGCCCAGCCAGCGCCCGAGCCGGCCCACGCCCGAGCCGCCCACGAACTCCTCCCCTCGATCGCCCGCTCGCTCACCCCCTCTCTCTCCGACGCATGCCCCACCCTCTCTTTCCCTCGCCCACGCCACGCCGTCGTCACCCGAGCAGCCCGTCGCCGCCGACCACCATGATAAGCCACCGGAGCCCCCTCCGCCATCCGATCTAAAATCTAGGGTTTAGATTAGATCCCCCGAAGGGTATGTTTTATTTTAAAAAGCCGGTTTTAGTTACAGTTTATTTTGGTTTAGTTAGCGGTTTAGTTTAGACCGGCCCGATCGGGTTATTTTCAGTTAGCCGCGAGCACGTTTAAATTATTTGACGCCTGAGCGTTAGATAGGCCCGTAGCGCTAGTTTTTCTTTTTTTAGTTTTATTTTCGTTTCTGTTTTTAACAGAATAGTTTCAGTTTTGTAAAATCCATATCTTTTAGGTTACTTAATATTTTTAATTGATTCTTTTTTTGTTAGTTTGGAAATTTGTTGTAGTTTCTGTGGAAAATATGTTTGGCCATGTTTAAATTATTAGAAATTGTTTTATTTTAGTTTTAGACAGATTAGTAATTCTGCTATAAAATGAGTTAGGATTATTTTATTTTAGTGATTCTTTTTGTCACTGCTTTGTTTTGACTTTGCCTAGCAGTAGGGATTTATTTGGGTATTTTAGATTTAATAAAAAAATAGTTTTAGTCAAAATCATGTATTTCTTGTTTATTTAACTAGCTACTGTTTTCCTATTGTTTTATTTAGTAAATAATTTTATTTTTACTATGTTATAGTTTGTTTTAGATTAGTTTCTGTAGCTACAGAGGATGAACTTTTATTTACAGTAGAATAAAATTTTTATTTTATTTTTCTTTGCTAGGATTGTTATAGGCATAATAGGAGTTCTATAATAGCTTTTGATGTGATTCTTTTTGCTCCTAGTTTATATGATGTTTTCCCTTCTGTTAGTTAGCAAAACCCATGCTTAGGTTCTGTTAAGAAAAGTTTTAGTTGTGTAAAACTATTTCTTAGTTGTTGCTTGATGTGGTGAAAAACTTGATTTGTTTTCTCCGAGTTTTCTTTGGATTTTGGTTTGAGTGCTTGGGTGTTTTACTTCCAACTTGATGTTATGTTATATTGTGCCATACTTATTTGTGCTATTGTTTGACTCGATAGAATTTCCGAGTCTGAAGCCTGCTATTCTGAGTCCCTAGCTTTCGAGGACCGTCGGCCAGCAAGTCATTTGATCATGATTTCTATTACAATACCTATGATTTTATTGCATTAGAATTATACCTCCCCACCATGCATGTAGTAGGAGAATTTTTAAGTTATGTTCTTGAGTAGTATCATGAGGTAGGATGAAACCAATTCCCCTTGTTACCATGGCCCGGGACGAAGTAGTTTAATTTTGCTATGCTCGTAGACGGGGTTGGTTGAGTGATTCATAAGGGAGATGTGAGAGTCAAGATGATGACAACCCCATGACTTCAAGCTCAAGATGGACTTAAAAATTCACTCTTTGGGTGGAGGGACGGTTGTGGGCACCTGGAGAACCCAGCGATTGGCGGGATGCATGGAGAAGCGCCATGACATCTTGCGGAAAGCTTCACCGAGCCACGAAGAGACGGATGGATACCCCATTGACGGAAGCTTACCTGTGCAGCCGCAAGCCATTATGGGCTCGGCTTGGTCGACCCTAGGTGTGACTCTGGCGGACGGTGCTACGAGATGTAGAAGAAACGGTAGGATTGGATGGGTACCGCGGTGGCGGAGGAACTCTTCGGAAGACCCTGTTTCGTTCGTCCGGTCTTCAAACACCAGGAAGTGCGAAGGAGGGAACGATTTTTGCGGGTAAAGTGCGCAAACCTCTGCAGAGTGAAGATCTAATCGGTTAGCCGTGTCCCCGGTTACGGACAGTTTGAGCCTCTGGAACTTGGAGTATTTCGGATATCTCAACAAATGTAACTTAATAAATTAATTGAGGGGTTTATTTAATAATTTGGAATGAGACATTGGTTGGCGGAACCATCTCAATAACTACCAACATTTTGTAGTATTTGCAAAAAAGTCCTTGCTGTAGGGAAAAACTGGCTTTTTCGCAAAACAATGAAACTTAGAGCCCCACAGCCAAATTGCATATAGTGTTAGAAATTTTATTGTTGTTCTCTCTTTGACTTGCGGCATATTCAAAATGCTGACCTACGGCTGCAATGTCTTATGTTGCGCAGGAGTTTACCGATCGGGAGTGAGGCTACGATCCACGCTTGGCGATTGCCCTATGGAGTCGGATGGACTCGCTATTCGCTCACGCTTCCGCAGCTTTGTTTAGTTTATTTCTCATGAGTTGGCCTTGGCGAATTTATTCTATTGTAATAAAGACTCGATATGAGAATCGTGTAATAAATTCAGGTGTGATTGAACTTTGAATCTTTTCATCAATGTACCGGTGTGTGCCAAAGATGATCTTGGGATGGTACAGCTACACAGAGACTTGACCGATTTTGGGTCGGGTCGCTACACAAACACACACACACACACACACACTACCCGACACCGAAGGAGTAGGGTGGCACATCGATCTTGATAATAATCTATCTACTCCTCTTTCAAACACACACACACACACACACTCGCTAGTTGTGCCTCTATGCCTACCGCGCACACTCTCGATACGTCTTTCTCTCTCCCCCCCAACAATGACAGCAGAAGGGTGACAACTCGATCTGATCATAATCTGTCAATTGGTTTCTCTCTCAAACATTGTGTCTCGGTGCCTCGCTCGGTAGCCCCCTCGATCTGTAGACTTCTCACGCGCGCACAGTTGTAGTGACGATGATGCTGAACCCAGTGTGCCTTGTTTTTACCAGCCTCATGTGATAGTTTTCACCCTGTTTTCTGTTAATTAACAAGGCAACCTTTTCTTTGTTACTACTAGTGAATCTGAAATCATTCAGGGCAGACATAAAATATATCACTTCAACCCAATTATCGCAGCAACTATTTTAAAAGAAATTAGCTAGCTGCCCGCGCGTTGCACGGAACATAAAGATGCATTTGTATGAGTAGTTTATCTCGTGAGAGAAAAGGCTGAACGTAGGAAGGCCTTATTTGCGAACGTGGAGAGACGTGTGGGTATATTTTTGCAAAATTGCCATAGTTTCTTTCCTATCCGTTAGATATAAATCTGACGGCCTATATTGCAGGATGGCACGCACACCATCATCACCAACTCTGTTTTCTACTCCCTCCGTCCGAATTACTTCTCATCAAAATGGATAAAAAGAGATATATCTAAAACTAAAATACGTCTAGATACATTTCCTTTTATCCATTTTGATGACAAGTATTTCCGGACGGTGGGAGTATTTATCTTTTTAGAGATTTCAACAAGTGACTATGACCGGACCTTACCAACATACTCAATAAAGTAGTACATACTTTTGATATTACCCCCTTTTCTTGGCGGTGCATTTCCATCTGGATACCTCATAAATAAATCGAGGACAAATCTGACCCTTCCTGAAAAGACATACGTAGCAAAATGAGTGAATCTATACTCTAAAATATGTTTACATACACATCCGTATGTGGTAGTCCATTTGAAATCTGAAAAAGACAAATATTTAGGAACGAATGGAGTATATATGAGTAGACATGGAGATATATCTCCAGCATGGTCTACAACAAAAATGTGCTGGGCTGGTTAGCGCCGGATGCTCGCAATGCGATGACATGAGTTCGAATTCTGTCTTTTAACTTAAGATTTTTATATTATATATTACTCTACTTATTTAATATCTACATCTTTCGCTCTTGTCTTGTGATGGAACCCATGAGTACTTAGAATATTTAGGATGGACTTGTTTCTTTTTAACTTTCTGTATGAAGCTGTAGCCACCCTGCAAGTCACGTGTACACTGTACATGCAATTAACTTTTTATAGAGGGACAATCATACTGGCAATTAACTCAAATGGATTGGATGTCAGTCTATTATTTCCAGCATAAAGAGCATCTCCAACGGCAGCCGGCAAATTTCCTCCCGCTTCCTTCCGCGGAGGACGACATCAAACGCCAGGGGCATACATTTTTACACGGACTGATTTCATATAAGCATGAAGGATTTCGTATAAAAAAGCCGGATCTTCATATAAACATAATGGATTTCATTAGATTTACATGAACTAAGAGGTGCCAATCCGGCTCTCTTGTACAATTAATACTCCCTCCGTCCAGAAATAATTGTCCTAGAAATGGATATATCTAGACTTATTTTAGTTCTAAATGGCCGACCACGGATCCCTTTGTCTTCCTCATGTCCATCAGACACTTGCAGGGTCGACGAAGGTCCTCAGAAGACACGAAGCAGCAAAGAAACCACTTGAATCCGCGGTCGTCGCCTCGGCGGTGGCCTTCATGGGTCCCAAGTGGCGGCGGCCTCCCATGTTCTACTTCTCCTCGATGATGGCGGTGGACACGGAGAAGCTGGCCACTGACTCGTCGCTCTCCACGCACCCGACTTCTGTCTCTGCCTGCATGGCGCTGCCGCAGGCACGGGAGGCGCGCCCACAGACACGGGAGGCGTGGCCCTTTGGTGGCGATGCAGCGGCAGCGGCAACGCCCGTCTGGCGTGCTCGCCGCCCGTGCCAGTGTGGAGCAACTCGCTACTCCTCATCAAGCTGAACTGGAGCGGTGAGTTGCTGAACCACGCGCCTGCTTTGGGCGGCAACTGGCTCCGTCGGGCCAAGCGAGGTTGGTGAAGCACCGAGCGGCCTTGCCCGTGTCCGGAGGGCTCGGCGGGCCACCCAGATGGGTAATATGCCGGAGAACGGCTCATCGGAAGCCATCGGAAGAGTGGAGAAAATGGTGAAGGAGGAGATGGGGGAGCGGCGGAGGGGTGCGGTTCTTGCCGGCTATGCATGCAGCCTCGTGTAAATAGAGGGCGGACGGTAGGAGCTTGGCCGGGCGTCGCCTCGTTTAAACCGAGGGCGGACGGGAGGAGCTTCGGCAGTGTTGCTTTAATTCCGGCCCGCTCATGAACAGACGTGTGGCCGGAGTAGGATTCTCGGTTTGCATGCGGGTTTAACGGAGGGGTTTAATGGAGGCGTCGGGCGTGCAGCGGGCGGCGCAGTACTATTCGATTTGAAAGCATTAGTGAGCCATCAAATCACAAAGGCCCCCGCCTCTCGTGAAACCGACCAAGCTAGACTGCCCCACCCTCTAGCCTTTTAAAAAATGTATGCACTCCACTTTTGTATAGTAGTAGTACCGATGGATTGCGCCATGGAGCAAAACTTGAAATTAAAAAAAGGTGGTACATATAGAGAGCGCTCGTGAACTATGTGTCATACATGGCAATAAATAAAGTACTACATGATACTAATATATGATACATGGCGCAGGAGTACTAAGTATTATTAATAAAGTTTTGCTAGAACTCATCTAGATGAGATATAATTTGGTCTCATTCATCTTTTATAGCCATTCATCTTAAGATGCGTGTGTGCTGACGTGGGTTCTATTTGTTCTTGTGCAACAAATTGACCACTGCATGTCATGTTTGATACTCTCAAGTCATTAAAAGCATACAAGCCCCACATCTCTTCTTGGTTGATTTCACTATTTATGTCAAAAAATAAGAAACAACGTGAGAGTTAATGCACCACGCCTATGTGTTTACTATTTGGTTTTCGTAAGATGACATTTATACTCACCTAGACGGAGGGAGTATTCGATTTGACAGCGGGCGGCGCAGTTCCCGATACGGCTTTAATGCAGACAAGGGAGGGAGTAGCGGTTCCCGATATGTTGAACGGCCAATGCATCCTCCTTCAATTAATGTATGAGGGAAATAATGGGAGGAGGTCCGGGAAAAGAGGCTGCACGATGTGAATGCAACGCAGTTTGCCATCATTGCCCTCATATAAAGGCGCCCCTCCATGCCAATGCATCTACCACATCGTACGCACCTAAGCATTTGCCTAAGCACCTACACTAAGCGCAAAAGAGCTTGCTCTAGACCCATGGCGGCGATGCGCGTGAGCGGCCAGCGGCTGCGCCAGATGGTCCACGACGCCGGCCTGCGGCATGGCGCCGATGATCGTCTCCAGACGGTGTTGGTGACCGGCTGGTGGATGGCCGCCGTGTTCGCCAACTACGACTCTCAGATGGACCAGATGATCGTTGCCACCAGCAACAAGTTCACCGTCCTCAAGAAGCTCGCGGACGACATCGCCATACTCCTCCAGCCCACGCGCCCGGGCTCCTCATTGCCTGCCACCCTAATCGGCCTCCATGGCGGAACCTCTTTCAACCTTTGGTGGCCCTGCGACCGCTCACGACGCCACGAAGAATGTCCACCAGAGGTCGCGCCCGCGCGAGGCGCCGCCTGGATGAATTCGTCGACCTACACATCCACGCAGTACGAGCAAATCGTGTGCATAGGTATCTACAAGGCCAGTGAGGACGCTATGACGTTGGCCTTCCTCAACCGGCTGGAAGCCTTGGATGCCTTTGCTGAGAAGCACCTCGACCTCGCCACAAAAGCCGCCGCTCCTTAGCCGCCGGTCGGTGGCCCGGCGCACCAAGTTGAGGAGGAGGAGGTCGTACGTTTGTGGATCCATCTTTCTTCTTGCCTTCTGTAACCACCACGGCGATCACATCATCATGGCCTTAATTCTTATTGTGCTGTTGCATTCTCGTTCCAGTCAATACCGACATGTGCGATCCCTTTGTTTAATTACATGCATCACTGTAACTAGTACTCCATCCGTCAATTTATAAGTTGTGCTTACCTTTTCCATCAACTTCGTAACGCAGCGGGCATCTTGCTAGAAACACTAGAATATGTCTATATAATCCGTATGTGATAGTCCATTTGAAATCTTAAAAAAGACAACTATTTAGGTACGGATGGAGTAATATATTAGGAGTATATCAAAACAATAGTGATTTCTTTCAAGTTTGTGAACAAATACTACTATTCTAATACTTTGGATCCATCGCAACGCACGGGCACATTGCTAGTAAGAGGAAAAGGCCTGCCGCGTTCGCGTCGCACCCCCACACGCCCGGAAATCGAGAGTACAACACGGCCCGTCCGGCACAACACATAGCTTAGGGAAGGCGTGTTGCTTAGCATTTTCGCTTTCATGTGGGACCGCCGTTGAGAAAACCGACACCCCGCCCGCTGCCGGGTTGGAAAAAAGAAACATGGGGAGGATCTAGCTGTAGCACGGAAGCCAAGAAATTTTGTGTCAGACGGGGCTCGTTGATAGAGTAGGAGCATTCCGTACTAGTACTACTCCTACTAGTACCAAGTTTGTACTCCTAATACTATATTACTAGTACTACCACTATACAACTAGTAGATACATGCACGGCACAACATCGTAGGAACAAAAAACGGGAAGATCTTGTTTTGGGTGATTTATCTTTTTTCAATCAACATAGTATGAATAATATGATGTGGGGAACCCATGAAGCTTATGTGGCTTGGTTGCATGGCTACGGAAGGTTATAGAAAAATAAATAGATAATGTGTTTAGAGTGCACTCCACTAAATAGATATACTTTGGATCCATTGCAACGGACCGACGCATCTATATCTATACCCCCTATATAGTGTGTGAAAAACTTTGAAAGTTGGTCGTTGGATGAAGCCAATCCGACGATACAAAGATGGCAAATCCGAGCACTTCTGGCCGTTGGATATCATCCACCAGATTACGCCACATGTATAATCTAGAAGACTCCATGGTTGAACTTAATTCATGACTAACTTTGCCACAACTAAGCTTAGGCAAAGTTATTAGTTCTTCAAAATGAGAGCCACAAGTTGGCAAGCCTAAGGGAATCTTGCCACATTTTTTGTGGGTATGTCATGTGGGGCTTTAGTGGGGCTTGCCTAAGGTGTGGCTTGAACCAAACACTCACCTAAGTTAATCAAACTTGCCTAACCTTACATTCCACCAGATTTTGCCACATGTTAGAATCCAGAAAACTCCACATGTAGAAGCATAATGCACAAACCACCAGAATCTCATGCGTGCAATGCACGTGTACCTTACTAGTACTAGTTGGTAGTAGTTAGAAACAAATTCCAGTTTTGGCACGAGCTCAGATCTTGGGAGCACCACAAGGCCTGCCGCAGGAGTTACATTTCCCTCTCGGGGCCCACGGGACCGCACTTCAGTGGCTTAGTGCCTGGCCTATGAGTCAATGACATGCGGACCTTAAATGCGGCTGGACCACATGTCATTCTCATGGTGGTGGCGTTGTTCTCTACTCACTCGTTCGAGATGAACCGGCCAGTGGTGGCGTGGCCGTGGCGAGGGTCCCACAGCTGGGCGTCGGGGCATTACGAGGCGTAGTTGGCCACACCGACGGGTACTACATGTAGTACATAAGTACTCCAGTTGAGGATTGATGCCCGGGACGAAATGTTTCACAGCTGCTGGATGAAAATTCGATGGTGCGGGAGTACGGACCGGAGCACAACAGCGGAGCAAGCAAACCGCGTCCAATCGGGTGTGTCTGTGGTAGAAAGTTGATGGTTGCCGCAGTTCAGCTGGCCCGCATGTCATGCACACAAAGGAAGAGGAGCGGTGGGGCCGAGAGGGATGAGGGGCACGAACAATCCTACCATTCTGTCACTGACATGTAGGACCCATAAGCATGGGTCCCACCTGTCAGAAAAGGAAAGGCAGGACAAGGCAGTGAGCCACGTGAGAGGATCTATGTCCACGTCGGGGGACGTCGTGCCGTGGGTTGGAGCGGCGTCGTGGGAATCGCGTGTGGGTGTGGCCGTGGTAGAAACAAGAAACATGATGGTCGCCGTGGTTCAACTTCCATGGACAAGCTGTCGTGTCTGTTGACACATGTACATCAAAACTAGAGTGTTTATATTTCAAGCACGTGAACAAGTATTATTCTACTAGTCTGGATCCATTGCAATGCACGGGCCAGCATATTGGTAGTAGTAGTGTCCATCTCTATCTCTAGAGGCCTTCCCTCGTTCATCCTTTTCTCTCACAAGATAAACTACTCATACAAATGCATCTTGATGTTCCGGGATGTTTCCTTGGGGGTCTCTCCAGCGCGGCGTGGCCGTAGTTGCAAGTTGACGCCCCTTGAGATGCTGACATTGAGGGGCACTCGGATTTCCTCCGATGAGCAAGTAAGATGAGTTTGATCACTTAGTAAATGCATTCTAAAGACTACTCCCTCCTTTCCGGTTTATAGGGCTTATCTCAAAATTTTAGTTTTTCCATTTTATAAGGCTCATTTTGGTTGTTCCCCATCACATGTTCAGATTGCAAGGTACATTAAATCATTGCATGCAAGTATTAAGAGAAAATTGACCAATGCATGTACTTTATGCATGCATGCATTGCAATTAATGCATTGGTAAACATATTTTTTTAAGGAAAACAAGAGCATTAATTGGGTGCTTTTGCAAACTACAAAAAATATTCCACCACTCACCATCTACCTTGGTTGGTGAGATTTTTGAATTGAGCCCTATAAACTGGAAAGGAGGGAGTACTTCCGTGTCCATTTCCTAATTCTCCCCATGCCCACTGTTTCATAGGCTAGGCTCGGTGCGAGTGGAGATTGGCTTGCATATGTACGGGAGGGTACCAACATCAATTTGCGCAACATTTACAACGGTGAAACCGTTCCCGTAGAACCTTTGTCCAACATTGGGATCAGCCATGCAACGGGCCACCACATGAATTGGTACGATGGAACCACAGTGAGATTGAATAAGATAGCACGAACCTTGCACATGGCGGTCAAAGGCGGATAATGTTGTCTGTGTCCGATTTGTTGCCGTATGAGTAGGAAGACGTTGTGCTCCTTTCTAACCGCATCATCGCGGTGACAAACCAGGGGACTTATTTTGTATGGAACACATCCTACGATATACTCCCTCTCTCCCAGTTTATTTGTTTTGAATCTTTTCGTTTTATAAGTTTCAAATTCAAATATAGAGCTCCCCATCACATGTTGAGATTACAATGTCCATTAAATCGTTGCGTGCATGTATAGTAAAGAAACAAATCTCGAAGTTTTACGAGTTAGGTCTTTGAGCACCACAAGCCCTGGCGCAGGAGTTACATTTCCCTCCCAGGGCCGTCGGGACTGAGCTTCAGCGCCTTACTACACCTACCTTTGAGTCAATAATATGTGGACCCGATAGGTGACTGGTCCACATGTAATGCTCCCGAAGGAAGAGGGCAGTGGGGCCAAGAGGGGTGAGCCGCAGGTCGGGGTATGTGTGGTTTCATGGGTTCGAGCGGCGTCGTGGGAATCGTGGGTGGTTGTGGTAGAAACGTGATGCTCGCCACATTTTAGGTGGCCCACATGTCATTCACACAAAGGCAGAGGGGTGGTGCGGCCAAGAGGGGTGAGGCACACGTCGGGGGGAGTGGTGCCATGGGTTGGAGAGGCGTCGTGGGAATCGCGAGATGAAACGTGATGGTCGCCATAGTTGAACTTCCATGGACAAGCTGTCATGTCTACGGACACATGCACTACATACCGATCACTGGAAGGAGTAGCACTGAAAGCTATATATGCGGATAAATAGTTCCTTATAGTCAAGCGGACCCACCCTACTACTCTGTTCCAAAGACATGCACACCATCGAAATAGTCCATCTATATTCATATACACCGAGAGGGAATAATTTTTTTTACAAGAGAGGAAATAGTTCATCCATCCATAATGCCCTCCTGCTGGTGCATCGTTTTCTTCTTCTTCTTCTTCTTCTTCTTCTTCTTCTTCTTCTTCTCCCATCTATACGACCTTAATGCCACCGTCTCGTCACCCTTCTGAAGATTTGTACCGTGCACAAAATTTGCTACGTCGAATAGGGATGGTGTCTGTTTAGCACAATCTTCTACAGGAATTTTGATTCTAGTTTGTAGGTCAGCGATGCTTTTCAAATCAAGGTTTTACGGCTCCAACTTCTATTTGTCCCCTTCGATGGCTGCCCCACAGAAGTATACGTCCTCACGAGACAAGAAATCATGAAGCTCACCTGGTATGGAGGGCGAGTGTATGATGTGGTACACCAAAACATCATCTTCGAGGCACAGCTAAAGGACGGCGGCGTGCTAGATCTTCCCAGGGGCACGCTCCGTGTACTCTGCGTCGAGACAGATGACCCTCCTCTCTACCTTTTCGAGGGAGTTGGATACATTGTTGATCCACTGGCGAACAACCCTTGGGTGGACGGTGACGGTGGCAACTATGCGCATCGAGCCTTCGACGAGGACATGTTAGACACTAAAAAACTGCATCTCGATCTCTTTCGCCATTTGGAACCGCTGGAACGGAGGGCTATGGTTTGGAGAATTAGGATTAGATGGCTAGTCTAACTGAAGTAGTAGATGATTATTTAAATAGGTTTAAACAATGTGAACGCAGTGGGGTTTGGATGCAAATGAAGACGAAGGGGAGGTGAAGAAGCCGAGGCGAATCAGTTCCCGATGGAGAAGTAAATTGGAGAAGTGGTGTGCAGGCAGTTGATTAGACGGCTAGGTAGACTAAACGAAAAGTCTATGCGGGTAGACTGAGGAGTCGTACCTGTTCGTGTACATGCCCATCCTTCCTGATAGGTGGGACCTATGCAAACAGATAAAAAAATGTGTCGTAGCTTTTTTTTGAGCACGTGAGTGGCAGACACAACATTCTCTGGTGTCACATCCCTAGTTCTGGTATGACCTAGACTAGCTAGTCATGTGTGCATCATGTTTAAATCCCATTTAAATTTGAAATGAGGATTTGTGAAACGCTCAGAATCATTTTTAGGAATGACCCAAATAAAAATTGCTCCAAAAAGGTCCAAGAAAATGCTCATGTTGCTCTCTGAAAATATTGGACAGAGATAAAAATCAAACCAATATTTTTAGGAGCTCATAAGTATTGATTTTGGGCATTTGGAATTAATGCATAACTATTTGCATTGGATATATATATATATATATATATATATATATATATATGTTATATATATAATATATATCCAAAAATTATGCCATTTATTAAGGAGCTCTGGAATAATATAACTAGCTCCTTTAAAAATTGGCATAAGAAAATAAAATGATTTAGTATTTTTATTAAATCAAAACAAATGCCAGAAAATAGAAAAGAAAACAAAAATGGAAAAAACGCTTACCTGTGCTTACCTGCAGCCTGGCAGCCCACTGGCCCAACAGGCCGGCCCAGCCGACTGGCCAGTGCCAGTCGTCCTCCACCTCCCACCAAGAGGACTGGGACGTGTGCCCACGGCGCGCACGCACGCGTCCGGCCACCTCCTGCCTGCCTGTCCTCCCCACTCGTCGCTCTGGACGCCCCGCGCGACGCCACGCGCCGCCCCGCACACTCCCTCTCTCTCCCGTGGCCTCCCCTCCTCTTCCTCGCTCTCTCTTACCGCGCCTGAGCATTGCCGTCGCCACCGCACGCCGTTGCCACGCCCACCGCCACGGCCTCGCCTCCCCGACAAGTCCAACAGCTCCGCACCGTCGTCCCCGTCCTCTCCGTCAAGCCGCGCGCCGCCGGATGCCCCGTGGAGCCGTCACCGCCGTCGTCTTCATCATCGGCCGCCGAAGATCGCCACCGACATTCCGTCGCCTCCAAGCCGTCCCCGAGCGCGCTGAGATCACCGAAGGCCTCACCGTGAGCTCCTCTACCGAACCCCTCTTCTCCCTCTCGTTTTTGCATGCTCCAGCTCCGTTCCCCGCCATGGCCGTAGCTCCTCGCCGCCGATCATGTCGCCGCCGTGGCCAGAGCCACCGCAGCTCCCTCCCGAGCGCGTCACTGAATTCGTTGCAGCCCCAGGAGCCAAACGCACCCGCTCGCAGTCCCTGCCGTGCCCCGTAGTACTAAAACCGCATGCCACCGAACTCCGGCCGCCGCCCCGAGCTCCGCTCCGACGAGCTCCGGCCGTCCCCGCCTCTCCCACTTGCTCCAGATGACGCGAACGAGCGCTGGCTCCTCGCCAGTGGTCTCCGCTGTCCAAATGGTCGCCGGAGGGCGAAATCCGAGGCCTTCCGCCGCGTCTGGCCTCGCCGGCGTCGAGTCGACGGTGGTTTGACCCCACTGACCAGGGGGTTTGACCCTTTGACCTCGCCGGCCTGACAAGTGGGACCAGGCCCCTGGTAATTTTAGTTAGATATTAATTAAACTTAATTAGCCTGCTGATACTGACATGTGGGCCCGAGGCCACTAACTAAACTAGATTAGTTAGGTTAGACAGTGACATATGGGTCCCACTGGTCAGGTTTGACCTGGACCGACCCATTGACCTGCTGATGTCACTCAGACATCATGCTGATGCAGTTATTCATTTTCTGGATTTCAAATTAATCAGGAAATTCCAGAAAATGATTCAAACTTCAAAAAATCATAGAAATTCAACCGTAGCTTAGATTGAAATAATTTATATATGAAAAATTATCAAAAAAATGCAATCTATCCATCTGTTCTAGTTTCATGCATGAAAAACCAACTTATACCTGCTGTATAAGTGAAACACTAAAATGGCTTATATAAAGAGCTTACTTTGGAAATGCATTTGAATCTTTGGTTCAAATGGACTTCAACCAAATGAACTCTAGCTGCATTAGCTCAACAACATCACATATTCATGCCATGATCATGCATCATATTGTTGCATATGCTTGTATTCTGATTGCCGACACCGTTCCTTCTTGATAGGTCACCTTTCACGGGAGTGCTCGAAAGTACCTGTCTGTGAAGCAGTGCCTCCCTTGTTGATCTACCAGGCAAGCAAACCCCCTTGTTCATTCCGATACAATCCTACTCTCTCGCTCCTGCTCTCAGTTATTGTATTAGGACAACAATGATTCAACTGCTACTTTGTGTCATGCGGTAGTTGAACCCATTCCTCTGCATGACCTGTCATTGCCACAAAGAATAGTTGAAACCCACTAGCATGTGTAGGAGTTGATTGAAGCCATTGTTGTGTTCCTACCATGCCATGCTTGATATTGCTTAGAGTGTGTCAGGTCTGGTTCATTGGGAATGAATTGGAGTGTAGTGTTCTTTGTTCTGATGCTGAGAGTGAACGTGTGAACACGATTTGGTAAAGGTAGCGGTGAGAGGCCATGTAGGAGTACATGGTGGGTTGTCTCACTGGAACCGTCCTTAAGCACTGAGTTCTATGTATGTTGTCCAATGACTCGATACTACCACACATTGGGTTCCGTAACTCGGCCCTCTTGACTTATTAACCAACTTGGTCTCTGTCCGAGAGACGCAACTAGTTTCGTGTTTGTAGGTAGTGTTAGTAGTCTACCAAGTGGCACCCACCAGGTGGGCTTGGGATGACTAGGCATGATGTGGCACGGTGTACCAAGTGGCACCCGATTAGTGGGCTTGGGAACCCTGCTCACATCGTTTGGGGCCGTGAGCGACACCCCGGCCGGATCTCCTTGCAGATGGAACCCGAATAGGCGATAAACCTGGACTTGAGTCTCGTGTGGTTAGTCAGGTCGTGGCCAACACCCTCGCCAAAGCTTCCGCTTGAAGGTTGCCGAGATACATGACGATGTACATGGCGGTGGCTGGCGAGAGCGTTTGTGAAGAAGTACACCCTGCAGGTTAACATGATCTATTCAATAGCCGGGTCCGCGGTTATGGACTTCTTGGATGCTTACGTGGTACATAGACAACTTGAAGTGGATACTCTAAAATGCTCAAGACAAGTGTGAGTGCTATGGATGGCCTTCTCGTAGGGAGACGGGGATGAATCCATAGTAGTGTATTGTGTGGTGACTAGTGGACTCGTGTGCGCCATATCACCTCAAAGAAGTTCTTGTAGTCGTAGTACATGATAGCCACTGAGTCAAAGCTGGCTTGCTGCAACTAAACTCCACAATACCCTCTTGATACAAATGCATGTATGATAGGATTTGATGTAAGTCTTGCTGAGTACCTTTGTACTCATGTTGCTTTATTTATGTTTTTGCAGCGGAGACTTCGGTCTTACTAGTTTACGTGGACTTTGACAAGTAGCTTGTGCCTCAGCTACGATCTTGATCGGATGTTGTAGATAGTCAGGCTCTTCAGCCTTTTTCATTTGTAGATGTCTGTACTCAGACATGTAATGCTTCCGCTTGTTGCTTGATTGCTCTGAATGTTGGGTCATGTGACCCCTGCTTGTAATAAATGCTATGACGGCTCTTCTGAGCCTTTATCTATATGAGTTGCCGAGTTATGTTGTGATGCCATGTTGTACATCACATACGTGCATGTTATGCGTACGTATAATGTGTATTGCTATGTGTGGGATCCGACAATCTAGTTGTTTATCCTTGGTAGTCTCTCTTATGGGGAAATGTAGTCTTGTGCTTCCAGGAGCCATAGTAGTCCGCTATAGCCCGGTTCACCGGAGTCCTGCTAGCCCAGCACTACTGCTTCGGAACACTTGACTGGCCGGCATGTGATTCACTTGCCTCGTGGTTCCGTTCTTCGGGGAAATGTCACGCGGTGACATCCGGAGTCCTGCCTAGCCTGCTACAGCCCGGGTTCCCGGAGTCCTGTTAGCCCAGTGCTACAGCCTGGATTCGCATGCTGCTAACCGACATGCTCGATGTTGATTCATGTATGCATGTCCCCATAAGTGTTGGGGAACGTTGCAGAAAATTAAAAATTTTCCTACGGTTTCACCAAGATCCATCTATGAGTTCATCTAGCAACGAGTCATGGGAGAGTGATTGCATCTACATACCACTTGTAGATCGCGTGCGGAAGCGTTCAAGTGAACGGGGTTGATGGAGTCGTACTCGTCGTGATTCAAATCACCGATCATCCTAGTGCCGAACGGACAACACCTAAGCGTTCAACACACGTACGGAGCGGATGACGTCTCCTCCTTCTTGATCCAGCAAGGGGGAAGGAGAGGTTGATGATGATCCAGCAGCACGACGGCGGGGTGGTGGATGCAGCAGAACTCCCAGCAGGCTTCGCTAGCGACTACGGGAGGAGGAGGAGGTGTAGCAGGAAGGGAGGCGCCAAGGGCTTCAGGTGCGGCCACCCTCCCTCCCTCCCTTTATATAGGTGCAAGAGAGGGGGAGGGCGCAGCCTTGCCCCTTCATCCAAGGAAGGGTGCGGCCAAGAGGGGAGGAGTCCATCCTCCCAAAGGCACCTCGGAGGTGCCTTCCCCTCTTAGGACTCTCCCCTCCCCAAGTCTCCTTGGCGCATGGGCCTCTTGGGGCTGGTGCCCTTGGCCCATATAGGCCAAGGCGCACCCCACCAGCCCATGTGGCCCCCCGGTGGACCCCCAGACCCCTTTCGGCACTCCCGGTACAATACCGATAAAGTGCGAAACTTTTCCGCGACCAAAACAAGACTTCCTATATATAAATCTTTACCTCCGGACATTCCAGAACTCCTCGTGACGTCCGTGATCTCATCCGGGACTCCGAACAACATTCGGTTTGCTGCATACTCATATTCATACAACCCTAGCGTCACCGAACCTTAAGTGTGTAGACCATACGGGTTCGGGAGACATGTAGACATGACCGAGACGTTCTCCGGTCAATAACCAACAGCGGGATCTGGATACCCATGTTGGCTCCCACATGTTCCACGATGATCTCATCGGATGAACCACAATGTCAAGGACTCAATCGATCCCGTATACAATTCCCTTTGTCTAGCGGTATTGTACTTGCCCGAGATTCGATCGTCGGTATCCGATACCTTGTTCAATCTCGTGACCAGCAAGTCTCTTTACTCGTTCGTAACACATCATCCCGTGATCAACTCCTTGATCACGTTGTACATTATGATGATGTCCTACCGAGTGGGCCCAGAGATACCTCTCCGTTTACACGGAGTGACAAATCCCGATCTCGATTCGCCAACCCAATGAGACACTTTCGGAGATACCTGTAATGCACCTTTATAGTCACCCGATTACGTTGTGACGCTTTGGTACACCCAAAGCATTCCTACGGTATCCGGGAGTTGCACAATCTCATGGTCTAAGGAAATGATACTTGACATTTAGAAAAGCTTTAGCATACTGAACTACACGATCTGTGCTAGGCTTAGGATTGGGTCTTGTCCATCACATCATTCTCCTAATGATGTGATCCCGTTATCAATGACATCCAATGTCCATGGTCATGAAACCGTAACCATCTATTGATTAACGAGCTAGTCAACTAGAGGCTTACTAGGGACATGGTGTTGTCTATGTACCCACACATGTATCTGAGTTTCCTATCAATACAATTATAGCATGGATAATAAACGATTATCATGAACAAGGAAATATAATAATAACTAATTTATTATTGCCTCTAGGGCATATTTCCAACAGTCTCCCACTTGCACTAGAGTCAATAATCTTGTTCACATCGCCATGTGATTAACACTCACAGGTCACATCGCCATGTGACCAACATCCAAAGAGTTTACTAGTGTCATTAAACTAGTTCACATCATCATGTGATTAAGACTCAATGAGTTCTGGGGTTTGATCATGTTTTGCTTGTGAGAGAAGTTTTAGTCAACGGGTCTGCAGTATTCAGATCCGTATGTACTTTGCAATTCTCTATGTCATATTGTAAATGCTGCTTCCACGTTCCACTTGAAGCTATTCCAAATGGTTGCTCCACTATACGTATCCGGTTTGCTACTCAGAGTCACTCGGATAGGTGTTAAAGCTTGCATCGACGTAACCCTTTACGCCGAACTCTTTATCACCTCCATAATTGAGAAACATGTCCTTATTTACTCCAAGGACAATTTTGACCGCTGTCCAATGATCCCCATTCCTGGATCATTCTTGTACCCCTTGATCGACTCATGGCAAGGCACACTTCCTAAGCGGTACACAGCATAGCATACTATAGAGCCTATGTCTAAAGCATAGGGGACGACCTTCGTCCTTTCTCTCTTTTCTGTCGTGGTCGAGCTTTAAGTCTTAGCTTCATACCTTACATCTCAGGCAAGAACTCCTTCTTTGACAGATCCATCTTGAACACCTTCAAGATCATGTCAAGGTATATGCTCATTTGAAAGTACCATTAAGCCGCTTTTTATCTATCCTCATAGATCTTGATGCTCAATGTTCAAGTAGCCTAATCCAGGTTTTCTATTGAAAACACTTTTCAAACAACCCTATATGCTTTCCAGAATTCTACATCATTTCGATCAACAATATGTCAACAACATATACTCATCGTAAATTCTATAGTGCTCCCACTCACTTCTTTGGAAATACAAGTTTCTCACAAACTTTGTATAAACCCAAAATCTTTGATCATCTCATCAAAGCGCACATTCCAACTCCGAGATGCTTACTCCGGTCCTAAGAAGGATCACTGGAGCCAAAGATAACTTTTAGCATCCTTAGGATCGACAAAAACTTTCGATTGTATCACTTACAACCTTTCCTTACAAAACTGGTAAGGAAACTCGTTTTGACATCCATCTGCCTGATTTCATAAATGCAGCTAATGCTAACATGATTCCGACGGACTTAAGCATCGCTACAGATGAGAAAATCTCATCGTAGTCAACTCCTTGAACTTGTGAAAAACTCTTTGCCACAAGTCGAGCTTCATAGACGGTGACATTACCGCCCACGTCCGTCTTCTTCTTAAAGATCCATTTATCTCAATGGCTTGCCGATCAACGGGCAAGTCCACCAAAGTCCATGCTTTGTTCTGATACATGGATCCTATCTCGGATTTCATGGCTTCTAACCATTTGTTGGAATATGGGCCCACCATTGGTTCTCCATAGCTCGTAGGTTCATTGTTGTCTAGCAACATGACATTCATGACAAGATCACCGTACCACTCCGAAGCAGTACGCGTCCTTGTCGTCCTACGAGGTTCGGTAGTGACTTGATCCGAAGTTTCATGATCACTATCATAAGCTTCTACTTCAATTGGTGTAGGTGCCACAGGAACAACTTCCGTGTCCTGCTACACACTAGTTGAAGTGATGGTTCAATAACCTCATCAAGTCTCCACCATCCTCCCACTTAATTCTTTCGAGAGAAACTTTTCCTCGAGAAAGGACCCGTTTCTAGAAACAATCCCTATTGCTTTCGGATCTGAATTAGGAGGTATACCCAACCGTTTTGGGTATCCTATGAAGATGTATTTATCCGTTTTGGGTTCGTGCTTATCACGATGAAACTTTTTCACATAAGCGTCGCAGCCCCAAACTTTTAAGAAACGACAACTTAGGTTTCTCCAAACCATAGTTCAAACAAAGGCCGCCTCAACGGAATTACGTGGTGCCCTATTAAAGTGAGTGTGGTTGTCTCTAATGCCTAACCCATGAACGATAGTGGTAATTCGATAAGAGACATCATGGTACGCACCATATCCAATAGGGTGCAACTATGATGTTCGGACACACCATCACACTATGGTGTTCCAGCGGTATTAATTGTGAAACAATTTCCACAAAGTGTCTTAGTTGCGTACAAAGTTCGTAATCAGATACTCATCTCTATGATCATATCATAGACATTTTATCCTCTTGTCACAATGATCTTTAACTTCACTCTGAAATTACTTGAACCATTCAATAATTCAGACTTTGTGTTTCATCAAGTAAATATACTCAACATCTACTCGAATCATCTGTGAAGTCAGGACATAACGATATATTCACCGCATGCCTCAGCACTCATTGGACTGCACACATCAAAATGTGTTACTTCCAACAGGTTGCTACCTTGTTCCATCTTACTGAAACCGAGGCTTTTCAGTCATCTTGCCCATGTGGTATGATTTGCATATCTCAAGTGATTCAAAATCAAGTGAGTCCAAACGATCCATCTGCATGGAGTTTCTTCATGCGTATACACCAATAGACATGGTTTGCATGTCTCAAACTTTTCAAAAACGAGTGAGTCCAAAGATCCATCAACATGGAGCTTCTTCATGCGCTTATACCAATATGACTTACATGGCGATTGCCACAAGTACGTGGTACCATCATTACTATCTTATATCTTTTGGCATGAAAATGTGTATCACTACGATCGAGATTCAATAAACCATTCCTTTTAGGTGCTAGACCATTGAAGGCATTATTCAAATTAACAGAGTAACCATTATTCTCCTTAAATGAATAACCTTATTAAGCATGCATATAATCCAATCATGTCTATGCTCAACGCAAACACCAAATAACAATTTTAGGTTTAACTCCAATCTCGATGGTAGAGGGAGCGTGCGATGCTTGATCACATCAACCTTGGAAACACTTCCAACACGTATCGTCAGCTCACCTTTAGCTAGTCTCCGGTTATTCCGTAGCTTTAGTTTCGAAAGTTACTAACACTTAGCAACCGAACCGGTATCTAATACCCTGGTGCTACTAGGAGTACTAGTAAAGTACACATTAACATAATGTATATCCAATATACTTCTATCGACCTTGCCAGCCTTCTCATCTACCAAGTATCTAGGGTGGTTCCGCTTGATGTCCGCTCCTCTCATTACGTAGCACTTAGTCTCGGGTTTGGGTTCAAACTTCGTTTTCTTCAAGAGAGCAGCAACTGTTTTGCCATTTCATGAAGTATCCCTTGTTGCCCTTGCCCTTCTTGAAACTAGTGGTTTCACCAACCATCAACAATTGATGCTCCTACTAAACTTCTACTTTCGAGGTGTCAAACATCGCGAACACTACAAGGATCATCATCTCTATCCTTGATATGTTATAGTTCATCACGAAGCTCTAGTAGCTTGGTGGCAATGACTTTGGAGAAACATCACTATCTCATCTGGAAGATCAACTCCCACTCGATTCAAGTGATTGTTGCACTCAGACAATCTGAGCACAAGCTCAACGATTGAGCTTTTCTCCCTTAGTTTGTAGGCTAAGAAAATCATCGGAGGTCTTATACCTCTTGACGTGGGCACGAGCCTGAAATCCCAATTTCAGCCCTCAAACATCTCATATGTTCCGCGATGTTTCAAAACGTCTTTGGTGCCTCAACTCTAAACCGCTTAACCGAACTATCACGTAGTTATCAAAAGCGTGTATGTCCGATGTTCGTAACATCCACAAACGACGCTTGGGGTTCAGCACACCGAGCGGTGCATTAAGCACATAAGCTTTCTCTTGCGCATAATCGCCATCATCAACTTTCAACTATATTTTCTCTAGGAACATATCTAAACAAGAGAACTAAAGCGCGAGCTTACGACATAATTTGCAAAGATCTTTTGACTATGTTCAGGATAATTAAGTTCATCTCATGAACTCCCACTTAGATAGACATCCCTCTAGTCATCTAAGTGATTACATGATCCGAGTCAACTAGGCCGTGTCTGATCATCACGTGAGACGGACTAGTCATCATCGGTGAACATCTTCATGTTGATCGTATCTACTATACGACTCATGCTCGACCTTTCGGTCTCTTGTGTTCCGAGGCCATGTCTGTACATGCTAGGCTCGTCAACTTAACCTAAGTGTTCTACATGTGTAAATCTGGCTTACACCCGTTGTATGTGAACGTAAGAATCTATCACACCCGATCATCACGTGGTGCTTCAAACGAACTTTAGCAACGGTGCACGCTAGGGAGAACACTTTCTTGAAATTGTTATGAGGGATCATCTTATTTACTACCGTCGTTCTAAGTAAACAAGATGCATAAACATAATAAACATCACATGCAATTATATAGTAGTGACGTGATATGGCCAATATCATATAGCTCCTTTGATCTTCATCTTCGGGCTCCATGATCATCTTGTCACCGCATGACACCATGATCTCCATCATCGTGTCTTCATGAAGTTGTCACGCCAACGACTACTTCTACTTCTATGGGTAACGCGTTTAGCAATAAAGTAAAGTAATTTACATGGCGTTCTTCAATGACACGCAGGTCATACAAAAAATAAAGACAACTCCTATGGCTCTCGCCGTTGTCATACTCATCGACATGCAAGTCGTGATTCCTATTACAAGAACATGATCTCATACATCACATATATCATTCATCATTCATCACAACTTTGGCCATATCATATCACAAAACACTTGCTGCAAAAACAAGTTAGACGTCCTCTAATTGTTGTTGCAAGTTTTACGTGGCTGCAATAGGGTTCTAGCAAGAACGTTTTCTTACCTACGTGAAAGCCACAACGTGATTTGTCAACTTCTATTTACCCTTCATAAGGACCCTTTTCATCGAATCCGCTCCAACTAAAGTGGGAGAGACAGACACCCGCTAGCCACCTTATGCAACTAGTGCATGTCCGTCGGTGGAACCAGTCTCACATAAGCGTACGTGTAAGGTCGGTCCGGGCCGCTTCATCCCACAATACTGCTGAAGCAAGATAAGACTAGTAGCGGCAAGAAAGTTGACAACATCTACGCCCACAACAAATTGTGTTCTACTCGTGCAATAGAGAACTACGATAGACCTAGCTCATGATGCCACCGTTGGGGAACGCGTTGCAGAAAATTAAAATTTTTCCCACGGTTTCACCAAGATCCATCTATGAGTTCATCTAGCAACGAGTCATGGGAGAGTGATTGCATCTACATACCACTTGTAGATCGCGTGCGGAAGCGTTCAAGTGAACGGGGTTGATGGAGTCGTACTCGACGTGATTCAAATCACCGATGATCCTAGTGCAGAACGGACAGCACCTCCGCGTTCAACACACGTAAGGAGCGGTTGACGTCACATCCTTCATGATCCAGCAAGGGGAAGGAGAGGTTGATGATGATCCAGCAGCACGACGGCGTGGTGGTGGATGCAGCAGAACTCCTGTGAGGGCTGCGCTTAAGCGACTACGGAGGAGGAGGAGGTGTAGCAGGAAGGGAGGTGCCAAGGGCTTCAGGTGCGGCCACCCCTCCCTCCCTCCCTTTATATAGGTGCAAGAGAGGGGAGGGCGCAGCCTTGCCCCTTCATCCAAGGAAGGGTGCGGCTAAGAGGGGAGGAGTCCATCCTCCCAAGGCACCCTGAGGTGCCTTCCCTCTTAGGACTCTCCCTCCCAAGTCTCCTTGGCGCATAGGCCTCTTGGGGCTGGTGCCCTTGGCCCATATAGGCCAAGGCGCACCCCCACCAGCCCATGTGGCCCCCCGGGGCAGGTGGACCCCCGGACCCCTTTCGGCACTCCCGGTACAATACCGATAAAGTGCGAAACTTTTCCGGCGACCAAAACAAGACTTCCTATATATAAATCTTTACCTCCGGACCATTCCGGAACTCCTCGTGACGTCCGGGATCTCATCCGACTCGAACAATATTCGGTTTGCTGCATACTCATATTCATACAACCCTAGCGCCACCGAACCTTAAGTGTGTAGACCCTACGGGTTCGGGAGACATGTAGACATGACCGAGACGTTCTACCGTCAATAACCAACAGCGGGATCTGGATACCCATGTTGGCTCCCACATGTTCCACGATGATCTCATCGGATGAACCACAATGTCAAGGACCCAATCGATCCCGTATACAATTCCCTTTGTCTAGCGGTATTGTACTTGCCTGAGATTCGATCGTCGGTATCCGATACCTTGTTCAATCTCGTTACCGGCAAGTCTCTTTACTCGTTCCGTAACACATCATCTTGTGATCAACTCCTTGATCACATTGTGCACATTATGATGATGTCCTACCCAAGGGGCAGAGATACCTCTCCGTTTACATCGAGTGACAAATCCAGTCTCGATTCGTGCCAACCCAATGCACACTTTCGGAGATAGCTGTAATGCACCTTTATAGCCACCCAGTTACGTTGTGACGTTTGGTACACCCAAAGCATTCCTACGGTATCCAGGAGTTGCACAATCTCATGGTCTAAGGAAATGATACTTTACATTTAGAAAAGCTTTAGCATAAGAACTACACGATCTGTGCTAGGCTTAGGATTGGGTATTGTCCATCACATCATTCTCCTAATGATGTGATCCCGTTATCAATGACATCCAATGTCCATGGTCATGAAACCGTAACCATCTATTGATTAACGAGCTAGTCAACTAGAGGCTTACTAGGGACATGGTGTTGTCTATGTACCCACACATGTATCTGAGTTTCCTATCAATACAATTATAGCATGGATAATAAACGATTATCATGAACAAGGAAATATAATAATAACTAATCTATTATTGCCTCTAGGGCATATTTCCAACAATAAGTTAGTGCCACTTTGGGTTCACGACTAGTCATGCCGGCCCGGGTTCTCTGTCATATGGATGCT
Organism: Aegilops bicornis; assembly: GCA_021605145.1. Lineage (NCBI taxonomy): Eukaryota > Viridiplantae > Streptophyta > Magnoliopsida > Poales > Poaceae > Aegilops > Aegilops bicornis. Next base: position 564,842,357 of record CM038673.1, on the reverse strand, counting down.
AGTGAAACTATCATATACGTGAGCAAAAAGGCGCAAACGGTCCCGGGCCATGGTAAGGCGACACCCATGGGAATACCGTGCGTGAGGCCGCAAAGTGATATGAGGTGTTACAGGCTAGATCGGTGTGACTTAAAATCGGGGTCCTGACAGCTGGTTAAGGAATACTCCCTCCGTTTAGGTGAGTATAAGTCACCTTATGAAAATCAGGTTTTCCCAAAACCTTTCGGCGTGGAGCATTAACTTCCTGCTCGATCCCCTCCCAGCCTCGTTAGCCGTAGTTCTCTTCCTCTGCTGCGCGTTCTACCTTTCCATTTTTCCTCTTCTCAAGTGTGGAACGATCTGCATGCCGTCCTTGATGCACCGTAACAACCACTTTGCATGCATCGCGCGGCATGCTGATTGGGCAAGCACGAGAATTTGGTTACGCTTTCGCAATATGGATGATACCTGAACGATGAAGTGAATAGGCATGCTAGCACGGGAGACCTATTTCCGCTATACAATACTGGAGTACTCATGTTCCTACTACAACAACTACTACTACTGCTACTACTACTGCTACTACTACTAGTAGTAGTAGTAGTAGTAGTAGTAGCAGTAGCAGTAGCAGTAGTAGTAGTAGTAGTAGTAGTAGTAGTAGTAGTAGTAGTAGTAGTAGTAGTAGTAGTAGTAGTAGTAGTAGTAGTAGTACAACTGTGGTACACTTGATGGTCAAAATACTATTCATCCGGTCCTCACAGAGAAGTGATAACACCTCGCTACCGACACTAGTCCAAAGTAGGCGGCGTGTTCGTTACCAAAGTCAGCCTCACCTCAAGACTGCAGTCTGTCACCGCCGCTGTACAGCACATTGGCGCCTCGCCTCGTCTCCCTCTCCGCTCCCATAGCACCACTCCATCTCCATCTCCTTCTCCGTCTTCGTCTCCGTCTCCATCTCACTGTGCCCCCGTGTACCGTCGCCTCACTCGCCTCCCCCAGTACCACTATTCCCTCGCTAGCCGCTCCAAAGACCGACATCCTTCTCCCCGTAAATCAAGCCCCTTCCAAACTCCACCATGGCCGAACGCGAATCACAAGAAAGCATCCATATGAGCCGCGATTGGAGCAATCTCCCCAGTGACATCCTCGGCCTCTGTTGTTCGTGTATGGATATGTTGACCGCCCTGCGGCTGGCTGCATGCTCGAGGGACATGCACACGACCATCGTCGGAGCGAGGCCTAAGATTTTCAAGACACCCTGCTTGCTGCTATCGGGTCTTGCGAGATTGGCTCACCATGATACGGAGGAGTGCATGATGCCCCTCGACTTCAATCCGATCTCCATTAGCCGAAACTTCTTTGCAGGCATGTAGTGTGTCGCCGTACATCATTTCCCTCGACATCGATCCGATCAGCATCGCCTCAAACTTCTTGGCAGGTATGTACGGGTCGGCATGAACTCCCACTGGATGGCTGCCTTCAGAGAAAACGATAAAAAGTTGGTGCTCGTGAACTTCCAGACCTCCCATGAGATTATCCTTCCTCCGTTGGATTATATAGAGTATTACCATCGCGGTCCAAGTCATCTAGATTACTATGTCAGTTGGGTGGACCTTGTTTTGCAGAAGATTGTAATCTACCAAGTGCCCACACGACATGCGAATTATGCAGACTTCAAGCTAATTGCCTTGTTCGACCGCGGACTCGCCTATCTTTACGCCGATGCCTTCTTTAGCTGGAGACAACTCGGCTCGCAGTGGATCATCGTCAAAGCTGATACTTACTTATGTGATGCTATTGAACACAGTGGCATCATCTACGCGATCGACAAAGAAGATGGCACCACGTATTGCTGGGACGGCGCGTGTAAGTTGTTTCCATCTCATGTTGATTATGACGCCATGACACTGTTTGAACTTTTTGTGATGATTGGCATATCCCTGTTTGAGCAGAATTTGAGTAGAACTATGGAAATATATTAGAGACGCCGTAAATCAACTATATTTGGAATGAGTTAATTCATGCGATTGTGACCATGTCATTACAGCCAATTTGTACCCTGAATAATCAAACGGTTAGGAATATATGGATATTATCCTTATTTTACAGTAATCTATATACTACTACTAAATATGAGTGTGTATCAATGGCCATGTTAGTTTCCTCATTTTCATGATGTAGAAACATGCACCACACTGTTGGTTTCATCTAACCATACATTACGGAAGTAAATGTGCATATGGAGAACACTCTATATTTGGAAGTAGTGAAATCCTGCAATGCTTACCATGTGTACAACCTATATTCGCCCTTTAGCAATCAATGGCTAGAATAATATCCTCACAAAAATTTTGCCCATATAACACGAGTATATAACAATGCATGGTATGTTAGTTACCTTGAAGAATTTGTTTGTGAGGACAAAACATGATTACATAACATGCATGACATGGTAGTTTCCTATGAAGAATCGATTGCGAGATAACATGAGTATAACCATGCATGGAACTTCTATATTTTCGAACCCAGTATACATTTCCCTGTATTTTCCTCCCAGTTCCAACAGGGACATATCAATGTTGTTTCTTGCATTATCCTACTCATACTCTGAACAATGTTGATCTTACATTAACAATGCCTGTCCTTTTTGATATGATGCAGTGTCCCTACAGTTACTGCCCTTTGTAATCACACCACCTTTGCCAAAAACAGGAAGCACAACTGGTTTATCGCTCGATTAGACGCATTTACAAAAGACTGATGATCATTCGGACACATGAGCCGGAAAAGTTATATTGCAAAAACCCATCAGATACAAGCACCGTGTAATACGTGAGTATCCGGACAAGGGCTGTTATTACGTCTATGAGCAGGATACCAGCTTGTTGGGGCCTTTAGGATTTTTTAGTTGGAGGCGAGTAAACACCCTTGGTTCACACTCTCTGTTTCTCGAACTCAATTATCCGATTAACCAGGAGATCACCGTTGGAAAGGACCTTGATGGTAGAGAGGCTCTGTTTGCTATGGAAAACTGTGTCTACACGGCGAGCCCTAGGAGTTAAGGAGCAAACTCCCCTGATTGTCAGCGATACAACCTGCAACCAAAAGAAGGTGAGAATGACAAAGGCATCCGGATTAACTTTGGTCCTTGGATGTCTCAATTACGATAGGTAGTGATGTGGTCGAAGCCTTCAGGTTGATAGGTAATTGGGCTGTTGCATCGAAAGGGTGGAGTACTGGTGTCTCCGGATCACCGTCGTGAAGCGGGGCTGCAAATTATGATGGTGTTGGATCATCTCTTGAATGACTTTGTTGTCTTGCTGCTGGTTCTGGATGGGTAGTTCTTTCTTTTGTTATGCATATTCCTTGTCATTTGGTCATCCTCGTCTATGTCACTCTTTCTATGTAATAGTTGCTTCTGTTTAGAATGTCATTCTCATCTGGATCACGAGAGTCTGAGCGCTACAGATGGGTGCGTTTTGGTGGTGTAGCAAGACTTCTTATGAACTATCATGTCTTCTTTGTTTATGTCGATAGTAGTCACTAGTCGCTGTTTGAATGTTGTATATATCGTTGTTTCAACTATTTATTGTCTCGCATCATCGGGCTAAATGAGGGCATCACCATTCTCAAGTGTTCAGAGTATATCTCCTTTTTTCAAGTTATAGAATTTGAGCTCACCGTCTTTTCGATGATGTACACTTGTTTGGGCCAGTGAGGTGTCGTTGAATATGGGCCGAGTAGTAACGCAATGCCAAACAGGTCAATTATGACTCTCAGGCCGGGCTCTCAAAAGATACTGAAAAAAAGGCCGGGCTCTCCAAAAAAGAAAGAATAAGGACTCTTAGGCCGACATGTGGGTGCCACTGGTGTTTTTCGTCGCTTGCCACGAGAGCATATTAGCTGCGTGCTCGAAATTCATGATACCTTTTCATCCCAGTCTCCCGCCTCCCCCACCTCTGGAATCTCGCTTCCTACTCGAGTTCCCCAAATCCCCTCTGTACTCCACACTCAAGCGCACTATCATGTCGCGGTCAACGCGGATCTCCGAGCCAGAGATCCCGAGGTCCGTCCGCCTTGATCGATGTGTCTTTGTCGCTCAACAGCGATGGCATGGCGGCGCTTGACGGCCAGTTTGCCGGCGAAGTGCTGATGGTAACTATCAACAGCGACCGGCCTCCTGTCTCGTCGGACGACCTTGTCAAAGCTCTTGGCATTGCGCACGACATCAAAATAAGTGGCTTTCTCGTTGAAGTCTGTCCGCCACCGGCTGATTTCTTCGTCAGGTTCCCGACAACTTTCGATTGCAGTCCCGTGTTCGAATCTTCCCGGCGTTTGTTCTGCGATGGCACGCTGGTGAGCTTTGATCGGTGGCACCTGTGATGGGGCTCGGTGCCCTCGAGCTTGAGTTTTAACAAAGCTTACCTTCCACGGCATGCCTCGGCGTGCTTGGAACAGCGAGTCCATGAACAAGCTTATCAACGACCTTGGAGGTGAGCTCGTAAGTATGGTTGTTCCTCCGCATACCGGGCTCGACAGCGGTTATGGCATGGATGAAGAAGCTGTCCTCCATACCGAAGGTGATTGGTGTTGAGATACCGGTGCAGGAACCGGGGTTGTACTATTCGTCGCCACCAGGGCTGCCACGGACCACGTTAGGGATGTACCTGTATCGAGTGTTCGTGCATATCGAAGAAGTGGTCAATCCATCAATCGAAGTCCTGCCGCCGCCGTTGGTGCCAGGGTCTGTCGACGACGTCCATTACAGGAGTCAACATCAGACTTTCCCCGTGTTGCTCGGAACGATGGATGGCACATGGCCTACTCCATCGCGCGGCGGAGGCCACTGCTTCTTTGGGAGAAGAGGCGGGGCTGGCTGCTGGATGTGCTCTAATTTGAAGTAACAACCGAATCTTGTCAGATAGTACTAGTTAAATCCGAGCTATGGGTCTGAAGCACCGATATGCCAGTACATTTGATTGTGACATGTTCTAATTTTGTACCTGAACTTTTTTTAGAAAGGGTTATACGTCAACTTAATGTGCTAGCAGAACTTATTGTGTTGTCTGTCTGTTTTCTTTGCACAACATTCAAGATATTTCCCCGTCATTTATAAAGATGATGAACCGTTATGAACGACTTCGTTGGTTTCAACATAGCCCTTCCCGTAGCGATCCACTGCTTCCATCTTGATTGTGCCGCCTGCGTGAAATTTTTGTATGCAAGTTCAGTGTGCTATGATGTTCTATATGATTGTGTCAACTATATAAGTTTTTACTGAGCATCGGCAATGCATATGGCTGAAAGATGTATTTACGAGCATCGACCGATGGGTCTCTCTCTCTCTCTCTCTCTCTCTCTCTCACACACACACACACACACGCGCGCGCGCGCACACACACACAAGTGGGACCCGTTAAATTATTTATTTGCTCGTGACAGCTTTTAATTCGGTTCCACTGTAATCTAACTTTTTTTAAGTTATTAACTGAGCTCAGTGATATCAAAAAGTTGTACAGAAGCCTTGTTTGGGCCTTTCCGGCGTCGCTGAATGTGGGCTGAGTAACCATGTTAGGTTGTACTGTACTACACAGGCCTTTTTTCTCAACATCATCAATGCAACGGGGCCGGCAGTTGTACACAATATCCGGGTCAACTTGTTATCCGCCCCGCTGGGCTGCAAAGTTTCATAGGAGGTATGCATTAGGCTTAATAAGAAAATAGACTTTCAGAAATAATAAATGGGATGTAATTATAATAACTAGGCAATTACTATGCACCAAACACGTAATTAGTTTGAAAAATATATTATTTTTGGAATTTGAAAATTATAATTTCATTACTTGTTGCGCGTGCAATATTTCCTTGGATTTTAACGTAATACAACTTTATTTTGAAATTATATTTAACCTGACTAGAAATTTTGGATAAAAATATTTTGGATCCCATTAAAATGTGGGAATTTTTTTTGAATTCTGTTTTGAGCGGTTGTTTGAAATTATTAATCGTTGTCCTAGCTAGAAGTTGGGCTGTACTTTTAACAAACTGTAAATGGGTTGTAGTAAGTTCCATTAGAATTAAAAAATGGGTTGTACATTCTTACAAATCGCAAATGGGATATATGTTCTCTGCCAAATCCGAGCTGTGGGCCTACTAAGTTGACGCCTACCAAGGGCTTTGTCAACTTAGTCAATATAAACGATTCTAGCTGCAGTGATCGTACGATGTCCATCCAACGGCCGTAGTGCTTCTTCAACCTCTGGCCTTCTTGCTCCAGCCGGCCAAAGCTGCGCCGGTCGTGTCGCGTGCTCCTGCCTCCCGTGGCCGGCTGTGATGCCGTGGAGGCCTCATCGCCCCGTACTACTCCCACCGCTGGCCAGGCCATCCCTCTACTAACCCACACCCCTGTTATTCTGCGGCGATGACAGCTTCACACCGCAGCTGAACCAGTGAACCCTTGTACCCCTCTCCGCGCGGGCTTCCACTGCTGCGTCTTTCCCGGCTCCGCGTCGTCCCCTTCCTAGTCCTCGCCATCGGCCAGACCACCGCCCTGGTGCTCTCGGTGCAGCGTGGTCAACATGGTCAACGACCGACTTCCATCGGAAGAGTATTGTACATGGAGAGGCTGACAGCTGGGTCCAGGCGGCCGCAAGGAAGTGCCTCCTTATTACACGAAAAATAATTATTCCTCCACCTGACAGCAGGGACCCACCGGACGGGCCACCTTATTTCATGAAAAAAAACGTTTCCCCCCTGACTGCTGGGACCCACCGGACGGGCCAACGTATTTCGCGAAAAAATGTTCCCCCCGCTGTCAGCTCGGACCCACCGGAAGTGCCTCCTTATTACGCACAAAAAAATGAATACTCCCCCTGCTAGCTGGGACCCACCATGATGGGAGGCTGATTTGTGGGCCTACTAAGTTGACTGGGAGGGGGCCTTTGTCAACTTTAGTCAATATGAACGATTCTAGATCCAGTGACCGTACGATGTCCATCCAACGGCCGTAGTGCTTCTTCAACCTCTGGTCTTCTTGCTCCCGCCGCCCAAAGCAGCGCCGGTCGTGCCGCATGCTCCTGCCTCCCGTGGCCGGTTGTGCTGCCGCGGAGGCCTCACCACCCCCTACTATTCCCACCGCTGGCCAGGCCCTGCGGCGACGGCAGCCTCACACCGCAACGGAACCAGTGAACCCTCGTACTCCTATCCGCGCGGGCCTCCACTGCCGCGTCTTCCCGGCTCCCTGTCGTCCCCTTCCTAGGCCTCGCGGTCATCCACCGCCCTGGTGCTCTCGGCGCGGCGTGGTCAACGGGGTCAAGGACCGACTTCCATTGGACGTGGATCAGACGTGGAGAGGCCGACAATTGGGTCCACGGCCGCAGAAGGAAGTGCCTCCTTATTACGCGGAAAATAATGATTCCTCCACCGACAAATGGGACCCACCGGACGGGCCCCATATTTCGCGAAAAAAATTTCCCCATCATTGGGACCCACCAGCTACATCTTATCGCACGCAAGGAAGTGCGTCCGGGCAAAAACAAAACGATTCGCCCCATTGCTGGGACCCACCGGCTACACCTTCGCACGCAAGGAAGTGCGTCCGGCAAAAAAGCGATTCACCCCATTGCTGGGACCCACCAATTACATCTTCGCACGCAACGAAGTGCGTCCGAAAAAAACGATTCGCCCCCCTGATTGCTGGGACCCACCAGCTACATCTTCGCACGCAAGGAAGTGCCTGACAGTCGGGACCCACCTGGTCGAAGCGTACGTAGCATTGTCATTCTGGTTGTGAACGTGTACGTACATACATACTAGTGGATGTAGAGGCGCACACGTGTCGTAGTAGAGGCGCGCACGTAACATGTACACGTACGTACAATGGCCAGGGTGCAAGAAGGAAAATACGGCCACGTGTGTGTACATACGGGCGGGGTCTCAAACGCCTACTCGCGCATACGTACGGCCAGGGCTCGTGTACATGGCTGGGTCGGAACGGAGAAACAACGCCGTCGTCGTGTTGATGGGGAGGCAACGGAATGCGTCGTGTTCATGGGGAGGCAACGGAATGCGTCGTGTTCATCGGGAGGCAACGGAACGCGTGGGAGCCAACCGGCTGGGTGGGAACAGAATGCGTGGTCGTGTTCATCGGGAGGGCTTGGACGGAACAGCGATGGAAACGAGGCTGGCGTGCGCGCATAACGGAGGAAATGGCCTTGTGTTCGACCGCCACGTTGAACGGGTCCTGTTGATCGGGAGGTGTGGCATACCGCAAAACGGAGAAAATGGACCTCCCTACGGTCAAACGGGGTCCCTGTTGATCGGGAGGGTGTGGCGTCTGCAAAAGCGGATTTAAACGGACCTCCTACGGTCGAAATGGGGGTCCTGTTGATCGGGAGGGGTGCGTACCGCAAAACGGGACTCCACGGGATATTGTTCATCTCCACCATCGACCTCCTCCTGCCTCCATGGGCTACCGCCGACCTCCTCCAGCCTCCACGGGCTCATGTTCATCCAGCCTCCACCGCCGCTTACTCCACCGGCCATCGCTTAACCACCCTCCACCGCTTCATCGCTCATCCAGCTCTCCACACCATGGGGTCATGTTCATCCAGAGGCAACGCCACCGCTCACTGTTCATCCAAACCCCCCAGCAGCGCTCACTGTTCATCCAATCGACCGGCTTCAGTTAGCAGCAGTAGCGAAGGAATTGCTCGATCGGGTTCGATTAACGTACCATCTATCGATCGCTCGGGTTCGATGAACGCCTGTTCGCAGCAATCGCCGGGTTCGATTAGAGCCCAACGCCTCGCTTCGGGTTCGATTAGAGCCAACGCCTCGCACACGCCACAGACGTCGTGTACGAGAAAGCGTGCATCGCCGCCCCGACCTCCCACCGTAACCGCAACTCCCGAAATTTTCCTCGCCCTTGCTTCTACCACGGTTTTTCCGTCATGGACGGCCCAAAGAATGTCATGCGATTGCGTCTCCGCCCGCCCAGGACTAAAAGCCAATTTTCTGTCATGATTTTTGTCATAGAAGTAGGAGCCCACCACATCTATGATGATACCGGGTTTTGTCACAATTATCGTCATAGAAGTGTCATATGTATGACAGAAATTTTTTTCGTTCGGCCCAAAATGTCACGGATGTGTCTTTTTTTGTAGTGTTGAAGGGTCGACTTTGTCGCCGTCGTGGACATGGTGTGTGCTACATCGTGGGTGGCTCTTTAAGGGTGTGTTTGGTTCCAGAATCAAGTGGAATGTCATGGAACCGTTCCATTTCTAAGTAATCAAATGATTCCATCTTGAATTTTGGCAAGAATAAAAATTACGTTGGATAGAACGTTTCCTGGGACAGAATGCCAAAATTTGATCAATGTCGGATTGAGAAAGAACGCCACAAAAATCTAGGCGGAGGGTCGCGAGCGACGATGAGGAGTGTGAGCCACGTCCCTCGCGTAGGACGTCTGGTGGCCTCAGCTTCGCAACCTTCGTCCGGCTATGTCTCCTTCTCCAGCCTCCACCTCATCTGCCTCATGTTCCTCGGCGATGCCCTTGCGTGCATTGCGCACCTCCACCTGGGAGGCATCCCCATCGCCGGCCGTTCCCCGCTAGCTCAAGTGGGTGAGGCGGGAAGTTGGGTATGGGAAGAGCACGAGCAGCGGGTTGAGCGAGTACCTGCTACCAGACAGCTACATCGGAGACGGGAGGTGAGAGCTATGTCACATCGGCTTAGGCGGTGGCATGCCAGGCGCGCGGTATCCGGGCAGCCGAGGCGCGGAAGGTCACCAGCAACTGCTGCGTGGAGAGGAGGCCGAGGAGGAGTAAAGGACTATGACGGTGGGAAGGAGCTTGTCGGAATGGTTGTGCTTGCCGGTGACGGGCACCGGTTGAATAAGAGTAGGCAGGCCCATGACGGATTTGAGGGAGAGGCGAGGAAGGCGGGCGATTTCGCATGGTCCGTCCGATTTGGAGAGACTAGGCGGAATGATAACGTGGAATATGCCATTCTCTCGAATCGGTTGGTTCCAATTCCTTCTTCGATCCAAACGCGGGAATGGGTTCTGGGGACGGAACCAACCCGTGACATTCCACTTCGTGATAGAAAGCAAACACGTGGTAGAAGAATGAAAGATGCATGAAAGAATCACTTTGCCCTCGTCACTGCTTGTGTAGTATTGACCATGGCGTGTCACCGGAATATCACTTGTTGTCGTGACAATGTGGTACTGCACAGCAAAAGGCGATGGAGGACGTGAAAATACATAGGAGCACTCGGGTGCCACACCCCCTATATTTAAAAATAATTTATCAATTCAAAAAAAGCCAAAAAGATCCCGGAACTTTTTATGGAATCAAACATGACCAAGTATTGCACTAGTATAAAAGGATTAAACAGAGAATGACTTTCGCTGTATCCGGGGTCAAAGATTTGCCAAAAGACGTAGATACAAGTACTATTCATGCTATATTGTCGTCATAAATTTGTTTTTTCCCCTGAAATCAACAGGAATCATTCCTTAGCCAAACTTTTTATACATGTACAATACCTGGTCATATTTGATTCCAAAAAGTCCCAGGATCTTTTGACCTTTTTTATTACTAAATTATTTTTGAATATGGAGAGCACCCGAGTGCTCCTAATCCGCTTTCGTGGAGGACGTGTATTCTTTCTTCCCTTCTCTTCTCGTTTGAAGTTCTTTGCGCTCTCTGATAGAGTTGCTCTATATGTGGTGGGCTTTGTGCTCTCTGTTAGAGTTGCTCTATATATGGTGGACTTTTTGCTCTCTGTTAGAATGTCATGATAATGCGTTGATTATAAGTTTATAATTTTTACCAGAGACTAGCAATCAACAAAAAAATCAACCGGGCATCATTATGTTCAACGGAAATAACCATTGTCGGGTATTACAACAGACTCCGATTACTACAAGCACAGGGGAAGGGAAAGAGAGAAGCGAGTTGAAAGATTACCAGAAAAGGGGGATGATTCTGAGTATTTACACATGGTGAAAGAAATACAAGAGATGACTAATCTCGGCCCAAAGGGCATCATTTGACAAAAGACGCTATTTCCTAACAGGGGACAAATATGGATGCCGGCAGCAGGCCCTTGAATTCACTTGATTGCCGGACTTCACAGCATCGGTCAATCTCCAGCCTCCTTTTCATCCCTACAGCAATCGGCCGAGAGATTTATCGGCATTGTTGTGGTTAGTTTATCTCGAATATCTCACATAATTGTCGCGACGTGTGATATACCAGACACATATATCCATTTTCGACCTCTACCGAGTGGACGATCTAGAGAGGCGCAGGGCATGGATTTATGTAGGCATCGGTTGTGTCAAGTTTACGACAAAGAGCTCTCACTCACTTTGTGTTTTGGTAGACATTCCAAGCAGATGAGATGCATGCATGGTTGGTGCATGACCGAACACGCAGCACACACTCTTTCAGTTCAATTTTCTGTTCAATTTTTACCCTTCTTCACCTGAAGCACACACTCTTTCAGTTTGTTTTTTGCACACAATGTTGGCATGAGGTCTATAGCATTTTCGCTCTTATTTCCGATTAATCTCAGGGTGAAAACATGTTTCAACCAAGTAGATATACTCCATAATCCACCTTGACGCTAAAGTCAATGCAAAAGCCCAAATTGCATATGCATGCTTGATGCTTGCCCAAATTACCAACGTCCATCGACGGTGATGCGGCGCGAAGCAGCTTCAGCTGCTCCGCCCAGTCACAAGCCTTGCTCTACCTCTGAGCTTCCTCTACGTGGTACTGCAGTTTCTGTGTCCGGTCTGTTTGTTGAAGTTGCTCACCACCGTTCGAGTGCGGTGGACCTGCCACGGAGCCGGAGGACCTAGCTTTCGCTTAGCTTAACCAGGACAGCAGCTAGTGGGTGAGCACACGCACTAGTAGAAAACGGAGCTTTAATACAGATTCATAAGGGCCTTTAATACTGGTTCTGCAACCCGCATTAAAGGGTGCAGACTAAAGGCCCTCCCTTAGTCTCGGTTCAACACGAACCGTCATTAAAGGCACATCATGTGGCGCGAGCCCGCGCCATGGTATCGGGGACCTTTAGTCCCGGTTGGCACCAACCGGGATTAAATGTTTTTATTTTTATTTTTTTCGTTTTTCAATTTTCTGAATTATTTGATGATGTAGTCTCTAATCACCGCTCATAACTGCTCAAGTGTGGATCACCAATTCCAAATCGTCTAACTTCCCGGCCACGCTTAACTTCCAAGTTCTATTCCCCCTAGTTTCCAAGTCTGCATTTGTTGTTTTCCTGAGAATAATAAGCTGTCAATCCTATTAACCCTCAGGAGTTTAGCTTGAGCATTAGGTCACACGTTTCATCGTTTGAGTGTGAAACTATTATTTTAAAAAACAATAATTATTTAGTAACACTAATATTTCTTGAATAAATATTTTGTCCATAGTTTGACCATAGTTTGACCAGATTTGACAAAAATTCAAAAAACTGAAATAATTATTTAGTAACACTAATATTCTTGAATAATTATTTAGTAACACTAATAGTTCTTGAATAAGTAGTTTGACCACAGTTTGACCAAAATTCAAGAAAACTGACATTCGAGCATAGCTTTTTTTTCCTTTTAGAATTTGAGGATTCTAAAATTTTGGAAAACGGCTTACGGCTGTCAAAATCGGATGCGAATTTTCATGCTAAACATTTTGATATATTATACGTTTTTTGATATCGTATGCAAAAGATATAGTCATTTTACTTTTTCATCACACTTTTTTGCAAAACATGTTCAAATTTAAGTTTTTTTAATTTTCCTAACTAGTAGATGTAGTAACATAACTACAACTCGAAGGATTTTAATTTTTTGAAGTTTTTATCATTTTCTTTTGTTTTTTTTTTCAAAATTAAAATGGCGATACATGGGTGCGGGGGGTAGAGTTTGAAAATTGCCCTTTAGTCCCGGTTTGTGTCATAAACCGGGACAAAAGGGGCTCGTGGGGTCCCGGCCTGACACCAGCCTGCCATCACCCCTTTAGTACCGGTTCGTGACACGAACCGGTACTAAAGGTTCAACACGAACCGAGACTAATGACTGCCGCCCGCCTAGCCGTTGGAACCGGCACTAATGGTTACATTAGTGTCGGTTCGAGTACAAACCGGGACAAATGAGTTGAACATTCGGTGGTTTTTCTACTAGTGACGTATCGTAATTGCACGTTGGTAATTTTTTCTTTTGCATTTTCAATACCAAGTCTGGGGCAGGTGGCAACAAATCGAACTGATCTGCGTTTAAACTCGTTTTGACAGGGAAGCTGACCAGCGGGCCCCGCTTGACATGGACCGACGTGTCATGTTCTTTTGTAGAAAACCCCCTTACTTTACATTTAATCACGCAACGACAATCGTCTGCGAATAAAAAATGTTGCGACAAAATTAGGGCCCGTGGGATTTGAACTTTGGAGCTCGCGCATGTCGCACAATGGTCCAGCCAGTGCACCCTCTGCTATTACTTTCGCCCTTTGCTATTACTTTCCTACATTGAGTTACTATTCTACTCTGGAATTTTTTGGAAATTCGGGAACAAATTTTAAATTCGCAAACATTTTTCTGAACGTTCTTTAAAAATTTGCAAACATATTTGGAATACACAAACATTTTATGATTTCTCAAACATTTTTTGAATATGTGGACATTGTTTTGACAAATTCGTGAACTTTTTTAATTTGCGGACATTCTTATTATAAATTCATGAACAATTTTTGAACATTGCTTTGAACTCATGAAAGTTTTTTAATCGACAAACATTTTTTGAAATTTGGAAACGAAATTTGAAATTCAGGAACATTTTTTTGTTTTGAATCCCAAATTATTTCAAACGGGAATTAAACAAAAATAGAAAAGAAAATAAAGGAAAAAATAAAACTGGGACGGGGGTGCGTGGTTCCCTTTTTTCGAACACGCACTACGCCTAATAGGATCACCCAGTTCTTACTAGATTGTTTCCTCCCTTCACATAGATCTTCAGGCTTGGCGGGTTGGCCTAGAAGCACATGAAGGGCGAATGCGACCAAAGAGTGTTAAGCACATTTGTTGTGAAGAGCACAAACCGCGCACCGAAAACATGACTCGAGTAGTACGGCTGTGAAAATCTTCAGGCATGCCAAACAAGAAAAGCAATGTGCTCCTATTTATAAGCTTGGACCACGGCAACAATATGTGGGAGTGTTACGGCCAAGGTGTGTTTCATCATGCCGAAGACCAGTCTGAGGCCCCCTAGGTCGGTTCAAGTCCTCGGCCGTCATCTCGACCTATGGGCCCAAAAGAGAGAAGGATTGGAGGACTTGAAGTATATGACAAGGAAACCGATGGTCGTGACGACTCCTCCGTAACCCTAACTGGCTAGGAACATGTAAACCCTAGACCCCTAGTATCCATACAAGTCGGGGCTAGGCTAGTTGATAGAGAGTGTAAGGGCTTTTTTATCCCTTAGTAGTTTTGGTGATTCATGACAATGCTTTTGCGGACTAATCATGTGCGTTGAGAATTTTAGATATATCATGTCTAAGCACAAGACGATTTGGTGCCCTCGGAGCTTATTGAATACGGTGTTTCTCTATGTTTCTTTTCGGTGGTTTTGAGTCATAGGAAATCCGTACTATTAAGAGGGGGTCCGTGTTGGAAAGGTTTGGGTGGAATCAACACTTACACATCTGTTCCTTTTTGCACCACCTTTCCTTTGGCTCTTTGGAGCATCCTCCGTCTCTCCGTGTCTCTGCAAAATGAAGGACTCCTAGTGTTGCTGAACTGAGGTATCTTGGTAGTACCGCCACCACCAGTAGCGATGTACGGTGCTCACGGTAGTACCGCTCCTTAGGAACGGTAGTACCGTGGCCTCAGGCCAGGCGCAGCTGCTCGAGCTGTAGTAGGGGCGGATGTAATTTTTTACATCCGTGTCCTACGCGGTAGTACCGCTCCATAGGCGCGGTAGTACCGTGGGCTCTGGCCAGGCACAACAGCATGAGCGGAAGTAGGGGCGGATGTAATTTTTTACATCTGCGCCCTACGCGGTAGTATCGCTCTAGTCTTGCGGTAGTACCGTGTCGGATTTTTGCATAGATCAAAACTCAGCAGAAGTAGTCACGGATGTATTTTTATATGTCTGTGCCTTCCCAGCCTAGACTATTCCTACCTTGCGGTAGTACCGCAAGGGGGAGCGGTAGTACTGCGCCAGCGGTTCTACCGCTCCCTGCCTTAGCGCATCAAGACTGGTCTTAGCCCCTGCCATGCCAGCGGTAGTATCGCAGTTCTCCGTGGTAGTACCGCGGGCCCTTGCATTAGTACCGCTTGTATGGTGCGGTAGTACCGTGTGTCGCAGGCTGAGTTGGTGGATAACAGTTGGATTTGTTCTTTCACTATAAAAGGGGAGTCTTCTTCTCCGAGTTGACCACCTCTTCTATCCCCAAGCTCCATTGTTTCTCTAAGCTCCATTTTCGCCCGATCTCTCTCCCTAACCAATCAAACTTGTTGATTTTCTAGGGATTGGTTGAGAAGGCCCCGATCTACACTTCCACCAAGAGAAATTTGATTCCCCCCAGTAATCCCTTGCAAATCTTGTTAGTCTTGGGTGTTTGAGCACCCTAGACGGTTGAGGTCACCGCAGAGCCAAATTTCATTGTGGTGAAGCCTCGTGGTGTTGTTGGGAGCCTCCAATTGAGTTGTGGAGATTGCCCCAACGTTGTTTGTAAAGGTTCGGTCGCCGCCTCCAAGGGCACCAATAGTGGAATCACGGCATCTCGCATTGTGTGAGGGCGTGAGGAGAATACGGTGGCCCTAGTGGCTTCTTGGGGAGCATTGTGCCTCCACACCGCTCCAACGGAGACACACTTCCTCTCAAAGGGAAGGAACCTCGGTAACACATCCTCGTCTTCACCGGCTCCACTCTTGGTTATCTCTTACCTTTACTTGTGCAAGCTTATTTCGTTGTATCCCTAGCTTGCTTGTGTGCTTGTTGTTGTTTCATCATATAGGTTGCTCACCTAGTTGCATATCTAGACAATCTACTTTGATGCAAAGTTTAAATTGGTGAAGAAACACTAGTAGAAATCAGGGCTTTGGGTCCGGGGCAATATTCACATTAGCCCCGGTTCAGTCATGAATCGGGACTAATGTGAGCATTGGTCCCGGTTCGTGCGGCTAAGGCATTAGTCCCGGTTCACCTGAGCCCTTTAGTCCCGGTTTGTGCCTCAACCTGGGACTAAAGGGTGCGATGCCCTTTAGTCCCGGTTCGTGCCTCAAACCGGGACTAAAGATTAGACCTTTAGTCCCGGTTTGAGACACGAACCGGTACTAATGGGGTTGAGACCTTTAATCTCGGTTCGTGCCACGAACCGGTACTAAAGGTCCCATTTTCAAACTCTACCCCCTCCCCCCCCTGTGGATCGCCTTTTCAGTTTTAAAAAAAATAAAATAAAATGATGGAAATATCAAAAAAATAAAAGAAAATAAGTTTCCCATGTGATATGTGGTCTAGTTGTTGGGAAAATTTGCAAATGTGAATTTCGACTTTATTTGCAAAATTTCTCCGAATTTGTAAAATGGGCATAACTTTTGCATACTAACTCGGATGAAAAAGTTTTTATATGAAAAATCATCTACTCGAAAAGTCACATCCGAATTTAACTGGGGAACCTCATTAAACATTTTCAAAATCCTCAAAAACCTAACAGAAAAAAGTTACGGGGCTTTTAAGATCTGGAGGCAAAAAAATTCAAAAAAATTCAGTTTTTTTTTGAATTTTTGTTAAATCTGGTCAAACTATTATTCAAGAAGTATTAGTGTTAATAAATAATTATTTCAGTTTTTTTGAATTTTGGTCAAATCTGGTCAAATTATGGTCAAACTGTGGTCAAACTAATTATTCAAGAAATATTACTGTTACTAAATTTTAGTGTTATTTTTAAGAACAATAGTTTCAAACTCAAACAGTGAAATGTGTGACTTCATGCTCAAGCTAAATTCCTGAGGTTAATAGGGTTGACATCTTACTATTGTTAGGAAAACAACAAGTGCAGACTTGGAAACGAGGGAGAATAGAACCCGGAAGTTAAGCGTGCTCAGGCTGGAGTAGTGAGAGGATGGGTGACCGTCCAGGAAGTGATGAGGGGTGAGGGGTGATTAGAGATGAGAGGTTAAAATAATTCAGAAATTTGAAAATAAAAAATTCCAAAAAAATTTAATTTTAAAAAAAATCATAAAATTTCCTTTAGTACCGGTTGGTGTTACCAACCGGGACTAAAGGTGGACCTCGTGCGGCCACGTGGAGAGCCTTTAGTCCCAGTTCGTGTAAGAACCGGGACTAAAGGGGGAGGCTTTAGTACCGACCCTTTAGTCCTGGTTTCCAGAACCGGGACTAAAGGCCCTTATGAACCGGGACAACAGACCATTTTTCTACTAGTGAAAAGCTAAAAAATGTTAGTTGCCTATTCACCACCCCCCTCTAGTCAACTATATCGATCCTTTCAATTGGTATCAGAGCCTCGTGTCTTTATTAAGGACTTTGCCGTCCGATGGTTGACACTGTAGACGGTGGGGAGGAGCACTCCGGTGTGAATCCAGTCTTGTCTACGATCGATGGGGGAACCGCGGTCTCTCGCAAGGAATTCAATGTGGCTTTGGACACACTGAAAACCTCCATGACGACCGAGGTTGAAAGCATGTTTAACAAGTTTTTAGAAGGGCTTAAATTATCCACCGCACCAATGAAAGCGAGTGTTCCCGCTAGCAAGGTGACGGATGCTAACTCCATCAAGGGAAAAGCTACTAGTGAAAAGGCTCCTTCTTCTAGTGGTAAAAATGGTAATGGCATCTTTGCCCATCTTCAACCACCTCTTACCTATGGAGGGCTGGTTCACTACACTCATTTAAATCATGCCGGTTCTCCCTTCAAGATTGTGAAAAATCAGGATTTTGACGCCTGGGTTTATCGCTTTAAACGTCATTTAAATCATGTGAATACTAATCTTTGGAGAATCATTGAGCAAGGTTTCTATCCGCGTGACCCAAGCAACTTCATCCCTAGAGAAGCCGCGGACCATCAATTCAACGAGAATGCTCTCTTCAACATCCAAGATGCAATTCCATCCGAAGATATTGCTCATCTCCGACCTTTCACTGTGGCCAAGGAAGCATGGTGATACGTCTCCAACGTACTTTATCTACTGTTTTGGACTATATTGGGCATTATTTTCCACTTTTATATTACTTTTGGGACTAACCTATTAACCGGAGGCCCAGCCCAGAATCGCTGCTTTTTGCCTATTTCAGTGTTTCGAAGAAACGGAATATCAAACGGAGTCCAAACGGAATGAAACCTTCGGGAACGTGATTTTCCAACCGAACGTGATCCAAGAGACTTGGACCCTACTCCAAGAAGTGCCAGAGGCGGTCACGAGGGTGGAGGGCGCCCCCCCTGGGCGCGCCCCCCTACCTCGTGGGCCCCCTGACGCTCCACCGACATACTCCTTCCTCCTATATATACCTACGTATCCCCAAACGATCAGAACAGGAGCCAAAAACCTAATTCCACCGCCGTACCTTCCTGTATCCACGAGATCCCATCTTGGGGCCTGTTCCAGAGCTCCGCCGGAGGGGGCATCCACCACGGAGGGCTTCTACATCAACACCATAGCCCCTCCGATGAAGTGTGAGTAGTTTACTTGGACCTTCGGGTCCATAGCTAGTAGCTAGATGGCTTCTTCTCTCTTTTTGGATCTCAATACAATGTTCTCCCCCTCTCTCATGGAGATCTATTCGATGTAATCTTCTTTTTGTGGTGTGTTTGTTGAGACCGATGAATTGCGGGTTTATGATCCAGCTTATCTATGAATAATATTTGAATCTTCTCTGAATTCTTTTATGTATGATTGAGTTATCTTTGCAAGTCTCTTCGAATTATCCGTTTAGTTTGGCCAACTACATTGGTAGTTCTTGCAATGGGAGAAGTGCATGGCTTTGGGTTCAGTCTTGCGGTGTCCTTACCCAATGACAGAAAGGGTTGCAAGGCACGTATTGTATTGTTGCCATCGAGGATAACAAGATGGGGTATTTATCATATTGCATGAATTTATTCCTCTACATCATGTCATCTTGCTTACAGGCGTTACTCTGTTTTAACTTAATACTCTAGATGCATGCTGGATAGAGGTCGATGAGTGGAGTAATAGTAGTAGATGTAGAATCGTTTCGATCTACTTGTCTCGGACGTGATGCCTATATACATGATCATACCTAGATAACCTCATAACTATGCTCAATTACATCAATTGCTCAACAGTAATTTGTTCACCCACCGTAGAATACTTATGCTCTTGAGAGAAGCCATTAGTGAAACCTATGGCCCCCGGGTCTATTCTTATCATATCAATCTCTATCACTTTAATACTTGCTTTGTTTTTACTCTGCTTTTACTTTTCACTTTGCATCTTTATACCAAAAATACCAAAAATATTATCTCTATCAGATCTCACTCTCGTAAGTGATCGTGAAGGGATTGACAACCCCTAATCGCGTTGGTTGCGAGTAGCTATCGTTTTGTGCAGGTACGAGGGACTTGCGCGTGGCCTCCTACTAGATTGATACCTTGGTTCTCAAAAACCGAGGGAAATACTTACGCTACTGTGCTGCATCATCCTCTCCTCTTTGGGGAAAACCAACGCAAGCTCAAGACGTAGCACATGGCACCATGTTGTCTCCCTTTACAAGGGAAGCGCAAGCATTCAACGCTCAAACTATGAAGTGGTGCAAGATGAAGCCGATGAGTTCACAATGAATGAAGATGAAGAACCTCGTGAGCTTTACCGGAGGCTAACCACTCTCGCGGTCTGACTCCGAGATCATGGGAGCAAGGATACGGATGACAATTGGATCAAGCGCAAGTTCCTCAAGGCCATGATGCCTTACCACAAGGCCATGTCCTCCGTCATCCGTCAAAGGCTGGACTTCCACACCTTGTCTTCAAGTGAAGTCTTGGATGAGTTTGTGGCAATGAGGATCTTGGATAAGACCGCCGACAATGTGGTATTGCGTTCTCAAAGAGCTAATAAGCCCAACTTGCTTTGAAGGCCAAGGTTAGTGTGGAAGAAGAGGATGAAGAGGAAGAAGAGGAGAGCAACCCCGAAGATACAAAGTATGCTTATCATGAGCACATGGCTCTCGCTTCAAGGAAATTTTGGAGCAACAAGAACACAAGGCCCAACTTCAACAAGAGCAACTCAAGTGGCTTGAAGGGAAAGCAACGTGGGAGGACTTGCTATAATTGTAGCAATGTGAGCCACTTTGTTGCGGAATGCCCATATGAGAAGAGTGAAGACAATGGTGGCAAGCTCATATGAAAAGACAAGGCCAAGTCTTTCCCCTACAAGATCAACTTCACCAAGAAGACTCCTCCCAAGGGGTTGGTAGCACAAGAAGAGTACAATGAGGATGATGATGAAGATGAAGACGGTGACTCAGTTGCCATGGCCTCCGTGGCCATTGCAACAACTCCACGGGTGTCCTTCCTCGACTCACCCAACGAGAACATCACCGCCAAGTGCCTCATGGCTAAAGCCACCAACAAGGTAACCCCCAACATCCACTACAAAAAAAGACACATCCGTGACATTTTGGGCCGAACGATTTTTTTTCTGTCATACTTATGACACTTCTATGACGATAATTGTGACAAAACCCGGTATCATCATAGATGTGGTGGGGTCCTACTTCTATGACAAAAAAATCATGACAGAAAATGGGCTTTTCTTCCTGGGCGGGCCGGAGACGCAGCTGGATGACATTCTTTGGGCCGTCCATGACGGAAAAAACCGTGTTAGAAGCGAGGGCAAGGAAATTATCAGGGTGTTCCCGGTTACGGTGGGTGGTTGGGGCCGAGCGATGCGCGTTTCTCTCGTACACGCACGCGTGTGGGTGCGAGGCATTGGTATCTAACTGAACCTGAGCGAGGCGTTGGGCTCGAACTGAACCCGAGCGATTGCACTGCAGGCTACGCGTTACTCAACCCGAGATCGATCGATGGCTGTTAAGTGAACCCGATCGAGCGATTCCTTCGCTACTGCTGCTAACTGAAGCCGATCGATGCTGCCTCTGGATGAACAGTGAGCGTTGCTGGGGGGTTTGGATGAACAGTTCCCGATGGGGGTGGATGAACAGGACCCCGTGGTGTTTCCTCTGGATGAACAGGACCCCGATCGATCGAGCCGGTTGGGGCTGGATGAACAGGACCCCGTGGAGGGCAGGATGAACAGGACCACCCCGTGGAGGGCTGCATGAACATTAGACGGTGAAGGGCTGGATGAATAGTAGCCCCGTGGAGGGGTGGTTGAACAGGAGCCTGTGGAGAGGGTTGGCTGAACAGTAGCCGGTGGAGTAGCGCGCGGTGGAGGCTAGATGAACAGGAGCCCGTGGATGAACAGTCGCAGGTGGAGGCTGGAGGAGGTCGACGGTGGATGAATATTAGCCCGTGGAGGCTGGAGGGGGTCTATGGTGGAGATGAACAGTATCCCGTGGGGTCCCGTTTTACGGTACGCCACACCCCTCCCGATGAACAGGATCCCCGTTTCGATCGTAGCGCTCCAACACAAGTCTGTTTTCTCCGTTTTGCGGTAGGCCACTGATACGTATCCAACGTATCTATAATTTTTTATTGTTCCATGCTATATTATATTCTGTTTTGGACATTATTGGGCTTTATTATACACTTCAATATTATTTTCGGGACTAACCTATTAACCGGAGGCCCAGCCTAGAATTGCTGTTTTTTGCCTATTTCAGAGTTTCGCAGAAAAAGAATATCAAACGGAGTCCAAACGGAACGAAACCTTCATGAACGTGATTTTCGGAACGAACGTGATCCAGAGGACTTGGACCCTACGTCAAGTCATCAACCAGGAGGGCACGAGGTAGGGGGGCGTGCCTACCCCCCTAGGCGTGCCCTCCACCCTCGTGGGCCCCCTGTTGCTCCACCGACGTACTCCTTCCTCCTATATATACCAACGTACCCCCAAACTACCAGACACAGAGCCAAAAACCTAATTCCACCGCCGCAACCTTCTGTACTTGTGAGATCCCATCTTGGGGCCTGTTCGGAGCTCACGAGGGGGCATCTATCACGGAGGGCTTCTACATCAGCACTATAGCCTCTTTGTTGATGTGTGAGTAGTTTACCTCAGACCTTCGGGTCCATAGTTATTAGCTAGATGGCTTCTTCTTTCTTTTTGGATCTCAATACAATGTTCTCCCCCTCTCTCTTGGAGATCTATTCGATGTAATCTTCTTTTGTGGTGTGTTTGTTGAGACCGATGAATTGTGGGTTTATGATCAAGTTTATCTATGAACAATATTTGAATCTTTTGTGAATTCTTTTATGTATGATTGGTTATCTTTTCAAGTCTCTTCGAATTATCAGTTTGGTTTGGCCTACTAGATTGGTCTTTCTTGCAATGGGAGAAGTGCTTAGCTTTGGGTTCAATCTTGTGGTGTCCTTTCCCACTGACAGTAGGGGCAGCAAGGCACGTATTGTATTGTTGCCATCAAGGATAACAGGATGGGGTTTATATCATATTGCATGAGTTTATCCCTCCACATCATTTTACTTGCTTAAAGCGTTACTCTGCTCTTATGAACTTAATACTCTAGATGCATGCTAGATAGCGGTCGATGTGTGGAGTAATAGTAGTAGATGCAGGCAGGAGTCGATCTACTTGTCTCGGACGTGATGCCTATATACATGATCATACCTAGATATTCTCATAACTATGCTCAATTCTGTCAATTACTCAACAGTAATTTGTTCACCCACCGTAAAAACTTATGCTCTTGAGAGAAGCCACTAGTGAAACCTATGGCCCTCGGGTCTATTTTCCATCATATTAATCTTCCAACACCTAGTTATTTTTATTGCCTTTAATTTTACTTTGCATCTTTATCATAAAAAAATACCAAAAATATTATCTTATCATATCTATCAGATCTCACTCTCGTAAGTGACCGTGTAGGGATTGACAACCCCTTATCGCGTTGGTTGCGAGGATTTATTTGTTTGTGTAGGTGCGAGGGACTCGTGTGTGGCCTCCTACTGGATTGATACCTTGGTTCTCAAAAACTGAGGGAAATACTTACGCTACTTTTCTGCATTATCCTTTCCTCTTCAAGGGAAAACCAACGCAGTGCTCAAGAGGTAGCAGCCACACTCCTCTTGATCAACAGGACCCCCGTTTTGACCGTAGGAGGTCCGTTTCCTCCGTTTTGTGGTACGCCAGACCCCTCCCAATGAACAGGATCCCGCTTCGAACGTGGCCGGTCAAACACAAGGCCGTTTCCTCCGTTCTACGGTACGCCAGGCCTCGTTTCCATGGCTGTTCAGTCCAAGCCGGTTGGCTCCCACGCGTTCTGTTGGCTCCCGATGAACACGACGCATTTCGTTGCCTCCCCATGAACACGACGACGACGCAGTTTCTCCGTTCCGACCCAGCCATGTACACGAGCCCTGGTCATACGTACGCGCGAGTAGGCGTTCGAGACCCCGCCCATATGTACATACGTGGCCGTATTTACTTTCTTGCACCCTGGCCGATGTACGTACGTGTACATGCTACGTGCGCTCCTCTACTACGACACGTGCACGCCTCAACATTAACCAGTATGTACGTACACGCTCGTGACCAGAATGACAATGCTACGTACGCTTTGACCAGGTGGGTCCCGACTATCAGGCACTTCCTTGCGTGCGAAGATGTAGCTGGTGGGTCCCAGCAGTCAGGGGGCGAATCGTTTTTTTTGCCCTAACGCACGTCGTTGCGTGCGAAGATGTAGCTGGTGGGTCCCAGTAGTCAGGGGGAAATGTTTTTTTCGCGAAATCCGGTGGCCCGTCCGGTGGGTCCCCGCTGTCAGGTGGAGGAATAATTATTTTGTGCGTAATAAGGAGGCACTTCCTTGCTGCGGCCATGGACCCAGCTGTCAACCCCTCCACGTACAGTACTCTTCCGATGGAAGTCGTTCCTTGACCACGTTGACCACGCTGCGCCGAGAGCACCAGGGCGGTGGACGATGGCGAGGCCTAGGAAGGGGATGACGCGGAGCCGGGGAAGACGCGACAGTGGAAGCCCGCGCGGAGAGGAGTACGAGGGTTCACCGTTGGCCTGCGATGTGAGGTTGTCGTCGCCGCAGGCCTTGCCAGTGATGGGAATAGTAGGGGCGGTGAGGTCTCCAGCGCCCGGCCGGCCACGGGAGGCAGGAGCATGCGGCACGACCGGCGCTGCTTTGGGCGGCTGGAGCAAGAACACCAGAGGTTGAAGAAGCACGACGGTCATTGGATGGACATCGTACGGTCACTGGATCTAGAATCGTCCATATTGACTAAGTTGACAAAGCACTATGTCGCCGTCAACTTAGTAGGCCCACAAGTATGCCACCCACCAAGGTGGGTCCCAACTAGCAGGGGGAGTATTCATTTTTCTTTTGTGCGTAATAAGGAGGCACTTCCGGTGGGTCTGAGCTGACAGCGGGGGGAATGCTTTTTTCGTGAAATACAGTGACCCGTCCGATGGGTCCCAGTAGTCAGGGGGAAACTTTTTTTTCACAAAATATGGTGGCCCGTCCGGTGGGTCCCTGCTGTTAGGTGGAGGAATCATTATTTTCCGCGTAATAAGGAGGCACTTCCTTTCTGCGGCTGTGGACCCAGCTGTCAGCCTCTTCACATACAGTACACTTCTGATGGAAGTCATTCCTTGACCACGTTGACCATGCCGCGTTCCGTTGCATGCATGCGTCCATGGGCGTGGTGCGTCCCCACTGTCAGCCTCTCACGTACAGTCATCTTCCAATGATTCTCGGTTGTTGACCACATTGACCACACCGTGTCGCGCGCACCAAAGGCCGGTGGATGACGGCGAGGCCCCAGACTGGAACGACCCGGAGATGGGGAAGACGGGGCAGTGGAGTCGCAGATGGAGAGGAGTGGGAAACTTGACTGGTTCGGGTGCGCGACAGCACAGCCACGGTGCCGCCCACGAGAGACAGGAGCAAGAACAGAGGTTGAAGAAGGAGCACGGCTGTTGGATTAACATACAACAGTCCAGCTGCTAGAATCATTTGTTGATTAAGTTGACAAAGCCCTGCGTACACGTCCTCTTAGTAGGCACACAAGTCAGCCAGCAAATCTAATGGGTCCTAGCTGTCAACGGGAGGAATATTTTTTTTCACATAACAAGGAGGCACTTCCTTCCGTGCAAAGATACAGCCGGTGGGTCCCAGCTGTCAGGTGGAGGAAACATTTTTCCGCTTAATAAGGAGGAACTTTCCTTGCCTGCGACCATGGACCTCGTGGGTCCCATAGTCGAGCTCTCCACGATCTGATCCTCTTCCGATGACTCTCGTTTGTTGACCACGCCGCACCGAGCGCAGCGAGGCGGTGGACGACAGCGAGGCCCCGGACGGAACGACTCGGAGATGGGAAGACACGGCAGTGGAGTCGCAGATTGAGTGGAGGCGAAGGGTTATAATTGGTTCTGGTGTGGCGTGGGGCTGCAGTCGGTGGAGAATAACAAGAGGTGTGGAGGGGTGGAGGGATAGCCTGGCCGACGGTGGGGTAGCACTTCGCAGTGATGCGTGCTAAGCAGAGCCGCTAGCCGCCTGAGGCCGGACCAAGCGGTCCCGGCGACGCTGGAGGAAGAAGACGAGAGATTGAAGGTGCATGCCAACCAAGTTGACAACACCCTGCGTAGGCTTCGACCTATTGGCCCACATGTCAGCCAGCAAAAATGTGGCATATATTTAAACCATGTTTTCTAGAATGTACAGTCCATTTGCTGGGCTAGGTGAACAAATAATTTCACATCAATGCGGCCCATTTATATTATCTAAGAAATCCCAGCCCATTTGCACTTCCTTCAAATACACGAATTAGCTCGGCTCGTTATATATATATAATGTTATGTTAGAAGGAGCAATTAATATCAAAAATAAACTCGAGAGGCACATTTTCTATATACATAATTAACAAATTAGCGAGTTATTGCTCAAAATAAAAATGAGCGCGTTATTATTACATTGGTCCTTAAAATCTTCGCAAGCTTTTGTACGTAATCAACAGGATTTTCCTTGGTTGTGAGTCAAGAACAACCAGGATTTTCCTTGCCAACTTCTGTTAAACATTTACTTTTATAAGTTAATAACACGTGGGATGTTTTCATAATGTATATATAAGTCTCTATAAAATATACGATAATAGTAATAATATAAATATATATAATGTGGTTAAAAAATACATTGGGCTGCCGATCTTTAAGAAAAAGCCCATAGGCCGGTATGGACCTCAAAAAATAAGTTGAAGCCACTGTCACCCGTATGTCATGGGCTACGCATGTTAAAATACAAAACATAGGCCTAGCTGATACTTGTTCGCCCTCTGGAAAAAAAATGAAACCAGATCCCCAAGCGAACTGGATTATAGAGGGGGCCGGCGGCACGACTGAAGAAGCACATCAGGAGCGATTTTTTTTCTTCAGTGGATGGCTCTCGATGGCGTATTTTTACTTGCCTCTGCACCATAAAACTTGTATTTTTAGCCTCCCAGTCTATGGTGGACCAGCAGCCCATTTGCTGGGCGGGCCAACCTACAGAAACCAGCACTCGATTTTTCATCAAGCCCCAAAAACAACGCAGTACTATGTTTGTTTTGAGGCCGAAAACATTACGGCAGGGGTTGAGCGGGGAGGGCAAGACAAAGCAAAAGATTAAAAAGAGCTGATGCGCCGTTGCTACCCTAACAAAGCAGGTGCAATTCTTCTCGGGAAGAAGGTGTGTCGTTGACACCCACACGTCACATACCCCACAAGAGGCATACTAACAAGTTCACACACAAGCACAATGTAAAAGGTAAACATTCGTATCAAAGTCAGGTTCACACGACACGTTCATATTCATAGCCAACATTCACTATCAACAACTCAAAAGATTCATATATACACAAGTTCAGCATGTCTATGGATCCAAATGATTGATAGATCACACAACAATATTCATAGACAATTCACAAAAAGATTCAGATATACACATGTTCAGTATGTTTATGCATCCAAATGATTGAGATCACAGCCAATATGATCCATGGACGAACTTTAATTACCTAGGGTACAGACTGGTAAATGGTGTTCAGTCGGAGGTACTTCTTGCTAAAATTAATGCTTGTACGAGTAAACTTTCGAGTACATAAGAGGCAGCATAGACAATCTGAACTTTGCTTGTAGGTTTATCCTCAAATAGTGGCCTCGTGCCGAGGGAGATTTGAGCAACTTGGCCACTACTTTCATCCAACTAGTTTACTGGCTCATCTTGGTCCTGTAGCTCGCCAAAATTCTACATTGCAGACTGGTAAATGGTGTTCAGTCAAAGGTACTTCTTGCTAAAATTAATGCTTGAACGAGTAAACTTTCGAGTACATAAGAGGCAAGATGCATAATCTGAACTTTGCTTGTAGGTTTATCCTCAAATAGTGGCCTCGTGCCGAGGGAGGTTTGAGCAACTTGGCCACTACTTTCATCCAACTAGTTTAGTGGCTCATCTTGGTCCTGTATCTCGCCAAAATTCTACATTGCAGACGAGAAAGGAGGCGGTTGAGAAAATGAACCACCCAAATTTTTTGTGCAGTTCAACTGAAATGGAGCATCCCTGGCATGCAGACTGATTAAGTGCCAGATGAATATACGCGTCAACCAACTTGTCAAGAATCTTTAGACTCCATGCCATACAGTTCGCTACCATATGTGCCGATAACCAAAAGGCACAAGTTGGGACCAAAGACTGGGCTGCGTTTTTCTGGGCTATGCACCAAGCAATATTTTTGGCGTTCACTCTCCTAATACTTGGAGTTTGACAATTGGTTGACGTCGGTTGATACTATAATGAATATAGGCACTTCTTCTTGTCAACATTGATGGTTGTCTGATTGAACTTTGGAGTACATAGCAGCAACATAAGTACCTGTCCATCTGATCTTTTTGTGCAGTTCTACTGAAATCACCCGATGTAATGATTTTCCTGTGAGTTCAGGCTCCAAGTTACTCCTTTGTGAAATCGGCAAACAGTAGCACAATACCAAATTACCAATACATGTGACAAGCACAATAATCAGGAGACCAGTACCAACCTGTGTGAGGTAGCATATCAATTACTATTTCCTTTGACTGGAAGCCGAGATAAGCCAAGCGATTGACAGCAAAGGAAGAATGCAAGCCAAGATTAGTGACTAATAGGAAAGGAAGGAAGCTGTCGAGGCAGTGAAGCACCCAAAGTTTTTGTGCATTTCCACCAAAATCGAGCATCCCTGTTGGCACATATATTGAGAGAGTGAGATTACTGTAATAGTGGGACTAGTTGATGAAACACACTAACAAATAGAAGCACCCTCGGTAAAGTTAGCATTCCCTCCCAGCTCCACCACATGATTCACCTCCATAGACAAACATACACACATACATGATTCAGCATAGGGTGCTACTAAAGATTTTGTTTAACTCTGACAGGAAAATTAGGGAGCAATAAATTAGTGGTACTTAAGTACTCCTAATTAATTAAGTGAGACAGCAGAAGTGGAAGGGCTACCTGGAGGATCGTGTCACATGTAAGGTAGTGGTTGCTGGAGCCCTTGAATGGCCTCGACTGAGGCCTCTAGCTTCAGCAAGATCGCCTTGGCACTATTTACTCTTCTACTTCTTCCTCTTCATGCTATGTTTCTCATTCTCCTCACCAGTTGGTGAAACCAAGTACATGATTGGCCTTCTATTTCATAATTGGTTTTGTCAGTGAGGGAGTACAAGTGTACTAGTAATAAATAGCATTATTTTCTCATGGCGATGCATAAAATAGAGATGAACACATGCATTAAATATCATTCTTATCTAAAGGAAGGTTATGGTGCCAATATGGATGATGAGGATTGGAACAGAGATCTCCCTTTGTGCAGTTCCACGGAAATGAACAAACTGTTCCATTCTGACATTCCAGTTAAACAGCACAAAAGTCACTTCTTTTAAGAAGAGTTTTGTGCAGTGCACCAAAAGGTCACAACAGCAACCAGGTGAAATGGATATCCCTGTTTGCACAAAAAGCTACAGAGGAAACAGTCAGAGTCTCAAACAATTACAGGCAAAAACATTTGGCTAAACTTGTCATGGCTTATAACAGTGGCATGGCTTCATTTTTACCAGGGGCATTAGATTAACAACAGCTAAATATTTGGTATAAGGGCATGGGACAGTGGGTGCACTAGCAGTCCAGCACCATGTACCTAAACAGGGGCATAAAGTGGTGATTCATAGTTTGTTGCCCCGAGAAACAAACATCCAAGAAACATATATGTGTTGGTCCCATTTTTGTTCACTCTAGTCACCTACTCCTATGTGTGGATAGCAAATCTAGTTCTGGTCATACCACTGTGTACAGCGTTACCCCTATATTTCGCTTTTCGACCAAGAGACCTGTTGGATGACCAGTCTGTACTACATTCACCCCCTTTCCTTCCTGTTTGTACCCAGTCCGATGTACTACATACTAAATTCCCCCACCCCCACTTTATTTCTTGTTTGAACCAAGTACAAGATTCGACTCCATGAAGTAGCTTTACCTCTAACAATAGAAGAAGAAAAAATGTGATGTTGGACCATCCGATCGAGAGGGGCTGAGAGGTAGAAAATGATGCACATGCAGCGACGTAGCAAGCTGGGGAAGTAGAGCTAAGGCAGTTTCGAAGGAAGATATACCTGAAGGTCGTCGGGATGTGGATAGGTGGGCGGCGGGAGGCCGGATCCGCCCACACTTGGGCAACGAGAAGGGATCGGAGGACCTCCTGCGCCGGCGCTCGGCCAGAGATAACGGTGCAGCCGGTAGTGGGTCTCCTCCCTCGCTGTCGACGACGGCCTAAACACTGCCCCTCCTCCCCTTCACCGGCGGAGGGGGATACGTCCGGATCTGTAACCAGCGGTGAGGATAGAAAGATAGTGTTTTTTGAAGGGAGAAAGACAGTGTTACCACCCCTATCTTGTTTAGATATGGAGAGGATGAGAGTGTGTGAATAGAGGAACCCTAGCAAGCAAGCGCGGAGGCTCCGACCTATATATACGTAGTGGGGTAGTTTTCCTTTTTCACTCCATCAAAACAATCGATTAAAATTGTGTACTACGTGTCAGGTCGCCGTTTTTTTAGTTGTTGATTGTTTTTTGAGATAGCTACCCGCTTGTTCCAAGTGGTGTTACGGTGTGCCAGGTCGCACTTTGTATCGTTCAAGTCTGGTACAAGTCCCTCCATTAAATGAACAACCACCCCCTCATAAAAATTGTGAATAAGCCCACGACTAAAATTATCAGAAACGTGGGTTGCCCCAACATGCATTATTATTTATATTTTCTACTCCCTCCGTTCCTAAATATAAGTCTTTTTTATTAGCCACACCTAAGACAATAAATTTTTTATTAGCAGTGAACCCCACATTCATAAAAACAAAAAGTGTGGCAAGATTCCCTTAGGCAAGCCAAAGTGTGTCTAACAATTTGAGCAACTCAAGTTAGGCAAGTTAGGCAAGTGTGGCAAGTGTGGGAAAAATAATGTGGCAACATAAGACAAACATAGTCACAATCCAAACAGCCCCGTAAATTTTTGTGACATGCATGCAAATTTGGTTATTTAATTTTATAGTGAAAATTTGGCAAGGTGCATCAAATCAACACATGCAAGTATCACAAGGGAAGTCATGGCATGCATGCATGCGTTGTACTCCCTCTGTTTCCAGATATAAGTCATTTTAGAGATTGCAACAAGTGACTACATACGAAGAAAAATATGTCTACATACATCCGTATGTAGTAGTCCATTTGAAATGTGTAAAAAGACTTATATCAAGTGTACTGCTTTGATGTGTCGCGTCAACTCGTACAAGACCGAGAAGTTTGATTACTACAACGCCCTCTCCCTCATGGGATCGAAAGCTCGGTGTTTAGCACTGCCTTTGGCTGCATGACAGGTGGGCCAACCACCTGTTGAGCCCACCTGTCATAGACGCAAAGGCAGGAGCAGTAAGTAATGAAGTTGCGTCCCTCCCTCGCACAGGAGCGTGGTGGCTGGCAGGACTAGTAGGAGCTTTCGCTACACGCTTCTTAACGGCGGCGAACTTGCGGATGGAGTTGACCATCATGTTGTCCATGCGAGAGGCGAAGCCGGCATCGGCGAGGGCTACGATACCGGCGGTCGCCAGCACTGTCTGGAAATGTTGCATGGTGCGGTGCCGCAGGCCAGCGCCTTGGATGATTTGGCACAGCCGACTGCCGCTCACGGCCATCGCCTCCATAGGTTCTTCTGGTTCCTGGTCACTTGGTCTTGGATTGGAGTGAGCAGTGTTGCGCAGAGACTAAGGAGTAGATGGATTGGAGTGGTGGGGCGCCTTTATATGAGAATCCAAACTCTGTTGCATTCACATCGTCTTTGGCTCTATTCTCGCTTCTCCAATTAATTCCCTCCGCATGTAGAGTAATTTGAGGATGCATCATTGACCGTTCAACGTCTCGGGAACCGCTACCCTCTCCCTCCTTGGCATTCAAGCACCTATGGAGGTGACTGCCGCCGCCTATTGCATGTCGAGACGCCCTGCCGCCAACGAGGTGCCTATGGTGACTTCAGAATTTCAAGATGATAGTACTAGTATACTCAATATTGTGCACCGCGACCAAGGCCGAGAGGAAAACAAGAGAACTACGTATTTATTTATGGTGTAGATTCACTCATTTTGCTCCATATGTACTCCGTCTCGGTGTAGTCCAGACACTTGTTGAAATCTCTAGAAAGGCAAATACTCCTTTCTGGTTTACAGGGCTATACTAGCAAGTAGTACTACAATAGTCGGCTCACATAGCAATTTTGTCTTATGCAAGAGCCTGGCTATATGCGTGCTCCAAGGTTCGCAACTACCACGTTCGGGATGCACTTGGCTCTTCGCCTCTTCGAGAAGACGAACAATGATGTTACTACTACTGCTTCTACAGTATCGAATACACTGCTGCATGTTCGAATCCATTGCTGCATGTCCGTCCACCGCGAGCGGGAGGGATAAGCAAAAGCATGTCCTCGTCTACGAGCCACCGCGCGCATGGGCGAGGGAGAAGGCGTGTAGTAGTAAAATCAAGCTTCTCCTTGTTGTACGAGTTGACGCGACACATCATAGCACTGGCCCCACATGGTTGCCTCTAAACTTGGCTGAAGGACCCGCACTGTACAATACTCCATTTGCTGCAACCTCTTAACATTTATCCCACCATAAATTAAAATATATATTCCTGTCTTGACCAGATGAGCATGCAAAGTAGAATCACCAGGATGACAAGTAGGGCCAGAAAATTATTTTAACCAAAAAATATAGCATGGAGCCGACCCCAACGATTTTAAGCTTACAGGCACAGTACACGCTATCCTAGACTACTCTACACTGAAACTGCCACACAAGCGTCCGGGTTGCGCTTGGCTCTTCGCCTCTTCGGGAAGTCGAACAATGGCCCTGTTTGGATACTCTAACTCAGTTAGAGGTTAGAGTTAGATTCTAACCCTAAACAAACCCTGAACTAACTCTAACCAAAAAGGTGTTTGGATAGCAGGGTTAGATGGAGCGCTGATACGGTGAGGCGCCTTCACGGGCGGTGCGAGAGGGAGGGAGGGAGAGGAGAAGAAGCTTGGAGGAAGTGAGGAGGGATCTGCCTCGAGGAAGTGCCATCTGACACCGATTGAACTGCTGCATGTCCACCGCGTACGGGAGGGAGAGCGTGTAGCGAAGAAAGCTTCTCCTAGTCCTGCCAGCCACCACGCTCATGGGCGAGGGAGGGACGCAGCTTCATTGACTTATCGCTTCCTGCCTTTGCGTCCATGATGTGGGCCCAACAGGTCGGTGACCCACTGTCATGCAGCCAAAGGCAGGTGCGGTTAAGGCGAGAGGGCGTTGTAGTAATCAAACTTCTCGGTCTTGTACGAGTTGACGCGACACATCAAAGCACCGCACTCGATATATTTCAATAATTTATGCTACCGATGCATTAATTACAACGCATGCATGCATGCCGTGACTCTCCTTTTGATACTTGCATGTGTTGATTTAATGCACCTTGAAGTAGTACGAATATGTGACGGTAAAGCTTTGTAATGCCCCGGCCCTAATAAAGCGAGAGATGGTTGTGCACGAGGAGGGCGAGATCATGCAGACGGAATAAGACCCGACGATGGAGCTCTCTATGGTCTCGATGGACCTCACCTTGCTCCACTGCCCCATGTGCCTCCGCCCCTTGAAGCCTCCAGTGTATGAGGTTTGAATACACCTCGTCCGTTCGGCTGATCGAGCAAGGTGCAGGTTTCTTGATTGATGTGTTGTTCGATTGATTTGTGTAGTGCAAGGGAGGGCACTTGGCTTGCGTGGACTGCCGTGTAGAGCGCCTCGGGAACCAACAGTTGTGCCAGAAGTGCGAGCGCGGCGGTGGCTTCGACGTGCGGAACACGGCGGTGGACGTCGTCCTCTCCTCGGTGAGGGTGGAGTGCCGGCACGAAGGCTATGGGCTCTACGTCACTTACCACAAGCTCGTCGATCACCAGAGCGTGTGTCCACTCGCGCCCTGCAAATACCTCGTGCCCGTCTACGGCTACGAAAGCCCGCCGCCGGTGCTCTCCCACCACATCAGCACCGTGCATCCCATGCCCGTGCAAATGATCCAGTACGGCAAGGCGCTCCAGCTGCAAGTGCCACTGTCGGAGCCATGGCAGCTACCTCTTGAGCATTGTGTTGGTTTTTCCCTTGAAGAGGAAAGGGTGATGCAATAAAGTAGCGTAAGTATTTTCCTCATTTTTTGAGAACCAAGGTATCAATCCAGTAGGAGACCAAGCTCAAGTCCCTCGCACCTACACAAACAAATAAGAACCTCGCAACCAACGCGATAAAGGGGTTGTCAATCCCTTCACGGTCACTTGCGAAAGTGAGATCTGATAGATATGATAAGATAATATTTTTGGCATTTTTATAATAAAGATGCAAAGGAAAGAAAGCAAAATAAACGGCGCCAGAAATAGCTTGTTGACGGAAATTAATATGATGGAAAATAGACCCGGGGGCCATAGGTTTCACTAGTGGCTTCTCTCAAGATAGCATAAGTATTACGGTGGGTAAACAAATTACTGTCGAGCAATTGATAGAATTGAGCATAGTTATGAGAATATCTAGGTATGGTCATGTATATAGGCATCACATCCGTGACATGTAGACCGACTCCTGCCTACATCTACTACTATTACTCCACACATCGACCGCTATCCAGCATGCATCTAGAGTATTAAGTTCATAAGAACGGAGTAACGCTTTAAGCAAGATGACATGATGTAGAGGGATAAACTCACGCAATATGATATAAACCCCATCTTGTTATCCTCGATGGCAACAATACAATATGTGCCTTGCTGCCCCTCAAGCCACCGAAAGGACACCTCAAGATTGAACCCAAAGCTAAGCACTTCTCCCATTGCAAGAAAGATCAATCTAGTAGGCCAAACCAAACTGATAATTCGAAGAGACTTGCAAAGATAAACAATCATAGATAAAAGAATTAAGAGAAGATTCAAATATTGTTCATAGATAAACTTGATCATAAACCCACAATTCATCGGTCCCGACAAACACACCGCAAAACAAGATTACATTGAATAGATCTCCAAAAGAATCAAGGAGAACATTGTATTGAGATCCAAAGAGAGAGAAGAAGCCATCTAGCTAATAACTATGGACCCGAAGATCTGAGGTAAACTACTCACACATCATCGGAGAGGCTATGGCTTGATGTAGAAGCCCTCCGTGATCAATGCCCCTCCGGCAGGACGCCGAAAAAGGCCCCAAGATGGGATCTCACGGGTACAGAAGGTTGCGGCGGCGGAATTAGGTTTTCATGGATGCCTTTGATTGTTTGGGGGTACATAGGTATATATAGGAGTAAGAAGTACGTCGGTGGAGCAACATGGGCCCCACGAGGGTGGAGGGCGCGCCTGGGGGGGTAGGCGCGCCCCCTGCCTCGTGCTCTCCTCGTTGATTTCTTGACGTGGATTCCAAGTCCTCTGGATCACGTTTGGGCTTCCGGTTAATAGGTTAGTCCCAATAATAATATAAAAGTGTATAATAAGGCCCATTAAACATCCAAAATAGAATATAATATAGCATGGAACAATAAAAATCTATAGATACGTTGGAGACGTATCAAGCATCCCCAAGCTTAATTCCTGCTCGTCCTCGAGTAGGTAAATGATAAAAACTGAATTTTTGATGTGGAATGCTACTTGGCATAATTTTCAATGTAATTCTCTTAATTGTGGTATGAATGTTCAGATCCGAAAGATTCAAGACAAAAGTTTAATATTGACATAAAAATAACAATACTTCAAGCATACCAACTAAGCAATTATGTCTTCTCAAAATAACATGGCCAAAGAAAGTTATCCGTACAAAATCATATAGTCTGGCTATGCTCTATCTTCATCACACAAAGTATTTAATCATGCACAACCCCGATGACAAGCCAAGCAATTGTTTCATACTTTTGATGTTCTCAAACTTTTTCAATCTTCACGCAATACATGAGCGTGAGCCATGGACATAGCACTATATGTGGAATAGAATGGTGGTTGTGGAGAAGACAAAAAAGGGAGAAGATAGTCTCACATCAACTAGCTGTATCAACGGGCTATGGAGATGCCCATCAATAGATATCAATGTGAGTGAGTAGGGATTGCCATGCAATGGATGCACTAGAGCTATAAGTATATGAAAGCTCAATAAAAGAAACTAAGTGGGTGTGCATCCAACTCGCTTGCTCACGAAGACCTAGGGAATTTTGAGGAAGCCCATCATTGGAATATACAAGCCAAGTTATATGATGAAAAATTCCCACTAGTATATGAAAGTTCTATCATAAGAGACTCTCTATCATGAAGATCATGGTGCTACTTTAAAGCACAAGTGTGGTAAAAGGATAGTAGAATTGTCCCTTCTCTCTTTTTCTCTCATTGTTTTTTGTTTGGCCTTTTTCTCTTTTTTATGGCCTTACTCTCTCTTTTTTTTAGTCCGGAGTCTCATCCCGACTTATGGGGGAATCATAGTCTCCATCATCCTTTCCTCACTTGGGACAATGCTCTAATAATGATGATCATCACACTTTTATTTACTTATAACTCAAGAATTACAACTCAATACTTAGAACAATAATATGACTCTATGTGAATGCCTCCGGCGGAGTACCGAGATATGCAATGAATCAAGAGTGACATGTATGAAAGAATTATGAACGGTGGCTTTGCCACAAATACGATGTCAACTACATGATCATGCAAAGCAATATGAAAATGATGAAACATGTCATAGTAAACGGAATGGTGGTATGTTGTGTTGGGGAACGTAGTAATTTCAAAAAAATTCCTACGCACACGCAAGATCATGGTGATGCATAGCAACGAGTGGGGAGAGTGTTGTCCACGTACCCTCGTAGACCGAAAGCGGAAGCGTTAGAACAACGCGGTTGATGTAGTCGTACGTCTTCACATCCCGACCGATCAAGCACCAAAAATACGGCACCTCCGAGTTCTAGCACACGTTCAGCTCGATGACGTTCCCCGGACTGTGATCCAGCAAAGTGTCGGGGAAGAGTTCCGTCAGTACGACGGCGTGGTGACAATGTTGATGTTCTACCGTCGCGGGGCTTCGCCTAAGCACCGCTACAATATTATCGAGGAGGACTATGGTCGAGGGGGGCACCGCGCACGGCTAAGAGATCAATGATCAATTGTTGTGTCTCTAGGGTGCCCCCTGCCCCCGTATATAAAGGAGCAAGGGGGGAGGTGCGGCCGGCCAGGAGGAGGCGCGCCAGGAGGAGTCCTACTTCCACCGGGAGTAGGACTCCCTCCATTCCTTGTTGGAGTAGGAGAGGAGAGGAAGGAGAGAGAGGAGAAAGGAAGGGGGCGCCTCCTTGTCCAATTCGGACTTGGGGGGAGGGACGCGCGGCTGCCCCTTGGCCGCCTCTCCTCTTCCACCTCTTGGGCCCATGAGGCCCATTAATCTCCGGGGTTCCAGTAACCCCCGGATTCTCAGATATATCCGATAACCTCCTAACCATTCCGGTGTCCGAATATAGTCGTCAAATATATCAATCTTCATGTCTCGACCATTTCGAGACTCCTCGTCATGTCCGTAATCACATCCGGACTCGAACAAACTTCGTACATCAAAACTCATAAACTCATAATATAACTGTCATCGAAACCTTAAGCATGCGGACCCTACGGGTTCGAGAACTATGTAGACATGACCGAGAACCATTTCGGGTCAATAACCAATAGCGGAACCTGGATGCTCATATTGGCTCCTACATATTCTACGAAGATCTTTATCGGTCAAACCGCATAACAAAATACGTTGTTCCCTTTGTCATCGGTATGTTACTTGCCCGAGATTCGATCGTCGGTATCTCAATACCTAGTTCAATCTCGTTACTGGCAAGTCTCTTTACTCGTTACGTAATGCATCATTCCGTAACAAACTCATTAGCTGCATTGCTTGCAAGGCTTATAGTGATGTGCATTACCGAGAGAGCCCAGAGATACCTCTCGGACAATCGGAGTGACAAAACCTAATTTCGAAACACGCCAACTCAACATGTACCTTTGGAGACACCTGTAGAGCTCCTTTATAATCACCCAGTTACTTTGTGACGTTTGGTAGCACACAAAGTGTTCCTCCGGTAAACGGGAGTTGCATAATCTCATAGTTATAGGAACTTGTATAAGTCATGAAGAAAGCAATAGAAATATACTAAACGATCACATCATTCTCCTAATGATGTGATCCCGTTAATCAAATGACAACACATGTCTATGGTTAGGAAACATAACCATCTTTGATTAATGATCTAGTCAAGTAGAGGCATACTAGTGACATTAAGTTTGTCTATGTATTCACACATGTGTCATGCTTTCGGTTAATACAATTCTAGCATGAATAATAAACATTATCATGATATGAGGAAATAAATAATAACTTTATTATTGCCTCTAGGGCATATTTCCTTCATGTTGCACGGCAATATATCTCGGAATGGCTATGAAAATGCCATGATAGGTAGGTATGGTGGCTGTTTTGAGGAAGGTATATGGTGGGTTTAGGATACCGGCAAAAAGTGTGCGGTATTAGAGAGACTAGCAATGGTGGAAGCATGAGAGTGTGTATAAACCATGGACTCAACATTAGTCATAAAGAACTCATATACTTGTTGCAAAAATATATTAGTTATCAAAACAAAGTATTACGCGCATGATCCTAGGGGGATAGATTGGTAGGAAAATACCATCGCTCGTCCTCGACTGCCACCCATAAGGAAGACAATAAATAAATAAATCATGCTCTGACTTCATCACATAACGGTTCACCATACGTGCATGTTACGGGAATCACAAGCTTTAACACAAGTATTTCTCAAATTCACAACTACTCAACTAGCATAACTCTAATATTAACATATTCATATCTCAAAACAATCATCAAGCATCAAACTTCTCATAGTATTCAACACACTCATAAGAAAATTTTAACTAATCTTGAATGCCTATCATAATTAAAGAAAATTACCACGCTGTTTTGTAGGAGTCTCAAAATAATATAAGTAAAGCATGAGATAACAATAGTTTCTATAAAAGATAACCACCGCCGTGCTCTAAAATATATAAATGAAGCACTAGAGCAAAAACTATATAGCTCAAAAGATATAAGTGAAGCACATAGAGTATTCTAACAAATTCCAAATCAAGTGTGTCTCTCTCAAAAGGTGTGTACAGCAAGGATTATTGTGGCAAACTAACAAATAAAGACTCAAATCATACAATACGCTCCAAGCAAAACACATATCATGTGGTGAATAAAAATATAGCTCCAAGTAAATTAATCGATGGATGAGGACGAAAGAGGGGATGCCTTCCGGGGCATCCCCAAGCTTTGGCTTTTTGGTGTCCTTAGATTATCTTGGGGTGCCATGGGCATCGCCAAGCTTAGGCTCTTGCCACTCCTTGTTCCATACTCCATCAAATCTTTACCCAAAACTTGAAAACTTCACAACACAAAACTTAACAGAAAATCTCGTGAGCTCCGTTAGCGAAAGAAAACAAAACACCAATTCAATGTACTGTAATGAACTCATTATTTATTTATATTGGTGTTAAACCTACTGTATTCCAACTTCTCTATGGTTTATAAACTATTTTACTAGCCATAGATTCATCAAAATAAGCAAACAACACACGAAAAACAGAATCTGTCAAAAACATAACAGTCTGTAGTAATCTGTAACTAACACAAACTTCTGGAACTCAAAAATATCTGCCAAAATAGGACGACCTAAATAATTTGTTTAATGATCTTCTCCAATTGGAATCAATACTTTATCACGTTCTGGTGATTTTTAACAATTGTTTTCGTGAACAGAAAGTTTATGGATTTTCAGCAAGATCAAATGACTATCATCCAAGAAGTTCCTATAGGTTTAACTTGGCACAAACACTAAATTAAACACAAAAACAAATCTAAACAGAGGCTAGATCAAAGATTTATTCCTAAACAGAAGCAAAAACCAAAAAACAAAAATAAAATTAGGTTGCCTCCCAACAAGCGCTATCGTTTAACGCCCCTAGCTAGGCATTGATAATTTTAATGATGCTCACATGAAAGACAAGAATCGAAGCACAAAAGGAGCATCATAAAACACGTGACAAACACATCTAAGTCTAACATACTTCCTATGCATAGGCATCTTATAGGCAAACAAATTATCATAGCAAGCAAAAACTAGCATATGCAAGGAAGCAGAAGGAAACAATAGCAATCTCAACATAACGAGAGGTAATTTAGTAACAAGAAAATTTCTATAATCATATTTTCCACTCCCATAATAATTACATGTGGGATCATAAGCAAATTCAACAATATAGCTATCACAAAACATATGCTTAACACGATCCACATGTATGCAAAGTTGACACTCTAAGTCATGACCTCTCCAAACCCACTTTTATCAAAAACTTCATAAGATTGATCAAAATCCAAATATGTGGGATCTAAAGTTGACACTCTTCCAAACCCACTTTCAATAATATTGCAAACATTATTATCAATCTCATATTCATCATGGGGCTTAAATAAATTTTCAAGATCATAAGAAGAATCACCCGAATCATGATCATTGCAACAAGTAGTGGACCTAGCAAAACTAGCATCCCCTAGCTTAGGGTTTTGCATATTATTAGCACAATTGACATTAATAGAATTTATAATAACATCATTGCAATCATGCTTTTTATTCAAAGATCTATCGTGAATCACTTCATAAAGCACTTCATCATAATTTTCAGATCACGGATTTCAAGCAAAACCTTATAAAGATAATCTAGTGCACCCAAATCACTAGGAATTGGTTCATCATAATTGGATCTCTTAAAAAGATTGGCAAGCGGATGAGGATCCATAGATCTTAGGCTCTCTGTTTAGCAATAAATACACAACTATTCCAACCAAACGAGCGAACGAGCCAAGTAAGACATCAAAGTAAACAAAAAAGACGAACAGAAGAAGGGCGAATAAAACGGCAAGGGTGAAGTCGGGGAGAGGAAAACGAGAGGCAAAAGGCAAATAATGTAATGCGAGGGATAAGAGTTTGTGATGGGTACTTGGTATGTTGACTTTTGCATAGACTCCCCGGCAACGGCGCCAGAAATCCTTCTTGCTACCTCTTGAGCATTGTGTTGGTTTTTCCCTTGAAGAGGAAAGGGTGATGTAGTAAACTAACATAAATATTTCCCTCAGTTTTTGGGAACCAAGGTATCAATCCAGTAGGAGACCATGCTCAAGTCCCTCGCACCTACACAAACAAATAAGAACCTCACAATCAACGCGATAAAGGGGTTGTCAATCCCTTCACGGTCACTTACAAGAGTGAGATCTGATAGATATGATAAGATAATATTTTTGGTATTTTTATGATAAAGACTAAAAGTAAAGAAAGCAGAATAAACGCGCCAGAAATAGCTTGTTGAAGGAAATTAATATGATTGAAAATAGACCTGGGGGCCATAGGTTTCACTAGTGGCTTCTCTCAAGATAGCATAAGTATTATGGTGGGTAAACAAATACTGTCGAGCAATTGATAGAATTGAGCATAGTTATGACAATATCTAGGTATGATCATGTATATAGGCATCACATCCGTGACATGTAGACCGACTCCTGGCTGCATCTACTACTATTACTCCACATATCGAGCGCTATCCAGCATGCATCTAGAGTATTAAGTTCATAAGAACGGAGTAACGCTTTAAGCAAGATGACATGATGTAGAGGGATAAACTCATGCAATATGATATAAAACCCATCTTGTTATCCTCGATGGCAACAATACAATACGTGCCTTCTTTGTCACACATCCTTTGGGAAAGTACACCTCAAGATTGAACCCAAAGCTAAGCACTTCTCCCATTGCAAGAAAGATCAATCTAGTAGGCCAAACCAAACTGATAATTCGAAGAGACTTGCAAAGATAACAAATCATACATAAAAGAATTCAGAGAAGATTCAAATATTGTTCATAGATAAACTTGATCATAAACCACAATTCATCGGTCCCGACAAACACACCGCAAAAGAAGATTACATCAAGCATATCTCCACGAGAATCAAGGAGAACTTTGTATTGAGATCCAAAGAGAGAGAGAATAAGCCATCTAGCTAATAGCTATGGACCCGAAGGTCTGAGGTAAACTACTCACACATCATCGGAGAGGCTATGGTGTTGATGTAGAAGCCCTCTGTGATCAATGCCCCTTCCGGCAGGACGTCGGAAAAGGCCCCAAGATGGGATCTCACGGGTACAGAAGGTTGCGGCGGTGGAATTAGGTTTTCGTGGATGCCTCTGATGGTTTGGTAGTATGTATGCATATATAGGAGGAAGAAGTACGTCGGTGGAGCAACAAGGGCCCCACGGGGGTGGAGGGCGCGCTTGGGCGGTAGGCGCGCCCCCTGCCTCATGCTCTCCTCGTTGATTTCTTGACGTGGACTCCAAGGCCTCTGGATCACGTTTGTTCCAAAAATCACGTTCCCGAAGGTTTCATTCCGTTTGGACTCCGTTTGAATTCTTTTTCTGCAAAACACTGAAATAGGCAAAAAACAGCAATTTGGGTTGGGCCTCCGGTTAATAGGTTAGTCCCAATAATAGTATAAAAGTGTATAATAAAGCCCATTAAACATCCAAAACAGAATATAATATAGCATGGAACAATAAAAAATTATAGATACGTTGGAGACGTATCAACGGCTCTTGCTGTTCGCGGAGGAGGACGGCCGCGCGTTTTTCTTGGTCAGCAGTGTGCTCGACATCGGCGCGCCTATCATCGTGTTGGTCATCTGCATCAGAG
Source organism: Aegilops bicornis (assembly GCA_021605145.1). Taxonomy (NCBI): domain Eukaryota; kingdom Viridiplantae; phylum Streptophyta; class Magnoliopsida; order Poales; family Poaceae; genus Aegilops; species Aegilops bicornis. The sequence continues at coordinate 564,799,817 of CM038673.1, read as the reverse complement.
CGGGTGCGTACCCACTGCCGCACTACATGGCCAAGCTGTGGGCGAACGGCCCGCCGGGGGAACCCAAAGGCAGGACCGACACCGTCAAGGTGGAAATGGAGGTGACAAGCAGCAGGGATCCCGACGACATTGCCGTGCAGGAGCTGACCTTCTTCATAGTTCCGCCCAAGCTGCTGGCTGGGGCTAAGCTGGTGTCCCTCCACATTCAGATTGACAAGCTCACGTCCTAAATGATTCTACACTGCCTTCTGTTTATCTTATTAATATGCTAATATAGGGGTTAGCTCGGTCTACTTTAGCTTAAGAGATGGTGGGTTTTGGTGGCGATGCAGAAATTACCTCGACATCAGATCAGTAGTGAAAGTAATTTCGAACAGTCGAATGGATATTTTGTGTCTGTTGGATATAAAGATCCTTTGGGTAAGAAGTAACAGCTTATATGCTTTTTTTCGAAATGGAACAGCGATACTAGTATAATTTTTGTTGACATGCACTAATATTTTCGAAACGGACGTCGGGCTGTAGCTAGAAGGGCGGTTGGGACGCGGCATCGGCCCATACCACGGTGACCCCCGATTGGGATGCACCGACTGTGGATTTTATCCCTCGCCGATGTCGACTGTGTCTATGCAGAACATTGTTCCCTTCCCCCAACTGCGGGATCAGGCCGGATATGTGACCAGCGGTGTGGCCACCGTCGTTCTATGCTTGTGAAGAGAGCAACCCAAGCAAGCAGGCTTGTAGCTTAGGCTCCTGCTAGTGTATATATAGTGGTTTTCTTTTTCTCCATATCAACCATTTTATATTGCGTACGTGTCATTGAAGAGTGAAATGATGGTTGCTTCTTCTGACTAACTTACTGTGTGATTTGACTGCTCCTTTAGTGGCCCCTACATGTACTCCCCCTACGTGTATGCAACAGTCACATGTACACGTGGACGCAAAAAAGCGCGCGAAGCCCTAATGCATGCATGTCCGAGCACACGACGGAACACACATGGTCACGCCCAAGTGCTCAACCAACACATGCATGCACACACATACTCAGCCAGGGTGAGCTAGTGACCGTATAAACACCGGAAAATGTATATATTGAGCGTAGTGAGTGTATTATGAAGTCCACTAACCATATTTTTACAAATATACAGTGACAGACAGTGTATTTATCTCGTTTGAAATTAAGCCATATTAACCGGAGAGGAGGCAGTATGGACTAGCATTACTTTGCTATGTCCCATCAACTTGCCGAACGAGGAGAAGCTTGCAGGACGGGAGAAGCTTGCGCGCGGTGGCTCACAGGACAAGGAGAAACTTTTGACTAATGCAAGCTGTCCTTTGCTCAGGCGGTGGACATGCAACAGTTAATTTGGTGTCAGATTGCCAGAAGCATATATACACTATACTAGTAGTACTATTATTGTTGCACTTCCCGAAGAGGTGAACAGCCAAGCACAAAGTTTACTAGTACTAGTACTACTACTATAGTCTATAGAGGTATGTACTACTATACTAGTACTAGGAACCGGATGGAGGAGCGTCTGCACTCTTATTATATTTTTCAAATGTGATAAAGCAATCTTCAACACATTTGGTTCTCTTCGAGGGTTCTCGCATGTGATAATGGAAGTTGATTGCATGGAACACTCGCCACAATTCTCGCTTAATTCTGGCTCATATCCGCCACAAATAGGAGCGCTCGGTAATATTTCCTTTTTTTGTTACTCAGCATGTAAAAAGGTCAGCAAACCTTGCGGCGCATCTTTGTGCGAACTGTGCTTGCTGCACTTTGAATGTGGCCGAGAGTTGGCTTGATGAAACACCTCGCTTCGTACTAACTTTTTTGCGGGTACCTCGCTTCCTAGTGACCAGTGTCTTGGTTGATTGTCCTAAGAATTCTTATATATGAATAAAGCTCTCTCATTTACCCGCAAAAAAAGACTAAGCCATATTAACCAGAAAGGAGGGAGTATGGACTAGCACTACTTGTTGGTGTGTCCCGTCAACTCGCAGAACGAGGAGAAGCTTGCAGGACAAGGTGAAGCTCGCTTACGCCTTTTGACTAATGCAACGTACCCTCGCCTAGGCGGTGGACATGCATCAGTTCATTTGGTGTCAGATTGCCAGAGGGATACACTATAGTACTGAACATGTGGAGTACCATCATTGTTCGACTGCACGAAGAGGCGAAGAGCCAAGCGCGAGGTTTAGTAGTACGAGTAGTACTACTACTAGAACTGCATGGTGGAGCCTCTGTACTCTTCTTTTTCTTAATCTCTAATAAAGGACTCATTTATTCCGGAGAAGGGAGGAAAACGGCAGCCCAACATGTAATGATGATATCGATCAACCATGCTCGAATATATCGTGGTCTCCGTGTGAGCCCGTCTGTGTGTTCTCGCTCCTCGTCTCTCTCAAGGAACGGCGGGTTGGCCATTATGCCATCAATTGAGATCGGTTTGCTCACTCTCCGGTCTCACATGTCAGTGATATGCCAAGAGGAGGTGCGTTGACCGACTGGCCATACACGTACTTGGTTTTGCACCTTCATACTACTCCTCCCTCCGTCACAGTTTACAGGGCGCGCTTCATTATGATGCATTTCTCTCAATCCATTTCCACCACCAGAGAGACTTTAGACGCATTTGGTTTAATGCTCAATTAATTAGGGCGTGGTAACCGCAATTTTCTCTCGATGTAGTACTACAGAGTGCACTAAGTGCATGCATGTGTGTACCCGGGGTGGAAGCACTGCATGCATGTGTGTACGCATTATTTCCTCTAGTAATAGACGCCGTGCTATAACTACCAATGCTATTTTTCAGGTCGATCTCTAGTCGCCTTGGTCCTAGAGATTTTCTCTTTTCCAAGCGCTCTATAAACAAAGTGATGTATGGAGTAGTATGAGCGGATTCAAAGAAGAGCGTATTGATGGTTGCTTCTTCCGAGCAACTTACAGTGGGAAAGCTGGGGCTTATGATTTGACTGCTCATTACTCACTATTAATGTGGTGAAACGACCGGTCTGAGTCTCCCATGCGGCTGTGCACTACCCCCTCGGTTCTTAAATATACTCCAAAGTATTTGTATGTCTAGACATTTCAACGAGTGACTACTCAAATATTTGTATTTTTAGATATTCAAATGGACTACCACATACGGATGTATATAGACACATTTTAGAGTGTAGATTCACTCATTTTGCTATGTATGTAGTCACTTGTTGAAATCTCTAGAAAGACAAATATTTAGGAACGGAGGGAGTACACATACGAAGCAAAATGAGTGAATCTACACTCTAAAATATGCCCATTTGAAATTTGTAAAAAGACAAATATTGTTGATGATAGTTGCGACGACAAAAAAGAAGCATATTCCTTGTCCTAAGGGAGGATAACAACACGTTTGTGTTTGTCTAAAACGGTGTGAGGACGAGATTGCAATATGGAAAGTACGCCGGACGAGCTACGTTTTGTGCAAAGAACTATGGAAGATCCACATGCAGCAACGTGGGAAGACGAGCAGTGGAGCTAGGCCAGAGGGGGTACGTGGGGGTCATCGGGATGTAACTAGGTGAGCGGCAGCGGGCAGAATCTTCCCATACTGCGGCAACGAGTAGGTGGCGTAGGCCCTACCGCGCCGGAGCTTGGTCAAAGAGAACAACATGTACCGTAGACCGGGACATGCTGCCTCGGCACCGTCGAACAGAGAAATGATGCACGTTCTCCCTTTCCGCCGGCGGACGGGATGCGACCGGCTCAGTGACCAACGGTGAGAGAGAGAGAGAGAGAGGCCACCGCAGCCTTGTGTGAGATACTCTGAAGAGAGACAAACCAGGCAGGGATGCTCCATTGTATATAGTGGAGCGGATTACCTTTTTCTCCATAAAAGTCATTTTATATTCTGTGTACGTGCCATTGAGCGATATAACTTTATTTAAAAATAACGTGCCAACGCATCAAGTCGAACTTTGTTTCGTACGCCAGCGTAGTACCACGACCTCCGTAGGTAAACAACCGCTACACGCGTTCAAATTAGCACGTGGGCTGCCATTTCGTACAGAAATGAGCTCCACCGTGTACCCGCGCAGGTGTGGCTAGGCACGAAGCGTGAGTACGTGCACGGTGCACCTATTTTCTTCTTGTATACGTACAACACCTACGTTGGGTTGTGTGAGAGATATACAAATGTAGAGAGATATAGTGTGTGGGTTCATGAGAGTTTTTTTAGGGGCGGGGGGGGGGGGGTCAATCAAAAAATGTAACATATGCAATGTGTGTGAAATAGAGTCCTGGATATATCATATATAGAGGGGGCGATCCACGAGAAGAGAGTGGAGGTATCATCGACTTGAGGTGTCCATAGAATCGAAGAGAGAGATGATGATGTGTGTGTGTGTGCGCGCGCGCACGCGGTCGATAAAGAGTGCCATCAAATTTGTGCTTGCCCACATCAAAGATATAGAGTGGCTGGCCTACTAGAACGAGAGAGGGGACAAGTGCGGTTTGTCTCTGTGGCATGGATACCTACCTACAGCGCTCGACTATCAGTGTGTGGTGGGGCGAGGGAGGCCTAATTAACTATAGAGGTACAAGGGCTGGTATATGTGTGGAGGAGGAGAGAGGCCTACCTCATGTATTAAGGGAGATCGATCTACCTCATGTATTAAGGGAGATCGATCGGCATCCATGCATAAGTGTAGGAGAGGAATAAGGTTGGGAAAGAGACAGAGCTAGAGTGTTGGAGAGGGTGGTAGTGGAGTTGCTTCTAACAAATGGTGGGATAGGCAACCGGAGGGAACGCCTACAATATCAATAAGAGAGGGGATGGCTACCTGTCTGTGCACGTGCATGTGAGAGACGGGTCAGGAGGCATGCACGAATGATGAGGGGGGAAAGATATGGCTGTGGTAAGCAGACATAACTACATAGGAAGATCAATCGTCCTTTGTTAGAGAAGGAGAGACATAACTTGTGAGGTACGTCGATTGATGAGGGGGATAGTTAAAGTCGACCTAGGTATATGTTGGGAGATCGATCAGTATACATGCATGTGTGTGTTAGAAGCAAATGAGGCGCAGGGAGAAGGATAGAGAGAGGCATGCATCTAGGAGGTGGTGCGAGAGTCATACTATATCAAGGGGGAAGGAGTGTGCGAGTACGAGATCAATGAAAAGAGTGGTGGGAGTGAGGCATGGACGGTGATAAGAGAAGAGGGGAATCTTGTGTTTGTGCTAGTCACACCTGGCTAGAGAGGCACATCGATCGATGTGTGCCGTAAAGAAGGAGCTGGGGGGCCTACACACACCATGGGTGAACGACCTAAAGTGAGAAGACGAATTTGCGTGATGGAGCTAGAGAATGCTGAGGGAGGGTGAGAGGGATGCGGGCGTCTACATGCACAAGAGAAAGTTAGCGCTAGCTACCTACAAAGATAAGAGGATTGTGTGGGTGTAAAAGATGAATAGAGATCATACTTCATTATAAAAAGCGAATTCGAATATTTGCAGAATTTATCATAGTGTTTTAAACCGACATATGTGTGAATATATATAACGGTGATACACATGATGTGGTTATGCACATGTTATACTACATATAATATATTTTATCTCTACTCTTATAAAAAACGGAGTTGTTGATGATGGTGCCATCCTGCAATATAGGCCGTCCGATTTATATCTGACGGATATGAAGGAAACTATGTCAATTTTGAAAAAAGATACCCACACCCCTCTCCATATTTGCAAATTAGGCTCCCCTTGATCATGTTGATGTTCTGTGGAACGCATGGGCATCTTTCTAGTACTACACATAACATATAGAACATTGATCATAATTTGGGCTAATGTGTGGCTTTTGCAGCTCAGGTCTAAATACGTGTCATAATGTAGGGGGCGGGGCACTATACTATGTGTGATAAACACGGTGTACACGTATGGAACATGGTTTGGATTATGAATATATACTTAGTACATCAAATGTACTATTATTTGGAATCAACATCAAGTGTATTCAAAAAATAGAATTCGAGTTCATGCAGTACACATAGTTCATATCTATCTCTATAGTAATCATGTGGTGTGTTATTAAGGTAATACACGAATGATGGTTGAAGTTGGCAACAATCATGATTACATATTCTTATTGAAATAGAGAAACGAATTCAAATTCAGTTCGAATTGCAGCTGCAGTATAGACATTTGGAATGCACTAAAATGTTGGTATGAGTAGGTTACATGCATTATACAGCAAGCGGAAAAAAAACAATTGGACATAACATAGATTCATACTACCGAATAGCATTTAATTGCACTAAATTGTTGGTATGAGTAGTTTTAAATAGCATTTTTATAGTAAAACGGGGCAAGACTCTCTCTTTGTGTGGTGTGAATAGTTCTATTTATTTTTTGTTTTCTTTTTGGTTGACGGAAGTGCGAATTGATTTGGTACGTACAAGTACAATATTACACGTTAGGCTTGTCCCTAAAATTCAACCCGCGCCTTGTTTATATCCCAAAAATTCAGATATCGTGCTCCCAAAACTGGCGCCTTCACAACCCGTGCCTTGCTATCCCGAAATTACAACGCGTGCGAAAACTCCCTCCAGCTGCCAAATCTCGACACGCGAAATCCCCCTTCTAATCCTGAGCCGAAAGGGCCGCTAGTTCAAATCGGTGGGGGGTACTTTTGTAACACACCCTACATTTTGGACAAGCGCATCCTATGTCATGGTTCACCCCCTCCCATCGCCTCCTTTTTGCCATTCGAAATCCCAGGCCGCCATAACCTCTCCGCTCCAGCCGCAAAACCCCACCCTCCTCCGTCCGCCACCTCACCGCTGCCCAGCCGGAGCCTCTTCCCGGATGATGTCGTCCACCGCAACAGCTCGACGTCCCTCGTCCACCTCCCCGGATGAGGATCCGTCATCCATCTCGTCGTCCCGCCGGTTCAGCCGCCCCGTCCTCCACATCCAAGGAGCTGCTCCGAAGATCGCCTCGTCTATCGCTGCTGCTCCATCCCCACAGCGTCGCCTTAACGTGCTCCACCGGAACCGCGGCATCCTCACCGACTCCTCGGACGAAGCCGAGGCCTACTCGGCGCCACCAAAGAGGTTGTACACTCATCGCATCGCACCTTATCCTTAGCTCGACCTCCCGGCGCCGACGGTGCTCCTTCCCGCACCCCCATGGAGCGACTACCTTGAAGCCGGCGCCGCGGGTGACATCTCCACGGCGGCTCTCCCCCTGTGCGAGGCCCCTTTGGCGGCGGCGTTCATACCAGCCGGATCTGCTGCTGCTGCTCCGGCTCTCGCTTCCTTCGCTTCAGCCTTCTTCTTCTTTGCTCGCTTTCCTTCGCTTCGCCATTCTTTGCTGCTCTCGCTCTCCTTCCTCGCTCCTTCTTCTTTGCTGCTCTCCCCCTCGCTCATGCTTCTTTGCTCTGCTCTGATTTAGCTACACTTGATCGACTGAATCGACTTTTGGGTCGATCGATTTTACGGGGTGAGGGCTCATTTGGAGTTAAGGAAGAACCACCCACAGCGGGGACGGGGGCTCGCCGAAGAGGTACCCCACTATCTATCTTAGGGTTCAGGGTGGGGGCGGGGGGCCTATAGGGCTGGCCGGGGCGGCGGCCGACTGGCGGTTGGGAGTTGTTTCGGGGTGGCTAGGCGGCGCTGGGGCCGGCGGCGAGGCTGGTGGTGGCTGGCGGCTCAAGGGGGTGCAGGTTGAAGATGAACTGCAGGCCCTCCCTAAACTACATGTCAAATGCCTCTCTGCTACCATTGCATTCAGTTTCGACAGTAACATTCAGATTCCATAGAAAATTTCAGTTTCGACAGTTAAGTTCAGAGTCAACAGGTTTTACCTCATCTGTTGTAGTGAGGTGGTTTTTGGTGATGTAAATTTTACATCTATTTTACATCATCTATTGGATATGCTATTAGAATCCCACTTGAGATTGATGATGTCTGTCTTGTGCTGCTTCAGCCTTGACTTCTTACGGCTCATCGGGGCTGCTCCAACGACAGAACGATCCATCACAATAGAGCAGTGCCTTGGACGCCGTCTACATATTCCTCAGATCTTCCTCCACACCTCGGACAGCCACCTCTGCCTCAACTGCTTCAGCGACCAACGCAATGATGTTGAGGTTTACACGGCTACGGCAAAGAGGTTGTACACTTGTTGCATCACTTATTACTATACATTCATGTCGATCCATTAGGGCTATTTTGGTTCGACTGAAAAACATAGCAATAGGGAATTTTCCAATGGCACTCTACTATTCAATTATTCATGCATTTTGTTGAAAGGAATGAAGCAAAACATCCACCTGGACCTACTTTTCAAAATCCTATGCATGAAAACAAGACCAAGTGCATTAGTGGCAGAATAACATTCTAACTATACACGCTTTCATATAGTTTCACTTTATTTTGGCCATGTTTCTTTGCATTCCTCTGCTCTTCCAATTCCTGTAAACCAAACACCCAAGTTGACAGAAATCCTGTGTTTACAAATGCTCTGTTTACCATGTGCATTCCTATCCTATTCCGGTGTTTTTCCTATCCCTGCATTTTTAGAATCATGCAAGCCAAATGAGCCCTTACAGAATTACTTCAGTTACAGGTAGGTGTCGAAGGGAACTTTGTGTGGTTTGTCCTGCTCCCTGCCAAGAACGTCAGTCCACCTCACCCGAGGTGCTCCATCGACAGAAAAATCCACCAAGCCAGTACATCACGACTCTCGACCGTCTTTCGCCGCCTCAGATCTCCTTCCCCGCCAAGCACTCCACCGCAGAACGGCATCAAAGATCATCGACTCAGCAGATGAACCTAAGGAGTACACGGGTGCACAAGAGAGGTCGCACTCTTTTGATTCTGCTTATGTTATGCATTGCTTAAAATTACCTGCTACTTTATCATCCTGTTCACCTCTTGGACTCCAAGTCAGGTCCAAATTAATGTTCAAACTTGAGTTCTAAATTAGTTGTGGGGCACATATCGAGGAAGCAATGAATAGTATCTCTGTCTAATATCTGGTTCACCTAGGGTATGCCTCTGTTGTTTATCTTGGGTGAGAAACAAATAGTAAAGCAATCATCATCTGTAATTTTATTATATTAAAGCAATCATCAACCTGCTATCTTTATTTTTGGATCCATCCACTGGTTGTTACCATCACTCTAAATTTATGCATGCTCTCCTTACATAATCTCACCATATTTTTTCGTATGCATGTCAGATATTGTACATAGCCATGCTGAACATGTAGAGAAAAAGAGAAGAGTTTTGCGCGGCAATACAATGTCATGCAGACATCGCTCCATGGTGGGTTCGTTGGCAAACCCTCCCCACCCCTCTCCAGATTGCAATCCAGAGGAAGATATCTGTTCGAGGCGGATTCGCACGCCACGACCACTCCTATTGACCCCCAAGGTGTTTGCTCTACCTTGGCATGATGATGTTAGTCATATCATGCATATGTTGCCTTGTAGTGCCCACTTTTGACATCATATATGTCATCTGCTTAGTTTAGACATGTTCTGTAATGCCACCTGTTTAGTTTCTATATCATATATGGGAATTGTGCAGTCTCATGTCTTCTAGCCAGCCATAATATACGTGAAATGTGCAATGCCATCCTGTTTAACTGTGCATCATATATTTGAATGATATCTTGCCCATCCTTTTCTTCATTACATTTCCATTTGTCGACAATGTTTGTACATTAAACTACTCTCCTGTGAATCAGCCATTTGGGTGGGAGATTGAAAAATCTGGAGTGAAAACAAGGCCTTCAGAGCAGACAGTGCTACCTGTCGAAGCAGATCTCTTGTTGGGTCCCGATAGCTCCTCAGAAATGGATTAAGAGACAGATGACCAGTCCTATTACCCCACCGAGGTGTATGCTCTAACTTGGCACGGTTATACTGCTCATATCATGCATATGGTGTCTTGCATTGCATAGATTAGACATCATATACACAATATTCAACACCATGTTCTTAGTTCAGGCATCATATCTAATGCCCTCTGTTTAGCATATAAATCACATATTTGAATTAAATTATGCGATCCTGATAACTTAGATAACATCTAGGTGAATTATGTCATGCGATCCTGTTTAGTTATTCATCATATCTTTGAATTATGTTATGCTATGCTATCCAGTTTAGATAGACATCATATATGTGAAATTATGTCATGCTATCCGTTTTAGTTAAACAATATACATGTCAACTATTTCATGCCCTCTTTTTTCCACACTATCTATTGCATTTGTCTCTCATACAATGTCTGTACATTCAACTATGTTTCCTGTTTATCAACCATTTGAATTGGAGCGGGTGATGCCAACATCTAGCGGACTAAAAACATGGTCTTCAAATAAAACAGTGCTACCTCTTGGTGGAGATAGCACCCCGGTTGTACATGCACGAGAACCAGCCCTACCACACATAACCCAAACTCTCGCAGATTGTACCCCTACTGCGATGGACAGAGAACCAGCTTCACCCAATCTAACCCCAACCCCAACAGATAGTAACCCAGTTCACGGTGACACAAAGCACCATCTCCACCAGTAGCTCCCAAACAAGAGCAGTTAGTAAGGCAGCTCCAGTGCCCAAAGGGCCAGTACTACCACGGCGAACCCCATCTCCACCAGTTAGTATGCCTATTCCTGTGGAGGAAGCACAGCCAGCTAGTCATAGTTTAGCGTGTATCGCATTTGATGTTGTTAAATTGCATGTGCGTATCTTACCATCTAGGAAATATTATGCTGAACATGAAGGAAAATTCTAGTTGTAGGTGTTTGTCCAGGAGTTATGTGTAAGTAATGTTATTCATGGCAATTACTTTGCTTTGTCCCATACATCCTACCTCCATGATGGTTATAATACATCAAATTTTCCCATTTTTCTCTATAGAGAAGGACCGATTTGGAAACTCGGGATGAGGTAACCTGTGCTAATACCTCTACTATCTTCAAGAATGCTTGGTGGCGATGTCGAATTACCTGAAGAAAACATACTTCACTGGCAAAGAAACTCATCAAATTCCCTTACGTTCTCCTGAGACACATTTACTGGACGATGATTGGGAACGCCTTGTTCTTTACTGGTCCCGAACAAAGAATGTGGTAAGGTCTATGAGCTCATTTTCTATTTTAAGTACTATATTCTTGCGTCTTACTGTACTCTGTTCATGTAGAACAAGTGCCTAAACCTGAAGAACAACTGTTCTAATTTAAGATTCCATTGCTATCATGGTTCAAAAAAGCTCTAGGCATTAATTGTGCGTTTTGCCACCGCCTTGCGCTTTACTGACCAAAGTGCATGCTTATGCGCAGTTATGCACAGATTAAGCGTAGTTATGCGCAATGCGTTTCGCCAACGCCTAGAGCCTAGGCGCGCTTAAGCGCTCGCTTAGGCGCGCCTTTTTTAACTATGATTGCTATCGTGCATAGTGCTTTGCTCTTGTATCACTGTATTTACTCATACAAACTTATTTCTAAATTGAAGGATCCAATCGAAACTGCAATGGCACAGCAGGTATGTTCATGCATGTTTCTTTAACAGGCTTGCTCTTATCAATAGCTCTGTTGATTTCAATTTCAATTGTGTATACAGTTGACTTCTCATATCATGCACACTACTAGCATCACAACAGAGCCAATAGTGTTGTTGTACATGTAGACCCGTGGACCCATCTGAAATCTTGTTGTGCCATGTAGTTTCCGACGCTTTGTATTCTTTCACTATTGCTTTGTCTTGAACTGATATGATTTGGACCGTGTGTCTATTTTGATTTGGCAAGACAATGCGTGACCATAAGACATAGATATATGTTTGTTTGATGCTTTTATTATGTACTAGTACTTGGCAATAGAAGACTTGGTAGTTTAATCATGTCCACCTTACTAATGAACTGGTTCACCGAAATGAGTTTCATATTGAAAGCACAAGTGCTCCCTAGGTGGTTTTGGTAATTAATGTCAACATATCTCTTGTTGGACTAACACTTTTATCTAGTATGTTTCAGATAAGTTCAACAATGGAGTGGCATGGACTAAAGGATGTGGGAACCCCTTCAAGATGCTAAGGACAAAGGATTGGCTCAAGCTTCAAGCTCAAGACTCTTCATTTTATATTTTAGTGATCCAAGATCACATTGAGTATAGGAAAAGCCAATACTATCAAGAAGGGATGAGGTGTTGCTTAATGAGTTTCTTGCTCCACAGTCCTTAGTGATATGCTCCAAAACCCTCAACTACTTTCCCACTTCCACACATATGACCTAAACCTAAAGTCAAACTCGGCCTCACCGATTCTTTCTATCCGGCGCCACCGAGTTCAGTTATCATAGCCACTGCCACAAACCCTAGGCAAATCGGTTTCACCGATAGGGATCTCGGTCTCACCGAGATGGGATTGTAATCTCTCTGTGTATGTCCATTACCAAAATCGGTCTCACCGATTTTGTGCAATAGGTACTACCGAGATTACAATGCAAACTCTCTGGTTAACTTATTACCAAAATCGGTCCCACCGAGTTTGAGTAATCGGTCTCACCGAGTTTGCGTGACCAACTCTCTGGTTAGCTAATTACCAAAATCGGTCTCACCGAGTTTGTGTAATCGGTCTCACCGAGATTACGTTATGCCCTAACCCTAACCATATCGGTCCTACCGAGTTGCATGTCGGTCCCACCGAAAACCCTAACGGTCACTAGGTTTACTGAATCGGTCCAACCGAGTTTGTTGATTCGGTCCCACCGAGTTTGGTAAATTGTGTGTAACGGTTAGATTTTTTGTGGAGGCTATATATACCCCTCCACCTCCTCTTCAATCGTGAAGAGAGCCATCGGAACAAACCTACACTTCCAATTTGCCAGTTCTGAGAGAGAACCACCTACTCATGTGTTGAGTCCAAGATATTCCATTCCTACCATATGAATCTTGATCTCTAGCCTTCCCCAAGTTGCTTTCCACTCAAATCTTCTTTCCACCAAATCCAAATCCTGTGAGAGAGAGTTGCGTGTTGGGGAGACTATCATTTGAAGCACTAGAGCAAGGAGTTCATCATCAACACACCATTTGTTACTTCTTGGAGAGTGGTGTCTCCTAGATTGGCTAGGTGTCACTTGGGATCCTCTGACAAGATTGTGGAGTTGAACCAAGGAGTTTGTAAGGGAAAGGAGATCACTTACTTCATGAAGATCTACCGCTAGTGAGGCAAGTCCTTCGTGGGCGACGGCCATGGTGGGATAGACAAGGTTGCTTCTTCGTGGACCCTTCATGGGTGGAGCCCTCCGTGGACTCACAAGAACTGCTACCCTTCGTGGGTTGAAGTCTCCATTAACGTGGATGTACGATAGCACCACCTATCGGAACCACGACAAAAACATCCGTGTCTCCAATTGTGTTTGGATCCTCCAAAACCCTTCCCTTTACATTGTTGCAAGTTGCATGCTTTACTTTCTGCTGCTCATATACTCTTTGCATGTTTGCTTGTTATGTATTGTGAATGTTAAACTTGTGCCTAAACTCCACTTAAACCTAAGGAAGTTAAAAACTGCAACTTTGGTACTTAGTGTCTAATCACCCACCCCCCTCTAGACACCTCTTCTCAAGGTCCTAAAAGTGGTATCAGAGCATTGGTCTCCATTTCCTTGGTTTAATCACCATTGGAGGAAGATGGATGAGTCTACTTTGGGGAGTCTTAGACATAGAGTGCCTATTCTTGATGGAGAGTATTTTCATGAGTGGAAAAATGAGATGCTTGTAATTTTCAATCAATATCATTTGAACAAGTACATTGCTAGCCTTTGTGCACCTCTTGTTGATCCTATGCATCCTACCCCTGATGAATCAATTGACATGATTAGGAATCTTAGAACTGTTAATCTTATCACTAGAGGCTTGCCTAGAAACTTAATTAGAAACTTACCTACTCTTGAGTGTGCCTACACTATATGGAAATTTCTTGAGGAACGCTTTCCAAATTATTCCTTGAAAAATCTAGATGAAATTCTCCATAAGTCTATTGCCTTGAGTAAGATAAATACTAGTGATCCTATGTTAGGTGATCGTCTATTTGAACTTACAGACCTTATGCATGCCAAAGGAGATGTTGGAATTATTGGTGATATTATTTCCGAAGCTATAAGAATTCATAAGCAAGATCATTGTCAAACTCACTCTAATCAATTATCATCTCTAGGACTTGATCCACCATATGACGATGTTGAACATGGATACTATGATGAGGATGATGATAGTGACTTCGTTCTTGATGATGCAATGCAACATTTTGGTCTTATGGCAAATCTTCGGGGATATATGTCAGGAGGAAAGGAATGGGTTCTTGATAGTGGATGTACCGATCACATGACCGGAGATAAAGACATGTTTCGTGAGCTTGCTGAAAATGATAGTCCTCAAAAGTATGTCACTTTCGGTGACAACTCAAAGGGTAAGGTGGTTGGCCTCGGGAAGGTGGCCATCTCACATGATAGCTCCATTCATAATGTTATGCTCGTTGAATCTCTTGGCTACAAACTACTTTCAGTATCTAGACTTGCTGATTTCGGTTTCAATGTCCTATTTACTGAAGTAGATTGCCAAGTGTTTCATCGAGACAATCATAAAAGGGTCTTTACCGGTATACATAGAGGTGATCTTTAAATTGTTGATTTCTCTAAAAAGGCACAACCTAAAACTTGCTTCATTGCTAAATCCTCAAAAGGTTGGTTATGGCATAGACGACTAGGTCATGTTGGCATGAGAAACCTTCACAAGCTTATTAAAGGGAATCATATCCTTGGTGTTAACAATGTCATATTTGATAAGGATAGACTTTGCAGTGCTTGTCAAGCAGGTAAACAGGTTGGAGGAAGGCATCCGTGAAAAACATCATGACCACAAGGAGGCCACTTGAGTTACTACACATGGATCTTTTTGGTCCCAACGCTTACAAGAGTCTCGGTGGAAATTCTTTTGGTCTAGTTATAGTTGATGATTTTTCAAGATTTACGTGGGTATTCTTTCTCGTTGACAAATCGCAGGTCCAAAAGATCTTCAAAAACTTCGCTAGGAAGGCCCAAAATCAATTTGAAGTAAAGATCAAGAAGGTTCAAAGCAAGAACGGAACGGAGTTCAAAAACGCAAATGTGGACACCTTTCTTGACTAATAAGGGATTTCGCACGTGTTCTCGGCTACGTACACACCTCAACAAAATGGAGTTGTTGAGAGGAAGAACCGGACGCTCATCGAAATGGCGAGAACGATGCTTGATGAGTACAAGACGCGGAAGCACATTTGGGCAGAAGCGGTTGAGACAGTTTGTCATGCAACAAATCGCTTGTATCTTCACAAGCTACTCGGCAAGACGGCATACGAGCTCCTCACCGGTAACAAACCCCAAGTTGGATACTTTCGAGTATTCGGCTCAAAGTTTTACATTCTTGATAAGCATCGTCGTTCAAAATTTGCTCCTAAGTCACATGAAGGTTTCCTACTAGGTTATGGCTCAAACTCTCACACTTACCGTGTCTACAACAATTTCACCCGAAAGGTTGAAGAGACGGTAGATGTGAAGTTTGATGAATCGAATGGCTCGCAAGTAGAGCAATTGCCAATTGATGTAGGAGACAAAGATCCTTTGGAAGCAATCCAAGACTTGTCTATTGGCAAGGTCCGTCCAACGGAGGTGAAGGGGAGTACCTCGTCCGTCCAAGTGGAAGCTTCTACTTCACGACAAGGTGAACCAAGAGTTGATATGGAAGCATCCACAAATGGAACACACCAAGATGAAGAAAATGAGGAAGAACATCACGAACATCAACAACCTCCTTCTCCACCACGACAAGAAAACAACAACGCCAACAATGAAGAAGATCAAGAAGAAGAAGAAGAAGAACAAGATGAAGAAGATGTTCAACCAAAACCCAAGCAAAAGCTTTCACGAGTTCGAGCAAGAATTGCTAAAGACCATCCCGTAGAGCAAATATACAATGATATTCAAACCGGGAGAATCACTCGCTCTAAAACTCGTTTAGCTAACTTTTGTGAAAACTATTCTTTCATCTCTAGCATTGAACCTATGAAGGTCGAAGAAGCATTGGAAGATCCGGATTGGATAAATGCTATGCATGAAGAGCTACACAACTTTGAGAAAAACCAAGTTTGGACATTGGTTGAGAAGCCCGACAACAACCACAGCATCATCGGTACCAAATGGGTGTTTCGCAACAAGCAAGATGAAGATGGACAAGTAGTTCACAACAAAGCACGTCTCGTCGCCCAAGACTACACACAAGTCGAAGGTATGGACTATGGTGAGACTTATGCTCCCGTTGGTAGGCTTGAATCCATACGCATCTTACTTGCCTATGCTAATCACCATGATATCACCTTATACCAAATGGACATTAAAAGTGCTTTTTTAAATGGTGAAATAGAGGAGGAAGTTTATGTTAAACAATCTCCCGGCTTTATCAATCCTAAGAAACCCAATCATGTTTACAAACTTCACAAAGCTCTTTATGGTCTTAAACAAGCTCCTAGAGCTTGGTATAAATGCTTGACCAAGTTTCTTCTTGA
Source organism: Aegilops bicornis (assembly GCA_021605145.1). Classification (NCBI taxonomy): domain Eukaryota; kingdom Viridiplantae; phylum Streptophyta; class Magnoliopsida; order Poales; family Poaceae; genus Aegilops; species Aegilops bicornis. Next base: position 564,783,214 of record CM038673.1, on the reverse strand, counting down.
AAAGGGAGAAAATTGATTCCACACTTTTTACTAAAAGGGTTAATGGAGAATTATTTGTATGCCAAATTTATGTTGATGATATCATATTTGGATCAACTAACCCTCATTTTAGTGAGAAGTTTGGAAAGCTAATGTCGGAGAAGCTTGAGATGTCAATGATGAGTGAACTCAAATTCTTTCTTGGGTTGCAAATCAAGCAAACTAAGGAAGGTACTTTTGTTTCTCAAACGAAGTACACTAAGGACTTATTCAAGAAGTTCAATATGCAAGAGTGCAAAGGTATGTCTACACCCATGCCTACTAGTGGACATCTTGATTTGACCAAAGATGGTAAACCAGTTGACCAAAAGGTTTATCTCTCTATGATTGGTTCATCGTTATACCTATGTGCTTCACGTCCCGATATTATGCTAAGTGTGTGCATGTGTGCAAGATATCAAGATGCTCCTAAAGAATGTCATCTGAAGGCCGTAAAAAGGATAGTGAGATACTTAATTCATACACCAAATTTTGGCATTTGGTATCCTAAGAGGGCCTCTTTCGATCTTGTTGGCTACTCCGACTCGGACTATGCCGGAGAAAAGGTTGATAGAAAGTCCACTTCAGGTACTTGTCAATTTCTTGGTAGATCTCTTGTGTCTTGGTCCTCCAAGAAACAAAACTCAGTATCCTTATCTACCGCCGAAGCGGAGTACATTGCTGCTGGTTCATGTTGTGCTCAATTACTTTCGATGACCCAAACTCTTAAAGATTATGGGATATATGTGAAACATGTTCCATAGCTTTGTGACAATGAAAGTGCTATCAAAATTGGTCATAATCCCATACAACATTCTCCAACTAAGCATATAGAAGTTCGTCATCATTTCATTCGAGATCATGTTGCTAAGGGTGACATTAATCTTAAGCATGTTCGCACCGAAAAGCAATTAGCGGATATATTCACTAAACCTCTTGATGAGAAAGTGTTTTGCGGGTTGAGAGGAGAATTGAACATCATTGTTGCTTCAAACTTGGAGTAGAAACTCCATTGGATACATGCAAGACCTGAGCTTATGACTACTCCTTGATATTTCTCTTATGATGAAAATCTTATGTCTTGGATATATTTGCATCTTGCATGTTATATAACCCATGTAGGTACTTGGTTGAATCAAATTCCATGAGATTGTAATCTACTCACATCTTGAGAAATCTCTACATCACCAAGTCTCTACACTATGGTGGTTGAAGACAAGGAAGCACGGAATCATTCAAACATATCCTTTGACAAACTCTATGTTGAGCTTCATGATTGACATTTTTGGATACACAAGTGGTCCTCCTTGCAAGAACTAACCCATGTATGTAGATGGACTCAAATTCCCAGTGGTGCTCCCAACTCTTGATGAGCTACATCAACCTTGAGCAACCCACACAAGTTCAACTACATGGTCAACACCACCAACCAAGGTATGTTATTCCATCTTAGAGAAGCTTTACTCTAAGTCATGAGCTAAAGCAACTCGACAAGATGTGAATACATCAAGATGCTTAAACGGAAAATGGTAACCCCATTTTGAGCTTAAACGATGAGTATGACCTATGATCAAGTGATCTCACTTGACTCCTAAGTCAATATACTCTAACATAGGTGACTTTGTCGCCGACCATCTTTAGATGAAGTTCTCTCGTGTTCTTTTCTGTGTTTTTGCATTTGTCTCATGCATATTTGTTTCCACTTTCAAAAAAAACTTCATCTAGATTTCTTTCTTTTCTTTTCTGCTTGCTCTTGATTTCCCGCATCCAATTCATTGCATATCATTCAGTAAATTCCTTGCAAATCTTTGTGAGATCTTACTAGTCTAGTGAGCTGAGGTGACAAGTGTTTTCTCTATGATGAACTCGGCTTCACCGATTTGTTGTTTTCGATCCAACCGAGTCCTTTCGGTACAACCGAAGCATACCACTCGGTGCCACCGATTTCACAACAGGAAAAACAGCTTGCCACTTATTCTGTTTTTCCTCTGATCCAGCTCCACTCAATGAATCTTATCCTCTACAAGCATCACATTTATATAAATGCTTTGTGCTGTGACTCAAGGATCAAACCCTTCTTGGAAATTTATGTCAAAGGGGGAGACAGAGATCACATCAAAGCTCATCACTTGCAAAAGACATGTACTTCCACAGGGGGAGAGAATACTCAAGTAGAAAGTATTTCTCAAGGATCCCAGATGCTTGGTGTTCAAGAGGAGAGATGCCACATGTCTTCTTGAGGGGAAAGACATGTTCATATGTGCTTATTTGCATTAGCTCTGTTCATTTATATCTTTCAGCTCTGATTTTCTGTTCCCTATCTTCTCCCAGTATCCCATGCTAGATTCAGGGGGAGCAAGACATCTAAGGGAAAGAAATCATTTAAATTCATTGCATACCTTTACCCTTGGGGACATGTCTAATCCAATGTAGTACTTAGTACTTACTCTCTACATGTCATCCCAGTCTTGGTGTTCTTGTGGGTTCTTCTGTTTGCTCTGGCTAGTAGATGTACCTGTGTTATCTAACCTTGTTTACGCAGGTTCATTCCATCCAAAGCCAACTCAAGACAACAAAGTAAGTATATGCATCACACTCATGTGTATGAGGAATTCTTGCTGATGTACATACTGTTTGCAAGAAGGACTCATGAGCATGAAGGTATTTTCTTTAATATTCTTTGCTCTGATGCATATGGCCAAGATACATGTAACACATTGCCTACTTTATCATGGTTATGCTCTCACATGCTTCTATATTCCATATTCACATGATTGCGTACATGTAGGGGGAGCCTATGCTTGTTACATGTCTTTCCGAAGCATTACTTGCTATTTTTATATCTTTATCTAAAGCTTTGATGTATGTTGTCATCAATTACCAAAAAGGGGGAGATTGAAAGGACAAGTGCTCCCTAGGTGGTTTTGGTAATTAATGTCAACATATCTCTTATTGGACTAACACTTTTATCTAGTATGTTTTGAGATAAGTTCAACAATGGAGTGGCATGGACTAAAGGATGTGGGAACCCCTTCAAGATGCTAAGGACAAAGGATTAGCTCAAGCTTCAAGCTCAAGACTCTTCATTTTATATTTTAGTGATCCAAGATCACATTGAGTCTATAGGAAAAGCCAATACTATCAAGAAGGGATGAGGTGTTGCTTAATGAGTTTCTTGCTCCACGATTGCTTAGTGATATGCTCCAAAACCCTCAACTACTTTCCCACTTCCACACATATGACCTAAACCTAAAGTCAAACTCGGCCCCACCGATTATTTCTATCCGGCGCCACCGAGTTCAGTTGTCATAGCCACTACCACAAACCCTAGGCAAATCGGTTTCACCGATAGGGATCTCGGTCTCACCAAGATGGGATTGTAATCTCTCTGTGTATGTCCATTACCAAAATCGGTCTCACCGAGTTTGTGCAATCGGTACTACCGAGATTACGATGCAAACTCTCTGGTTAACTTATTACCAAAATCGGTCCCATCGAGTTTGAGTAATCGGTCTCACCGAGTTTGCTTGACCAACTCTCTGGTTAGCTAATCACCAAAATCGGTCCCACCGAGTTTGAGTAATCGGTCTCACCGAGTTTGCCTGACCAACTCTCTGGTTAGCTGATCACCAAAATCGGTCTCACCGAGTTTGTGTAATCGGTTTCACCGAGATTACGTTATGCCCTAACCCTAACCATATCGGTCCTACCGAGTTGCATGTCGGTCCCACCGAAAACCCTAACGGTCACTAGGTTTACTGAATCGGTCCGACCGAGTTTGTTGATTCGGTCCCATCGAGTTTGGTGAATTGTGTGTAACGGTTAGATTTTGTGTGGAGGCTATATATACCTCTCCACCTCCTCTTCATTCATGAAGAGAGCAATCAGAACAAATCTACACTTCCAATTTGCCAGTTCTGAGAGAGAACCACCTAATCATGTGTTGAGGCCAAGATATTCCATTCCTACCATATGAATCTTGATCTCTAGCCTTCCCCAAGTTCCTTTCCACTCAAATCTTCTTTCCACAAAATCCAAATCCTGTGAGAGAGAGTTGAGTGTTGGGGAGACTATCATTTGAAGCACTAGAGCAAGGAGTTCATCATCAACACACCATTTGTTACTTCTTGGAGAGTGGTGTCTCCTAGATTGGCTAGGTGTCACTTGGGAGCCTCCGACAAGATTGTGGAGTTGAACCAAGGAGTTTGTAAGGGCAAGGAGATCGCCTACTTCGTGAAGATCTACCGCTAGTGAGGCAAGTCCTTCGTGGGCGACGGCCATGGTGGGATAGACAAGGTTGCTTCTTCGTGGACCCTTCGAGGGTGGAGCCTCCATGGACTCGCACAACCGTTACCCTACGTGGGTTGAAGTCTCCATCAACGTGGATGTACGATAGCACCACCTATTGGAACCACGACAAAAACATCCGTGTCTCCAATTGCGTTTGAATCCTCCAAAACCCTTCCCTTTAACTTGTTGCAAGTTGCATGCTTTACTTTCCGTTGCTCATATACTATTTGCATGTTTGCCTGTTATGTATTGTGAATGTTAAACTTGTGCCTAAGCTCCACTTAAACCTAAAGAAGCTAAAAACTGCAACTTTGGTACTTAGTGTTTAATCACCCCGCTATAGACACCTCTTCTCAAGGTCCTACACATATACTAGTACATGCTAAACTGTTATGTGTCTGCTTGTTTCTTCTTTTAGAATGCTGACAGAATATTGGGGAAGAGTGCCTTATTAAGCAATGGTAAAGGAAGTAATGCAGATAAGGTTCAGATAGTGACACATCCTTGTTGGTCTCCAACAAAGCTGATAAAACGGTTAAGGAAGACTATCTCAAGACAATGAGACAACCCCAAAGTCTTGTCTTGGTTTAGTGTTGGAGTTACTGGCCACTACCGCTTGCACAAGCTATTCAAACTCACCGTCTGAATCAGTTCGGTTTCTTGAGTCTCAACTACAAGCTGGAAGACATCGATCAGCTGTGCTGCGACAAGAAGTGGAAGAACTACGGAAGTCCCTGGAGCATTCAGATGCATACTTTCTGGTGCAACAGCAAGCGTTGGAGGATTTTAGTGCCAAACTGGACAAAGCTAATAAGCTTGCTAAGCTTATTGCTAGCATGGTGGATACCATGTTTCTTGAGCTCTTCTGAAGTTGTTTCAGTTATGCTCTTGTTTTCCTGCCGCATTTATTTGCACTAGTGGCCAATTTTGACGACCAGTGTATGTAATATGTTGCTTTGTTCCCTATATTTGCAATGGTGGCGAACTTTGATGGCCAGTGGATGTAATATGTGTAATAGCGGTAATAGGCTAGCGTTAATAGATTGCTTATTTATTTCCTTATTGCCTTGTTTAGTTGTCTGCTTGTAGTCACTGTAATTCTTTTTTTGTGTTTTTCTAGTGGCCACAATAACCTATTTTTGGAAACTAGGCCAAAATAATCATGGCAACACACGGATTGTTGTAACCATGGGCCTCCTGCGGGCCGTATGATCCATGGGCCTTCTACGGACCGTAGGATCCATTGGCCTTCTATACGGGTTGTAGGATCCATGGGCCATCTACGGGCCGTACGATTTATGGGCCTTTTACGGGCCGTAGGATCCATGGGCCTTCTACGGGGCGTATCATCATTTCGCCAATCATGGGTCATACTATTCGTGGACAATAACGGGTCATTTATTGGTCGTATTTGATAACTCTATGAAAACAGCCCAACGGATTTTTTTTCGACATGAAAACGGCCCAAAGTATTAATGGGCCACAAACGGGCCGACTGTAACCACGGGCTGAATTTGTCCCACAAGCAGAAAATGACAGTAACAGGCCATAAGTAACCGGATGCTGGAAATGAGCCCAAGAATAAATGGGCCCTGAGAAGGCCAAAAGATATCATGGGCTGGAAACGGCCCAACGGAATAATGGGTCGTTAATGGGTATAAAGTGATACACTATTCATTATGGGCCAGCTTTACCACGGGCCGTTAAGGGGCCGAGGGTTACTAAGGGCCTCATATGGGCCGAAAGACGTCATGGGCCGGAAGTTAAAATGGGCTGGAATTATATTGGACGGTGTCGGTGTCAAAACGGATCTCGGGTAGGGGGTCCCAAACTGTGCGTCTAGGCGGATGGTAACAGGAGACAAGGGACACGATGTTTTTACCCAGGTTCGGGCCCTCTCGATGGAGGTAATACCCTACTCCTGCTTGATTAATATTGATGATATGGGTAGTACAAGAGTAGATCTACCATGAGATCGTAGAGGCTAAACCCTAGAAGCTAGCCTATGGTATGATTATTGTCTGTCCTACGGACTAAAACCCTCCGGTTTATATAGACACCGGATAGCGTTAGGGTTACACAGTCGGTTACAATGGTAGGAGATCTACATATCCGTATCGCTAAGCTTGCCTTCCACGCCAAGGAAAGTCCCATCCGGACACGGGACGAAGTCTTCAATCTTGTATCTTCATAGTCTTGGAGTCCGGCCAACGGTGATAGTTCGGCTATCCGGACACCCCCTAATCCGGGACTCCCTCAGTAGCCCCCGAACCAGTCTTCAATGACAATGAGTCCGGCGCGTAGATTGTCTTCGGCATTGCGAGGCGGGTTCTTCTCTGAATTCCATATACTTGTCAAATAGTGTCCAGCTTCTGATAAATGATGTGCTCCTTGGCTTCTACGGCCAATAATGGCAATCTTCCATGTGTTTGATATTTTTACACTTACCCCCCTAGCTGCACAAATGAGCCACCCATAAAAGGGGCGAGGATCTAGATCTGAGTCACACCATCCTCCCTCCGCAAGCTTCCATCGGAGGGCCTCCGACAAAAAACCCATTCCATCATGGACAGTCGACGCGGCTCCTCTTCTCGCGCTCCCAGCCCTCAGCCTGGAAATTGGGAGAGATGCTCAGTCCCGCATATCGAGCTAGTTATATTCCAAACCAAGGGATTTCTTCCCCCGGCCTTCATGGTTCCGGTACGAGCTGGACTTGCCACCTACAAGGGCGGAAAGGAAGCGGAGAGTGTCCCCAATCCCTCTAAAGGAGAGCGGGTATGCTTCGTCTCTTATCTAGTAAGAGGACTCAGATTTCCAATTCATCCGTTTCTCCGGGGGCTCTTGGAGTTCTATGGCCTCCAGTTGCACCACCTTACGCCTACCTCCATTTTACACATCGCGGGCTTCGTGGCCCTTTGTGAACTGTTCTTGGGCATTGAGGCTCATTTTGCGCTGTGGAAGAGATTATTCTGCCTAGTACCCCATTCTCATGAGGGGTCAATATATCAAGTGGGCGGAGCCGAACTATGGCGCATCGCTGGGACCAGATATCTATCCGGAACCCCGAAGAAGGCGTCCGAAGACTGGCCTTCGGAATGGTTTTACATGGAGGACGTCCCGCTGCCGGACCCTGTTCGGATCGGCCTTCCGGAGTTTAGCAATGCTCCTCTGAAGAAGCGCCTAAGTTGGCGCCCGCGGAGCCCCTAGAGGGAAAATGACCGGGACGTCCTTTACTTGATGAGCCGAATAAGATTGCTGGCTCATGCCGGATTGACCATGCCTGGAGTCATGGCAATCTGCATTATGAGGGGAGTACAGCCGCTCCAATATAGGGGCCACCCCATGTGGGATTTCAACGGGGAGGACGATGCCACCCGCCATGGCCGCAAAGGGCCGGGATCAGTCACCGAACTGGTGAAGACCTTGTCTGCCATGTATAAGGGGGAGGAGGAGGATTTTCTCCGCGTCAACCCACTGAACGAGTTTTCTTCGAATAATCCTCGAAGTTGGGTAAGCAAATACCTTAGTGGCAAGTCCGATCCATGTTCCCGTAGTTAAATATCTCATTTCATGGTTTCTACGCAGGAACTGCGCCGGGCCGTGGAGAAGATACACAGCCCGCCCCCACAACCCGAGGATCTAGAACGGTCCCTCGATCCGCCCTCCGAAGAGGATCCGGATATAAAGGTGGAGTTGATCGACGGGGTGTTCCACCAACTTAGCATCGACAATGCTTTGGTTGCCATTACGGCTGATTAACCCGGAATACTTCCAGCCGCATAGGTAACTGAGACCGAGGTCCCAATACTCTGATAATGACCTATCCGTGCTTATTTCTTGATCACCGTATACCAACGGTGTTTCGCAGGGGGTACCTTCGAGGCAGGAAGCCGAGCCCGCGGCGGCTGGCCAACAAGGGGCAGTACGGCCCCGCAGGCTAAAAAGAAGTGCGGTCCAGATCGAAACACCGCCGCAACGGTATGGCGTGTCACCATATTCCCAGGATTGATTCCGGAGAGGTGTACTAACGCTGGTGCTCCTTTCAGGAAAAAGAGCGCTCGCTGGACTGAGTCCGGAGAGGTTGCCAATTGAACCTCCGCCGGCCAGGCTCCAAAGCCGGGTCCGGAAGCGGAGGCGAGCACGAGGCGTGCGTCGGATGCTCCTCCGACAGAGGATGCCGACAGATTGTCCGCCACCAACTCCGAGGTGGAGAGCGCCATGAATCACAGGTGCCGCCGGACAGTTCTTCGTGACGCATGTTTCTCCCAAGAGGCCTTGAATGCCTTCAATTCGGGAGATGCGCACCTCCGTGTCGCTCAAGATGGTCTAGCCAGAGCCACGGAGCAGTATGTAAAGGACATATGGGTAATGAAATTTGACATTTATATACGCCAGTAGCCCCCAAGACTTAAAATAGTTAGAATAACTGATTTAAGGATCATTTGTTATGCAGGATCTTACAAAAAAGAATACCTGACTGTCCCAGGAGCTTGAAGAATGCAAGGCCCAACTTGAGGCCGCACTAGTCGCTATAGGGGGAGCCACAGGGATCCCCTCTGGTAATATATGCTTCAAAAGATAAATAGGTTATGAATTGCGGCGTGTGTGTAAATCTGACCATAATATTGCAGATGGCACCGGACTAGATCCGGACAAGCAACAGCTCCTGCGCCAGCTAAAGGCCGGCGAGAGCGTGCTTACGAGGGTGCGGCAGGAGAAAAATAACCTCCAAGATGCCAACACCCAACTAGGTGAGGAACTAAAGGATGTTCATGCCCAGTTGACTGACTCCGTAAAGGAGAATCGACGGCTTCGTCGCGGCATTTTCAGTAAGTGCTTGAGCGAACTTTGAAAGAGTTTGGCGAGGAAGGCGACTAACATAAACATGTATGTAGGTTTGCTCACAGGTCGTCCTGAAGAGGAGATGCCCAGTTCTTCGGGTGATCTTCTTCCCGAACTGCGTCAGCTGCACGAACGAGTTCGGCAGGTGATGAAAGGCGTCGGCCAGGCCTTGTGGCCATCTATCTCCCTACCCGAAGGCATTGGAGAGCTGGCAGAGCGGCTTCAAGGAGCACGGCGGCGCTTTCGACTATGGAAGATATCGGCCTGCCGTCAGGGCGCCAGGGAGGCCTGGGCCATGGTGAAGACGCGGTACACGAAGGCTGACCCAAACCACATGGCCGAGGTCGGACCTGTGGGGCCTGATGGGAAGGAGATCCTCAGAAGCTTAGTGTACGGCCAAGTAGAGTTGGCCGCCAAGTATTCCCAGCAAGATTGTAAATTAGATAGCCTATTAGATGGCATTGAGGAGGAATACAATGAGTCGAGGTGACTATGTAATTAAATATGACATAAAAAATGTCTTCTAGTCGGATTGTAGATCGTTTGTCGTAGCGGACCTTTTCGCTTCGACCTCAGGACCCAATAGTCCGGAGTGTGTCCGAATACCTTTGTGGTTATATAAGAACCGGGGTATGCATGGAGACAAGGCGTAGGGGTCATTATTGCTGTATCAGACAAGTGCCCAACTAGTTATGTTATATTACATGGATAGTAAGAAAGCGTCTTCGGGGAGAATAGTTCCGTTAACGGTTCCTTTCGCTGGGATGCATGCCCTAAAGTGCATGTCAAAAACTGCTAATAAAGCAGAAAATCATCTGGGGGCAAATGGATAAATATTTAAAAATCATCTTTCAGTTCACCGACCGAATATTCCCCTAAGAACGCTAGCTTTCGGCTTCACCCAGTCTGAGGTACACATCCGGCTGACCGGCAGTAAAAATCGCAGAGGTGCTTCCTTTACCACCTAGCCGAACAATCGGGAACGTAGGGGTAAGCACAGGAGCCAGGCAACCCAGCTTGGCCAAAACTTAAGTCATATTGATGCATATAATGGTGAATAAAAGGTACATGCGGAAGTTTGACACATGTGTTGGGCATGAAGCCCGTATAAATAAGCTTCTGTTAAAGAAGCCCCCAGGTATAATGAACGTGGACAGCGTGTCAAATATGTGCGAACAAAGCGCGAACGAGCCTCTAAAGGATTTTAAAAAGAAAGGGGAGGAAGGAGAGAAATAAAAGACAGCAAAAATAGAAAATATGGACGAAGGAAGGAGACGAACTTGGAGTCCGGCGCTTAGGCGTAGAATCTTCGTAGACGGGCTGCGTTCCATGGGTTCGGCTCGAGTCGGTTATCCGATGCGTTTCGCAGACGGTATGCTCCGCCGGTCAGGACCTGGTCAATGATGAAGGGACCTTCCCATTTGGGCTTGAGTTTGTCCTTTTTCTTTTCCGGCAGGCGTAGAACTAGTTCGCCAATGTTGTAAGCTTTGGCCCGTACTTCCCTGCTTTGATATCTTCGAGCCTGCTGTTGAAAAAATGCGGAACGAGCTTTTGCCACGTCGCGCTCCTCCTCCAATGCGTCCAAACTGTCCTGCCGATCGAGCTCGGCTTCTCTTTCTTCATACATGCGCGCTGGTGAGTCATGAATTATGTCGCAGGGCAAGACTGCCTCTGCACCGTACACCATAAAAATGGTGTGAATCCGGTAGTACGATTCGGCGTGGTCTGCAGCCCCCAGAGTACGGAGTCGAGCTCCTCAACCCAGTGCGTGTTAGATTCCTTGAGGGACCGCACTAGTCTGGGTTTAATGCCGCTCATGATTAGACCAATTGCTCGTTCGACTTGACCGTTGGTTTGCGGGTGATAGACTGAGGCGTAATCGAGTTTGATGCCCATGTTTTTGCACCATAATTTGACCTCATCGGCCGTGAAGTTGGTGCCGTTATCAGTGATGATACTGTGGGGGACGCCATAACGGTTCACTACCCCTGATATGAAGTCTATCACCGGTCCAGATTCGGCCGTTTTAAGAGGCTTGGCCTCTATCCATTTGGTGAATTTATCCACCATGACCAATAGGTATTTTTGCTTGTGGGTTCCTCCCTTAAGGGTTCCAACCATGTCAAGCCCCCAGACCGCGAACGACCAGGTGATGGGTATAGTTTTGAGGGCGGTGGGTGGCATGTGGCTTTGGTTAGCAAAAAGCTGGCAACCGACGCATCGTTGGACTAAATCCTGCACATCTGCCCGGGCCGTCGGCCAATAAAATCCTGTACGGAAGGCCTTGCCTACAAGAGCCCGGGCTGCGGCGTGGTGCCCACCCAGTCCGGCATGAATTTCAGCCAGGAGGTTTCACCCTTCCTCTTCGGAGGTACACCTTTGAAGGACTCCTGTTGTGCTTTTCTTATAAAGCTCTCCCTCATGGACTTTATAGGCTTTAGATCGCCGTACTATGCAGCGAGCCTCATTTTGGTCTTCGGGGAGTTCCTGCCTAGTTAGGTAGGCTAGGAATGGTTCCGTCCATGGGGCGATAACCGCCATTATTTCGTGGGCGGAGGGTGTTATCTCGGTGGCAGAGCATCCGATTGTGTCAGAGTGTTCGGTGTCAGGCAGTGCGGTTGGGTCCGGATTGTTATTTCCGGACTCCTTCCCATAGTACGGATGGCTTGAACAGCCGTCCAGGAAGATGTTGGGCGGGGCGGCATCGCGTTTTGCACCGATGCGTGCCAATATGTCCGCCGCTTGGTTGTTATCCCGGCTATATGATGAAATTCGAGCCCTTGAACTGCGTCTTGACATTTTTAGGACCGCATTGCGGTATGCTGCCATTTTCGGATCTTTGGCATCAAAGTCTCCGTTTATTTGAGATATCGCGAGGTTCGAATCTCCGCGCACCTCTAGGCGTTTAATGCCCATGGAGACTGCCATCCGGAGGCCGTGCAAAAGGGCCTCGTATTCGGCTGCGTTGTTGGAGTCCGTATACATTATCTAAAGGACGTATTGGACCGTGTCCCCGGTTGGGGACGTCAGGACGACGCCAGCCCCCAGGTCGGCCAACATTTTGGAGCCGTCAAAGTGCATGATCCAATTGGAGTATGCGCCGTACTCTTTAGGGAGTTCGGCGGTCCATTCGCCACGAAGTCGGCCAAAACCTGCGACTTGATAGCTCGTCGTGGCTTATAGGTTATGTCGAATGGAAGGAGCTCTATGGCCCATTTAGCAATCCGGCCCGTCGGCGTCATGCGGTTGTTTATAATGTCGTTAAGAGGTACTTCGGAGGCTACCGTTATCGAACACTCTTGAAAGTAGTGTCGCAGCTTCCGGGATGCCATGAACACTGCGTATGCTATCTTTTGATAGTGTGGGTACCGGGACTTGCATGGAGTGAGGACAGTGGACAAATAATAAACCGGTCTTTGAAGAGGGAACCGGTGTCCGTCCGTTTCTCGTTTGACAACGAGCACCGCGCTGACAACTTGATGTGTTGCGGCGATATATAATAGCATTGGTTCATCCACGTTGGGCGCGGCCAGGACCGGATTTGTTGCCAATATGGCTTTTATCTCTTCTAGTTCGGCCGTGGCGGCATCCGTCCACTTGAAGTGTTCGGTGCGGCGGAGGAGGCGATAAAGGGGTAACGCCTTTTCTCCCAAACGAGAAATAAAGAGTCTTAGAGCCGCTACGCATCCAATCAATTTTTGTATTTGTTTGAGGTCTTTTGGAATATCCAATTGTGACAGAGCTCGGATCTTGGCTGGGTTTGCTTCAATTCCTCTACCGGACACAATGAAGCCCAGGAGCTTTCCTTTGGAACGCCAAGACGCATTTTTCCGGATTGAGCTTGATGTCATATTTTCGAAGATTGTCGAATGTGAGCCTCCAATCGTCTACTATAGTCTCGACATGCTTGGATTTGACGACCACGTCATCTACATATGCTTCCACTATTTTTCCGATCTGGTTTGCCAGACATGTCTGAATCATGCGCTGATATGTTGCGCCGGCGTTTTTGAGCCCGAAGGGCATTGTGTTGAAGCAGAATGGGCCGGATGGGGTGATGAATGCTGTTGCAGCTTGGTCTGGCTCCGCCATCTTGATTTGGTGGTAGCCGGAGTACGCGTCGAGGAAGCACAATGAGCCGTGGTCTCATCAGAAGGCGTCAATAATTTGATCAATTCGAGGGAGGGGGAAGGGATCCTTTGGGCAAGCCTTATTAAGGTCTTTGAAATCAACACATAGGCGCCAGGATTTGTCCTTCTTTGGTACCATCAACAGATTTGCTAACCAGTCCGGATGTTTTATATCTCTGATGAATCCGGCTTCCAGAAGTTTGGCTAGCTCCTCTCCCATGGCCTGTCTCTTGGGTTCGGAAAAGCGCCAAGAGCCTGTTTGACCGGCTTGAATCCTTTTAGGATATTTAGGCTGTGCTCACCCGACGTGGGATTCCTGGCATGTCTCAAGGGTGCCAGCAAAATGTCCCGATTTTCGTAGAAATTCTCGTAGTGTGGCGTCTATATCAAGCTTTAATTATGCCCCAATGGAGGCCGTCTTTGCAGGGTCCGTTGGGTGGACTTGGAATTTGACTATTTCATCCGCTGGTTTAAAAGAGGTGGACTTGGATCTTTTATCAAGTATCACATCGTCCCTGTTCACCGTGGAGCGCATCGCAGTTGAGTTCCTCGGCCGCTAGGGCTTCGGATAGTGCCTCGTGGGCTAGTGCGGGTGTCTTGTTTTCGCGCGGAGTGCTATGTTCGGATCACTAGCGAGAGTGATGATTCCGTTAGGTCCGGGCATTTTAAGCTTCATGTACCCATAATGGGGTATAGCTTGAAAAATTGTGAATGCCTCTCGCCCTAATAAAGCGTGATATCCGCTACTGAACGGGGCCACTTGAAATGTGACCTCCTCGGACCAGTAATTGTTCGGCGAGCCGAACACTACGTCCAGTGTGATTTTTCCTGTGCAGCATGCTTCCCGGCTAGGGATTATTCCTCTAAAGGCTGTGCTGCTTCGCTCAATGCGGTTCCAGTCTATTTCCATTTTTCGAAGGGTTTCCTCGTAGATGAGGTTCAGTCCGCTGCCGCCATCCATGAGTACCTTTGTAAGGCGAAAGTTGTCCACTATTGGACTGAGAACCAATGCGGCTGGTGCTCTGGCTGTTCGAATTTGGGTTAAATCACTGGCATTAAAGGTAATAGCCGTGTCACCCATGGATGTATTGTTGCTACTTGGTAGACTTCGCAAGGTTGCGAGTGTTCGCTTCCGCATGTTATTTGATGCGAAAGTCTCAAGACTGTTAACACCGTCTTGGTATTGCTGGACTGATTCTGAAGCTAGAAGCTCTTCGCCACTTTTGGCCACCTGCCGTAGTATCCAACATGCTCGAAGGCTATGAGTTGGAGTGGCACCCTCTGTGCTATGAATTTTGCAGGGTCCGTTTAGCCAACCCTCCAGTACGGTTCCGTACCCTTTAGGGGGTTTTTGTTTTTTGATGTTTAATCCAGGTGCTTGGTGATGATGCACCCTTTTATTCCGGACTAGGGATGTATTCGGGGCTGGATTGTCCCAAAATTGACTTTCGGTTTTCCAAGCACTCTCCATCGCACAGTACTTTTGTACTATGGTCACCAAGTCATCAAAGCGTGTAATTTCGCGATGACTTATGGCCTTTAGGATTCCTTTGTCCGTGCAATTATTGCAAAAAAGTGAGATTGCGTCCTCCTCTCGGCAGTCCTTTATCCTGTCCATAACCATGAGGAATCGCCCAAGAATGATGTCTTTATTCGCTTGGCTCTTGCAGAATTCGGGATAGATCGCTAATGTTTGGGTGGGTGGGAGGAAATAGATCCGGAACCCCGTCCAATTTAAGACTCAGGGGCCGAGAAGTTTCCGAACTCGGGAGTTTGGATTTTTGAATGCTATCCAATGAGTCCAACCCGCCGCCTGACTTTAAGTTCAGGGCTTGATCGACATCCGTCCCTCTGCGGGAATCCGGCATGGAGGGATCAGGAATCCGGACGTAGCTAGTCCTTAAGATAGAAGAAGAATCGCCGCATTGCTCTTCTATCACAGCAACATGATGGGTAGACTGGGGAGAGCTGATCTCTCTCAGATCGGTTTTAGGCTCGATCTGGTCGTAGTCTGTGGCGACTCCCAGGGCGGCGATGCGATCCAAGAGCTCGTTTACGAAGGAGAGATCGATCGGATCTAACTGTTCGGCAAGTTCCGAATTAACGTGAAGATTGGTTTCGATGACTCAAGAAGTCATCGTCGGCGCGGCGGCCGAACTGGCGGTCATAAGAAAACCACCCAACCGGAGAGTTTGGCCAGTGGCCAAGGCTCCTTTGGCGATAGTATCGTCTTTAAAGACGGGATGAGGCATCCTTCCTGACGGTGACGGCACAAAGGAACTCTCAATGAAAGCACCAATGTCGGTGTCAAAATCGGCGGATCTCGGGTAGGGGGTCCCGAACTGTGCATCTAGGCGGATGGTAACAGGAGACAAGGGACACGATGTTTTTACCTGTGTTCGGGCCCTCTCGATGGAGGTAATACTCTACTCCTGCTTGATTAATATTGATGATATGGGTAGTACAAGAGTAGATCTACCACGAGATTGTAGAGGCTAAACCCTAGAAGTTAGCCTATGGTATGATTGTTGTTCGTCCCCACGGACTAAAACCCTCCGGTTTATATAGACACCGGATAGGGTTAGGGTTACACAGTAGTCGGTTACAATGGTAGGAGATCTACGATCCAGACGCCAAGCTTGCCTTCCACGCCAAGGAAAGTCCCATCCGGACACGGGACGAAGTCTTCAATCTTGTATCTTCATAGTCTTGGAGTCCGGCCAACGGTGATAGTTCGGCTATCCGGACACCCCCTAATCCGGGACTCCCTCAGACGGCCCAGATGAAGCTACTGGGCCTAATTCGGATAGGCCATAAACGGGCCCTGGGATAGCGGGTTGTAAATGGGCTATATGCGAACATGCCGTTAACAGGCTTGCCGTGGGCCGGCCCGCCACCTTTTGACCAAGTCAAACGGGCCAGCCTATGTGTCGACGTATCATAGGCGCTTTGGGCCCAATGAGTCGATGACATCTGTCCCAACGGTGAGCCGACACGTGTTTCCTCCAGCCAATGATGATTTTACACGTGGAAAATCCCCATTGGTCGGGGCTGTTAACGGGTTATCGGATCCAAAATCGGACCCGATAGCTTAATGGCGTTTCTTACGATGGATGCCACGTGTCGGTCACCCTTGACGAAAGCACTTCTGTGACGCACGATTTATTGTCATGGGTGGACACTTCCGTGATGATAATTTTGGTAATGTCATGGAACATTTCTACGACAGCACAGGTATGACTATCTTGATTCTGTCATAAATGTTTCATGGATGTACATGCATGACAGAAAACGTGACCTACTGTGACAAACACGTATCATCACGGAAGTGTATTTTTTTGTAGTGATCAATACTACCATCATTACTAATCCATCTTTGACGGATTGCATTGATGAAAATGAGGGGTCTAATGAGGAGGAAAATGAATTTGAGTCTTTTATGAGTAAGCTCAAGGGTAAATCCAAGAAGCACTTTGTTGCTCTCTTGGAACAACTTGGTGAAGCCAATGACATGATCGAGGCTCACGAAGAAACCATCTCTAACATGGAGGGGCATAGTCGTGACTATGTCGATGAGATATTGGATCTCTCTAATGCGCTTGAGGAAGAGTGTGGTCACCGTTTGGCTCTTGAGGAGTCACACAACGATGACCATGCTAAATTAAAGAAAGATCTTGATCAGGCTCTTGTTGTGTATCGTGTGCTAAATTCCGAGATGGCCAAACTTGGGGTCGATCTTGCTAGACTCAAGGAGGAGTTTGATTTACTTGACTAGGCTCACAAGGCCTTGAAGGGTACTCATGCTAGTCTTAAATAGTCTCATTATCAACTCCAAGTGAAGCTAACCAAGGAGAAAGCCACCTTTCCTCATATGGTTTTAATTGATAATGCAAATGCTACTAACCCTTGTTGTGAGCATGTGCATCTTGTTGAGGAGAATGCAAAGTTGAAGGAGCAACTTGAGAAAGGCCTTGTGTCGTGCATACAAGCTGAGAAGAACCTCAACGACCTTTTGAGCAATCAAAAGGAAGTTGTGGCCAAGGAAGGGATTGGGTTCGCACCCAAGTCCAAGAACAAGAAGAAGAATGACAAGGCCAAACGACCTCCTCCTCTCAAGCAAACTTTTGTGAAAGAGAGAGAGAGAGGGTGCTTCTAAGGAGATGAAGAACAATGTGAAGGGTGGTGGTGTTAAGAAAGGCAATGCCACCGCTTCCAACAAAGCCGGCGACTTTAACCCTTCCTATGTGTTATGCCGTGCTAGTGATGGACATGTTTATGCTAAATTTGTTGGTTCTCCTTATGAGTATATTGAATGGTCTATTTGGGTTCCTAAGACCCTTGTCACTAACATCAAAGGACCCATTACAAAATGGGTACCTAAAACCAGGCATTGATCTCGTGTAGGTGTTTGCTTCCAGTGGGGGATCATGGTTGCTCGAAAGGGGAGCTACTAATCATATGACCGGAAGAAAGGACTTGGTGGTGGACATGCAGAAGATTCCATCTATGCCCACCAATGTCGAGTAGGGTGATGCCTCGTCTTCTAAGGTTTTGGGTCTTGGCAAGGTTGTCATTTCTCATGATCTCACGATTGAGAAAGTCATTCTTGTTGAGTCCCTTGCATACAATTTACTTTCCATTCGTCAACTTGCACTTATGGGCTTTGCCACTTTCTTTGATATTGATACCGTGACCCTCTTGTGGAGCAAGACTCTTAAAGTAGCCTTTGTTGGGCATGTCGAGAACGGTCTCTGTTGGGGATATTACCACTGGGCGTAAACCGGCCTATCTGGGCCGGGTTAACTTCATCAGTAGTTCAACGTTGTAAAAGCCCAAGCATGAAGGTAAAGGCCCAAGGCCTGTAGTCGGTTTAGAACCTGTAGCCGTAAACCGGCCTGGTATGTAAACTTGTATTGTAAGTTAGGAATAGAAAGAGACCAACCCGGATACGAGTATGAACCGGAGATTGGGACTCTGTGAACCGACGGGCGTCACCCGTGTATATAAGGGGATGAACCGGGGCGGTTCAAGGAGAAGAGACAACAACAACTCGAGGCCTAGGCGAAGCTTATTTGCTCCCTAGTCATCGAAACCACATCAATCCCATCACAACTAGACGTAGGCTTTTACCTTCATCGAAGGGGCCGAACTAGTATAAACTCTTGTGTCTTTGTGTCCGCTTTAACCCCTTCAAGTTAACCCGTAGCGATGGCTCCACGACTAAGTCCTTTCACGAGGACATCTGCCGTGACAAAACCATGACAGTTGGCGCCCACCGTGGGGCTATAGCACGATGATTTGATGATCTTGGAGGGCAAGCTCGAAGGACTCGAAGGCTATGCTGTGGGCCGGATGACCAAGAGTCGTCGTGGCAAGCTCTACATCGACGACGCAGGATGGGGCCCCGAGGCCGGCTCAATCGAGTACGGGTACCGGGTCCCCTTTGGTGGCATACACGTTTTCATCGGCAAGATTGGTGAGCCAGGGCCTGAGCCGGACATCTGCACCGACCTCGTCGAGACGGCTCAGCGTACGAGATCTGCCCAGGTTAAACCGGCCGTGAAGCGCGCCTTCGTGGGAGTCATCCACGGAGGAGACCATGAGGACGGATCAGGATATGGTAGCGATACCGTCGTCTATTCCGGTGACGAGTCCTCGACCGGAGAAACCGAATCGCTGTACCAATTGCAAGACGACCAGATGAGGGGCTGTTCCGATGGCGACAGTATTCCGGACCCCTCCGATCAGCCCAACCGGGTTGGAATATTCATGGACGATACACAAGCGGCGCTTCACTCTTCGACCGCGGCGGCGATGCTCTCCGGACCATCGCCGGGCGGCAAAGAACCGGGCAGTAGGCCCTGTGCACCCGCCGGCTCAAGTTTTATCTGACCTGTTCGACGCACTAGCTGTGCTTATGGCGGAGGCCAATCCGGCGGATCAAGATGCCCACAACGCAGAAGTTGCAAAGGTGAGAGAGCAGATCGCGCAGGCCAAAGCCGACCTGGCAGCTGAGAACGACAGGATGGTCGCAGAGCGGGCCGCTTTGGACGCTCGGGCCTATAGGCTCATGCTTGACCAGAACGCATCACATGAGGTCTTGAAGCGGAAGTACAGGTCACGCCTGCCATCAGTTTTCGACGCTAAAAATCTCTTTCACACCCCGGAGGCTGGAACCAGTAATCCGCCGTGGCACCGGGAGGTAAACCGGGCTGAGGCACCGGGACCAGGGGCGCCGGTCCAACCCCGCCTGATGGAACCCCCTCGGCAGAACTGTGTGGTACCTCCGCCGGTCCAGACACCTCTGGGCCATTATTCTAATCCTATGGACAATCTTGTCGCGGCCGCTTCACGATTAGAGGCTATCTCGATCGAAGGAGACTCTCCGCAGGCGATAGAAACACGCCGGGTTAAGGAGCTTCTTTGGACCGCTTTGATCCAGCAGGAGGCATACTCATACAGCCGTGATCGAATTCATTCCACACCTCGTCTAAGGCGGAGCTACAGTAGGCGTATGGATGAGCCGGCCATATCGACCAACGCCCGGCGCCGTGAAGCGGCCCGTGGCAATAGCCTGGCAGGCGGTATTCGCGATGCTCAGGAAGTGGTGGACCGGCCCGGTACGGCGGGAGGCCGAGTTAGCAGCCCGTAACGAAGGCGCGTCGACCACGCCGGTTCGCCCTACCACCTCGGTCGAGCTGTGGGTCGCTTCTAGTTTGGGGTGCCTGTTTAATTCCCGCTTTACGCAAAGGTGCGCCGCTCAAAGATTTCAAGGGTCCGCGCAAGGTGCCAAATTACACTGCCGATTTATCTCCAGAAGCATGGATAGAGAGCTATGAGATAGCCATGGAGATGCTGGATGTGGATGAGGCCGCGTGTGCAAAGTACTTCACCATGATGCTTGAAGGCATGGCCCATACTTGGTTGAAAAGCTTGCCGCCCAATTCTATCAGTTCATGGGCCCAGTTGCGGACCCGGTTTATCTAGAATTTCAAAGATATGTGTAAGCAGCCCATGTCCATAGTGGACTTGGCGGCTTGTGTCCAGGAGGAAGGAGAATCAACAACCCATTGGGTACGCCGCGTCTCGGAAATCTTACACTCGTCAGACCGGATCAACGCTGACTCTGCGATCTTAACCCTGGAGGGCAACTGCCAGTTTAAGCCTTTAAAGTTGAAGTTGGGGCGTATGAAGCGATTTTGTAACGACATGGGAACTCTCATGGGTGCTTTAGTGAAGTATGCTGATTCTGATAGTACCAAGGACCCCGAATCTGAGGATGACGAAGCAGGGAAGGGAAAGAAGAACAGCAACTCCAAGGGGCATCAACACAAACCGGCAGGCCATGGGAACGGAGGCAAACGTAAAGCGGATGGCAGCATGGACTTTGTGGCTAATACTAATGCGCAGGACAAGGGTCAGCGACGCAGAGGTAAAGCGGCGAACGTAGGGGCTCCGAATCCTAACCCGGATCGCTTAAATTATTTGTTGAATCAGCGGTGTCCAAAGCACGGACGAAGGAGATGCCGCCAACCACCTTTGGAAGGATCGTTACATTATGCAGGAGTTCAAAACTCTAATGCTTTCGTTATGATCATGGGTCCGGTGGTGGCTCAGGATCCGGTTTCCATGGGCCGGGTCACGATGGAGGAGCTTCCGGTTCGAGCTTCAAAGTGGAAATCAGTATGACATAACAATCGTAATAGTCGAATAACCAAGGTGGTTACAACCAGCAGTGCAGCAGCAATCGGGTTATCGTGAGCCATCCGAAACAGCTTGAACAAAGGCGATTATCACGCTTTTCACAACTAGCTTGGATAAGCGGGACCGGAAACTTCACAAGCGAAGCGGTGAATTTCGTTGAACCGCCGCATTTATGTTATTTACGCTTAGTCGAACAGCCAATCGTGTGGAGCAGGGAGGATCACCCTCTTCGGGTTGATAATCCGCCAGGTGGCATTGGTGGTAGCCCTCGTGGGAGGTTATAAGTTCACCAAAGTGCTCATGGACGGAGGAAGCAGTATTAACATCCTGTACTATGAGACATTCCGCCGCATGGGGCTAACAGATAAAAATCTCAAACCGTCTAATACGATGTTCCATGGTGTGGTGCCTGGCAAGTCAGCATACCCTGTCGGCAAGATAGCTCTGGAAGTGGCTTTTGGGGACGATCACGATTCCCGATCGGAGACACTAACATTTGAGGTGGTGAAAATCCGGAGCCCATATCACGCCCTATTTGGGCGGCCGGCTTATGCCAAGTTCATGGCACGGCCTTGTTATATCTATTTGCAGCTCAAGATGCCGGGTCACAAGGGGACAATAACGGTTCATGGGAGCCGCAATATCGCTTTGGAATGTGAGGAAGGTGATGCGGCCTATGCAGAGTCAGTTTGCGCTACGGAGGAGTTGAAATATTACAAGGACAACGTTGATCCGGCGGACATGACCCCTTTGAAGAAACCGACTACAGAACATGATCCGGACCTTAAATTCAAATCGGCAGCTGAGACTAAGCTTGTTGACTTCGTGCCTGGCGATTCGTCCAAGCAGTTTAGCATCAGTGCCAACTTGGATCCGAAATAGGAAAGCGCACTCATCGAGTTCATCCGTGAGAATCGGGACATTTTTGCATGGAAGCCTTCCTCGACATGCCAGGTGTACCGAGGCAACTCGCTGAGCACACTCTTAATGTAGATCCCAAATACAAACCGGTGAAGCAGTTTCTCCGCCGGTTTAACGAAGAAAGGCGCAAGGCCATTGGAGAGGAGGTGGCCAGGCTCTTAGCAGCTGGTTTTATCGTTGAAGTCTTCCATCTAGAGTGGCTTGCTAATCCGGTGCTGGTTCTTAAGAAAAACGGCACTTGGCGCATGTGTGTGGATTACACAGATCTTAACAAGGCTTGTCCAGCAGATCCCTTTGCCCTCCACCGCATTGACCAAATTATTGATGCCATCAAGGGTTGTGAGCGTTTGAGCTTTTTGGATGCATATTCGGTATCATCAGATCAAGATGGCAGTTAAGGACCAGGAGAAAACAGCGTTTATCACTCCCTTTGGAGCCTTCTGCTATGTATCTATGCCTTTTGGGCTCAAGAGCGCCCAAGCAACTTGTCAACGCTGTGTACAGAATTGCCTGCATAAACAGATCGTCCGTAATGTGCACGCCTATGTTGATGATATGGTGGTCAAGTCAAGGGAGAAGGAGACACTGATTGACAATTTGAAGGAAACCTTTGACAACCTGCGGGTTTTCAAGATGATGCTCAACCTGGCCAAATGTGTCTTTGGTGTTCCGGCAGGCAAGTTATTGGGTTTTCTCGTGTCCAACAGGGGAATTGAAGCTAATCCGGAGAAGATTACGGCTATTACCTCCCTGGCTAAACCGAAGTGTATTAACGATGTCCAGCGTTTGGCAGGCGGATTGCCGCCAAGATAGCCGGGTTTATCACCGCCTCGAGAGAAGGCCATCCCTTTGTACCGAGATCTTTGAAAAAGATGATCAGTTTGTCTGGAGTCCAGCCGCCGATGAAGCGTTGGAGGACTTAAAGCGGCAGTTAGTCAATCCGCCCGTTCTTGCAGCTCCAATCGACAAAGAATCGTTATTACTATACGTAGCGGTTAATGCTCGCGCAGTCAGCGTGGCTATTGTGGTAGAGTGCAAAGAGGCAGGCAAGGAATATCCGGTTCAGCGGCCGGTTTACTATATTAGCGAGGTGCTTATTGAATCCAAGCAATGGTACCCGCATTGGCAAAAGCTAGTATACGGAGTTTTTATGGCGAGCCGGAAGCTTAAGCAATACTTCCATGGCCATCTGATCACAGTGGTCAGCTCTGCTCCTTTGGGCGATATAATTCAGAACAGGGAAGCGACTGGCCGGATTGCTAAGTGGGCTATAGAGCCTGGACCGCACGGGTTAAAGTATGTGCCTCGAACGGCGATCAAATCTCAAGCACTTGTGGATTTCATCAATGATTGGACGGAGTTACAGGCACCTGAAGAGAAGCCGGATCACACCTATTGGACGATTCATTTTGATGGATCCAGGCAATTGGAGGGCTCGGGGCTGAGTCGTATTAACTTCCCCACGAGGTGACAAATTCCATTACGTTCTCCGCTTGATGTTCCCTTGTACTAACAATGCAGCTGAGTATGAAGCTTTACTCCATGGTCTTCGGATGGCGAAGGAGATGAATCTCAGCCGGGTTAAGTGCTTCGTGACTCGGACCTGGTGGCTCAACAGTGTCCGCACTTGGGATTCCAAGGATCCCCTCATGGCAGCCTATCGACGTGAGGTGGACATTGTTGCAGGTCACTTTAAGGGTTATCAGGTGGATCATGTGGATAGACGGAAGAATGAAGCGGCGGGCGCTTTAAGCCGGCTGGGCTCTCAGTGTAAACCGGTCCCGCCTAATGTCTTTTTAGATGTTTTGCATAACCCGTCCGTCAAGCTCCCTGGTGAAGCAGATTTGGCTATTCCTGATCCGGAGGCGCGGTTGGTGGTAGCTCTGCATGTTATACCGGATTGGACAGTTCCTTATCTTGCGTACATGAACCGGGGCGAGTTGCCAGAGGATGAGACTCTCGCCAGGCAGATAGTCCGGCGATCCAAGTCCATGACCATTGTCAATGGCGAATTGCATCATTGCAGTGTGTCAGGCGCGTTCCAACACTGTATGTCCCCTGAGGAAGGTTGCGAAATTTTACGCGAAATCCACGAAGGGGATTGTGGTCACCACGCCGGTTCCAAGTCGCTGGTGGCTAAGGCGTTTCGTCACGGGTTCTACTAGTTGACGGCTCATGCTGATGCGGAGGACCTAGTTAGATGATGTGATGGCTGTCAAAAAATTTCACGGCGTGCTCATGTGCCGGCTCAAGAATTGAGGATGATTCCAATTACTTGGCCGTTTGCGACTTGGGGGCTGGATATGGTCGGACCTTTCAAAAGGTCCAAGGACAAAAAGACCCACCTCTTGGTGGCGGTTGACAAGTTTACCAAGTGGGTTGAAGCGGAGCCCGTTAGCAAGTGTGATGCAGCTACAGCGGTTAAGTTCATTAAAAAGGTGATTTTCCGGTTTGGCTTTCCACACAGTATCATTACTGACAATGGTACCAACTTGTCCAAGGGCGCTATGAAGGAGTTCTGTGAGCGTGAGCACATCCGGCTTGACGTATCGTCAGTGACTCACCCCCAGTCCAATGGACAAGCAGAACGGGCTAATCAAGAGATCTTGCGAGGCATCAAACCCCGGCTTATGGTTCCTTTGCAGAGAACGCCGGGTTGTTGGGTAGAAGAGCTACCTCTGTGTTATGGAGTATCAATACTACGCCAAACAGATCCACAGGATACACACCGTTCTTCATGGTCTACGGAGTGGAGGCAGTTCTCCCTAGCGATATCCGTCATGACTCACCTCGTGTGGCGGCTTATGTTGAAGCGGACAACGAGACGACACGACAAGATGCTTTGGACCTATTGGATGAAGAACGTGACATAGCAGCTGCCCGCTCAGTGATTTACCAACAGGATGTTAAATGCGTTATCACGATCGCCGAAAGTCGTAACTGTAACTTTTCAAGATGGAGATTTGGTGCTTCGACTCATCCAAGACCGCATCGATATGCACAAGTTATCCCCACCTTGGGAAGGACCTTTTGTGGTCATCAAGAATCTGCACAACGGGTCGTATTTATCTGATCGATATTCGAGAGCATAAAGACTCACGCACGCCGAGGAGGAGACCAATGTGCCGTGGAACATAGCTCATCTTCGCCTTATTATACCTCGAGCCATCGGCTCTACTCATGTACATATTATGACGGTGTATATATTATGAATAAAGTAATAAACCGGAGCCTCACTAAAGTGGGGTATCTGTTACATTACATCATGCGTGGTTACATGGAGTTGTTCTGTCTTAAAGCGGCCTCCGTTTACCCCTTGAGTTTGCTTTTCAAAAGCTTTATGATATCACTTGGGGGCTTGGTCGTGTCCTAACCAATGCAACACCTTTTGATAGGCGAAGCCACCGGATCACTTGGGGACATGGTCAAGTCTGAACCAACACGCCTCTTGATCGGCCTAAGGCCATAGAGTCACTTGGGGGCTTGGTCGAACCCGAACCATTGCCACGCCACTTGATCGGCATAATGCCACGGTTTCAGTTGGGGACCTGGCTGACTTGAACAATAGCTACACCTTATTGGGAGCTTGGTCGTGTCCGACCATGGTAACACCATCTGATCGGATCAGTGAAGCCTCTTTTTGCAAACGGTTTTATCATTGCCTTTGCTTCCATATTTTTTCATAACTGTCATTTGATTTTTGTTGCGTTTTTAAACCGATAACATTTTTAAACCGGTTCAAACTGTCAATTGACGGAATTCGGTCCATTTTTAATCCGGAGATAATTTTTCCGGTTTGACTTTTTCTGTTAACATCCCATTATGGAGTAACAGGGGGCTTGTCATGACCCGGCACGGTTTACATGGTAAACCGACATTCTAAACACAGGAGTTGTTTTCTCCTTTGACGGTAATGGTTTCTACAACCTCCGCTTCAAGATTGGCTAAGCCAACTTCATGCCCAGCGATGGCAGGTATTTTGTATCACAAATTTTGATCATATACCTCAATATTTCATTGCAAATATATATATATATATATATATATATATATATATATATATATATATATATATATATATATGAGCGTCATTAAGTCGGGTCAAGTGCACAAACCGCCGTGGTAGTTTAAGATTTTGTGATCGCAGGCAATATAGATTGAAGGTTTCGATCATTCAATCAAAAGTATCACGACCTATGCACGAAGGCATATTAAAAGCAAAAGTGTTGGCTATCCTATTACAAGGCAACATGGTGCCCAAATAAGATCATTGTTTTCTTGGCGGAATATAATAAAGCAGCTATTTAAACCAGCTTCCGTTCATGCTTGCTCGCCGCCTTGGTCCGACGCTTTTGTGGGTCGCCCCGCGCCGCTTCAACTTCTTCATCCCTACCCAGCGGTGGAAGTCAACAGTGGTCCATCGATTCCCATTAAAGCTTGAAAGACAGCCTCCTCATGGATCAGGGAAGATGGTTCAATATCGTGAGCGTAAGTATGCTTACGGATCGGAGGGATCGTGTTCTCCGCTTCGAATAGGTGCAGCTACTCGTCTGTTACGGTCATTATATTGAGCTTGATAATGCGACAAGTTTGCCTCTTCGCCAATTGGCAAGCCGTAGGGCGCACCGCCCGGTTTATCGCTCTCGTGTCATCTTCGTTGAAATCTGAACCGCCTTCCTTCAGATCGATAGCCCTGAAGCTGCCTCAACAGATCGAAATCTGGCACCCATGCTTTTGCCCGGATTAAGGCATTAATGGCACCGGTTCGAGCAGCAGATTTCTTCAGCTCTTCAACCCGGCGGGAAGGATTGACAACCTCCTAAGAGTATCTTGAATTAAAGAGGGTGCCGATTGTTATGTGATGCGTTGAGATGATCCGCTACGCTCCAAGTGTACAAATTGTTCGATTAAAGTGTAGGCAGCTTTCAATTTCATCCAACATCGACCCCAAGTGACCAATGCGTGTACTCGCAGCATTACAAGAAAGATCACAAACCGGACTTATCATAAGAAGGCCAAGTTATCATAGAAACCAAAGGAAGCTTACCAAAGATGGCAGCTTCATGGCATGCACTTGCCGCTTCACGTTGGTCAGCTCATCTACCACCGGTTTAAGGGCAGCTTCAACATTTTCCACCTTTTTGGTTAAAGCGGCCTTCTCAGTGGCCCAATCCGCCCGCTCCTTTTTGAAGCCCTCCTTAAGCTGTTCCATGACGCCTAAAGCGCTGGTCAATTCTTCTTTTGCCTTTGAGATTTCAGCTTATTGGGATTTCAAGTTTTCTTGAAGATCGGTGAGTTGGATTTCTTTAGTCCTCAGCTCATCCTACATACAAGCAGTCATCTGATTTAACAAACGGTAAAAGATTTGAAGTACCAACCACATAACAAGTTATGCACTTGGCACTTGGGGGCTAATGCATATTTGATCTTCATCTGTCAATAAAATCACAAAGTCCCAAGCTCAATACAGGTATTCAACTTGGCACTTGGGGGCTAATGGCTATTTGCGCGAACATGTTCTGATGCTGTGATATAAATTAAAGTCCCGGTTTAACTATACTAAGTTGAACCGGCCCTTGGGGGCTACATCAGTGAATTCTGAAAGTATTGAGTTCTATATCAAGTCCCGGTTTGAAAGAAGATTACAAACAGGCCCTTGGGGGCTAGGAGAGTTAACAAAAATTGAAATATCCAAGCAGGAAAAAGAACATGGAGGTTACCTCGAATTTTTCTTTCATCATATTCACCAGGTCAGCTTCATAATCACGGCTGGTATACAGCCGGTTCAAGTAGCCAGAATGAAGATCTTGGGGGTTCAGAGCAGCGTAAGTTGCCAGATCAACATTCCACTTGCCCTTGCTCATAGTGGCAAATTCTACTTTGGCAGAATGTTTGGATAAAGCGACCGGATTACCCGTTCGCTGTGGCCAAAGCCAAGAATCACAACGCCATTGTCCTTGGTATCACCGGTTTGACCAGGAGACGGTCGGTTTGTCGCCAGGCCGGATTGGACTGGTGGATTTTTCAATCCGGGTTGGGCTTACGAGCTGGTCGGCGGGACGGAGGTGTCAATGTGCCTTTCTTCAAAGAACAAAATCGTCATCTTGCAAAGGCGGATCATTGGGCATATCTTCACAAATAGCCGCTTCAAGATTTGGGGCGTTGTCCGGTTCAGTAAGGGCCTTCTTCGTCAGCTTTATCTAGGCGAGCCTTTTGCTCGGCTTAGGCTTGGCCTCGAAAAGGCATAATAATACCAAATACAGCATATACTATGCAGTGATGCAATAGAAACAATATGATATGTATAACTTACCCAAGCACCGTTTTAAGTGGTGGCAGCTGAGTAGCTGATGACTCGCCAGATGAGGAATGAGAAGTGACCTGATAATCAGAGTCGGATGGATTAAGAGGTTGACGAAAACAGCCCGCTTTAGGACAAGCACTGACAAGAAAATTACAGACCTCTGAACGACGTTTCTGAACCGGACTGTTCGGTAAATCGGCGGAGGTAACTACCTGGCCGTTGTGCTGAGTTGTGCGGTGAACTTCATGTTGTTGAGTCTTCATAAGAAATTTGGGATCCAAGCAAGCAAGGGGATGAGAAAATTTAATTTTCCGGTTTGCCCGACGGATTTTTAGTGAAGGCAAAGGATTTGAGTCAGAGGAGAGAATAGTTACCTCTACAACATCAACATTACCGCATCATCCTGACAAATATCATCATTAATTAGGCGTATGAAAAGTAAGCCAAGTGAATCAAGTTCTACCTTAAGGTCCGGATTACCCACATCGTCATCCACGGCCGGATCAGAAGATGCAGTGGTTTTCCTCTTATGAGCAGACCTCTTGACAACTTTGGTCTTTGACCGGATTGGTCTTTCCGGTTTGTCTGGCTTCTCTGGTTTTTCTTGTGGAAGTTTCTTGCTCCAGAATGGATCATCACCCTGATTAAGCAGCAGTTGATGTTAAAAAAGATACCGGAAATGGCAGCAATATATTCAGTAAAAAATACATTCAGAGTCTTACAGATGGTGGTTTGTTGGTAGCACAGAAGGGGAGCAGATCGGTTCGGGCACAGAGGTGTTACGGTTCGTTCAACATTTTCTTCACAGCCTCGGTGACCTCATCATTGGTAAGCTGGATATTAACATGTCGGAGGGGGTCATTGATGCTACCAGTGTACTCACACATTAAACCGGAGCGCTGGGAGGGGGGCAGTATGCTCCATGATATCCAACAACGTCAAGTAGATCAATTCTGTTAAACCATTGGCCATGAAGGCTCGAGCTTGGAGAGTTGAGGAGCGTATTTACTTCTCTCCTTGGCGGTTAATCTTTGCGGAAAGGGATGTGTATTACTGAGTCGCCTCGACGAAAGCCAGTGCAAAGGATTTTCATTGGCGAGAGGTGTCTCTGCAATAGAACCATGATTGATTCCATTCCTTGGGGTGGCTGTGCAGTTTGGCATGAGGATAAGTGACCTCCTTCCTTTTTTGAATCGCCACACCACCCAATTCTGTGTTGGACCCATCAGTGAATTCTGTGCGGCGGTTTACATGGAAGCAGTCTCTAAACAGCTCAACTGTGGGTTCTTCTTGAAAGTATGCCTCACAGAGCACTTGGAAGTAACATATATTGGTAATAGAATTGGGGCCAGTATCTTGCGGACGGAGTTGAAAATTGGCTAAGACATCCCGGTAAAATTTTGAACCGGGCGGGTTAAAACCCCGGGATAAGTGATCTGCGAAAACTACAACCTCTCCTTCTTGAGGTGTGGGTGGACAGTCTTTGCCAGGACCCCTCCAATGGATAGTATCTTTACCGCTTAAAGCGCCCGGTCGAGGACCAGATTGTTTAATTGAGTTTGGTGACACGGGAAGGAGCCCAGTTGCACTCATATACTTGTTTGGCCATGATAAAATCTACAAAAATATAAATCCGGTTCAAGAAATGTGTTGGGACAAAGAGAGAACCGTGTACAATGCTAAATCGGAGACAACTACATCTAAATCGGAGTTCTATGAAGCGGCGATTAATACGGTTAAGGAGTTACGGCGGTTCAACAAGGGGACTAATGGTGTATACTGGTTTATTAATTCTTTCTATGTTAAGTTAAACTGCCTGATCTAAATATTAAAGCAATTGAGGTTGCGAACGGCTAAGTATGCAAAAACAGGTTTCACAAGATTTCTCTACAATGAAGGATCTGAAGCCAGATCAGAAAAGAAGAAAAATATCCAAAAAAGAATAAAGCAGAGCAGTATTGATGCAATGAGCAGGAAATAATATGCGAGATCTATGGACGTGAGCACGAAACTATAGGCGGATGCTAAAAGCTACTACTAATCAGAGCAAGGTGTCACAGATCTATCCAGGAGTCCGATATGAGCATGAACAGTTAATGGAGAACTGCAAGAACAAGAAACCCTAGAATGAATCTAGGTCGAGGGAAACTGAGGACCTACTAGAGTTGAGGAGATGCGGAAGATCGCTGCATTTTTCTGGTGTGTTCAGGTTGATGCAGCGGCCCAAGACGGTGCAGAGGTCGACGGCGGCGGCGGAGCTCCAAGGCTCGCGACACGAGGAAGACGAAGAGAAAGGGGACGGAGGGGAGAAAAGGAATGACCCTTCGGTCCTATTTATAAGGCAAGAGACACGTGTCAAAGTGCTGCGTGAATCAAGGAACCACAAATCTGGGAAGCAGAGCTGTCGCCTCGGTTATTGCGGATCTGTTAAACAAAGAAGGTATCATGAATGCTATCTTTATGGGGACGCCATGCCGTTTACAAAGAACGAGAGAAGGTGACATCACGGCGGTTCAACGACTACAAGAAGATGTTGAAGATGAAGGTTTTTATCAAGGATTGACATGAACCTGTTCAAATCAATCTGGGGCCTAATGTTGGGGATATTACTATCGTAAACCGCCTATCTGGGCCGGGTTAACTTCATCAGTAGTTCAACGGTGTAAAAGCCCAAGCATGAAGGTAAAGGCCCAAGGCCTGTAGTCGGTTTAGAACCTGTAGCCGTAAACCGGCCTAGTATGTAAACTTGTATTGTAAGTTAGGAATAGAAAGAGACCAACCCGGATACGAGTATGAACCGGAGATTGGGACTCTGTGAACCGACGGGCGTCACCCGTGTATATAAGGTGACGACCCGGGGCGGTTCAAGGAGAAGAGACAACAACAACTCGAGGCCTAGGTGAAGCTTATTTGCTCCCTAGTCATCGAAACCACATCAATCCCATCACAACTAGACGTAGGCTTTTACCTTCATCGAAGGGGCCGAACTAGTATAAACTCTTGTGTCTTTGCGTCCGCTTTAACCCCTTCAAGTTAACCCATAGCGATGGCTCCACGACTAAGTCCTTTCACAAGGACATCTGCCGTGACAAAACCACGACAGTCTCTATGTGATTAACTTCTCGGAGCGACCCACTAAGACCGTGACATGCCTAATGGCTAAAGTTGACGTGGGATGGCTTTAGCATCGCCATTTTGCCCATGTCAATATGAGATCTTTGCAAAGTCTTCTCAAGCGGGACCATGCCCGTGGACTAACAAATGTTATTTTTGCCAAAGATCATGCTTGCAGTGCTTGTATCGAAGGAAAGCTACATGAGAAGGCTCACCCTCCCTCGACTATCATTTACTCGAAGAGGCCTTTGGAGCTCCTTCACTTGGATCTCTTTGGGCCTCCATCCTTTGATAGTCTTGGGGGTAGAAAGTATTGCTTGGTGATTGTGGATGAATATTCAAGATACACTTGGGTATATTTCTTCAAGAGGAAGAGTGAGACCCAACAAACCGTCATTGATTTTGCAAATGAAGCTCAACGCCAACACAATGCAAAGATCTTGACGATAAGAAGTGACAACGGCACCGAGTTCAAGAACTACACCTTGGATGAGTTCCTTAGTGATGAGGGGATCAAGCATCAATATTCCGCACCTTACACCCCTCAAAAAATGGTGTAGCGGAGAGGAAGAACCGGACGTGGATGGATGGGGCAAGGACCATGATGGCGGAGTTCAAGTCTCCATACAACTTTTTGGCCGAAGCCATCAACACCGTGTGTCATGCATCCAAACGGCTCTATCTCCGCAAAGGCTTGAGCAAATATCCATATGATATTCTCACTGGTAACAAGCCCAACCTCAAGTACTTTCGGGTGTTCGGGTGTAAGTGTTTCATTCTCAAGAAAGGTGTTCGTTTGTCTAAATTTCAGGCTACAGCTCATGAGGGCATATTTGTTGGTTATGCTACAAATTCTCATGCTTACCGTGTTCGCAATAAGTCCACGGGACTTATTGAGGAGACGTGTATCGTGGAGTTTGACGAGAATAACGGCTCCCAAGTGGAGAAAAGTGGTACTTGTGATGTAGGTGATGAAATTCCTCCCCAAGCCATAAGAAGAATGGGTGTTGGTCATATCCTACCCATTGAGGAACCCCTTGTGGCCTAAGGAGAAGGACAATGTTCCACTCAAGTGGAACCATCACCCACCCAAGACCCTCACGCTTCCGAATAACAAAGTGAAGGCCCTCAACCAAATGAACAAGATCAAGGGCAAGATCAACCTCAAGATGGTGATGAACCACCAAGTGATGCCCAAGGTCAAGTTCGATCCTCCGAGCAAGTTCAAGATCAAGAGAAAGCTCAAGATTAAGAACAAGCTCAATACGACACTCAAGATGATCAAGTTTCCGCTCCTCAACTCACCCCTGAGGAGGAATTGGAGCTTCGTGCCGCCAAGATTGCATCCAAGCTCTCTACCAAGGGTCATCTCATGACGAATCTGCTTGGAAGCATTCGAAAGGGGGTAAGCACTCATAGACAATTAGCAAACTATTGTGAACATCACGCGTTTGTCTATTGTGTTGAACCCCAAAATGTCTATGAGGCGCTCGAAGATCCAGATTGGCTTAATGCCATGCATGAATAACTCAACAACTTCGAGCACAACAAGGTGTGGAGATTGGTGCCAAGGCCAATGGGGAACCATAATGTTATTGGAACCAAGTGGATATTCAAGAACAAGCAAGATGCTCATTGGATTATCATTTGCAACAAGGCTCGATTGGTAGCTCAAGGCTACTCCCAAGTCGAGGGTATCGACTACGGTGAAACCTTTGCTCCCGTTGCTCGCCTTGAATCCATTCATTTGTTGATTGCTTATCCTTCTCATCATAACTTTAAGTTGCAACAAATGGATGTGAAGAGTGCTTTTCTAATGGTCCTATTAATGAGTTGGTATATGTCAAACAACCCCCGGGTTCGAGGATCACTACTTCCCCGATCATGTGTATCAACTCGATAAGGAGCTCTATGGCCTTAAACAAGCCTCACGTGCATGGTATGACAACCTTACCGAGTTGTTGCGAGATCGTGGATTTGAAGTTGGGAAAATCGACCCCACTCGTTTTACTAAGAAGGTCAAAGGGGAGTTGTTTGTGTGCCAACTATATGTTGATGATATTATCTTTGGTTCCCCTAACAAAGCTTTCAATGAGGAATTTGCCGCTCTCATGACCTCAAAGTTCAAGATGTCTTCGATGGGAGAGTTGAAGTTTTTTCTCGGGTTCAAAGTCAAGCAAAGAAGAGAAGGAACCTTCATCAACCAAGCCAACTACACTCAAAACATGCTCAAGAGATTCAAGCTAAGTGACGTCAAGCTGGCTTCCACTCCAATGCTCGTCAAATGCCAACTTGACATAGATCCCAATGGTAAAGCGGTGGATCAAAAGGTATATCGCTCCATGATTGGCTCCTTGCTTTACCTTTGTGCAACTAGACCGGATATCATGTTGAGTGTGGGAATTTGTGCACGGTTTCTTGCCGCACCTAAGGAACGCCACTTTGTGGTGGTCAAGCGAATCTTTCGATATTTGGCTCATACCCCAAACTTGGCTTATGGTACCCAAGAGGTGCAAACTTCAAGCTCATAGGATATTCGGACTCTGATTGGGCGGGAGACAAAGTGGATAGGAAGTCCAATTTCTTGGTTGCTCCTTGGTGAGTTGGTCTTCTAAGAAGCAAAGTTGTGTATCCACCGAAGCGGAGTATGTGGCGGCCGGTAGTTGTTGTGCACAACTTCTATGGATGAGGCAAACTTTAAAGGATTTCGGTGTCATTTGTGACAAAGTGCCTCTTTGGTGTGACAATGAAAGTGCCATCTAGATTTCTCTCAACCCGATGCAACACTTCAAGACGAAGCATATTGAGATTCGGTATCACTTCATCCGGGATCATATTAGGCGAGGGGATATCAAGCTCAACTATGTCAACACTCATGATAACCTTGCAGATATCTTCACGAAGCCCTTGGATGAAGCAAGATTTCGCGAGTTAGGGCATGAGTTAAATATCATTGATTTGAGCAATGTGTCTTGAACCCTTGCACACCCCACCTTACTCAACTTGTTATCTTGTTTAGGTGTAGGCATGGACATAGGGGGAGTGTTGTTCTCTCAATGAACTCTCCCTCCCCCATTATGTATAAATTGATCAAATCTTTCACATTAGCCATTTTTCATGGTACTTGTGCTTCAAAGACGAGTTTTGGTCATGGGCCCAAGGATAATTCTTCGCGGTGCCATACCAATTGACTCAAACATAGGTGGCTCCGGCCACCGCCCCCTCTTTGGAGAGGTTGTGTTGCGTGTTTGGTCCTTGTTGTCTCTTGCTTTTCTTTCTTCATGACGTGCTTGTGTTTGAGTTTCCTCGTGTGCTAGCACTTTGGTGTGTCCATTTGCGTGAAGGTTGCATTGCAAAGTCTGTTTTCCTCTCTTGTTTGCGAAACTTGCATTTTCTTGGGTCTACGGTACTACCGTGGCTTGCCACGGTACTACTGCAGCAGCTGTGAACGGTACTACCGCAACCAGCACGGCAGTAAATTTTACTCGCCCGATTTAGCGGTACTACCGCCCAGCGTCTTGATACTTCCGCCCAGTGGTACTACTCATGATGACCTCATGGTACTAACGCATTCGAGCGCATGGGGGTTAAGAGAGGGCAAGGGGAGTTCTAACTCCCCCATACCCATTCAACTCCTTTTCCCCACGTCGTCTCTCTCTCCTGCCCAAGAACAGCGCCGGAGGACCTTGCCGGATCTCCGTCTCCGGCCGCCCTCCTCGCATTCCGACCGGTGGGATCGTTCCCCACCTCGCCCTCTTGCCATGGAACAAGGTTTCTCCCCAAATCCCTTGCTCTTTGCTTTGTTGTTTTGTCTCTAGGTTTTTGGGGAGATGCATGTTGTTCTTGAGATTTTAGGCCAAATCTTTGCAAGAGTAGGACGGAGGAGAGTAGTAGTGCAGTAGACACATGGAATTTTTGATCAACCGTAGTACCACTCCGCTGTTGCAGCTATGCCCAGATCTGATTCACCTCGGATCTTACCCCGAGCGGTACTACCGCACCTCCCATGCGGTATTACCGCTCTGGCCGTTGTCGCTCCTATGGTACTAGGAGCGGTACTACCGCGCGAGGCGCGGAATTAAATTTTTACTTCCGCTCTAGGCGCGGTACTACCGTGCCATCCTGGCGCGATACTACCGCGGCTGGAGCAGCGGTAAAATTTTAGTTCTGCACAATGGTGCGGTACTGCCGTTGAAGTCGAACCTTCCCTGTGGCAACTACCCAATGTTATTTGTACTTGTTTCATTTGTTTTGTTGTGGTCTTTGCATTGATCCTTCTCGCTTCTCTTGCGTGTTCTTGTGTTGTGTGTCATAGGTGGTGGCTCTGGTTCCAATGTCCGTCGGTCGAATCATGTCCCCGACACGGGCTCGAAGCGCCTGCGCAACCAAGATGAAGCTCCAGAGGGCTCCAATGCCCCCCAACGCAGAACCAAGACCACCGCCACCAAGAATAAGGAGCCATCAATGGGCATGGATGAGATACCACTGGCTGAGTTTGTCACTCGAAGGAAGATCAACCCCTATGTGAATCCCCGTGCAAACTTCAGAGGGAATGATTTGTTCTGGACCAAGCAGCAGAATCTTATCTATCTGGATGTGATTAAGGCCAAGCAGAACATCTACGTGGACGTGCACTGGATTGACATGAATCATATGAGGCATGATAAGCACCGTGACTATTTTGGTGAGGCTTTGGACCTGTTGTTGCAGTTTGGCATTGAGGACGTGATCACTTTCCACCTCGACTTTGACCCTGAGATTTTGGCATAGTTCTTTGCTTCGGTCCAAGAGGGAGTCCTTGATTAGGGGGTCCTCGGACAGCCGGACTATATACTTTGGCCGGACTATTGGACTATGAAGATACAAGATTGAAGGCTTCGTCCCGTCTCCGGGTGGGACTCTCCTTTCCGTGGAAGGCAAGCTTGGCGATTCGGATATGTAGATCTCCTCCCTTGTAACCGACTCTGTGTAACCCTAGCCCCCTCTGGTGTCTATCTAAACCGAAGGGTTTAATCCGTAGGACGAGGACAACTATCATAACCATAGGCTAGCTTCTAGGGTTTAGCCTCTACGATCTCGTGGTAGATCAACTCGTGTAATACTCATATCATCAAGATCAATCAAGCAGGAAGTAGGGTATTACCTCCATCGAGAGGGCCCGAACCTGGGTAAACATTGTGTCCCCCGCCACCTGTTACCATTAGCCTTAGACGCACAGTTCGGGACCCCCAACCCGAGATCCGCCGGTTTTGACACCGGCTATTAGGACTTCGAGCACTGAGCCTCTATTAAACGAGCGCCTTCTAGGACTTCTTCAAAATAGTGCTTGGCCGAGACCTGGCCTACGGCCGGACCCCGGGTTGCAATAGTGGTGGCCTCAATCTCTGCCCAGTATGTCTTAACACAGGCAAGAGCCATCCGTGCACCCTCTATGCAGGCCGACCTCTTTACAGCGTCGATATGCGGCACAACACCAAGGAATCGTTGCACTAAACCAAAATAACTATTCGGCCTTGGTCCCTTCGGCGAAAGACGATCCACGACAGGCCTCATGGCAAGTCCGGACAACATATGGAGCTCGGCCCACTCGGCCATTTGTTCATTTAACAAAGCGGACGTTGGAGCCGCTGAAGCTGCGACCAGAACAACCTTTCCACTTCATGATCTTTCTGATCTTTGAAAAACTCGGTCGCATCAGTAGCACTCATTGCCAAGTCCAAGTACGCGTCTGCAGCACTCCATAATTGATCTAGAGGGGCAAACTTTGGATCTCTGAACTTCGTCCGCAACCAAAAGGGCTTCCCAACCGTGATATCTCCGGCTTGACGGAGCTCCTCCTTCGCCGCTCTGATTTTAGAGCGGGTTTCCTTGGCTGCTTCCATGGCTTTCTTTAGGTCAACCGCTTTCGCTTGGCTTTCCTTTTCAAGAAGCTCATATCGGCCAGCAGCATCTTTCAGCTCAACAGCCATCTTGGCTATTTTATCTTCGCTCTGGCGATGAGCAGCCTGTTCGGCTCTTAACTCTTCGGCCGCCTTTAGGGCAGCTGCATCACTTCTCCTGGCTTGTTCCTTGGCTCGGGCAAGTTCCGCCCGAAGGGTTTCCACGGCGGCAGCTCCATCTGTAGTCCAGCATATTATAGATACTAGCATCATCCTCCTCTTAATATTTGTTGACCACCCGAAAATACATACCATGTGCCTCATCAAGCCGCTTGTTCACAAGCGCGATGTCGGCATCTGCCGCGTCAAGCTGCCGCCTCAGTTCGACAAACTCAGTAGTCCGGCCAGCCACGGAACCCTCAGCCGCCTGCACATGAAAGCAGCGCGATCATTACATGGGACTATGATCCTCTGTTTGCCGCCTGGACAACAAACGAGTCTCGTGGGCTACTATTCAGATAGAGCACACCTAGCGTATGCGATGCAAGATCAAAAATATATATATATATATATATATATATATATATATATATATATATATATATATTACTTTGCGTACCTCAAAGCCTCTTAGCAGGCTCGTAAAAGCTTCATGCAACCCACTTTTGGCGGATGAAATCCTCTCAACCACCGTACCCATTAAAGTACGATGCGCCTCTGAGATAGCCGCTTGCTCCAGAAGACCCATCAGTGCGTCCGGTTGTGCACCGGACAGTCCCGGACTCTTTCTGTTGCTCTCCTTAGGAGCCGAATACTCCGGACTTCGGGTGGCCGAAGGGTTACCTTCTGGCCTTGGCGGATCAGGAGAAATCCTCCGTGACGACACCTCAGGGTCGTCCACCCCATGAGGCAGGGAGACAGGGGGAGGCGTTTCGCTCTCCATCATCTCCGGAAGAAGATCCCCCGAAGACGAACTCTGTCGAGAAGGGCTACGAGCCGGACTACAAGAT
This sequence comes from Aegilops bicornis, assembly GCA_021605145.1. NCBI lineage: Eukaryota > Viridiplantae > Streptophyta > Magnoliopsida > Poales > Poaceae > Aegilops > Aegilops bicornis. The sequence goes on along the minus strand of CM038673.1, from coordinate 564,745,002 downwards.
ATATGTCTCGGTTATTGTCCTCGGAGATAAAGCAGGATATATTTACCAAAGTACTCTTGTTCACTTACAGCTCGGTGGAGGGCTGGCCCCCTTGCGGGCGATGTGCGGTAAGGACGCCCTCCGGGGCAGGGCCCCCTTGCGAAGGATTCTTCCCTTGTTTGGAAACCTTCGTTTCCAAGTCTTCAGAGGCGGTCCTTTTCCTTCCTTGGGAAGAGGGGATTCTAGATTATTCTCCCCAATTATCCTCCTTCGTGGAGACACTAATTCCCCCGGTTTGGATGTTCAATGTGTGAAGCCCGCTTTTGGCTTCTTTATTCCTCCCTTTATCTTCCCCAGATGGCACTTTGATAAGGTGCGTGCTCAAGCATCCTGGCTAGTAAAGGATCAAGTGAGCCTTCGGGAAGGGGGGCCGAACACCTGATCCTCTCCACCTTTCTTATCCAGTCCTGGCCGAGAGCGATTTTTTCAGAATGATGCTGTGACAAATAAAAAGACACCATGTTCGGACGCAGAATTACTTACGTGGGTATCTAGATGGTTGCAGTTGAGACCCGCATCCTCGATGGTGTCTGGAAACTTTATTCATGATCCGAAGAGCAATCCATGCATCTCTTCGAGCGTCACGCCAAAGAATTGTTGAATAGTTCACAGTCCTTCCGGGTTGAACTCCCACATACAGAGAGATCGACGTTGGCATGGCAGGACCCGACGAACTAGCATAACTTGCAGTACCTTGACAAGACTTATATCCCTCTTGAGGAGATCTCGGGTGTGACTTTGCAATGTCAGCACGTCATTAACTGGCCCCCAGTCCAGCCCCTTGTTGACCCATGACACCAGTTGCGGTGGACGGCCCGAGCGGAAGGCGGGGGCAGCCGCCCACTTTGTACCTCGGGGAGCTGTGATGTAAAACCACTCCCGCTGCCATAAGTTGGACACCTCCGGGAAGGAACCCTTTGGCCATAGAGCATCGGCGCCTTTGCTTATTATGGCACCTCCACATTCTGCGTGTCGCCCATCGATCGTCTCCGGCTTCACATTGAAGGTCCATAAGCCGAAGTGTGGGGTGATGCAGAGGAAGGCCTCACACACGACGATAAACGACGAGATGTGAAGGATGGAATCTGGAGCTAGATCGTGGAAATCGAGCCCGTAATAGAACATAAGCCCTCTAACAAAGGAATCAAGACTATAGCCTAGCCCCCGGAGGAAGTGGGAAACAAATACGACACTCTCGTTGGGTTCGGGAGTGGGGATGACCTGCCCTTGAGCAGGCAGCCTGTGCGGGATTTCGGCGTTCAGACACAGCGTCCCTTAGCTTCTTGATGTCCTCCTCTGTGACAGAGGAGGCCATCCACCGACCTTGAAGGTTGGATCCGGACATGGTTGAAGGTCCGAAGCGCTTAGCCTGGGCCTTGGGTGTTGGAACTCGAGGTGGGGGAAGGGAAGGATCAAGCGTGAGAAGAAAAGGACAGGCCTTGGCCCCTTTATAAAGAGGGTGAATATCAAGCGTCCTCCGCTTGGCCATTTGGAACTTGCCTAAAATCGAGGAGTCATACTAACAAGCACGATTAGGTTACCCACACTCGTATTGATGAGAATCCCGTGATAAGGGGAACACGATCTTTGCTTCGACAAGACGTGCCAATAAAACCGCCTCGCAACACGTGCAGTGGCAGGCTGGGAAAATGGTTCGTAATGACCGGACCACGGCAGGATGTCACGTTATGAAAAGTTGTCAGCAGATTAGATTTGTGGAATATTATACTCTCTACGGTTATATGTGGAATTTTTTTTTTGCAAAGCCGGGCACAATCCTTGTGTTCAAAATCTTCTATGGAGTATTTGGAGAAGGAACCCGCCTTGTAATGCCGAAGACAATCTGCACGCCAGACTCATCATCATTGAAGCCTTGTTCAGGGGCTACTGAGGGAGTCCTGGATTAGGGGGTCCACGGACAGCCGGACTATATACTTTTGCCGGACTATTGGACTATGAAGATACAAGATTGAAGGCTTCGTCCCGTCTCCGGGTGGGACTCTCCTTTGCGTGGAAGGCAAGCTTGGCGATTCGTATATGTAGATCTCCTCCCTTGTAACCGACTCTGTGTAACCCTAGCCCCCTCCGATGTCTATATAAATCGGAGGGTTTAGTCCATAGGACGAGGACAACAATCATAACCATAGGCTAGCTTCTAGGGTTTAGCCTCTACGATCTCGTGGTAGATCAACTCTTGTAATACTCATATCATCAAGATCAATCAAGCAGGAAGTAGGGTATTACCTCCATCGAGAGGGCCCGAACCTGGGTAAACATTGTGTCCCCCGCCTCCTGTTACCATTAGCCTTAGACGCACAGTTCGGGACCCCCTACCCGAGATCCGCCAGTTTTGACACCGACAGTCCACTTCCATACTGATTAGGAACGGACCATGACCTGAATGTCCAATGGACAATGGATGACTGCTAAGTGGAAGGACTTCATGGATTTGCTTCAGGTTCTTGATGAGGGGCTCAACTCGCCTGTTGGTGTTCGCCCTCATGCCAAACCCAAGTCAGCCAGCAAGAACAAGCTTCAGCCCTACTATGTTGAGAAGACGCTTCCCAGTGGCAAGAAGGCGTGGGTGCTGATACGTCTCCAACGTATCTACTTTTCCAAACACGTTCGCCCTTGTTTTGGACTCTAACTTGCCTGATTTGAATGAAACTAACCCGGACTGACGTTGTTTTTAGCAGAACTGCCATGATGTTGTTTTATGTGTAGAAAACAAAAGTTCTTGGAATGTCCTGGAAATCCACGGAGGCACTTTTTGGAACTATTAAGAATTTTTGGCGAAAGAATTAATGCCAGGGGGCCCACAGCCTGTCCACGAGACAGGGGGGCGCCCCCCCTAGGGCGCGGCCTCCTATCTCGTGGGCCCCCTGGACCTCCTCCGACCTCAACTCCAACTCCATATATTCCGTCTCGGGGAGAAAAAAATCAGAGAGAAAGTTTCATTGTGTTTTACAACACGGAGCCGCCGCCGTGAAATGAAATGAAATTTGTATGTGCCAAACTCCAAACCTTCAAATGAAATTCTGTTTTGTATGCTCGAGTAGCTCATGTTTCAACTAGGGCTGCCTATATCTTCCATGCTAGGTGGGTTATTCTCAAGAGTAGTGGACTCCGCTCTTCATTCACGAGAAAGGGCCGGTAACCGGGATGCCCAGTCCCATGATCCAAAAAGATCAAAGCAAATAAAAATATATAAGCAAAACTCCCCCAGGGTTGTTGTATGTTGGAGGCACTCGTTGTTTCGAGCAAGCCATGGATTGATGCTTGTTGGTGGTTGGGGGAGTATAAACCTTTACCATTCTGTTTGGGAACTGCCTATAATGCATGTAGTATGGAAGATACAGCCATCTCATAGTTGTTGCGTTGACAGCAAAAGTATGCTGCTCAAAATGTTATTCAATCTCTAATTTAAAATCGAGCTCGCACCTCTACAAATCCTCGCTTCACTCTGCGAAGGGCCTATCTATTTACTTTTATGTTGAGTCATCATCCCTTCTTATTAAAAAGCACCCATTTGGAGAGCACCTTGTCATTTGCATTCATTATTATTGGTTTATATTGGGTATGACTTGAATGGATCTCTTTTACCATGAATTACAATGTTTAGTCAGTCCTTGATCTTTAAAGGTGCTCTGCATTTATGTTTCGCGGTCTCAGAAAGGGCTAGCGAGGTACCATTTTGTTATATCATGTTATGATTATTTTGAGAAAGTGTTGTGATCCGAGTTTTATTATTATGGCTCGCTAGCTAATTATGTTATTGATATGAGTAATTGTGATACCTATGTGTTATTGTGAGTATGGTTAGTTCATAATATTTGCTGAAACTTGAATGCTGGCTTTTCATGTTTACATCAACAAGAGCAAACAGAGTTTGTAAAAGTTTTTCTTTATCACTTTCAGTTTATCAACTGAATTGATTGAGGACAAGCAAAGGTTTAAGCTTGGGGGAGTTGATACATCTCCAACGTATCTACTTTTCCAAACACTTTTGCCCTTGTTTTGGACTCTAACTTGCATGATTTGAATGAAACTAACCCGATCGACGTTGTTTTCGCAGAACTGCCATGATGTTGTTTTATGTGTAGAAAAGAAAAGTTCTCGGAATGTCACGGAAATCCACGGAGGCACTTTTTGGAATTATTAAGAATTTTGGCGAAGAATTAATGCCGAGGGCCACAGCATCCATGAGACAGAGGCACCCCCAGGGCGCTGACCTCCTATCTCATGAGCCCCCTAGACCTCCTCCGACCTCAACTCCAACTCCATATATTCCGTCTCGGGGAGAAAAAAATCAGAGAGAAAGTTTCATCGTTATTTACGATACGGAGCCGTCGCCAAGCCCTAATCTCTCTCTCGGGAGGGCTGATCTGGAGTCCGTTCGGGGCTCCGGAGAGGGGTATTCGTCGCCGTCGTCATCATCAACCATCCTCCATCACCAATTTCATGATGCTCACCGCCGTCGTGAGTCATTCCATCGTGAAGCTTGCTGGACGGTGATGGGTTGGATGAGATTTACCATGTAATCAAGTTAGTTTTGTTAGGGTTTGATCCCTAGTATCCACTATGTTACGAGATTGATGTTGCTATGACTTTGCTATGCTTAATGCTTGTCACTAGGGCCCGAGTGCCATGATTTCAGATCTGAACCTATTATGTTTTCATGAATATATGTGTGTTCTTGGTCCTACCTTGCAAATCTATAGTCACCTATTATTTGTTATGATCCAACAACCCCGAAGTGACAATAATCGGGATACTTCTCGGTGATGACCGTAGTTTGAGGAGTTCATGTATTCACTATGTGCTAATGCTTTGTTCCCGTTCTCTATTAAAAGGAGGCCTTAATATCCCTTAGTTTCCGCTAGGACCCCGCTTCAACGGGAGGGTAGGACAAAATACGTCATACAAGTTCTTTTCCATAAGCACGTATGACTATTTACGGAATACATGCCTACATTACATTGATGAACTGGAGCTACTTCTATATCACCCTATATTATAACTATTGCATGAGGAATCGCATCCAAAGATAATTATCCATCATCGATCCATTGCCTCTGAGCTTTTCACATATTGTTCTTCGCTTATTTACTTTTCCGTTACTCTTTGTACAACTACTACAAAACCCCAAAACATTTATCTTTACTTTTGCTACCGTTACCTTTATTATCATACCACTTTTGCTACTAAACACTTTGCTGCAGATACTAAGTTATCCGGTGTGGTTGAATTGACAACTCAACTGCTAATACTCAAGAATATTCTTTGGCTCCCCTTGTGTCGAATCAATAAATTTGGGTTGAATACTCTACCCTCGAAAGCTGTTGCGATCCCCTATACTTGTGGGTTATCATGTGCTGAACTCATTCCTTGACATCATGCATCGAATCTTCCACAACTCCCTCTTTCCGCGCATTGGTGACAAGGATAAGGTGCATGCCTATCTCGTGGATATGATGCTCATTTGTGAGGAGGCGCGTCATGCTCAGACGCAACCACTTGATGTCTCACATATCATGTGGTGCGAGCTACGGTTTGTGGTGTTCACCCGTAAGGTACCCATCTATGGACCTTACTTGTTTCTCTTAATCACGAAGACTTGGGAGAAGCGCTATCCTGATGATGAGTTTGTTGCCCCTGACTAGATGATTCGTCATGACCCCATCAAGCTCCGCATCAAGAGCCAGTGGGCTAACACCACTACCCGTTCTGAGGCAGCGGCTGCTCAGATGGATGTGGATGAGGATGAGATCGAGGAGGAGGACGCTGATGTGGACAGCTCCGCCGGCTACTCGCCTTCATCTTCTGAGCCTTCTTGGGCTAAGAAGCTGAAGAACGAGATGAAGGCTCTGTTCTGCATGCAGGCCAAGGGCCAGTACAGGTCTCATGTTACTCAGAAGGAGAGTCGCCGTCGCGACAAGAGGACCTTTAGACGTTTCGCGAGGACATATCAAGCGGGTCCGAGAAGCACATCACCCTAGAGGCAGAATGGATGGCAAAGCAAGGCTACCAGTGGACTGAATCTGAGGAGGAGACGGAGGAGACCATTCCCGCTGCCGAGACCGACGAGGAGCGCGACGAGTGATTGCTTTAGCCAGAGCTACCACATGTGTCGTAGGTGTCCTCTCTGCCTTTTTGGTGTCTCGATGCCAAAGGGGGAGAGAGAATAGGATTTGCGATAAGTTGTCGTGTTGTTTCGCGTTGTCACTTTGCTTTCGTTCTGTTTGGTTTGTGCTCGTAAGACCAAAGTCTCTATCATATGGTGTAAGACATATGCACTCTAGCATATTTTATTATCTTTCATGCTTAGTAGCCCGTGAGCCTATGCTATCTTGTGCCCTTTTCATTTTGCTCATAGTTATTATCTTGCTTGCTTTCTTAGTGTTAGTTTCATTATTGAAAGATGTGCCTTGTCTATAAAATATAGGGGGAGTGTTGATCCTAGTATGTGTGCCATGCAGTCCAAAGCACTTCTCTAGAATGCACACATCTAGGGGGAGCCCGTCTATATTTTATAGATGGTGGGTTTGCCTGTGTTCCACTATATATCCCTATGTGCAAATCCCGTATTATCATCAATCCACCAAAAAGGGGGAGATTGTAAGGGCTTTTTTATCCCTTAGTAGTTTTGGTGATTGATGACAATGCTTTTGCGGACTAATCGTGTGCATTGAGCATTTCAGATATATCATGTCTAAGTACAAGACGATTTGGTGCCCCTCGGAGCTTATTGAAGACGGTGTTTCTCTATGTTTCTTTTCGGTGGATTTGAGTCGTAGGAAAGCCATACTATTAAGAGGACGTCCGCATTGGAAAGGTTTAGGTGGAATTAACACGTACACGTCTATTCCTTTTTGCACCACCTTTCCTTTGGCTCTTTGGAGCATCCTCCGTCTCTCCGTGTCTCTGCAAAATGAAGGACTCCTAGTGTTGCTGAACTGAGGCATGCGGTAGTACCGGCCACTAGCGCGGTAGTACCGCAGGTGCTCACGGTAGTACCGCTCCTTAGGAACGGTAGTACCGTGGCCTCAGGCTAGGCGCAGCTGCTCGAGCGGTAGTCACTACAAAAAAAAGACACATTCGTGACATTTTGGGCCGAACAAAAAAAATTGATGTCATACTTATGACACTTCTGACGATAAGTGTGACAAAACCTGGTATCATCATAGATGTGTTGGGGTCCTACTTCTATGACAAAAAATCGTGACAGAAAATGGGCTTTTTGTCCTGGGCGGGCCGGAGACGCAGCTGCATGACATTCTTTGGGCCGTCCATGACAGAAAAAACCGTGGTAGAAGCGAGGGCACGGAAAATATCAGGGAGTCCCCGGTTACGGTGGGTGGTCGGGGCCGATCGATGCGCATTTCTCTCGTACGTACGCGCGTGTGTGCGAGGCGTTGGGCTCTAACTGAACCCAAGCGAGGCGTTGGGCTCCAACTGAACCCGAGCGATTGCACTGCAGGCTACGCGTTACTGAACCCGAGCGATCGATCGATGGCTGTTAACTAAACCCGATCGAGCAATTCCTTCGCTACTGCTGCTAACTGAAGCCGATCGATGCTGCCTCTGGATGAACAGTGAGCGTTGCGGGGGGGTTTGGATGAACAGTTCCCAGTGGGCGTGGATGAACAGGACCCCGTGGCGTTGCCTCTGGATGAACAGTGAGTGTTGCTGGGGGGTTTGGATGAACAGTTCCCGGTGGGGGTGGATGAACAGGACCCCGATCGTTCGAGCCGGTTGGGGCTGGACGGACAGGACCCCATGGAGGGCAGGATGAAGAGGACCACCCCATGGAGGGCAGGATGAACAGTAGACGGTGGAGGGCAGGATGAACAGTAGCCCGAGGAGGGGTGGTTGAACAGGAGCCCATGGAGAGGGCTGGTTGAACGATGGCGGTGGAGTGGCAGCGCGATGTAGGCTGGATGAGCGAGGAGCCCGTGGATGAGCGATCGTAGGTGGAGGCTGGAGGAGGTCGACGGTGGATGAACAGTAGCCCGTGGAGGCTGGAGGGGGTCGACGGTGGAGATGAACAGTATCCTGTGGAGTCCCATTTTGCGGTACGCCACACCCCTCCCGATGAACAGGACCTCCGTTTCGACCGTAGCGCTCCAACACAAGTCCGTTTCCTCCATTTTGCGGTACGCCACACCCCTCCCGATCAATAGGACCCCCGTTTCGACCGTACGAGGTCCGTTTCCTCTATTTGCGGTACGCCAGACCCCTCCCGATGAATAGGATCCCATGTCGAACGTGGTCGGTCGAACACAAGGCCGTTTCCTTCGTTCTGCGGTACGCCAGGCCTCGTTTCCATCGGATGTTCCCTCCAAGCCCTCCCGATGAACACGACAACGCATTCCGTTCCGACCCAGCCGGTTGGCTCCCCATGAACATGACGACGACGTTGTTTCTCCATTCCGACCCAGCCATGTACACAAGCCCTGGCCGTACGTATGCGCGAGTAGGCGTTCGAGACCCTGCCTCTACTGCGACGTGTACATGCAGTCAATTTTGTGCATGCAGGCCCACCGGCCTATGGCCCAAAGTCCAGAACCGTGAGCCTGTCTGAGTATTTCTCAGCTGAACCCCCATAATGCCCGTGCGTTGCACATAACATCAAGATGCATTTGTATGAGTATTTTATCTTGTGAGAGAAAAGGATGAATGAGGGAAGGCCTTATTTGCAAATGCAGAGAGGTGTGTGGGTACCTTTTTTGCAAAATTGCCATAATTTCCTTCCTATCTGTCAGATATAAATCGGACGGCCTATATTGCAGGATGACACGCACATCATCATCACCAACTCGTCTATACCGTGTTAAAAAAACTCTGTTTTTTATAATTATATATGTTATATATATTCCCCTTGATTTTTCTTATGTATAAAGTTGTGATATAAAAGATCTTTATATTTCCTTACAGAGGGAATATCTCTCTGTCAAAAATATATTTTTGTGTAATAACTAGTTACTCCTGCCTTTCTACTTCCTTGCGCTGATATGTGGGGCATCCGGCAACGGGGTCCACATGCCATATGCACCAAATTAGAGTGCACAACTGCATGGTAGACACACCCCGGTGGTAGCGCCGCATTAATGCCCAATGAGCCGTAAAATCACAACCCCCACCTTTCTAGCTTTAGCAGTAAGCTGGACGGACGAAGCGGCAATATTTCACTCGGCCTGAATCCCTTCTCCCTTGTCTACTTGTTCAGAGAAAACCCCCGCTCGGCGATTGCATAGGGTTTTCTCATGGAGAACCTGGTACGAACTCTTCATCCATCCCCGATAAATCCAAGTCCCTTGGTCGCGGGTACTCCTAGGATGGCAGCTGAGGGAGTCTTGGATTAGGGGGTCTCCGGACAGCCGGACTATATCCTTTGGCCGGACTGTCGGACTATGAAGATGCAAGATTGAAGACTTTGTCTCGTGTCCGGATGGGACTCTCCTTGGCGTGGAAGGCAAGCTGGCAATATGGATATGTAGATCTCCTCCCTTGTAACCGACTCTGTGTAACCCCAGCCCCCTCCTTGTCTATATAACCGGAGGGTTTAGTCCATAGGACAACAACAATCATACCATAGGCTAGCTTCTAGGGTTTAGCCTCTACGATCTCGTGGTAGATCAACTCTTGTAATACTCATATTCATCAAGATCAATCAAGCAGGAAGTAGGGTATTACCTCCATTGAGAGGGCCCGAACCTGGGTAAACATCGTGTCCCCCGCCTCCTGTTACCATCTGCCTTAGACGCACAGTTCGGGACCCCCTACCCGAGATCCGCCGGTTTTGACACCGTCATTGGTGCTTTCATTGAGAGTTCCTATGTGCCGTCAACGTGAGGCTTGATGGCTCCTTCGATCATCGGTAATGATGTGGTCCAGGGTGAGGTTTTCCTCCCCAGACAGATCTTCATATTCGGCGGCTTCGCACTGTGGGCCAACTTGCTTGGCCATCTGGAGCAGATCGAGAGCTACACCACTGGCCACCAGGTCAGGTTCGGAAACTTGAACTACACGGCCGACATCCGCCGAGACTTGATCTTCGATGGATTCGAGCCCATGCCAGGTGCACCGCACAATCACGACGAGCATGATTTAGCTCTGCCGTCGGACAGTGTTCGGGAGGTAACACCTGCAACTACTCTGGCCTTCAATCCGGAGCAAATCGCGCCATCCGACGACGGGTGGATGGACCTTGCCATGGAGGCCGCACTCTCAATGGAAATAGAGCCGGATACTGACTTCACCCCTTACGAGAGTCGTGTTGCCGAACTACTGGATTCGTCCCCGGCCACGGACTCCGAGCCGCCTGCGCCCGTGCCTATCGAATCCGATTGGGTGCCGATCATGGAGTTTACCTCCGCGGATATTTTTCAGCACTCGCCTTGTCAGGAGAACCTTGGCCGAACTATGTCTGGCTAGAATGGGATGTGGACGATGAAGAAATTCGCTGCCCACCCACCACCCACTTAGTAGCCACTGTCGACGATTTAACCGACATGCTCGACTTCGACTCCGAAGACATAGACGGTATGGACGACGATGCAAGAGGCGAATAGGAACCACCGCCCACAGGGCGCTGGACCGCCACCTCATCATATGATATATATATATATATATATATATATATATGTGTGTGTGTGTGTGTGTGTGTGTGTGTGTGTGTGTGTGTGTATATATGGTGGATACCCCCAAAGAAGGCAACGGCGACAAGACAACGTAGGATGACCCCTCCAAGAAGCAACCCAAGCACCGACGTCTGCGGCGCCGCTCTAAGTCCCGCCACAGAAAAAATAGTGATACCGGCACAAGAGACAATGACACTCCGGATAGTGCCGAAGACGACAACAATCCCCTCCAGCACGATTTAGAGCGGGAGGATGAACAAGCTAACCCTCCAGAACAGGCAGTAGATGGAGAAATGGAGGATGACAATTACATGCCTCTCTCCGAAGACGAAGTGAGCCTCGAGGACGAAGAATTTGTCATGCCTGAGGATCCCGTCGAGCAGGAGCGCTTCAAGCGCCGGCTTATAGCCATAGCAAATAGCCTGAAGAAAAAGAAACAACAGCTTCAAGCTGATCAAGATTTGCTAGCAGACAGATGGACCGAAGTCCTTGCGGCCGAGGAATACGAACTCGGACGCCCGTCCAAGAGTTATCCAAAGCGCAGGTCGCTAACCCAACTAGAGGAGGAAGCATTGAAACATACATCACCAGCTGCACGCGGCTGACCCGGCCACCTGCGTGGGCCGAGAAAGAAGGCGTTCAGCCTGAAATCCAGCCCGCACCCCGCCGCCACTCAAACAAAACTACCAAGGCCCAGGGCAACACGCGGGACCTGCGAGACGTATTGGAAAACAAAGCAAAAAATGCAAGATCGATCTACGGATCACGGGGTTGCGCCCCGACGCGTGACAATGATCGTCACGCCGGATACACAAAAAGCAAATCCGGTCGGGCCGAACGCAGCAGACAAGACTCTTATGAACTGCGTCGTGATATAGCCCGGCACAGAGGCGCCGCACACCCCCTATGCTTCACTGATGAAGTAATGGATCATGAATTCCCAAAGGGTTTTAAACCCGTAAATATCGAATCGTATGATGGTACAACAGATCCCGCGGTATGGATTGAGGATTTCCTCCTCCACATCCACATGGCTCACGGTGATGATCTACATGCCATCAAGTACCTCCCACTAAAACTCAAAGGACCAGCTCGGCATTGGTTGAATAGCTTGCTAGCAGACTCCGTCGGTAGGTGGGAGGATTTGGAAGATGCATTCCTTGACAACTTCCAGGGAACTTATGTGCGACCACCGGATGCTGATGACTTGAGCCATAAAACTCAGCGGCGGGAGAATCGGCGGAACAATTACGGACATGGTTCCTAACTAAGAAGAACCAAATTGTCGATTGTCCGGATGCATAGGCCTTAGCAGCATTCAAGCATAACATCCGCGACGAGTGGCTCGCCCGGCACCTCGGCCAGGAGAAGCCGAAGTCTATGGCAGCCCTCACGACACTCATGACCCGCTTTTGCGCAGGCGAGGATAGCTGGCTGGCTCGCAGCAACAACACATCAAGGAATCCGGGCACTTTAGATACTAAAGATGCTAACGGCAGACCACGCCGTAATGCACACAAAGCGCGCAACAACGGCGATAACGCCAAAGATACAGTAGTTAATGCCGGATTCAGAGGCTCTAGATCCGGTCAGTGGAAAAAGACATTCAAAAGAAGTACTCCAGGCCCGTCCAGTCTGGACCATATACTTGATCACTCGTGTCAAATCCACGGCACCCCGGATAAGCCAGCCAATCACACCATAGAGAATGTTGCGTGTTCAAGCAGGCCGGCAAATTGAATGCCGAAAACAAGGACAAGGGGCTTCATAGCAATGACGAGGAGGAGCCCCGGCTGCCGAATACGGGAGAACGGAAAAGGTTCCCCCCACAAGTGAAGACGGTGAACATGATATACGCAACCCACATTCCCAAGAGGGAACGGAAGCATGCACTAAGGTATGTCTATGCGATGGAGCCCGTCGCCCCAAAGTACAACCCATGGTCCTCTTGTCTGATCACCTTCGATCGCAGGGACCACCCCACTAGTATCCGTCATGGCGGATCAGCCGCATTGGTCTTAGACCCCATCATTGTGGACTTCACCTCACTCGAGTCCTCATGGAATGGCGATAGCAGCCTGAACCTGCTCTATCGGGATCTGATCGCATAAAATGGGTATAGATCCTTCAAGGATCAAACCCACCAAAACCACCTTTAAGGGTGTCATCCAGTGTAGAGGCCCATTGCACGGGCTCAATCACACTTTGGAAGTGGTCTTCGGATCTCCGGACAACTTCCGGCGAGGAGTTAATCTTCGATATCGTCCCGTTCATGATGGCTATGGCCTTTTTCGAGGCGAACTGCATTGCAAATTCAATGCGGTATCGCATTATGCATACCTCAAGCTCAAGATGCCGGGACCTAGGGGGTCGTAGCGATCGGTGGAAACACGAGTGCTCACTCCGCGCGGAGGAGCACATCATGACCCTCGCAGCGAAGCACAAAGCAGCCTTTTTAAGGCAAAACCGCCAATTCGCGATACAGCCCCGGACAACATCAGCGAGTCCGGAGTAACTCTGCAGCGAGATCGCTGGCACGTTCAGATCTCGCCTAGCAATTCGGCCCCCGTCCTAGTCCCAGTGAAGCGACGAAATCCGTGTCGCGCATACATAACTACGCACTGAAAATACCATGGGCACAGGCGGGGGCATGATCAGGACACGTCTCACAATGCGGTTCAACTGCCCTAGGGGCTTCATACCTTCATCATTTTTTCTCTTTCAGGACCTTACTCTCTGAAGACCTCTCCGGCAGCATGATTGCCGGACACATCTCGGGAAGGAACAACCAAGGAGGCAAGAAGCTAAGTTGTACAAGGGAACCCCCAGGTGGTATCTAATAACAATCGATATACCCGCTTTTTAATTCCCGTACGCAGCCTGCCCTTGGACAGGACATGTCAAATAGTCCTATTTTTTCCTTATTGCACTACTTGTATCAATACGCTTCGACGTATTATTTAATAAACAATGCATAGCTTAGTCTATTATTGCATTATACATCCCTTTTTCTTATATGTTTATTTACGACAATTTGCACCCTTACATTACGAATGCGGCCGATGCCGAGAACATTTGTATACCCCATAATACGGCGTGAGAAGTCCGAACACTTCCGACAGTGCGGCACCCCGAACTTATAGCATTATATGCATCAGCTCCGAATCACGTCTTGGGTCAATAGTTGGGTTTGCCCAGCTCCCATGTTTTGGTACCTTACATTCCGCTATATCAGCTAAGGTAGCACTGGGAGAACTACTGCGATTGTGTCCCGGTTCTTCCGGACGAGTACCTCGATGAAAGCCAAACTGACTATCATGATAAAGGCGAGAGTTGCGCTGTTCGAGAGGTCTCAAGTCCTTAAAGACTTTTTTAAACGCGGGCGAGGAGTCGGCCTTGCAGACTTAGGCGTGAATAAGCGCCCCAAATTTGGCCTTCCGAATACTAGGGGCTTCGCCAACATTTAAAATTGTAGACTTCTATGGCTAAGTGGGAGTATTAAAGCCTTATAGTCCGATTGCACAGTTCGTTGTCTTTGAACACCTCCTCGAAGGACCCAAAATTGGGATAAAGAGTGCTCAAATTTATCCGAACACCTAAGTACTAGTTACATGGGGGCGAAGCCGACGGTAGCCAACTCTCGAGATTTTATAAGCGGCCGCCTGAGAAGGTAATATTTTAAATGCAAAAAGCGTTGCATAGCGCAAATGAACTAGTTTCACATTACAGGATCACATGAGCACGTTCATTTAAAAATTACATCTTTAGCACATTCCTCCGCCTCAAGGCGGGAACCCTTCAGGACACTGCCATAGTACATCTCGGGGCGGCGATGCTCTTTGCCCTCCGGCTGCCCCTCCTTCACCCGGCTTCACGGCGTCGGCCAGCCCAGTGCACCTTCGCCCGGGCAAAAGCCCTACGTGCACCCTCGATGCAGACGGACTACTTTATGACTTCAAGCCGTGGGCAGGCATCCACAAGCCGCCTCACCAGACCGAAGTAGCTGTTAGGAAGGGGATCGCCAGGCCACATCCGGACTATAAGACCCTTCATGGCCTGTTCGGCCGCCTTGTGAAGCTCGACCAGTTGCTTCAGCTGGTCGCTCAAGGGCATGGGGTGTTCGGTCCCAGTATATTGAGACCAAAACAACTTCTCCATCGAGCTCCCCTCCTTGGCCCGATAGAACTCCGCGGCATCTGACACACTGCGGGGCAGATCTGCAAACGCTCCTGGAGAGCTCCGAACTCGGGTAAGTAAAAAGAAATTTTTCTTCACATGCTTGTTTTGCATAATGAATGCCTTACTCGCCGCTATCTTCTTAACCGCCTCAATTTCTTGGAGGACCCTTTGGGCTTCGGCCTTGGCATGTTTTGCGCTTTCGAGGGCCTTCGCAAGCTCGGACTCTCGTGTCTTAGAGTCAAGCTCCAAGGACTCGTGTTTTTTGACAAGAGCCTCAAGCTCTTGCTACACCTCACCTACCCTAGCTTCTTGCTTTTTTCGCTCAATGCGCTCCTTGGCCGCTTTGTTTTCGGCCTCGAGCAGGCGCCTTCTTGAGTCGCCACTTGATGCGTGGCCCTGGCACATTCATGATGATCCTATTAGTTTTACAACCAATTTCCTTTTAATATATAGACAAGGTATTGCTTACCTTTGCTCTCCTCGAGCTGCCTCTTAGCAAGGCCGAGCTCTTCCTCAGACCGCTCAAGGTCACAGCTTCAATGCAGCGACCTCCATGATCGTCTTGGCGGCAGCGGCCAGAAGTGAAGCCTGCATACGCATATAGACATATTCGGATTAGACTCCTGGGTCATTATTTGATCCTCTATTCGGCCTTTCTTCACGAACGCCAAACAGAGCATCGAGGGGCTCTTGTCTATGCGGTAATATTTTCCTATATTTTGATTACTTACGAAAGCTTTGTTAGGAGGTGGCGCCAAGCTTCGATCCGTCCGTTTTTGGCGGATCGAACCTTCTCGATCACCGCACTCATGATAGTGTGGTGCTCTTCGTTGATGGAAGCGCCTTGAAGCGCTTCCAGAAGTTGTCGATGCCTCTAGATGGGCCAGAGGCCACCGGCTTGCAGGCAAGTTGTCGTGGCGTGTTGGTGGGGAGCGAACATGGAGCCCATGGGAGTCTTGCTCACTTTGCGCCCAGGGTCCGGAAGGTCGCCTCGAGGCGCCTCCAGGACTACCTCCCCTCGGCTCGGTGCCCTCTGAGACAACACCTCGATGTTGTCCATAGGGCGAGGGGAGGAGGCGGTCGGAAGTGAATCGCTATTCATATCCGACGGGTCCAAAGAACCATCCGACGAAGATACGTCGATACGGGCTCTGAACGGACTGCATAATCATATTCAGCATAAGGAGAAGCGGTGTAATTAAACATACCATGAATTACTATGGAATCCGGATACTTACGATTTCGCCAGGGGCTTGTCCCTGGGCAACCACTCGTTGCCGCTGTCAGCGGCCATTGTGGAGTAGTCCGGAAGGAGGGTCTTTCCCTTCTTGGACCCTTCGGCCTACCCAGTTGGGGCGGCCTTCCTTTTCTTGTCCCCCCTCCGACTGGGGGGGGGGGGGGGGGGGGGCCTTTCCTCTTCCACCTCCTCATCTTCGTGGGAGGATTGCGCCTCAGAGTTTTCGAGCGATGAGTCCAATATTACCCGGCGCCAGAGACCCTTTCGGGTCCCCATGGCCTTCTTCTTGGCCTTCTTCTCTGGCACCTCATAAGGTGCCGGAACCAGCATCTCCGTTAGGAGGGCATCTGCTGGATCTTCGGGCAGGGGGCCGGACAATCGATCTGCTCCACTGTCTCGACCCAGTCCTGCAAAATAGCATGGGGGCTTAGATCCCGCGCATGGTCAAACTGGGGAAAATGAACGTCTTATAAAGATATAAAGGACTTACCGGATTCGCAGGGCACTTTGCGCTGAGTCCACGGTCCTCGGTAAGGGGAGGTGGTACCTCGGTGCCCTTGAACAGCACCCTCCAGACGTCCTTGTGCGTCGTGTCGTAGAGCTCTCGCAGCGTCTGGTGCTTGGTTGGGTCGAACTCCCACAAGGTAAACGCCCGTCTTTGACACGGGAGAATCCGGCGGAAGAGCGTGACTTGGACCATGTTGACAAGCTTGATTTTCTTGCTCATCATGTTTCTGATGCATGTCTGGAGTCCGGTCAGCTCTACCAGGGAACCCCAGGGCAGGCCCTTCACTTTCCGGGAGGTGAGCCGCATGGGGATTCTGGATCAGAATTTGGGGGCTACCACCCAGTTGGTGTCACGCGGCTCGGTGATGTAGAACCACCCCGATTGCCACCCGTTTATGGTCTCCACATAGGAGCCTTCTTGCCAGGTGACGTTGGGCATTTTGCCCACCATGGCGCCTCCGCACTCCGCTTGCTGGCCAACCACCACCTTCGGTTTAACATTGAAGGTCTTCAGCCACAGGCCGAAATGTGGTTGGACTCGGAAGAAGGCCTCGCACACGACGATAAACGCCGAGATGTTGAGGATGAAATTTGGGGCCAGATCGTGAAAATCCAGCCCGTAGTAGAACATGAGCCCGCGGACAAATGGGTGGAGAGGAAATCCCAGTCCGTGGACGAAGTGGTTAAGGAAAACCACCCTCTCATGGGGTTCTGGAGTAGGGATGATTTACCCCGCATCTGGCAGTCGGTGCGTGATATCCGCAGCCAGGTATCCGGCTTCCCGTAGCTTTGTGATGTTCTCCTCCGTAACGGAGGTGACCATCCACTTGCCTCCCGCTCTGGACATGTTTGGAGTGGCTTGACGAGAAAGACGCGAACTTAGGCGCTGGAGCTCGAGTGCGCAAGAACGGACGAACTAGGGGGAACAAGGCGTAGCTGAAAAGGGTGAATCCTTGTCCCTTTATAAGGGCGAAAGAGGCGATGCGCCTCCCCACTCACCTGGTAAAATCGCTTATTTCCCAAGCGCCGTAATTGATGGCGCGGTTGGGTTACCCCACACCCGTATTGATGAGAATCCCGTGATAAGGGGACACGATCTCTGCTTCGACAAGACGTGCCAAGGAAACCGCCTCGTGATATGTGCGGTGGCGGGTTGCGAAAAACGGTTCGAATAATGATCGGGCCATGATATGACATCATGCTGCGGAATGCGTCAGCGGATTAGATTTGTGGAAATATTATTCTCTCTGCGGTGGTATGTGGAATTTGTTTTGCGGTGGTATGGTATGACACTACCCTTTGTGTTCAAGATCTTCTATGGACTATTCGAGGAGGAACCCGCCTTGCAATGCCGAAGACAATCTGCGCGCCGGACTCATCATTACTGAAGCCTGGTTCAGGGGCTACTGAGGGAGTCCTGGATTAGGGGGTCTCTGGACAGCCGGACTATATCCTTTGGCCGGACTGTCGGACTATGAAGATACAAGATTGAAGACTTCGCCTCGTGTCCGGATGGGACTCTCCTTGGCGTGGAATGCAAGCTTGGCAATACGGATATGTAGATCTCCTCCCTTGTGACCGACTCTGTGTAACCCCAGCCCCCTCCGGTGTCTATATAAACCGGAGGATTTAGTCCGTAGGACAACAACAATCATACCATAGGCTGGCTTCTAGGGTTTAGCCTCTACGATCTCGTGGTAGATCAACTCTTTTAATACTCATATCCATCAAGATCAATCAAGCGGGGAAGTAGGGTATTACCTCCATCGAGAGGGCGAACACAGGTAAACATCATGTCCCCGCCTCCTGTTACCATCCGCCTTAGGCGCGCAGTTCGGGAACACCTACCGAGATCCATGGTTTTGACAACGGCGTGATGCCCGTCGTTGATGCATTTTTCTTCCCTCTTGAATCTAGTGTGTTTCATTTGCAGTGCCCAAAGTGCGAGGACCCTATAGGTTTCTGCGCCCTTGGCGATACGCCACACTTGTTCCTTCTCATCCTAACACAGGATTTTAAAACACGCACAGTATGTTCCTAGAATCCTCTTTTCTATCCAGGAGGGTGGGGTTTTTTGAACATGATGTCGACTAATTTGTAAATTTGGATTGCTTGGATAAAATGTACTAGTACCATGGTCAACTCTGACGTGAAGGAGGAAAGTATTTCTAGATTTGGATATAGGGAATACATTGTGTTCTCATATTATTTTTCCTGCAGTGCATTCCTTGCTCTGCCAGAAGACATGTACTCAAGATGTTCGGCCTTGCCATAACTGAATACACCAGTTTAATGGTAGGAGTGAAGACAAGCCATGGATATAAATTTCGAGTTGGGTTCATGAACCAAGAAGATCGCTGCTTTTTTATGGCCGAACTTGGATAAACTTTCTCAAGTGTTACGGACTGAAAGTTGGCACACGAATGTTTGTGCTACTTCTAACTAATATTTTCTTATAATTGGTGGCACGTGTAGGTTTTTTCAGAGTTAAAAAGGTTGCTCGCTTGTTATTCTGTAACAACTCGGCTGTTACTGATGGCACTGAAGTTGACTGGGACGACATCCACAAGTTCCTACACTTTATTGGTTGTCTTGAGGTCCTTGTGGGGCGTTTCAATGGTGGAAGGCCACGTGGGATATGTGTGCCACTGCTGCACTCGTTGAACAGGTCCAGCTGTGTTGAGAAACTTATGGTACGAGCTATTTTCTGTTATATATGTTGTTCATAAACTATTGCTT
Organism: Aegilops bicornis; assembly: GCA_021605145.1. Taxonomy (NCBI): domain Eukaryota; kingdom Viridiplantae; phylum Streptophyta; class Magnoliopsida; order Poales; family Poaceae; genus Aegilops; species Aegilops bicornis. The sequence continues at coordinate 564,725,658 of CM038673.1, read as the reverse complement.
ATACACAGTTTTACGAGTTGTGATCTTCTTGAAATGAAACTGCCCAGGTTCTATTGTTCCTATACGGATGCACGACCATGGTCGGGTCTGGCACTTGCGCTTGGTCACAACATGATGTTTATGTCGACCTACTCCATTCCCCTTGGAGGTGAAAAGATACTTATTCATGGGTGGTCTCAAATAATGAAGGCTTGTCCATCTTGGAGAATAGGACAGAAGATTATGTTCCTGCTTTTCCATGGATCTAAAGCGAATATCCTGTTTATTAACCACATTGCGAGATGAAGCCACTTTCAGAAGGTTGTGGATGCGCGGGGTGGCGCCTAGGCCTTGTCCTGGGGCTTGGCGGCCTCACCCTTGGTTAACTATAGGCAAAGTAGCACTGTTCGATGCGTGCTTTGTATGGTTGAACCTGTATAAGTACTCATACTGCTTTCAGCTATGGTTGTTAAGTGCCCCTGCTGGTTTCAGTTAAGGTTGTTAAGTACTCCTGCTACTTTTTCTGATGCATCGTGTTTCTTGATCTTGTCTTCCTCCGGCCGCCAAAACCAAACCAAGCGCCCGGTAGCCGCTTTGCTTCGCCTCCCACGGCTGGTTGCGCCTCAGCCAACGCATCGCCACCCCACCGTCTCCTAAATCATTAACGCCGACGTCCTAGGCCTCGCCGTCGTCCTCCGCGCGCTTTGGTGCGCTCCCCGCGGCGCCGCCCTCTCGCGTTCTCAACATGGTCAACAAACAACAGGAATCGGCAGAAGTTCGTGGAGAGGATGACATTAGGGCCCACCATGTCAACGTATGGAAAAATAAAATGCTTCCTCCTAGTGTTTTCCTGACATCTGGGACCCACAACATTGTGAGCGTATATAGTCAATACACAAGAGAACAGCACACGATCGGCTGACACCTCGGACATAGCAGCTTGAGCAGTACTTTTTTTGTTATTGTTGAGGCGGGCGGGGTTTGAGCTGAGGCGTGGCCCGTCTAGCCCAGGTTTATATTTTATGTTCACCATGTGACCAGCCCAGCAATTTTTTCTTTGTGAAAATGAGCCCAGTTTATTTTTTTTTGAAGAATATCCAATCCAGGCCTACTTATTTTTCTACACCCTGATGGGCTGCAACTCTTTCAAGACGCCTGCAAATCTTGAAAGTAATATGAAATGGGTTTTGAATATAAAAACAGATGACAAATTGGCAATTACTTTATAATTTCTGAATTTTTTCACATTTTCAGATTCCTATTTCACTGGGCATTAACCTAATTTAAAAATATCTTCAAAGTACTTTAAATCTGGCTCGACATTTTGTATTAAAAAAACGGACTGCAATAAATTGCATAAGAAGTCGCAATGAGCTATATATATTATTAAAAAAGAGGGAATGGTCTGACTTATGGGCCTATTAAGTTGACGCGTATGCAATATTTTTTTAGTTATTATATACGTGAACAAACGATTCTAGCAGACGTAACCGTTGGATGTGAATCCAACGGCCGTCGTGTTTGTTCAATCCCTGATCTTCTTGCTACAGCCGCCAAATCCAGCTATTTGGCGGGACCTTTGCTCCGCCTCCCGTCAAGGCCTCACCGCCCCTACTACTCCCACTTTCTTTGGCGGGCATCCCTCTACTCACCCACACCCCTGTTGATTCTGCGGGCGGCAGCAGCCTCACACCGCAACCGAACGGTGAACCCTCGTACTCCTCTCCGCGGGCTTCCCGCGTCATCCCGGCTCGCGTCGTCCCTTCCTAGGCCTCGGCGCCGTCCACCGCCTGGTGCTCTCGGCCAGCGTGGTCAACGTGGTCAAGGAACGGCTTCCATCGGACATGGACTGTACGTGGAGAGGCTGACAGCTGGGTCCAAGACGGCAGCAAGGAAGTGCCTCCTTATTATGCGGAAAATAATGATTCCTCCACCTGATAGCAGGGACCCACCGGACGGGCCACCGTATTTCGCAAAAAAAACTTTTTCCCCCCTGACTGCTGGGACCCACCGGACGGGCCACCATATTGCGCAAAAAAACGTTCCCCCCGCTGTCAGCTCGGACCCACCGGAAGTGCCTCCTTATTACGCACAAAAAAATAAATACTCCCCCTGCTGGTTGGGACCCACCTTCGTGGGAGGCTGACTTGTGGGCCTACTAAGTTGACGGGGACAGAGTGCTTTGTCAACTTAGTCAATATGAACGATTCTAGCTCCAGTGACCGTACGATGTCCATCCAACGACCGTAGTGCTTCTTCAACCTCTAGTCTTGTTGCTCCAGCCGCTTGAAGCAGCGCAGGTCGTGCCGCATGCTCCTACCTCCCGTGGCCGGCTGTGCTGCCGCAGAGGCCTCACCGCCCCCTACTATTCCCACCGCTGGCCAGGCCATCCCTCTACTCACCCACACCCCCTGTTATTCTGCGGCGACGGCAGCCTCACACCACAGCGAACCAGTGAACCCTCATACTCCTCTACGCGTGGGCATCCACTGCCGCGTCTTCCCCGACTCCATGTCGTCCCCTTCCTAGGCCACGCCGTCGTCCACCGCCCTGGTGCTCTCGGCGCGGCGTGGTCAACGTGGTCACCGAACGGCTTCCATCGGACATGGACTGTACGTGGAGAGGCTGACAGCTGGGTCCACGCCACGATGAGAAGTGCCTCCTTATTACGCGCAAAATAATTATTCCTCCACCTGACAGCGGGGACCCACCGGACGGGCCACCGTATTTCGTGAAAAAAAACGTTTCCCCCTGACTGCTGGGACCCACCAGCTACATCTTCGCATGCAAGGAAGTGCGTCCGGGCAAAAAAAATGATTCACCCCCTGACTGCTGGGACCCACCAGCTACATCTTCGCAGGCAAGGAAGTGCCTGACAGTCGGGACCCACCTGGTCGAAGAATACGTAGCGTTGTCATTCTGGTCACGAACGTGTACGTACATACTGGTCGATGTAGAGGCGCGCATGTGTCGTAGTAGAGGCGTGCACGTAGCATGTACACGTACGTACAGCGGCCACTTGAACATACACAATGCTCCTACTACTAGGCATGTGCAGTGGTTCATACGTCAGTACTTCATAATCTTATTGCTACTGTAGTAAGATATGACGATGACAAATGATGTTATGCGCATGTCAACTATATGAACAGTAATGTAGTAACATAGTACCGCTTTCTCGACTGTCCGGTCGAGAATGAACGATGAGATTAATGTTAACAGAACTAGGTCTACAACACACGGAGAGTACGCTACAGTACTCCACGAAACATGAACCATATGAAGCACGAATAGTGTTAGGCAGGGTGTATGAAGGGTGCACGGGAGGGGAGCAAAAGTTTCCTTCTCAACCCACTTTTGGGTGTTTGGCAGAGTGCATGAAGGGTGCATGAGTCCACACTAGTAGGTTAACACAAATACACGAAGAGGAAACAACTACTCCGTCTAGGTGTGTAAGTCATCTTACGTTGTGCACTGCGACCAAGGCGGAGAAGATAACGAGAAAACTTAATGCCTTTTTGCTAATTAATAGCATTGCATGCAATGATCTAACCACAGCATGTCATGTTTATTAGTCTCAAGTCATTGAAAGCATGTCCGGCCCACGTCTCTTATTTATTGATATGTCACAAAACAAGAAACGGGGAGGGAGTAAATGTATCGTGCCTAAGTGTTTTGGGATTATTTGGTTTTCATAAGGTGACTTGCACACTATATTGAGATGAGAATGCAACCAAACACACCCACACGCTTTATGCTACAGTGACTGATCTGCACCGTCTTAGTTTGATCCAACGGTCATGTTGCACCGCGACATGGACATGCCCATGCAGAGGGCGCCTAAACACCACCGAAGTCCGTCTGCTTCTCGAGGCGCACGACGTTGGTGCTGCGGCGAAAGCAGGTGAAAAGGCAATGCAATCTACGGGAAGGCGGAGGGAGCCAGCCGAGGAGCGGAGAATCTTTTGGTCTTCACCATGGTAAAACACCAGTTGACTACTTCTCACATCAGGAAGCAGTGGGTTTTACAGGCAGAGTCATCATGACTAATTGCTGTCGCGCCTGCTCTCGTCAATCAAAAATTAAAAAACCTGCAGCGCCTGCTCCCATCAATCAAAAAATTAAAAATCCTGCCGCACTCAAACACCAGAGCAACACCACAGTGGATGTTTAAATTTACCTACCGGCAAGTAGATTAAAAAAAGGGTGAAAAAACAAATGTGGCGGCGGCCTAGCTAATTGGTCGAACTAGCCCAACTAGCTAGCTGTCGGAGTAAATGACCACGGGTAGCCTAGCCGGCTCCCCCTGGGACTTCTGAAAAAATTACAAGCCAATCAAGCCATCCAACATCCAAGACGCAGGGCCGCCTTCCTCCGGCCGGCTGCCCCTCAGGCCGGCTGTCAAGAGGCGGCCCGGCCCCAAAACCTACGGGAAGAAGGCCGCAAGAGGGCCGGCTTCCAAGGAGCCGGCTACCAGAGGGCCGACTCCGCGAAGCCGGCCGCGAGAAGGCCGACTCCACAAAAGACGGCCCCCCCAGCAAGCGGCTAAGGCCGCACCCTCATAATCTGCACCCACATAACGGTGATGAGACGGGGCGTGGCTACAGTGATGCCTGCCACGCCCGCATCCCGGAGCGCCGCGTGGCTCTGATACACCGTCACGGGCAGCAATCCCCGTCCGGCCAAGACGCTACCATGTTGAGCATGACATCACCCACGACAGTGTCGATGCGACCCGTGGGTGGCAGGCCCTCCGGTCGAGAGATGCCCAGCGGCTCGGCCTCCCCGGTCGGCTGAGATATGGCCGGCCTCCGTAGCCAACTTGTTCCCTCCCTCGAAGGAAGCGCCTCATTAAGGAGACAGACGAGGTGAGGCTACGGTGATCGCCGCCAAAGCGGCAACCTTGTAGCCATGCTTACCCGACAAAGCCCTCGTCATCGTGGTTGAGGCACAGATAACCAGCCCGACAAGGCCCTCGGCGGTGGGGCCAGCTTGTCGACCAAGAAGCCGGGCGGCGGGGCCCACTAGTCGGCGGGCCCCGGCCGGCGGAGAAGCCGTGAAGCGTGAACCGGCAGCTAGGGCCCGGCCACCGGATTACCATTGTACCCACAGGGGTAGGCCTATATAAACCCCCCAGGGCACCCATGCAAAGGGTTGATCTCTTAGAGTTTTAAACACCGCATAGAGGGAAGAGGAGAGCTAGCCGTGCCCTTCTTCTTCCTCTCACCGAACAGCTCAAGGAGCCACTTGTAACCACTTGTTCATCTAGTGATCATGCGGAGACCCCGCAGAGCAGCAGTAGGGGTGTTATCTCGACGGAGAGCCCCGAAGCTGGGTAAGATTCGCCAGCGTGCATGTCTTCGCCTCATCCCGTTTCCAGGCACCGGTGGCGTCTTATTGGCTCCCACTATGATAAGCCACACGTTGGCATATGTCGCACCTACCACCCGACATTTGGCGCCCACCGTGGGGCCAGGTGCACCGTCGTCCGGAGACCTGTTCTAGACGGGAACCCTCTTCCTCCCCCGCGGGCGTAGCCCTAAGACGCCTGCGATGGCGCTTGCCCGACAAGGCTGTAAGGCGTCAGCGACGATCAAGCAGCGGTGAGCTGCCTCGCTGACCTTCTTGGCGAGGCTCGCATCTCCGATGAGCCCGCATCCGACGCGGGCACAGGCTGCCTCGAGAGCCACCTCGTCAGCCTCCTCGACCAACTCCACGTCCCCAGCGAGCCTGCTGTGGATTTGGAGTCGGTTGGTTCCACCGACCCGATGCTTGTCGACTCCGACACAGCATCGCTCGATGCTTTCCCCACCAACGTTGTGATCTTCAATGACCCGCTCCCCCAAACCAACAGCTGTGGCAGTGCCATCACCGAGGTGCTGGTCATTAGTCATGGTTGCCCCTCTGTCGAGAACGCCCACGACGCCCTGCAAGCGGCGCTGCACGACCTGTCCGCCCCTCTCCCAGCCGACGCCGACGCCGAGGCACTGGAGGCGCGCCGCCTCGCCCTCCACGCGGAGGGCCAGAGGATAGCTTCCATGAGACGCCTCAGCGAGGCCCACCAGCGTGAAGTCGACCGCGCCGCCTTTGGCACGCCGCCTCTCGACGGGCCGAACCGAATTGGCGTCGTCAAGAAACGCGGCGTAGTCATCGCCGACAGGCTGGGAGTGGACCGCCCAGTCTACGCCACGCCCCTCGAGAACCTACGCACCGCCCAGGCGGCTGTAGAAGAGCTGAACGGACTAGGGCCCGACGAGCTCGCCTATATGGCTAGGTGCATCCAGCAACTGATTGGCGCGACCGCAGAGCGGCATGAAGATAGCGCCCGCGCCGAAAGCCATCCCCCGCGCCGAGAGCATGGCGCGACGTCACGCACGCCGACTGGAGGCAACGCCCGTGCACGGCGAGAAAAGGAGTCGGCTGCCAGCCGCAGCCGAACCCGGATCTCCATCGAGCGCGACGCAGAAGGCCGTCCTCGAGCCGTGGAGCGGCGAGGCAACCCGCCTCCTGCGCCTCGCGGGAAAGATATCCCACCCCGCCGCTTTACGCATCCGACTCTCAGCGGCCGACTAGGCCGCCGCGAAGGAGTCGGCGAAAACGACGCCCGCCACCGAATCGACCGCCTAGCGCGATCCCTGGCGTTGGAAGAAGAAGACAATGTCGGTCCACCTTGCTTCGGCCCCCGCATCCACGACGAGCCCTTTCCTAAAGGGTTCTCGCTCCCAAGAGACACGCCCAAGTACAACGGCTCTGTGAAGCTGGAGGATTGGCTGATCGACTACTCCACCGCATAGCCAAGATAGCGAATCGGCAACAGCGCTGCGTTCTTGGTGAAATATGTGCCCCTCATGCTTGAGGCACGGCGCGAACCTGGCTCAAGAAAGATCAAGTCAGTATAGCATCAACAGTTGGCTAGACTTCACCGAAGCCTTCATCCGCAACTTCACCAGCACCTACAAGCGGGCTCCCAAGCCCAGACAGCTATCCTTGTGCGTACAAGGTCCCACCGAGTCGACTCGCGACTACCTCACGCGTTGGGCCGAGCTCCGCAATTCCTGCGAGGGGGTGCACGAGGTTCAAGCCATTGAGTACTTCACCGCCGGGTGCCGAGAAGGCACCCTACTCAAGCACAAGCTTCTCTGCGACGAGCCGACTACCCTCGATGAGCTACTAGTCATAGCGGACAAGTACGCCACCGCCGACTCCTCGATGAAGACCGAGCTCCGGGTGGACGCCTCCGGGAAGGTGCTCAACCCGGCTCCCAAAACACCGGTTGGCGACTCCAGCCGACGTCCGTACCAGAACGACAACAAGCGCAAGGGCCCAATGTCGCCTCCAACCAGTCGGCAGGTGGCCACCGTCGAAGATGAGCAACCAGAGGGGCGGCCCACGCCCAAGAAGCCGAAGGGCGGCAGGCCGGCTTGGCAGCCGGCTTTCTCCTATGAGCAAGACCTCGACGCCCCTTGCAAGTTCCACAGCGGCGCGAAGCCGTCCAACCATACGACCCGGAAATGCCACTGGCTCACCCGAATCACCAAAGGCGAGCAGTGGTGCCGCCTCCGCCCGGTGGACTGACCGCCTCCGGCTCCCCAACAACCGGCCGCTCGACCAGCGGTCGGGACCATCCAAGACGAAGTTCCCCGACAAGCATGCCGCCTACGTCGTCTTCACAAGCCAGCTGAAGATCGGGCGCAGTGGCGCCGACAAAGACCAAGAAGTCAACGCAGTCGCCTCCAACAACCCCAGGTACATGCATCGGGTCATAAAGGCCTATCACCGGAGCCGGGCCGACCACCCAGAGGTGATGCCGTCCCCGGCTCTTATGCATTGGTCTTGAGGCAACCCTAGCAACGGACAAAGCTTGCTGCCCGATTCTCCAGCGTCTTGATAGGCAATGAGGAGCAGCATCAACATCCTGTACCGAGACACCATGGAGAAGCTAAACATCAAGGCCAAGCACCTCATGCCAAGCCGGACCGTGTTCCATGGCATTGTATCCGGCCTGTCCTGTTCACCAATCGGGAAGATCAAGATAGATGTTCTCTCTGGAGACAAGGATCATTTACGCCGAGAAGCAATCTGGTTTGAAGTGGTGGACATTGAGAGCCCCTATCATGCGCTGCTTGGCCGACCTGCTCTGGCCAAGTTCATGGCTGTACCCCACTACGCTTACCTCAAGATGAAGATGCCAAGCACCAAGGGCATCATCACCATAGCCGGCGATTACAAGAAATCCTCCGAATGCGCTGCAGCCAGCAGCCGGCTGGCCGAGTCCCTTGTGGTCGCTGAAGAGAAGAGGATATTGGACCGAGTCATGGCCATGGCCGGAAAGCGGCCGGCCCTGTCCCCTGACCCCAAGGAATGTGATGCCCAAGGTTCTTTCTAGCCTACCCAAGGTTCTTTCCAGCCGTCCAAGGAAACAAAGAAGATACCTCTGGACCCAGAGCACCCGGAAAGGTTTGCCGTCACTGGGGCAAACCTGGACAGCAAATAGGAAGGTGAGCTCGTCAATTTCCTCCGTGATAATCGGGACATCTTTGCATGGTCCCCCAAGGACATGCCGGGTGTTCCGAAGGAATTCGCTAAGCACAAGCTACACGTCCGAGTGGACGCAAAACCAGTCAAGCAGCCCCTCCGCCGGCTGTCGGAGGAGAAGAGAAGGATTGTAGGAGAAGAGATAGCTCGGCTCCTGGCGGCCGGCTTCATAATGGAGTTGTTCTTTCCGGAGTGGCTTGTCAACCCGGTGCTCGTGCTGAAGAAGAATAACAAGTGGCGCATGTGTATAGACTACACAAGCCTCAACAAAGCCTGCCCCAAAGATCCCTTCGCCCTGCCAAGGATTGATCAAGTGATAGACTCCACAGCCGGATGCGAGCTGCTGAGTTTCTTGGATGCCTACTCGGGCTACCACCAGATAAAGTTGGACCCGGCTGACCGCCTGAAGACCGCCTTCATCACGCCATTCAGAGCTTTCTGTTACCTGACTATGACATTCGGCTTGAGAAATGTCGGTGCACTTTTCAGCGTTGCATGCAAAATGCCTCCTCAAGCAACTCGGCAGAAATGCCCACGTCTATGTAGACGATATCATGGTGAAGACGGAGAAGCACGGCACTTTGTTAGAAGACCTCAAGGAAACATTTGAGAACCTGCGCCGGTTTCAGATCAAGCTCAACCCCGAGAAATGCGTGTTCGGAGTGCCAGCCGGCCAACTTCTAGGCTTCCTGGTCTCCGAACGCGGCATTGGATGCAACCTAGTAAAGATCAAAGCCATTGAGAGAATGGAGATTCCCACCAAGCTGCGAGACGTCCAGAAGTTTACCGGGTGCCTGGCCTCCCTGAACCGCTTCATCAGCCAGCTTGGAGAAAAGGCTCTCCCCCTCTACCGACTCATGAAGAAAACCACTCACTTCGAGTGGAACGACCAAGCCGACCAAGCTTTTCATGAGCTAAAGAAGATGCCTGCCATGCCGCCTGTCTTGGCGGTGCCGACTGAGAAAGAGCCCATGCTCCTTTATATTGCCGCCACCAGCCGGGTGGTCAGCGCCGTCATCGTGGTCCAGCGCCCAGAAGAAGGCCGAGCTCAGCCAGTCCAGAGACCGGTGTATTACTTAAGCAATACTTGTTCACCTCGGCGTAACTACCCGCATTACGGAAGATGTGCTATGGCGTGTACTTCACGCCAAGAAGCTGAAGCCCTACTTTCAAGAGCACCCCATCACGGTCGTATGCACCGCCCCGCTTGCCGAGATCATAGGCATCCGGGACGCATCCGGCCGGGTGGCAAAATGGGCCATTGAGCTGGCCCCTTACACGATCTTCTAGCAGCCTCGCACCGCCATCAAGTCCCAAGCATTGGCCGACTTCCTCGTCATTGGCCGAGACCCGAAGACCGCCAGCTCCCTACTCCACTCATTGGCGGATGCACTTCGACGGGTCCAAGATGCGCACCGGCTTGGGAGCCGGCATCATCCTCACCTCTCCCAAAGGCGACAAACTCAGATACACATTGCAAATTCACTTTGCCGCCTCCAACAATGTAGCCGAGTACGAGGCACTCATACACGGGCTCCGGCTAGCCAAAGAGCTCAGCATCCGCCGGAACCTGTGCTATGGCGACTCGGATTTGGTGGTCCAGCAGTCATCTGGTGACTGGGACGCCAAGGACGCAAACATGGCAAGCTACCGCTTCCTCGTTCAGCAAATCAGCGGGTACTTTGAAGGATGCGAGTTCCTCCACGTGCCACGGGCCGACAACGAGCAAGCAGATGCCCTGGCACGAATAGGCTCAACTCGACAAGCTATACCAACCGGCGTCTCTCTCCAACGCCTCCTCAAGCCGTCTATCAAGCCATCTCCAGAATCCGACTCCATCTTCGTGCCGCCTAACCCCGACGCAGCCGGATCCGGCTTGGGGAACCAAGCAGGCGGCCCGGGGACTTCGATAGGCGGCTCGGGATCGCCATAGTCGCACCGGCTCGAGGACTTCAGAACCTGCCCGGGACTACGATGGTCGGCCCGGGGACTGCATCAACACCATAGGCGGTGGCCAACTCCAGCTCTTCACCACCTAGCCCACCCGCCCTGGTTGCAGTAGCCGTGTTGGCTATAGAAGAAGTCACAGCTACATCATGGGCTCAGCTCCATCATGGGCTCAGCCCATCCTCAACTTCCTGGTAAACAGAGAACTGTCGGCTGACGAGATCGTGGCAAGACAAGTCCAACGCCGAGCCGGAGCATATACAATTGCTAACAAAGATCTCGTTAGACGCAGTGTCACCGAGTCTTCCGGTCTTTGCGTCCCGAGCAGGAAGAAGGGCATAGCAATCCTCAAGGACATTCACCAAAGCGAATCACGGCCACCACGCAGCCTCAAGATCCCTCGTTGCCAAAGCTTTCCGCCATGGATTCTTTTGGCCGACTGCTTTGGACGACGCCAAGGAGTTGGTCAAACACTGCAAAGGGTGCCAAGTCTTCAGCTCCAAGCAACACCTGCCGGCTTCGCACTCAAGACCATTCCCTCACGGCCCTTTGCCGTCTGGGATCGGACATGGTGGGCCCGTTCAAGGCGGTATGGCGGCATGACACATCTGCTCGTCGCCGTGGATAAATTTATCAAGTGGATCGAAGCAAAGCCGATTAAGAAGCTGAATGGGCCGACTACCGTGACATTCATCGCAGATATTAAAACTCGGTACGCCGTGCCACACAGCATCATCACCGACAACGGCACGAATTTTGCCAAAGGAGCATTGGCACCTTTCTGCGACGCGAGGGCATCTGGCCCGGACCTAAGCGTCCGTTGCCCACCGCAATCAAGCGGCCAAGTTGAGCGAGCCAATGGCCTCATCCTTTCCGACATCAAGCCCCGGCTGGTCATGCCATCGAGCTTTCGGCCCTGTTGGCTCGACGAGCTGCCGGCCGTCTCCTGAGTCTGCACTACCCCGAACAAGTCAACCGGCTTCACCCCTTTCTTCCTTGTATATCATGCCGAGGCTGTCATCCCAACTGACATCGAGTTCGACTCGCCTCGGGTGACCATGTACACGGAAGCAGAGGCCAAAGAAGCACGAGAAGACGGCGTCGACCTGCTGGAAGAAAGCCGGCTGTTAGCCCTCAACCGGTCCGCCATCTACCAGCAGGGTTTGCGCCGCTACCATAGCCGGAAGGTCAAGCCAAGATCCTTTCAAGAGGGCGACCGTGTGCTCCGGCTGATCCAAATGAACAGCCGCCAGCACAAGCTCGGCCCCTTGGGAAGGTCCTTCGTCATCGCCAGAAAGCATTGGGAAACGACTCCTACTACCTAATCGACGCACGAAGCGAAGGCACGAAGAGAGATGATTCCGGCAAGGAGTCAGAACGACCATAGAACGCCAACCTCCTCCGAAGATTTTACAGTTAAAATGCAGTATGTATCACGCTACCTTTTGTACTAAGTACGAGAGAATGGGCCCCCTGAGGAGCACTCGTGGACTGCCACCTTTTATCTATGAATGACGAGTATCACGCTTATGATTTTTTCATTACACTCTTCCTCCTCGTCCGGCACCGGGTTTGACCAGTCGGCCCGGGGACTGGCCGCCTTGAGTTATATTCAAGTTCCACCTGCAGTCAGACAAGTAGTGTGTCGGCACCCAAGCCCTCTCTTGTCAAAAGTCGCAGCTCGAAGAACCGACTGTCCGGCTGGCAAGAGTCAAAGGCAGGAAAGGATGCCCACACGAAAAACGGCTAAGGACTAACAAACTAATATAACAAATGCCGGCTTCCTCCCATTGCCTACCGGCTACCAGAGTAGCCGGCCGGCCGGCTTCCCATTCCACCTTGCCACAATCCAAGAAAGCTCAAGTACTTGCCTTCCCACAAATGGACAAGTTCCTCCACAGCCACAGACTGCAGAGCAGCTGTTCGGCTGGGAAGGCGGCGACCAAGGGAAGGCGGCAAAGGAAACAGCCTAAGGATAAAAAGCAAATTCGAATGGAAGCCAAACACATGCATAATTATATTTACACAAAAGCCTTCAAAGGGCCGGCATTCAACATAGTTTGAATACACCCCCAGTGGGTGCAACTGCGCAAATTTAATAAAAAGTTGTTCAAGGAGCAACAGCAGGAAATCAAGAACGGCAAATCAGGCCAAGGGAGCGACAGGCGAGTCGGGCAGGTCGGCGGAGGCGGCAGTGCTGGCCGAAGGAGTGGCCGGCTGGCGGGTCTCGGCCTGATCATCACCCCTGGCAGGCGGTGCGCTCACGCGCGCCTCGTTGCTGGAGGCACGATCAGGCTGAAGCTAGCTAGTCGCTTCGCCGTCGGGCATGACGTCTTTGTCGCCCTCCTCTTCTTCGTCTTCGCCTTCGTCGCTGGAAGCAATCTCCTCCGCCGAGTCCTCACCTTCCGCCGGGTTTAGCCCGAATCACTCCTCCGGCTGGGCGACGCCGTTGTCATTCACTTCAGGAGCAAAAATGCTGGTGTCGGTATACTCGGCGATAGCCGAGGCGCGCTGGATGATAGCCGGCCGCACCGCCACCAGCTCCTCGTCAGCCTCCTGCCTCCAAGTGCTCAGCTGTCGCAAGCTCAGCCCAGGATAGCAGGCCCGAACAAACTCCAGCGCCCGCCTGGCGCCGGACCAAGCAGCGGAAGCCTTCCAGGCCTCGAAGCGGCCAACCGCAACCTCGGCCGGTCGGCGATCCGACTAGGTGCAGGAATCACGTCGCCAAGCCGGAGGAGCGGTCAAGACTTGCGCCCGGCGCAGCCTGGCGGCGGAGCATGCAGTGTGAGCAGCTGCAGCCGGGCCTAGATCGCCAAAAGTTGCTCCTCAAGCGTCCGGCTGGCATCTGGCGCGATCTCAACCCCTGCTTGCCGGTGTGTCTCGCAGTGGGCCTCGATGGCTTGGCTGGCGGCGACGGAGTAACCAGGGAAGTAATCTGCGTGAAGAGCAAAGAAACAGCACAAAAATCAGAAGATGAACAAGAAGGCAAGGAGCAAGCAAAAGGGTGAAAAGGAAGGCGGCTTACCGTCGATCAGATCCTCAACCCGTCCATAGCCCTCGCTTCGTGCTTGCCTGGCTTCAGCCCAGCCCGTCGCCTCGGTCTCGAACTCGGCCTTAAGGGCGGCCTCGCTGTCCTGCGCCTTCTTCAGGGCCGCCTTATGGCTCTCCTCCTGGTCGGCCAGTCTCTTGGCCAGGCGGTCGCGTTCCTGGGCCAAGGCGCTGCTCTCAGCCTCCTTGGCGCGAAGGGCGGTCTGGACCCCACCTAGCTGCTCCCTCAAGTCAGCATTAGCCTCTGCAAGCGTGGAGAAAAAGGAAAAAGCAGTAAGGAAGAAGTCGTCGGGGAAGATCCGACCCGACTGCTCAGCAGTCGGCCCGAATCTCGGGGACTACACCCAGTGGGTGCACTGACACGCCCCCACATGAGATAAAAGAAACAAAGTACTCACTCCGGCTATTAGTCAGGTCGGTGGCCTTCTGGCTCAGCCGCGCGGAGATTGAAGGCAGCCGCGCGGAGATTGTGATACTCCTAAAAATCAGACGGAGTGCGAATAAGAATAAGATTGCCGCCAAGGCACGCTAAAAGTTCAAGCCGCTTTGCTCGGCAGCCGACTCGAAACTTCGGGACTACACACCCGATTGGAGTGCTTGGCCACCGGAAGAAATCAAAGAAGAAATCGACCAAGGCCAGAAGACTCACCCGGATGACCGCGTGCGTAGCAAGAAACTCTTGGGTGTATCGTTGCAGCGAGGCGGCATGGGTCTGAAGCCGGCGTCGGACCTCCTGCACCGCCACGTTCAGCTCGGTCATTCCATCGCTGGGCGTCCACTTCCGGGACGCAGTTGGCGCTTGGCCGCCTGTGTCTCGAGCCGCCGAAATGGCACTGCAGCTCTTTGCGGCTCCGGCGCCGAGGATGCTTTTCTCTCAAGGCCGGGCGTAGGCGGCGATCGCACCACAAGATCCGCCCGCCGGGCGACTTCGCCACTGCCAGCCGCTCGTTGCCGCAGCAGGTCGGCCACCTTGGCCCGCTCTAGTCGGCGCCGGCTGTGGCGCCTCCCCCAGGATCATCACATCATCCTCCCTCCTCTCCATCACCGGCTGGTCGCGGTCGGCTTCCTCCGACGGAGGCGCGGGGATGTTGGGAGCCATGGCGCGAAGAGGAATGACGAGCTGCGGAGGCTGATTGCGCAGAGCCTCCGCCTCCCTCTCCGCGGTCGCGGCTTCCGCCTGGGCCTTGGCCGTCGCGTCGGCTTGCGCCTCGGCCGACTTATTCACCGCCTCCTGGATGGCCCTCCGCTCCGCCGCTTCCTGCTCCTCCCGCGCGTTCCGCTCCGTTGCCTCCATGAGGTCGGCGCGGGGATCCACGCAGCGGGAGCTTGAAGACCCTCCTGTCGGTCCGACTATGGAGGCGGCGTCAACCGTTCAAGGGAAAGCGGCGCCATGTTCAGCAAATCAAGAAGACGGCTTAGATGAGCCTCAACCAAAGAAGACAACAAAAAGTACGAGACATCCAACACTTACGCCGAGACCGCTTTGTGGCTGCTTCACCACCTGCGAAGCGGGCGCTTCATGACCGCCTCGTCCCGCTTGGTCGCCGCCGTGGAGCCCTTGGGTTTTTTCAGACGGCTACCGAAGAGACCCGGCCCGGCCCGACGCTTTTGCGCGCCACCCCGAGCAGCTGGCGTGGCAGAAGGTCCAGCACCTTGGCGATCGGCCGCCGGCTGGTGGCGTGGGATGGCCTCGGCTTCGTCATCATCCGGCCAGTCCCCGAAGCCGGCCGTGAGCTCGGGGCCGTCTACCTCTCTGCCGGCTCCATCTATTGTGTCGTCCATGGCGGCCGCCCCCAGATCTGGGTCATCGGGTTCGTCCACCGTGCGGTCGGCCATAAATTGGCGCTCCGGCCCCGCGGCCCCGGGCGCCAGTCGAAGAAGGGGGTTCTGCTCAAAGACAAGCCGACTAGTCAAGAGCAGGCCGTCGCGAACCCGGCAACAAAAGAAGAAGAAAGTAAGGAAAACTCACCACATGCGGGGGATCAGCCCGAGAATACGGCGCCTTGCTATACTGCCACTCCTAAGTGAGCTTGCAGTTGGAGATGTAATTCACCATGTAAGATACCTCGCCATGAGGCATCTCTCTGGTGCTCAGCCGGCACGGGTCGAAGCGGCCGCTCATCTGGCAGATCATGTGCGGCCGGCTTTGGAGCAGGAGCACCCGGCGCTCCACGAAGGCGGCGACCAGGTCGGCCCCCACCAAGCCCTCCGATTGGATCATCACCCGGAGCCGGGTGACGGCGGCGTTCCCGGCCAGGGAGAGTGACCGGGCTCGAAAGGACCAAGATGGCTACCTCCCAGGCGGCGGGCAGGCTACGTAAGCCGGCAGATTCAAGAAGTCGTCTTGCGAGGCAACGTTCTTCACGTAGAAGTATGATTGCTGCCAGAGCTTCACCGACTGGATCAGCGGGATAGGCGGAAAGGGGTTTTTGTCGGCTGTCCTCCGCCTGGCGATGAAGGCACCATAGGGGGCGGGCACACCCGCGGAGACGGTGTCGAGCTTGCACTGGAAGAACTCCCCAAAGAGCTCAAGCATGGGGAGGACTCCAAGAAAACCCTCGCACAGGGTGACGAAGGCCGACAGTAGCATCACCGTGTTGGGGGTGAGGTGATGCGGCTGGAGATGATAGAACTCGAGGAAGGAGCGGAAGAACCCGCTCGCCGGCAGGCCGAGGCCGCGCAGGCAGTGCGAGCGGAAGATAACCCGCTCGCCCTCCTCCGGCGCCGGCGAAACCTCCGCCTCCGGCGCGAGGCGGGTCTTCACGAGGTCCTCGCCCGGCAACCGCCGCGTCTTGCGAAGCCAATCGATGTGGTCTTCATGGACGTTGGAGCCATCCCACGAGCTAGACAGCGCCATGGGAGCAAGAGGAAATGAGAGAGGCGCGGCGGCAGAGAGCACAGCCACGCTGCGGAGGAACCGCGGCAAACCAAGAGGGTTGGCGGCGGAACGGTGCGGTGGTGAGTGCGTTGCGGCGGCGGAAGAAAGGAGAAGGAGGCAGAAGGAAAGGTGGAGCGAGGGCGAGCGTGCGAGCGTGTGCCGCTCCCCCTCCTCCCCCTACTTATAGGCTCGTGCGGTGGAGCCGAGGAGGCGAGGCGTGGGGGAACGTGGGATTAACTGCGCCCACTCCCCCCACGTCCCGTGATTATTGCGCCCTAAAGGCGTGCTGAAACCGCCGCGGGAAGGCGAGCGGTCCGTTCGGGCAGAAGAGGATCCGCACATGGGCTGAGGGCTAGGTATGATGGGCCCCAGCCTGCGGCGACGTCCCGTCGCGCGCGTGGGCTGGCAGGCCTTTCTAGCCAAGTGGCACGCAGGGTGGCACGCGGTCAACGCGCAATTCGGCGCGCGTCCTCACCTTCTGGCTGCGGAACTTCCCGAAGACGGCACACCCGCTCAAGGCCGGCTCCTAGCTGCCAGCTCCTCAGGATAGGAAGCTGATCGATCTTCTGGTCCTCTTTCAGCCTCGAAGCTCAGTCAGCTTCGGGGACTGCTGTTGGAGTAAATGACCACGGGTAGCCTAGCCGGCTCCCCCTGGGACTTCTGAAAAAATTACAAGCTAATCAAGCCATCCAACATCCAAGACGCAGGGCCGCCTTCCTCCGGCCGGTTGCCCCTCAGGCCGGCGTGCAGGAGGCGGCCCGGCCCCGAAACCTACGGGAAGAAGGCCGCAAGAGGGCCGGCTTCCAAGGAGCCGGCTACCAGAGGGCCGACTCCGCGAAGCCGGCCGCGAGAAGGCCGACTCCACAAAAGCCGGCCCCCCAGCAAGCGGCTAAGGCCGCACCCTCAGAATTTGCACCCACATAACGGTGATGAGACGGGGCGTGGATACAGTGAAGCCTGCCACGCCCGCATCCCGGAGCGCACGTGGCTACAGTACACCGTACGGGGCAGCCATCCCCCGTCAGGCGCTGCACGGTTACCATGTTGAGCATGAAATCACCCACGACAGGCTGTCAGTACGACCCGTGGGTGGCAGGCCCCTCCGGTCAGAGAGATGCCCGAAGGCGGCTCGGCCTCCCCCAGTCGGCCTGAGATATGGCCGGCCTCCCGTAGCCAGCTTGTTCCCTCCCTCGAAGGAAGCGCCTCATTAAGGAGACAGGACGAGGTGAGGCTACAGTGATCGCCGCCAAGGCGGCGGCACTGTAGCCATGCTTACCCCGACAAAGCCCTCGCCATCGTGGATTGAGGCAACAATAACCAGCCCCGACAAGGCCCTCGGCGGTGGGGCCAAATTTTGTCGACCAAGAAGCCAGCGGCGGGGCCCACCACCGGTCAGCCCAGCGGCCGGCGGAGAAGCCGGCGAACATGGACACTGACGGCTAGGGCCCGCACCCAGCCGGATTACCATTGTACCCCTGGGGGGTAGGCCTATATAAACCCCCCAGGGCACCCATGCAAAGGGTTGATCTCTTAGAGTTTTAAACACCACACAGAGGGAAGAGGAGAGCTAGCCGTGCCCTTCTTCTTCCTCTCACCGAACAGCTCAAGGAGCCACTTGTAGCCACATGTTCATCTAGTGATCATGCGGAGACCCTGCAGAGCAGCAGTAGGGGTATTATCTCCACGAAGAGCCCCGAAGCTGGGTAAGATTCGTCGGCGTGTATGTCTTCGCCTCATCCCGTTTCCAGGCACCGGCGGTGTCTTATTGGCTCCCATTATGATAAGCCACCCGTTGGCATATGTCGCACCTACCACCCGACACTAGCCACCGTGCTTCACTGATGTACTCGGCGGGAAAAGTGGTCTTTCGTGATTTGATGACTCATTTATTTACTTGCTTCGGCGAAAACGCGCGGTAGGGCGTCCCGCGTTAGGAAGAATATATGCGTGCACCACCCGGGAGGACCCCGGAACCGTGCGGTAGGGTGTGCCATGTCTCGGCACGGAGGAAAAATGTGTGTGTAAAAATTTACTGTATCAGACGTAGTACCTATGGTTCGACCTCGGGACCCAGCCAGCCGGTCGAAAACACCCCACTAGCCACACAGCTTCATCATGCTAACATGGCACGGAGGATAAGTGTGGTTAGCTCCGTCTCGACCAGCCACAACGTCTCTTGTTCTAGGCGATTCTTCTATTTTCCAAGCTTTTTTTTAGTTGTAATAACACCACGGCAAGCTAGTGCCGCTCTTCGTGTGTGCCCGTGCAAAGGTTAGACGATGGAGAGAAGAGAGAGATCGCAGACCTGGGACCCACCAGTAAGTGAGTCAACGGTCATGCACGTGTAGATGAGGCACTCCCTCTACTCTACTCAACGTAATACTGTATAAATCAAGTTATGGGACAAAGCCAACAACCGTTGTTGTTTTAGGCTATCGACTTACGCTTTGTAGTCCAGGTTGCCAGTCCAAATCCCGTCTTTCAGATTTGTTAGTTTTAGGTCCAAATTTGATTAATGACAAGTGGGACCCCCGTGTGTTGTTCTGATATTTCAGTGTAGGATGGTTTTTTTAACAAACACTTTGCGTGGTTAGACAAGTAACGGCACAAGTTACACGTATTTTGCAAGTTTACGAACAAAAATGACAGCGGCATAGAATATCACATCCACCCCACAGCTTAGATGCTATGGTGATACGAGTTTTTACACCGTTGGAAGTGAGATCTAATGGCTTGGGAGTAGTCTTTGTAATTATGCACAATTTCCAAACTCTCCGAAGGTTTTTTTTGCAAATAAAACATTCAGGCCTCGTGTGTGCCACTGCATCTTGGATCCAACGGCTCCCCGTTGCTCATATTAGGTGCTCCCCGTAGCTTAATTACCGGCTACGGTGATATGAGCATCTAGGTCATATGATCGCGATCGATGGCACATGCGTCGTACTTGTACTTTCTGCGCAATTCCCAAACTCTCTCAGCCGTATATTGCAAAAACATTCAAACCTCCTACTGTGGGACGTTAGATCTTCGTGAACTCGTATCACCATAGGATCTACGGTGCGGGAGCACCTCACATTCTCCCGTGCGAGAGAACATAAGGTGCTCTCGCAGCTTGGATGCTACGGTGATATGAGCTTCGAGGTCGTTTGATCTAACATCCAATGGCATCTGAGCAGTCTTTGTGCTTGTAAGCAGTGGCCGAACTCTTTGGGGGCTTTTCTGCAAAAAACCATCCGAACCACCGAGGAGGCGTTGGGTCACAAATCCAACGGCTCCGAAGAGCTTGTATCACCGAAGCATCTAAGGTGTGGTAGCACATGATATTCTTACATACAGGATAATATGATGTCCTCCTTCATCTTAGATGCTACGGTGATACGAGCTTCGAGATCGTTTGATCTGAGATCCAATGGCATCTGTGCAGTCTTTGTGCTTGTAAGCGATGGCGAACTCTTTGGGGCTTTTTCTCAAAAACCATTCGAACCACCGAGGAGGCGTTGGGTCACAAATCCAACGGCTCCAAAGAGCTTAGAGTCACCAAAGCATCTAAGGTGTGGTAGCACATGATATTCTTACATACAGGAGAATATGATGTCCTCCTTCATCTTAGATGCTACGGTGATACTAGCTTTGAGGTCGCTTGGATATGGGATCCAAGGGCATCTGAGTAGTTTTTGTACAAATTGTGTGCAATTCTCAAACTCATCAAGGTTCCTGTAAAAATATTAAGACGTCATGTGAGCTGCTATATCTCAGATCTACAAGCTCCAAGCAACTCGTATCGGCATATAGCATCTAAGGTATGGGGGCACATGATATTCTCCGGGGGAGGAGGGGTGGGGGTGCACAACCAATCAGTGGTTGGGAGGGTGGGGACAAATATAATCTAAACAAACCTAAACAGAGCTTCACAATTTTATATAAGGTCGAGGGGGTGACCCCCGACAATCATAGCTCCGCCTAATTAAACACAACATTTGCATGTACTGTATTACTAGACTTAATATTCATGTTTCAGTTTCATGTTCGTTTTAAATATTGAATTGAGGACCATGCATGTCTTACATTTTAATCCCTTCGTTCCTAAATATTAGTCTTTTAGAGATTTCAAGTGGACTGGCACATACGATGTATATAGACATATTTTTAGTGTAGATTCACTCATTTTGCTCCGTATGTAGTCGCTTGTTGAAATCTCTAAAAGACTAATATTTAGGAACAGAAGGAGTATTTTTGAATTTGTGTCATAGATGCATGCTTTGGAAAAATAGATGCACTATACTTATTGGATTGTTATTGTGTTCGTGTGTGGGTGTCATTTGCATTGAAAAACTTAGCAGGGATACCATGAAATGTGAAATCCACGTTGAGATCACTATATCACAAACTCACTCTAATTCAACAACTCATCATAAATCAATTACCACGTTGAGATTAGTATTTGCAAGGAAAATACGGGCATTGTAATACACATAGATTCGTTCGGCAACTTAAAAGGTTCCTTTCAGATTCTTGAATGGTAGGACCCACCGCGCATACCGGCCATCCTTGGCTCGTGTTGATCCTAAAAAATAAAAATAAAAAACCGGGCTCGTGTCCTTCGGTGGCGTCGTGGTACGCACATTAGGCAACCCCAACCAATCGAAGCTTCCGTGTTTCGAGTCGAAATATCCGCGGCCGTAATTCCAGCCCTAGGAAATTCCCCTCATGTCCCCGGTCCATAATGACTACCGATGAACAACGGAGGGATGCTTTAGTAACTAGACAACGTTGTGTTCAAAAAAAAGTGACTAGACAATGTTACCTACCGTGCCGAGCATGGTTCAATTCCCTCGGTCGCCGCTCGCCAAGGTCACCCGTCAACTGCATTGCCTAGTAGTACTACTACTACTACACCAGGATGAGCACAGAATTGAGCCCATTTGTTCGTTCCTAGTACTTGAGTTAATATATCATGCAATGCACTGGTATGGAGGGATTATCCTTTTGCTCCGCATATATAACTTGTCTGAAGTCTAACTAAGCAAAATGTTTGACCAAATCCTTTCTTAAGAAATACAACAGAACAGATGTATGGCTTGAAAATTTATTGCATGATGCAGGTTATGATATTGTTTTGAATCCTGGATCTCAAATTTCAGAAAATCCAAAAGTGACCATAAATTCTTGAAACTGAGCATGGTCACGTGATATGGCACAAATATTACTTCGTAATTTTTTTCTTCAATTTGAGACAAGCTACTTATGACAAGTTGCACAAATGAAGAGCCAAGGTATTTTGGAACAAAGACCTGTCACATTAAGGTGAACGCGTTCACTATTGAAACCGTGGGTGTTTACGTGCCGCCACTAGTCCCGCTTCTCATCGGCAGGTGCCGTCCGAGCAAGCGTGTGAGTCGATGGGAGGCATGCAAGCAGACCGCTGCGCCGGTTGATAGGGAGGCGTGCGAGCAGACCGCTGTGCAGGCTCACCGGGAGGCGAGCCCTTTGACCAGGCTCCGCCGCTCACCTTCATCCCAGCTGCTCCCACTTTTAATGTTGCCAGCGCCGCAGTTTAAAATCAACCCCGCACTACCCGGTATCGCTACAATCTTCTCTCTTCCTCTCCGATTCTCTTGTCGTCTACCTCCAACCAGCCTGACCTAAACGTACGATGGTCTGCCCTTAGTCTTCCAGTTTCCTGAGGTAGACACCCAATTGGAGTCTCAAGAACATAAGGTGCTTTGGGACGAGCTTGAACTGGCCTTACGGGAAGGCGTCGCGCTTGTCCTCGCTCCCGTTCCGGCTCCCGTCTCCCCGACTGCGCCAGCTCCCATCCCGTGGCATTGATGGCCTGGGAGCCGCACATTGTCACCGAGCTTGATGCCACGGGGTTCCACGAGGTCCCCGCCGACTTTCACGTGCCCGTGCACCTGCCAGCGCATGTGCCTATGCATGCACTGACATGCGTGCCCGTGGCGATGCCCGTGCACACGAATGTCTCCGCCGCGCCGTTGACAGCGCATGTCCCCGCGCGGGTGCCAGTGCCCCCCTCGGCGGCATGGATGGCCGCCGTCGACCGCTTCCTTGCACCAACGCTAGTCGCCTCCTCCCGCCAGTTGACTCGCTCCTGGAGAGCGAAGTCTAGAACATTGTGGCCTTCCATGAAGCTAGGGCCAACGTCCACGAGTACGCCAACAACGACGCAAGACGCCGCCGTCACCGTCGGTCAGTGGCCCGACGACACACAGAGCACAGCAGAGGGGCCGCTTCCCACCGCAAGATGCCCCAGCCGCCGCGGCGTAATCTAAATTTGCCATGAAAAACGTTTGGATTGTCATGCTTAAAATCCGAACGTTTATCATTTTCGTTTATTTTAGATCGATCGTCGTATAATTTAAAGTTGGAGTCAGACTGAACGAAATCTATGGTTTGATCGATTGAATGTTCTGCTAGAGCCATATCAAATTAAATATAAAACGTTATGAAGCCACATGTATTCCTTGTCATCCAACGACCTAGACTGCTTCAATGTCGAACGCTCAACACGTTTAGCGTGCAGTTAATTTCATGCCAAAAATAGTGCTAATCACATAATTACACACAATAATATCCAGCTTAATATCCGCATGCACTTAATATACTTCCAAATTAACGTGCATTGCACGTACACACCGACTAGTGCTGCTAGCACGTGAAATTGGTGTCCTAACTTATGAATGCGTCCAGATATGGTCAACGAAAACATCGCCTGCAAGTTCTTCATGTATGCCCGTGCGTCTAAACGCAGAAGGGGAGGAGAGAGAGAGCACACATGGAACCCACCAGTAAGTGAAGGCGAATAGTACTAAAAATAATATTACATGTTATCAATTAAATAGGTTGTGGTAATATAAAAACATTATGTGAACAAAGTGAGGTACAACAAAAATTGTTGTTCTATTATGTTGCCTATTGACGTGCGGCTTGAAGGCCCTGGTCGCATGTTTGATCCTCGTCCTTTATTTTTTAATTTGTATATGGGTCCAAATTTGTTTCATGACATGTGGGGCCCTCGGTGTGTAGTTTGTAGCACTTTAATTTGTGGGTCCAAATTTGTTCCATTCCAAGTGGACTATCGGTGTGTAGTTTTGTAGCTTATTTATAATAATTAAGAGAACAATAGAGTTTTTTGAAATAATACCATGGTGCTACATTGAAGCCGAGAAAGGACGTGCAAGAGAGCGATGACCGAGCCAGAGGGAAATCAACTAGGGGAGTTATGGGGGTTGCAACGGTGTTTCGAGTAGTTGTGGGCCGAATGCTACGAAAATATAATCTAAACCGACCGGAATAAATGCATGCACAAATTAATCCGAGGTTGGAATGCCCCTCGCAATGTAAATAGCTCCGGCTTTGCGAGGGATGGAGAGGTAGCTTCAATGTGTGGAAGATACGGCGTGGGAAAGCGAGGTCAATCGAGAGACATGTAGATAGAGAGACAAAGTGAGTGTGGTCACATTCATGGAACAAACGTATATGCTCTGGAGAGATATTGTCTGATTGAGCTTTTGGCAAGGTTGAGGGCTGTAAGATAGAGCTTGAGAGATGATCCAGTCACAGACGTGTATATATATTTTGTGCATGGGAGGAAGCAAGGTCGATCGATCACATAGGGTCATCGTGCGATCGAAAGAGTGAGACGGGTTGGAGAGAGTGACCTAGATAGGCAATGTGCATGAGAAAGTATACAATGTGAATAAGTAGAACTGGGCTCAAACATGGTGATATATCGTTTTTGTCCGATAAAGAGTGAGGTCAATCGAGACATACAAAGAGAGAGAGAGAGAGAGGGAGAGAGAGAGAGAGAGAGCGTGGCCCGCCATGAGGTCGAAAGAGTGGGGGAGGCTTCGATGGACTGACCTAGATAGACAATCTATGTGAGAGAGTATAGAGTGTGTCGATCGAGGCCCTAACAGGGAGATATATCATTTGTGTGTGAAACAAAACGAGGTTGAACGAGACTTAGATAAAGAGAGCGAGATTGAGCGAGTGTGGCCCGCCGTGCGGAAGAAAGAGTGAGACAGTCTCGAGGGAGTGACCTAGATAGAAAACGTGTGTGCGTGCGCATGAGAGGTTGGGGGGATAGATAGGCAATGCATGTATTTAGCGCGAGAGGGTGAGAGGGAGAGGGAGAGAGAGAGAGAGAGCTCGGCATTGGGTGCAATGGCGGGTGTGTGAGGTAAATACATTTCGTAACAAAGTGGAAAAAGGGGTTGTGTAGTTGAGAGAGTTAAAGATCGAAACATGGAGAGAAAGAATGGATGTGACGTTGGAAACCGATAGCTTCCTAAGGTGGTTAGGAGAGGAAGATTGACCGATACAGGAAGTATGTAGTGTGTGTGCGGGGGCTAAAACAACATTTGAATGTAGATAGTACGAGACTTAATATCGATGTTTCAATTCGGTGTACATTGTAAGATTTGAACTGAGGACCATGCATATGGGTAATTATTTCGAATTTGTGACATGCTAGGTTTCGAAAAGTTGACATTGACTCGATTTGTTGTGCTATTTTGTAGGTCATAGGTTTGAATCCATACAAAAGTTTTATCACCAACATGGTATTCATCATATACATATGAATTTGTATTAAAAAGTAGCGTGGATACAGTGAAATGCGAAATCCACGTTAGAATTGGAGATCGCTATGTGACACACACTCTAATTCAAATAACTAATTATGTGACACACACTCTAATCCACGTTAGCATGGATACCGTTTCGATTTTTTTCAAATAACTCCTCATTAATTAATTTATAGTATCTCGTTTCGAATGACTAATTATTGCAAGGAAAACACGGGCATGTAATACATACAGCTTCGTTTGCAAATGAAAGAAGATTCATTCGCATTCTCAAATGTAGGCGCACCAGGGTCGTGTCGTGGTGGTCGCGTGTGTCGGACGAACACGTAGCACCCAGCCACCCACCCAAAAGAAGGACGACGACAAAATAAGTTCGCGCTTCCACATTTCGGATTGAAATATCTGGCGGCCCCAATTCCAGCACTGCAAAATCTCCCTTCTCCACTGTCCCCTTCCGCGCCCAGATTGCTCAAATCCCTAATTTGCCGCCAACCCAAGCAAAGTTCGAATCGCCCCTCGTCTCGTCTCTTTCCCAACCTCTGTGTCGGACGACGAAGACGACGGTCGCGCTTCACCACCGCACCGGAGCTACCTCATCTACGCCCTCGTCCACCGCACCGGGTGGTCCACCGACAATGTCGGCCGCCGCAACCGACGTGACTCATAGACACTGACTTCCACCGCATCAGGTGCGCTTCACCAATGTCGTCTCCCAGCTCACCGGGGCTACTTCACCGAGCACATCATCGCGCCTCCGCCCCCCGAGGCCTCTGGGGCTTCACCAACGGTCTCGTCCACCGCATTATAGCGCCCCGCTGCCACTCAAGATCTGCATCCGTGCGCGGCCAGCCAACGCCAGCGCATCACCCTCAACGGCTTTGAAGTGACCCGCACTCTAGCTAGGCGAGCATGCCCAAACACCGGCCCGAACTAGGTATCCACACATCACTCCCTTCACTATTCTGATGATGTTTGGATATCCTGTCACTGCTCTCTTAGCTTACACGCCTATCCAACTCTGACTTTAACTCTTATTTCTTCTGGAGATATCATCCGAAGCAAGCAAATCCATTTTTTAGTGAAGCATGACGGCGCTACGGGATCTGGTACACATCCTGCACACCCATATAACCTTGTAAGTATCTGTCCTCCGGTACAATAGCAAGGTCGATTCCTCTTATTTGATCAGCCATTCACCGTGTCAAAAATGCAGAGGGGGATGCAAGAAGCACAAGGCCTCCACATCCAAGCAAGTGGTAACATGGACTTGTACATGGAACATCCCAAGCGCAAGCAGAGCTGCAGTGAGCCTGTCCAACGAGCTAGCGTAAGTCCCTGCATTTCATTTAATTCAGACCGGCATTCGTGGTATGATTTGTGTGCGATGGCGGATCCACGAATTCAAGTTACTGTATGCGAACATTTATCTTAAAAAATACGTATGCACTTGCACTGATGTAATATACATATCTTTAGAACTGTGAAGCTAAATGCACTTTGAAAAGAATATTATGATCCAAAGTAGTTATGATTATAAACACTAAATGATGCAAGCACCAAAAACACAAAATGCAACATGGTGTAGAAGGACTACAAACATGGTTTGTACCGCTTGAATTATTCGCTCTCCGCTGAAAATATCAAAGTGTAATTGCACCTATAACCAAAGTCGCTAAACTGCATATCAATATATCTATCATGCACAAGTATGCCAATAGTTTCAAACAGCAGATTAGAAAAGTATTTATGCTACGTTGTTATGATACGGGGACTTTCTGGTAGATGGCCTCGACGTTTCCTCAAGTCATGAAAATGCACTATAATTTGCTTGTCATCAATGCCTACAAATCTCTATGTCTCTCTCAACATAGCAGATCATCATTAGACACTAAATCCTTCAATGGGAGCTTGCAAAATGCTTGCATTAGATGCCTCATTAGACACTATGTTCATCACCAGGAGCATGTAAAATGTTTGCATCAAATCCTTCATTAGCAAATCTGTTCATTAGACACTTCTGTGCTCAAGAACAACATGAGCTTGGATGTTTGCACCGAAACTTGATTAGATACATCTGATTCAAATACCAAGATTGATTGGGGGAGTTATAAAATTAGTAGAAATTGGTTTCATTTTCTCATAGATTCCCTACATACAAGCAGTTTTACAACACCGTTAGGTTTAACTATTGGCCAGAAATTGAAGAGTTGAATTAGATATAATCAGGGCTGTGATGTACCTGCTTGTTGCACATGCTACTCTTGCAAGCTGCGACTGTCCATTTGCGCAAGCTCGATGCCATGCCCGTGCTGCCGCCGTTGCCTCCCACGCAGGCTACACCCAGGGTTGGATCTTCATCTTATTGTTCTTCCGTTTGCTTGAAGCCCGGCGACCGCCCTCCTACGAGGGCACGAGGAAGTGTTGTGTCGGTCTGTCCAGCGGCGGCTAGGTTAGGAGGAAACCAGAATGGAGGCTGGAGCAGATGAATTGGGATTTTTCCTGATGTCGATCGATATGGGAGGCGCTTGTTTGGGCCGCGAGCCTACTATAGGGCCTGCCTTGCACTTATGTTATTGGCCTATCCAAATTGAAACATTTTTCTTCATTTTTTACATTGCCTCGCTTCGTGCGTTGGGACGAACAAAACTAGCCTGGGCCAACCTGGACGACTCAAACTAGGTGCACACTTTCGAGCCACCCGAGGCGGCTGCCCATACCAGCCCCTATGGAGGCGTCGCCCCTTTTGCGTGTATGATAGGGGTAGTGAAAAATATTCTAGTGACGCTTTTGGTTTACCCACAGAATGGTTGAATTGCTTGTTTCTATGAACTGAGTTCGCCAATAATGTGAAGGATGCCAGTCTTTTCATCCTATTGTAGATTGCTTAGATCTCGATATGCCAAAAGTAATCGCATGAAATATACAGTAAAAGTCAGTGTGATGTGTGTGGCTACATCTAGTCTGACTACACGTCCTCATATAACATATCAAGGACGCACTATCTTACCAGATTAACCATTCGACTTACCAATGCAGCATGGGAAGAAAGAAGTATTGGGACTGGGTATCCAAGAAATTGATGCCATGGACTCCTTCGTACAACCTTGTAAGCGAAAAAGAAGTTGCAGTGTACCTGTACAAAGAACTAGCGTAAGTTCAGCCACCGCTTCGGAATTTTAGTTAGCCACTTATTGCAAAATTGTTCAATTATGTTGCTTGGCTTAATTTAGTTTGCTACTGATTACATAATGTAACAGCCTGTTAATCCTATTATAGACTACACCTATCTATGTGTTTGATACTTGCTGTTAAGAATTACCTGTTTGCCTGAACTTAAATAGCTACTTGTTTGTTTAACTGCTTTGCTGCTGCAACAACGGGTTACAATGATGTTAATAACTACTTTTCAAAGATCAAATTGAAACTTTTTAATTCCTTGTTTGTTTAACTGGTTTGATGTTATAACTCCCAGTTGAGATGTTTTGCTAACTTCAACTTTTCTGAATCCAATCGGAACTTTAATGGCAAAACAGGTTAGCCCAAGATCAAAGAGCGAGGTCCCCATCGACGTTGTATCATCCCACAGCAGTGGCACCGGCCTGATCATGCATTATGAATTGCCAACTGCTGATGCTCTAGAGGCTAAACTAGTGGTAGAAAGAGATTCTGCTTCTGCACTAAGAGATGAAGTGAACAGGTAGAGGAAGAAAACAGCACAATCGAGAGCGATTACTCAAGACAACCATTAAATATTTGGTGGATTTCAAAACGAAGCAAGCTGAGACTGACCACATTGTTAAGGTCCTGAAGGAAAAAAGGAAATTAGATTCCCACTTGGTAAATCATAGGTGAAATGTTCTTTCCATCGTTGAATAACCTTTGTGTTGTTTGTTCATGTAATCAATCAAACCATTTGTTTTAGAGATCATGTAATAATTGTTTTTTGTTTTTTGTTTTTTGTTTTTTGTTTTTTGTTTTAGAGTAGTAATAAGCTAGCTTCTAGGGTTTAGCCTCTATGATCTCGTGGTAGATCAACTCTTGTAATACTCATATCATCAAGATCAAACAAGCAGGAAGTAGGGTATTACCTCCATCAAGAGGGCCCCAACCTGGGTAAACATTGTGTCCCCCGCCTCCTGTTACCATCCGCCTTAGACGCACAGTTTGGGACCCCCTACCCGAGATCCGCCGGTTTCGACACCGACATTGGTGCTTTCATT
This sequence comes from Aegilops bicornis, assembly GCA_021605145.1. NCBI lineage: Eukaryota > Viridiplantae > Streptophyta > Magnoliopsida > Poales > Poaceae > Aegilops > Aegilops bicornis. The sequence continues at coordinate 564,696,445 of CM038673.1, read as the reverse complement.
GAGAGTTCCACTGTGCCGTCACCGTAAGGCTTGATGGCTCCTTCGATCATCGGTGACGATGCGGTCCAGGGTGAGGTCTTCCTCCCCGGACAGATCTTTATATTCTGCGGCTTCACACTACGGGCCAACTCGCTTGGCCATCTGGAGCAGATCGAGAGTTACGCCCCTGGCCGTCAGGTCAGGTTTGGAAACTTGAATTACACTGCTGACATCCGCGGAGACTTGATCTTCGACGGATTCGAGCCCATGCCAGGTGTGCCGCACGATCACGACGAGCACGATATAGCTCGGTCATCGTACAGTGTTCGGAAGATCACACCGGCAACTACTCCGGCCTTCAATCCGGAGCGAATTGCGCCATCCGAGGACGGGCGGGTAGACCCCGCCTTGGAGGCCGCACTTTCAGTAGCGATAGAGCCGAATACTGACTTTACCCCTCTGTAGAGCCCTGCTGCCGAACTATTGGATTCGACCCCGGCCACAGGCTCCGAGCCGCTTGCGCCCATGCCTATCGAATCCGGTTGGGCGCCGATCATGGAATTCACCTCCGCAGATATCTTTCAGCACTCGCCCTTCGGCGATGTACTAAACTCGTTAAAATATCTCTCCTTGTCAGAAGAAACTTGGCCGAACTATGTCCGGCTAGGATGGGATGGGGACGATGAAGAAATTCACTCCCCACCCGCCACCCACTTAGTAGCCACTATCGATGATTTAACAGACATGCTCGACTTCGACTCCGAAGACATCGACGGTATGGACGACGATGCAGGAGACGAACAGGAACCGCCGCCCACGGGGCGCTGGACCGCCACTTCATCACATGACATATACATGGTGGATACACCAAAAGAAAATGATGACGGGAACGGAAGGATGCAGTGAAGGATAATTCCCTCGAGAAGCAATAAAAGCGGCGGCGTAGACGCCGCTCCAAATCCCGCATCGGCAAAAATAGCGATAACAACGCAAGAAAAATAATACCCAGGTCGACTCCGGAGGAAACGACGACCACATAGACCCAGCGATAGAGCAGGGTGAGCCAGCGGACGACGAACGCAGTACGGAGCCGCTCTCTGATGACCCACAAGTATAGGGGATCTATCGTAGTCCTTTCGATAAGTAAGAGTGTCGAACCCAACGAGGAGCAGAAGGAAATGATAAGCGGTTTTCAGCAAGGTATTCTCTGCAAGTACTGAAATAAGTGGTAACAGATAGTTTTGTGATAAGGTAAATTGTAACGAGCAACAAGTAACAAAAGTAAATAAGGTGCAGCAAGGTGGCCCAATCCTTTTTATAGAAAAGGACAAGCCGGAATAAACTCTTATAATAGGAAAAGCGCTCCCGAGGACACATGGGAATATCGTCAAGCTAGTTTTCATCACGCTCATATGATTCGCTTTGGTACTTTGATAATTTGATATGTGGGTGGACCGGTGCTTGGGTATTGTTCTTACTTGAACAAGCATCCCACTTATGATAAACCTCTATTGCAAGCATCCGCAACTACAACAAAAGTATTAAGGTAAACATAACCATAGCATGAAACATATGGATCCAAATCAGCCCCTTACGAAGCAACGCATAAACTAGGGTTCAAGCTTCACACTCTAGCAACCCATCATCTACTTATTACTTCCCAATGCCTTCCTCTAGGCCCAAATAATGGTGAAGTATTATGTAGTCGACGTTCACATAACACCACTAGAGGTTAGACAACATACATCTTATCAAAATATCGAACGAATACCAAATTCACATGACTACTAATAGCAAGACTTCTCCCTTGTCCTCAGGAACAAACGTAACTACTCACAAAGCATATTCATGTTCATAATCAGAGGGGTAATAATGTGCATAAAGGATCTGAACATATAATCTTCCACCAAATAAACCAACTAGCATCAACTACAAGGAGTAATCAACACAACTAGCAACCTACTAGCACCAATCCCGGACTTGGAGACAAGAATTGGATACAAGAGATGAACTAGGGTTTGGAGATGAGATGGTGCTGATTAAGATGTTGATGGAGATTTCCCTCTCCCGATGAGAGGAGCGTTGGTGATGATGATGACGATGATTTCCTCCCGGAGGGAAGTGTCCTGCAGTATCAGCTCTTCCGGAGCCCTAGATCGGTTCCGCCAAGGTTCCGCCTCGTGGCGGCGGAGTCTCGTCCCGAAAGGTTGCTTCTAATTTTTTTTCTCATCGAAAGAGCTCATATAGGAGAAGATGAGCATCGGAGAGCCACCATGGGGCCCACGAGGTAGGGGGCGCGCCCAGGGGGAGGGGCGCGCCCCCCACCCTCATGAGCAAGGTGTGGGCCCCCTGGCCTTCATCTTTGGCGACAATTTTTCTTTATTTATTTTAAGACATTCCGTGGAGTTTTAGGACTTTTGGAGTTGCACAGAATAGGTCTCCAATATTTGCTCCTTTTCCAAATTTCAAAGATTCCAAATTGCCGGCATTCTCCCTCTTCATGTAAACCTTGTAAAATAAGAGATAATAGCCATAAGTATTGTGACATAACATGAAATAACAGCCCATAATGCGATAAATATCGATATAAAAGCATGATGCAAAATGGACGTATCAACTCCCCCAAGCTTAGACCTCGCTTGTCCTCAAGCTTAAAAGCCGATAACAATAAATATGTCCTCATGTTTAGAGGTAGAGGCGCGTCGATAAAAATAAAATACGGACATGAAGGCATCATGATTATTCTCATAACAGCAACATAAATAGATTTTGTCATATGATTACTCATGTTCAAGTGATGATCTTTTCACAAAGCCAAAGTATGAATCGAAACCTTATTGAGCACCAACAAATTATACCCTCAGTCATTGGAGCAATTGCAATTTATCATAACATCGGAAAGAGTCTATGTCAGAGCTTAAAAGAAAGTCCACATACTCAACTATCATTTAGTCCTTCATAATTGCTAACACTCACGCAATACTTGTGGTTACAGAGTTTAATCGGACACATAGAGATATAGGGGCTTATAGTTTTGCCCCACAACCTTTTACCTCAAGGGTAATGTCAACAATAATAATTCATGCTCCCCTACATCCAATTAGATATATATATCATGTTCTTTCCAACATACCGAAGCTTGCCAAAGGATAAAATGAAAAGGAAAGGTGAAGATCACCGTGACTCTTGCATAAGGTAGAGGATAATAATAAAAGATAGGCCCTTCGCAGAGGAAAGCGAGAGGTTGCCATGCGCTTTTATGGTTGGATGCACAAAATCTTAATGCAAAAGAACGTCACTTTATATTGCCCTTGTATGTGGAACTTTATTATGCAGTCCGTCACTTTTATTACTTCCACAACAAGTTCGTACAAAGCTTATTTCTCTGCACTAATAAGTCATGCATATTTAGAGAGCAATTTTTATTGCTTGCACCGATGACAACTTACTTGAAGGATCTTACTCAATCCATAGGTAGATATGGTGGACTCTCATTGCTAAACTGGTTTAAGGGTATTTGGAAGCACAAGTAGTATTTCTACTTGGTGCTGAGAATTTGGCTAGCATGAGGGGGAAAGGCAAGCTCAACATGTTAGGAGATCCATGACAATATACTTTATCTCAGATATAAGAAAACATAACTCATTACGTTGTCTTCCTTGTCCAACATCAACTCTTTAGCATAATATTTTAATGAGTGTTCCCAATCATAAAAGATGTCAATGATAATATATCTATATGTGAAACCTCTCTCTCCTTATTACTTCCTATTAATTGCAACGATGACCAAAACTATATTTGCCAACTCCCAACAACTTTTAATCATCATACTCTTTCTATGTGAAGTCATTACTTTCAATAAGACCAATATGAACTCTTTGTTTCTTTTTATTCTTTTCTTTTATTCACCCAAGATCATGGCAAAGTAATCAAGCCCTTGACTCAACACTAATATTTATTATATATAGCTCACAGACTTGATTTCATAGAGGGATCATAAAGCAAAACTTCAAAACTAGATCATGTCATGACTTTATTCTACTATATCAAGATACTACTAATAGGATCGAACTAAGAAAAACGGTAAAGATAGGAGTTGTGATGGTGATACGATGCCGGGGCACCTCCCTCAAGCTTGGCAGTTGCCAAGGGGAGTGCCCATACCCATGTGATTATGTCTCCTTGTTTGTTGTTGGCGGTGGAGGTGTTGTTGACGACGCAAGCTTGTCGTCCACCTTCCATGGCATAGGCTCACCCTCATAGAAGGATGATCGAGTCTCCGGAATCCTCAAATCTGCAACGGAAATAGCTCGAAACGAAAACAGAGGATATTTGCGTTATACGGTCGTCAAAACCTTCGGGAGAATATATAATGAATTTTTACCGACCAAAATATGTATCATGCAAGAAAACGGAGTCCGGAGAGCACACGAGGTGCTCACGAGGTAGGGGGCGCGCCCAGGGGGGTAGGGCGCGCCCTCCACCCTCGTGGAGGCCTCGTGTCCTCCCCGGATGCTACTTATGTTTTCTATTTTTCTAAATATTCCAAAACGGAGAGATATTGCCTTAAAAATTGTTTTGGAGTCGGTTTACTTACCGTACCACATACCTATTCCTTTTCGGAGTCTGGAACATTCTGGAAAGTGTCCCTTATGTATTCCTCTGGGGTTACGGTTTCAATAATATTGGTTTCAACATTTATGGGATTACCTGAAATATAATGTTTGATTCTTTGACCGTTTACCACCTTCGATTTGTGCCTTTGAAGTTGTTGATTTTTATGGCCCCGGAAAGGTAGACCTCCTCGATAACGTAGGGACCTTCCCATTTAGAGAGAAGTTTTCCTGCAAAAAAATCTTAAACGAGAGTTGTATAGCAATACATAATCACCTACATTAAACTCACGCTTTTGTATCCTTTTGTCATGCCATCTTTTAACTTTTTCTTTAAACAACTTGGCATTTTCATAGGCTTGGGTTCTCCATTCATCAAGTGAGCTAATATAAAATAACCTCTTCTCACCGGCAAGTTTGAAATCATAGTTGAGCTCTTTAATAGCCCAATATGCCTTATGTTCTAATTCGAGAGGTAAGTGACATGCTTTTGCATAAACCATTTTATACGGAGACATACCCATAGGATTCTTATATGCAGTTCTATATGCCCATAATGCATCATCAAGTTTCTTGGACCAATTCTTTCTAGACCTATTAATGCCTTTTTGCAAAATTAATTTGAGCTCTCTATTACTCAATTCTACTTGACCACTAGACTGGGTGATATGTAGATGAATTTCTATGTTTAACGTCATATTTAGCAAGCATTTTACTGAAAGCACCATGAATAAAGTGTGAACCACCATCAGTCATTAAATATCTAGGGACTCCAAACCTCGGAAAAATAACTTCCTTAAGCATTTTAATAGAAGTGTTATGATCAGCACTACTAGTTGGAATAGCTTCTACCCACTTAGTAACGTAATCAACAGAAACTAAAATATGAGTGTATCCATTAGAGGCAGGAAAAGGTCCCGTATAATCAAAGCCCCAAACATCAAATGGTTCAATAACAAGTGAATAATTCATAGGCATTTCTTGACGTCTACTAATATTACCAATTCTTTGACATTCATCACAAGATAAAACAAACTTACGGGCATCCTTGAAGAGAGTAGGCCAATAAAAACCAAATTGCAATACCGTATGTGCAGTTCTATCTCCAGCGTGGTGTCCTCCATAAGCTTCGGAGTGACACTTGCGTAGGATCTGCTTCTGCTCATGCTCGTGCACACAACGCCTAATAACACCATCTACTCCTTCTTTATAAAGATGTGGTTCATCCCAAAAGTAATGTCGCAAATCATAAAAGAACTTTTTCTTTTGTTGGTATGTGAAGCTAGGTGGTATAAATTTAGCAACAATATAATTAGCATAATCAAGATACCATGGAGTGCTACGAGAAGTGCTTACGACATTTAATTGTTCATCAGGAAAGCTATCATCAATAGGTAGTGGGTCATCAAGAACATTCTCTAATCTAGATAAGTTGTCTGCAACGGGGTTCTCAGCTCCTTTTATATCAACAATATGCAAATCAAATTCTTGCAGCAAGAGAACCCATCTAATAAGTCTAGGTTTAGCATCTTTCTTTTACATAAGATATTTAATAGCAGCATGATCAGTGTGAATAGTTACTTTAGAATCAACAATATAGGGTCTGAATTTATCACAAGCAAATACAACCGCTAAAAGTTCCTTTTCGGTAGTAGCATAATTTCTTTGAGCATTGTCTAGAGTCTTACTAGCATAATGGATAACATTTAACTTCTTATCGACTCTTTGCCCTAGAACATCACCTACTGATAATCACTAGCATCACACATAATTTCAAAGGGTAAATTCCAATCGTGTGGCTGAACAATAGGTGCAGAGACTAATGCTTTCTTAAGTATTTCAAATGCTTCTACACAATCATCATCAAAGACAAATGGTACATCTTTTTGTAATAAATTAGTCAGAGGCCGAGAAATTTTTGAGAAGTCCTTAATGAAGCTCCTATAAAATCCGGCGTGACCAAGGAAACTTCTTATACCTTTGATGTCCTTGGGACATGGCATCTTTTCAATAGCATCAACCTTGGGTTTATCAACTTCAAAACCTCTTTCAGAAACTTTGTGCCCCAAGACAATACCTTCATTAACCATAAAGTGACACTTTTCCCAATTCAAGACAAGATTAGTTTCTTCACATCTCTGCAAAACTCGATCAAGATTGCTCAAGCAATCGTCAAAAGAGGAACCATAGACGGAAAAGTCGTCCATGAAAACCTCGCAAATCTTTTCACAAAAATCAGAGAATATAGCCATCATGCATCTTTGAAAGGTAGCAGGTGCATTACATAAACCAAAAGGCATACGTCTATAAGCAAAAGTACCAAAAGGGCATGTAAAAGTAGTCTTTGATTGATCTTTAGCCGACACAGTATTTGAGAGAAACCGTAATAACCATCTAGAAAGCAATAATGTGTACGTTTGCATAATCTCTCTAGCATTTGATCAATAAAAGGTAAGGGGTAATGATCTTTCTTAGTAGCTTTGTTTAATTTGCGGAAATCAATTACCATCGTATAACCTGTGATAATTCTTTGCGGGATCAATTCATCTTTATCATTAGGGACAACAGTAATACCTCCCTTCTTAGGGACACAATGGACAGGACTTACCCACTAACTATTAGCAACGGGATAAATTATACCTGCCTCCAGAAGCTTGAGTATTTCTTTTCTTACCACTTCTTTCATTTTGGGATTCAAACATCGTTGAGGATCACGAACTGGTTTGGCATCCGCTTCCAAATTTATTTTATGCTGACATAGAGTGGGACTAATGCCCTTAAGATCATCCAGAGTATATCCAATAGCGGCACGGTGCTTCTTTAGAGTTTTCATTAATCTTTCTTCTTCATGCTTTGAAAGGTTAGCACTAATAATAACAGGATATATTTTCTTTTCATCAAGATAAGCATACTTAAGATTATCAGTCAAAGGTTTAAGCTCAAACATGGGATCACCCTTGGGTGGAGGAGGATCCCCTAGGAATTCAACAAGCAAATTGTGTTTCAGAACAGGTTCTTGTTTAAAGAATACTTCATCTATTTCCATTCTTTCATTCATGAACATCTCATTTTCATGGTCTAATAAATAGTGTTCCAAAGGATCACTATGAGGTACGGCAATAGAAGCAAGACCAATAATTTCATCCTTACTAGGCAATTCTTCTTCACGATGTTGTTTACTAAATTTAGAGAAATTAAACTCATGAACCATATCATCCAAGCCAATAGTAACAACATTCTTTTCGCAATCTATCTTAGCATTAATAAAGATTCAAGAAGGGTCTACCAAATATAATGGGGCAAAATCTACCTTGTGGAGAACCAAGAACAAGAAAATCAGCAGGATATTTAGTTTTCCCACACAAGACTTCAACATCTCTAACAATTCCCACTGGTGAAATAGTATCTCTATTGGCAAGCTTAATTGTGACATCAATTTCTTCTAACTCAATAGGTGCAATATCATGCATAATTTCTTTATATAAGTCAATGGGTATAACACTAGCACTAGCACCCATATCGCATAAGCCATGATAACAATGATCTCCTATTTTAACAGAAATAACAGCACGCCTACCACAGTCTATGTTTATCTCTATCACAGGTTTAGCAATTCTAGTCTGTGTCACCACAGAATTGAATAACATGCCCATCAATATTATCAGACAAGAGATCTTTGACAACAGCAATATTAGGTTCTACTTTAACTTGCGCAGGAGGTGTATAAGTTCTAATATTGCTTTTACGAACAACAGTTGAAGCTTTAGCGTGATCCTTTACTCTAACAGGGAAAGGTGGTTTCTCAACATAAGAGGTAGGAACAATAGGATCATTATAAGTGACAGTCTTTTCTTCAACTTTAATAGGTGCAGCTACTTTTACTTCTATGGGAGGATGATATTTAAACCACTTCTCCTTAGGGAGATCAACATAAGTAGCAAAAGATTCACGTAAAGAAACTACTATCTCGTAGTCAAGTCCATATTTAGTGCTAAACTTACGGAAAATATCGGTATCCATAAAAGATTTAACACAATCAAACATAGGTGTCATACACGACTCCTTACCTTCGTCGAGGTCCCAATCTTCAGAGTTGCATTTAATTCTATCCAAGAAATTCCATCTGAATTCAATAGTCTTCATCATAAAAGAGCCAGACAAGAAGTATCGAGCATGGTTTGATTATTATGAGAAAGCCGAGCATAAAAACTTTGCATAATCACTTCTCTTGCGAGCTCATGATTGGGGCATGAATATAACATTGATTTAAGCCTCCCCAAGCTTGAGCGATGCTTTCTCCTTCGTGGAGGCCAAAAATTATATATATAATTGCGATCACGATGAACAAGATGCATAGGGTAATACTTTTGATGAAATTCCAATTTCACTCTTTTATAGTTCCATGATCTCGTATAATCACATAGCCTATACCATGTCAATGCGTCTCCCTCCAAAGTTAAAGGGAAAGCCTTCTTCTTAACAACATCATCGGGTATACCTGCAAGCTTAAATAGTCCAAAAATATCATCCACATAGCATAGATGCTCGTCAGGATGCTTTGTTCCATCTCCTGCAAAAGTGCAAGCTAGCAGTTTTTCCATCATACCCGAGGGAAATTCAAAAGGAGTTTCATTTTCAATAGGTTCAGTAGGTTGAGTAGGTTGAGGAGCAACTCTTTGCTCTACTGGATGGGGTGAAGATACCCCGAACAAGCCCCTCAGACAATTACTTTCCATAGTAACAAGTGATAGAAAATTTCAGCACACTGAATAAATTTTTCCTTACCAAATTCCACCTACCAAAGGCGCTTCACTCCCCGGCAACGGCGCCAGAAAAGAGTCTTGATGACCCACAAGTATAGGGGATCTATCATAGTCCTTTCGATAAGTAAGATTGTCGAATCCAAAGAGGAGCAGAAGGAAATGATAAGCGGTTTTCAGCAAGGTATTCTCTGCAAGTACTGAAATAAGTGGTAACAAATAGTTTTGTGATATGGTAAATTGTAACGAGCAACAAGTAACAAATGTAAATAAGGTGCAGCAAGGTGGCCCAATCCTTTTTGTAGCAAAGGACAAGCCGGAACAAACTCTTATAGTAGGAAAAGCGCTCCTGAGGACACATGGGAATATCGTCAAGCTAGTTTTCATCACGCTCATATGATTCGCGTTCGGTACTTTGATAATTTGATATGTGGGTGGACCGGTGCTTGGGTGCTGTTCTTACTTGAACAAGCATCCCACTTATGATTAACCTCTATTGCAAGCATCCGCAACTACAACAAAAGTATTAAGGTAAACCTAACCATAGCATGAAACATATGGATCCAAATCAACCCCTTACGAAGCAACGCATAAACTAGGGTTCAAGCTTCATCACTCTAGCAACCCATCATCTACTTATTACTTCCCAATGCCTTCCTCTAGGCCCAAATAATGGTGAAGTGTTATGTAGTCGACGTTCACATAACACCACTAGAGGTTAGACAACATACATCTTATCAAAATATCGAACGAATACCAAATTCACATGACTACTAATAGCAAGACTTCTCCCTTGCCCTCAGGAACAAACGTAACTACTCAAAGCATATTCCTGTTCATAATCAGAGGGGTAATAATGTGCATAAAGGATCTGAACATATAATCTTCCACCAAATAAACAAACTAGCATCAACTACAAGGAGTAATCAACACTACTAGCAACCTACTAGCACCAATCCCGGACTTGGAGACAAGAATTGGATACAAGAGATGAACTAGGGTTTGGAGATGAGATGATGCTGATTAAGATGTTGATGGAGATTGCCCTCTCCCGATGATAGGAGCGTTGGTGATGATGATTACGATGATTTCCCCCTCCCGGAGGGAAGTGTCCCCGGCAGAACAGCTCTGTCGGAGCCCTAGATCGGTTCCGCCAAGGTTCCGCCTCGTGGCGGCGGAGTCTCGTCCCGAAAGGTTGCTTCTGATTTTTTTCTCATCGAAAGAGCTCATATAGGAGAAGATGGCCATCGGAGAGCCACCAGGGGGGCCACGAGGTGGGGAGGCGCGCCCAGGGGGAGGGGGTGAGGATAGCTGGTTGGCCCGCAGTAGCACCAGCGACCCAAGCACATCTGAAGTCAGGGATGGCAATGGAAAACCACGACGCGGTAAACACAAGCGCCGGAATAAAGAAGACAGCCCATATAACACGGTGGTAAACGCCGAATTCAAAGGCTCTCGGCCAGGTTAGCGGAAAAAGCCTTTCAAAGGCAACAGGGATGGACCGTCCAGCCTAAACAAGATTCTAGACAAACTATGTCAGATCCACGGCACCCACGATAAACCTGCAAATCATACCCACGGAGAATGTTGGGTCTTCAAGCAGGCCGGCAAGCTAAACGCCGAACACAAGGGGCAGGATACACTAAGCAAAGACGAGGATGAGCCTCACCAGCAAGGCACTGGGGGACAGAAAAAATTCCCACCAGAAGTCAAAACAGTAAACATGGTACATGTGATGAAGAGGAGAAGCAAAACTGCACTCTGAGACACACACGCCCTAGAGCCCGTCACCACTAAGTTCAACCCCTGGTTGGCCCGTCCGATCACTTTCGATTGCAGGGATCACCTCACAAGTACCCGGCACGAAGGATTGGCTGCTTTGGTGTTAGACCCAAAGATAAATGGATACCATCTCACACGAGTCCTCATGGACGGCGGCAGTAGTTTAAACCTGATATATCAGGACATAGTCTGCAAAATGGGGATAGACCCAACAAAAATCAGCCAAGGTAAAACTACCTTCAAGGGAGTAATACCAGGCCAAGAGGCCTGCTCCACGGGCTCTCTGATACTAGAAGTAGTATTCGGTTCACCCCGGCAACTACCGAAGTGAAACGTTACACTTCGACATCGCTCCATTCCGAAGCGGCTATCAAGCACTACTCGGACGAACAGCCTTCGCTCGTTTCAACGCTATATCGCATTACGCTTCTCTCAAGCTCAAGATGCCTGGAAACATTGAGCGTTCTTTACGCGCAGAAGAACGTGTGGCTGCTTTAACAGCCGAACACTAGACGGCCCCACCAACCAGAACAAATGAACGGTCGTTAAGACCACGGACACGGTTAAACGAGTCCGGCACATCACTAGATATACTTGAGATAGGTTTGGTGGTTGCACCCTTATAGACAGTACCAGGGGCTTCCCGCGTGTAAACAGGACTACGGCTCAACTTTACTTATCTTGAATTTTAAATGGTTTATTTAGAGTAACCAATTTTTTGCACAACAACTTTCAACTAAGTTCCTCTCTTTTACAGATGACAATCGTGCTACACCCGTCTAGGATACGGCACAACGGAGAAACAGGCGCAGACGTGCAGCAGGGCCCCGTTCAAAGGTTTCTTTTTAGATTAAGACCCTGCGTAAAGCTTTTTACTGTCTCTTGTTGTTCACATCCTCCGGATTCTCCATACAACCAAGAAGGATGTTGGCGTTATTGGCATGTGGCCACGTTAGAACAGTGCACGTACCCGGACACTTGGGGCTCATTTTCAAGGGCATTGTTTAGCCCGGCATATATTATAAAGACCGAATACCTTAGGGAGTGTTCGGCGTCGCGAGTTTGGCCTTATATGCATCAGCTCCGAATCATGTCTTTGGTCAAATGTTGGGTTTGCCCGGCTCCTGTGTTTTTCTACCTTACATTCCACTCTATCGGCTAAGGTGGCACCAGAAGAACTACTGCGATTGTTCCCTGGTTCATCCGGACGAGCACCTCAGTAGAGAAAGCCGAAAAATGACTGTCATGATAAAGCGCGAGATTGGTCAGCCACTCGATGACCTAGTGGAATCTTCGGGATTCCTCCGTATTAACGAAGGGCCATTTCCCGGCCATGCATGTACGCGCCCCGTATTTGGATGAGCGCGGAGCCACCAGGGGCTATATAGTAGCCCCACTGTCAAACTCCTATGGCTAAGTGAAAGTGTTAAAGCAATATAGTCTGATTGCATAGTTCGTTGCGCTATCACCTCCTTAATGGACCAAGACATTGGATCAAGTGTGAACACGCGTCTTCATTTAACACCCCGCATTATATGCGTAAAGGTGCCGATTTAATCGCAAACTTTCAGGTTATATACATATATACATAAATGGCCGCACAAGAAGCATCATAACACTTTCAGGAAAAAGTATAAAAACAGCCTTTACAATTCAGTAAAACATTGTTTTTTCAATGGGAATACATGTCACAAGAACATAATATTCTTCGAGCACTGAGCTTCTATTGAACGAGCGCCTTCAAGGACTTCCTCAAAGTAGTGCTCGGCAGCTACTCGGCCAACGGCCGAACCCTGGGTCGCAATAGCGGTGGCCTCCATGTCTGCCCAGTATGTCTTGACACGGGCAAGTGCCATCCGCGAACCCTCTATGCATGCCGACCTCTTCACAGCGTCGATACGCGGCACGGCACCAAGGAACTGCTGCACCAAACCAAAATAACTATTCGGCCGTGGCCCTCTCGGCCACAGATGATCCACAACAGACCCCATGGCAAGCCCGTACAACCTATGGAGCTCGGCCCACTCGGTCATGCGCTCATCTTACAGTAGCGGACGAGCTGGACCATTGAACTGCGACCAGAATAGCTTTTCCACTTCATGATCTTTTTGATCCTTGAAGTACTCGGCTGCATCAGCCGCACTGGCTGCCAGATCCACATACGCATCCGCAAAACTCCATAGCTGATCAAGAGGGGCATACTTTGGATCTCCGAACTTCGTCCGCAGCAAGAAGGGTTTTCCAGCCGCGATATCCCCAGCTTGACGCAGCTCCTCCTTCGATGCTCTGATCTTTGAGCGGGCTTCCTTAGCTGCTACCATGGCCTTCTCCAGCTCAGTCGCCTTCGCTTGTTTTTCCTTTTCAAGAAGCTGGTACCGGTCGGCGGCATCCTTTAACTCAACGGCCATCTTGGCCATCTTTTCCTTACTTTGGCAATGGGCAGCCTGTTCGGCCCTCAGCTCTCCGGCCGCCTTCAGAGCGGATGCATCACTATTCCTGGCTTGTTCTTTGGCTCGGGTAAGTTCCACCCGAAGGGTCTCCACGGCCGCAGCTCCATCTGCAGTCACAACATATTAAAGATACTGGCATTATGCTCCTCTTACTACGTGTTGATAACCGGAGAAATCACATACCTTGTGCCTCGTCAAGCCGCTTGTTGACAAGCACGATGTCGGCATCTGCTGCGTCAAGTTGCCGCTTCAGCTCAGCAAACTCACCGGTCCGGCTAGCCACCGGACCTTCCGCCACCTGCATATGAAGGCAGATTGATTATTACCTGGGATTATGATCCTCTGTTTGCCGCCGCTCTCGACGGCAACCAAAGTCTCAGGGGCTACTATCTACATAGGGCACACCTAGCATGTGCGGTACTGCCAAAAATGCACACTATTTCACGTACCTCAAAACCTTTCAGCAGACTCATAAAAGCTTCATGCAACCCGCTTTCGGTGGATGAAATCCTCTCAATCACCGTACCCATTTGCGTACGATGCGCCTCTGAGATAGCCGCTTGCTCTAGCAGATCCTTCAGTGCGTCCGACCGCACACCAGACGGTGTCGGGCTCTTTCGGTTGCTCTCTTCAAGAGCCGGATACTGAGGACTTTGGGTGGCGAAAGGATTACCCTCTGGCCTTGCCGGATCAGGAGAAACCCTCCGCCACGACACCTCGGGGTCGCCTGCCTCATGAGGCGAGATGGCAGGGGGAGGCATTTCGCTCTCCATCATCTCCAGAAGAAGATCCCCCGAAGACGAACTCTACCGAGAAGGGCTGCGATCCGAATTACAAGATAAATGCTTCGGTTATTTTCCTCAGAAGTAATGCAGGATATCTTCACTATTAAGTACCCATTTACTTACAGCTCGGTGGAGGGTTAACCCCCTTGTAGCATTGTGCGGCCAGGGTACCCGCCGGGGCAGGACCCTCTGGTGAAGATTTCTTCCCCCATTTGGAAACCATCGTTTCCGGGTCTTCAGAGACGGTCCTCTTCCTTCCTTGGGGAGAAGGAATTTCATATTCTTCTCCCTGGCTATCTTCCTTTGCGGAGGCGCTAACTCCCCCGGTTTGGATGAGCAGTGAGCGAGATCCGCTTTTAGCCTCTTTATTCCCCCCTGTATCTTCCCCTGAGGGCACTTGATAAGGCGCGAGCTCCAGCATCCTGGCTAGTACAGGATCTGGTGAGACCTCGGGGAGGGGGGCCAGACACCTGATCATCTTCGCCTTTGTTACACAGTCCTGGTCAAAGAGCAACTTTTTAGAATGATGTCATGATAAATAAAAAGACAAACGTGTTCGACTATGGGACTACTTACTTGGGTATCTAGGCGATTGCAGCTCAGACCCGCATCCTCGGTGGTGTCCGGACACACTATTTGTGGTCCGAAGAACGATTGATACATCTCTTCGAGCGTCATACCGAGGAAGTGCTGAATAGCTCGCGGTCCCTCCGGGGTGAACTCCCACATGCGGAGGGGACGCCGTTTGCAGGGCAGGACTCGACGAATTGGCATGACTTGCGTTACAGTGGTCACACTGATATCTCTCTCGAGGAGATCTCGGATGCGGCTCTGCAATGTCGGCACATCCTTTACTGGCCCCCAGTCTAGCCCCTTGTTAATCTATGGCGTCAGTCGTGGCGGGGGGCCCGAGCGAAAAGTAGGGGCGGCCACCCACTTGGTGCCCCTGGGAGCTGTGATATAAAACCACTCCTGTTGCCATAAGCTGCACACCTCCTCGAAGGAATCCTCTGGCCATGGGGCATTGGCACTTTTGCTTATTACGGCACCTCCGCACTCTCACGCATCACTCGATCATCTTCGGCTCCGCATTGGAGGTCTTGAGCCACAGGCCGAAGTGAGGGGTAATGCGGAGGAAAGCTTCACACACGACGATGAACGACGAGATGTGGAGGACGGAATCCGGAGCCAAATCATGGAAATCCAGCCCGTAATAGAACATGAGCCCCCTCACAAAGGGATCTAGAGCGAGGCCTAGCCCTCGGAGGAAGTGAGAGATGAATACAATGCTTTCGCCGGGTTCGGGAGTGGGTATGACCTGCCCTAGAGTAGGCAACCTGTGTGAGATCTCGCCGGTCAGAAATCTGGCCTCTCTTAGTGTGACGGAGGAAGGCATCCACCGACCTTGAAGGTTGGATCCGGACATGGTTGAAGGTTTGAAGCGCCTGACCTGAGCCTGGCGTGTTGGAACTCAAGGTGGGGAAAGGATTCGATTGACCACGAGAAGAAAAAGGGACAGGCCTTGGCCTCTTTATAAAGGAGGTTAATATCAAGCGTCCTCCGCGTGGCCGTTTGGGACTTGCCTAGAATTGGGAGGTCATACCGATGGGCACGATTGGGTTACCCACATCCATATTGATGAGAATCCCGTAATAAGGGGGACACGATCTCTGCTTCGACAAGACATGCCAAATAAATCGCCTCGCAAAACATGCAGTGACAATACGTCACGTTATGAAAAACGGTCGGCAGATTAGATGTGTGGAAATATTATTCTCTCTACGATGATATGTGGATTTGTTTTGCGGAGCCGGACACTATCCTTGTGTTCAAAATCTTCTATGGAGTATTCGGAGGAGGAACCCGCCTTGCAATGCCGAAGACAATCTGCACGCCGGACTCATCATCATTGAATCCTGGTTCAGGGGCTACTGAGGGAGTCCTGGATTAGGGGGTATCCAGACAGCCGGACTATATCCTTTGGCCGAACTGTTGGACTATGAAGATACAAGATTGAAGACTTCGTCTCGTGTCCGGATGGGACTCCCCTTGGCGTGGAAGGCAAGCTTGGCGATACGGATATGTAGATATCCTCCCATTGTAACCGACTACTGTAACCCTAGCCCTCCTGTCTATATAAACCGGAGGGTTTAGTCCGTAGGACAACAACAATCATACCATAGGCTAGCTTCTGGGGTTTAGCCTCTATGATCTCGTGGTAGATCAACTCTTGTAATACTCATATCATCAAGATCACTCAAGCAGGAAGTAGGGTATTACCTCCATCGAGAGGGCCCGAATCTGGGTAAACATTGTGTCCCCCGCCTCCTGTTACCATCCGCCTTAGACGCACAGTTCGGGACCCCCTACCCGAGATCCGCCGGTTTCGACACCGACAATGTCCTTTTATTCTCACGCTCGATCCTTCCCTTCCCCCACCTCGAGTTACAACACCCAATGCTCAGGCTAAGCGCTTCGGACCTTCAACCATGTCCGGATCCAACCTTCAAGGTTGGTGGATGGCCTCCTCTGTCACAGAGGAGGACATCAAGAAGCTAAGGGAAGCCAAGTATCTCACCGCTGAAATCCCACACAGGCTGCCTGCTCAAGGGCAGGTCAACCCCACTCCCAAACCCAACGGGAGTGTCATATTTGTTTCCCACTTCCTCCGAGGGCTAGGCTTTAGTCTTGATCCCTTTGTTGGAGGGCTTATGTTCTATTACGGGCTCGATTTCCATGATCTAGCTCCATATTCCATCCTTCACATCTCGTCGTTTATCGTCGTGTGTGAGGCCTTCCTCCGCATCACCCCACACTTCGGCTTATGGCTCAAGACCTTCAATGTGAAGCCGAAGACGATGATGGGCGACATACAGAATGCGGAGGTGCCATAATAAGCAAAGGCACCGATGCCCTATGGCCAAAGGGTTCCTTCCCGGAGGTGTCCAACTTATGGCAGCGGGAGTGGTTTTACATCACAGCTCCCCGAAGTACAAAGTGGGCAGCTGCCCCGCCTTCCGCTCGGGCCCTCCACTGCAACTGGCGTCATGGGTCAATAAGGGGCTGGACTGGGGGCCAGTTAATGACGTGCTGACATTGCAAAGTCGCATCCGAGATCTCCTCAAGAGGGATGTCAGTCTTGTCAAGGCAATGCAAGTTATGCTAGTTCGTCGGGTCCTGCCATGCCAATGTCGATCTCTCCGTATGTGGGAGTTCAACCCGGAAGGACTGTGAACTATTCAGCAATTCTTCGGCGTGACGCTCGAAGAGATGTATGGATTGTTCTCAGATCACGAATAAAGTGTCCGGACACCACCGAGGATGCGGGTCTCAACTGCAACCGTCTAGATACCCACGTAAGTAATTCTGCGGCCGAACATGTTGTATTTTTATTTTTCACAACATTATTATGAAAAAATCGCTCTCGGCCAGGACTGGATAGAAAGACGGAGAGGATCAGGTGTTCGGCCCCCCTTCCCGAAGGCTCACCGGTTCCTGTACTAGCCAGGATGCTTGAGCACGCACCTTATCAAGTGCCATCAGGGGAAGATAAAGGGAGGAATAAAGAAGCGGCGTGCTTCACACATTACACATCCAAACCGGGGGAATTAGTGTCTCCGCGAAGGAGGATAATCGGGGAGAAGAATCTAGAATCCCCTCTCCCCAAGGAAGGAAAAGGACCGCCTCTGAAGACTTGGAAACGAAGGTTTCCAAACGAGGGAAGAAACCTTCGCGATGGGGCCCTGCCCCGGAGGGCGTCCTTAACGCATAGCGCTCGCAAGGGGGCCAGCCCTCCACCGAGCTATAAGTGAACAAGAGTACTTTGGTAAATATATCCTGCTTTATCTCTAAGGACAATAACCGAGACATATATCTTGCAGTCCGGCTCGTAGCCCTTCTCGACAGAGTTCGTTTTCGGGGGATCTTCTTCCAGAGATGATGAAGAGCGAAATGCCTCCCCTGTCTCCCCGCCTCATGAGGCGGACGACCCTGAGGTGTCATCACAGAGGATTTCTCCTGATCCGCCAAGGCCAGAAGGTAACCCTTCGGCCAACCGAAGTCCGGAGTATTCGGCTCCTAAGGAGAGCAACGGAAAGAGTCCGGGACTGCCTGGTGCACAACTGGACGCACTGATGGGTCTTCTGGAGCAAGTGGCTATCTCAGAGGCGCATTGTACTTTAATGGGTACGGTGGTTGAGAGGATTTCATCCGCCAAAAGTGGGTTGCATGAAGCTTTTACGAGCCTGCTAAGAGGCTTTGAGGTATGCAAAGTAATATATATATTTTTTGACGGTACCACACATGCTAGGTGTGCTCTATACAGATAGTAGCCCCTGAGACTCTGGTTGCTGTCCAGAGGTGGCAAACAGAGGATCATAGTCCCAGGTAATGATTGCGCTGCTTTCATGTGCAGGCGGCTGAGGGTTCGGTGGCTGGCCGGACTACTGAGTTTGTCGAACTGAGGCGGCAGCTTGACGTGGCAGATGCCGACATCGCGCTTGTGAACAAGCGGCTTGATGAGGCACATGGTATGTATTTTTGGGTGGTCAACAAATATTAAGAGGAGCATGATGCTAGTATCTATAATATGCTATGACTGCAGATGGAGCTGCTGCCGTGGAAACCCTTCGGGCGGAACTTGCCCGAGCCAAGGAACAAGCCAGAGAAGTGATGCAATGCCCTAAGGGCGTCAAGAGTTAAGAGCCGAACAGGCTGCTCATCGCCAGAGCGAAGATAAAATAGCCAAGATGGATGTTGAGCTGAAAGATCTTTGCCGGCCGATATGAGCTTCTTGAAAAGGAAAGCTGCCAAGCGGCCGACCTAAAGAAAGCCATGGAAGCAGCGACCAAGGAAACCCGCTCTAAAATCAGAGCGGCGAAGGAGGAGCTCCGCTCAAGCCGGAGATATCACGGCCGGGAAGCCCTTTTTGTTGCGGACGAAGTTCGAGATCCGGCATGACCCTCTGGATCAATTATGGAGTGTTGCAGACGCCAGACTTGGACTTGGCAATGAGTGCCGCCGATGCGATCGAAGTTTTTCAAAGATCAGAAAGATCATGAAGTGGAAAGGTTGTTCTGGTCGCAGTTCAGTGCTCCAACGCGTCCGCTGCTATTAAATGAACAAATGGCCGAGTGGGCCGAGCTCCATAGGTTGTCCAGACTTGCCATGAGGTCTATCGTGGATCACCTTTGGCCGAAGGGACCAAGGCCGAATAGTTATTTTGGTTTAGTGCAACGATTCCTTGGTGCTATGCCGCATATCGATGTTGTAAAAAGGTCGGCGTGCATAGAGGGTGCACGGATGGCTCTTGCCCGTGTTAAGACATTCTGGGCAGAGATGGAGGCCACCACTATTGCAACCCGGGATCCGGCCGTAGGCGTGTCTCGCCGAGCACTATTTTGAAGAAGTCCTAGAAGGCGCTCGTTTAATAGAGGCTCAGTGCTCGAAGAGTATCATGTTCGAGTGACATGTATCCGAATTGTAAAAACAATGCTATTTGGATTATAAAGGATGTGTTTATACTTTTTCCAGGAAATATTATGATGCCTCCTGTGCGGCCGTTTATGTATGTATATAACCTGAAAGTTTGCAGTCGTCGGCTTCAGCCCCCACGCATATAATGTGGGGGTGTTCAGAAAAGCGTGTATTCACACTTGATCCAACATCTTGGTCCATTAAGGAGGCGATAGCGCGGCGAACAAGGCAATCAGACTATAAAGCTTTAACACTTTCACTTAGCCATAGGAGTTTGATGGTGGGGCTACTATATAGGCCCTGGTACTTCCGCGCTCATCTGAATACGGTGCGCAAAACCGGTCCTTCGTTAATGCGGAGGAATCGCAAAGATTCCGCTGAGTCATCGAGTGGTTGACCAATCTCATGCTTTATCATGATAGTCAGTTTTCGGCTTTCTCTACTGAGGTGCTCATCAAGATGAACTAGGGCACAATCACAGTTAGTTCTCCCGGTGCCACCTTAGCCGATAGAGCGGAACGTATGGTAGAAAAACACGGGAACCAGGCAAACCCAACTATTGACCAAAGACATGATTCGGAGCTGATGCATATAAGGCCAAACTCGCGATGCTGAACACTCCCTAAGGTATTCGGACTTTACAACATATACTGGGCTGAGTAACGCCCTCGATAATGAGCCCTGAATTTCCAGGTACGTGCATTAGTCTGACGTGACAAAATGCCAATAACGCCAGCATCCCTCTCGGTTGTGTTGAGTATCCGGAGGGTGTGAAGCAACAAGAGACGGTAAAAAAAGGTTTACACAGGGTCTTAATCTAAAAAGAAACCTTTGAGCGGGGCCCTGTTGCACGTCTGCGCATGTGTCTCCGTTGTGCCATTTCCTGGAAGGGTGTAGCACGATGATCATATGTAAAAGAGAAAAACCCAGGTGAAAGTCTTCGTGCAAAAAATTGGTTATTCTTAATGAACCATTAAAATGCAATCTAAATAGGGTCAAGATGAACTGTAGCCCTTTTTACATGCGGGAAGCCCCTAGCACCACCTATGGGGGTATTTCCATCGACCCAATCTCAGGTTTATCTGAGCTGTTACAGCTAGTGGTGCGCCGGACTCGTCTAACCGTGTCCGCAGTCTTGAGAGGCCGTTCAGTGTTCGGCTGCTAGAACCGCCACATATTCCTCCGCACGTAAGGAATGCTCTGTGTTTCCGCTAACTATGATGATGCCACGTGGACCGGGCATCTTAAGCTTAAGATAAGCATAATGCGGTACTGCATTAAAACGAGCGAAGGCCGTTCTTCCGAGTAGTGCGTAATAGCCGCTTCAGAACGGAGCGATGTCGAAGGTTAATTCTTCGCTTCGGAAGTTGTCGGGAGAACCGAATACAACCTCTAGTACTAGAGAGCCCGTGCAGCGGGCCTCTGGTCCTGGTATTACTCCTTTAAAGGTAGTATTGCTTTGGCAGATTCTTGTCGGGTCTATCCCCATTTTGCGGACGGTGTCCTGATATATAAGATTAATATTACTGCCGCCGTCCATAAGGACTCGGGTGAGATGGTATTCGTCAATTATTGGGTCTAGCACCAAGGCAGCCGATCCTCCGTGTCGGATACTAGTCGGGTGATCCCTGCGATCAAAAGTGGTCGGGCAGGCCGACCAAGGGTTGAACTTGGGGTGACGGGCTCCATGGCGTATACGTCTCGGAGTGCGCGTTTGCGCCTCCTCTTCGATATGTGAGTTGCGTAAATCATGTTCACTATTTTCACCTCTGGTGGGAATTTTTTCTGTCCCCCGGTGTTCGGCTGGCGAGGCTCATCCTCGTCTTCACTTAGTGTCTCCCTCCCCTTGTGTTCGGCGTTTAGCTTGCCGACCTGCTTGAAGACCCAGCATTCTCTGTTGGTGTGATTTGCAGGTTTGTCGGAGGTGCCATGAATCTGACATAATCTGTCTAGAATCTTGATTATGTTGGACGGTCCATCTCAGCTGCCTTTAAATGGCTTTTTCCGTTGACCGGGTCGAGAGCCCCTGAATCCGGCGTTTACCGCCGTGTTGTCTGGGATGTCTTCATTATTTTGACGCTTGTTTTTATTGCGCCATGGTTTCTTGTTGCCATCCCTGACTTCGGATGTGCCTGGGTTGCTGGTGCCGCTACGGGCCAGCCAACTGTCTTCGCCCGTGCAAAAGCGGGTCATAAGGCTTGTTAGGGTTGTCATTGTCCTCGGTTTTTCCTGGCCGAGGTGTCTGGCGAGCCATTCATCCTGGACACTGTGTTTGAAAGCCGCTAAGGCTTCGACATCCGGGCAGTTGACGATTTGATTCTTCTTCATGAGAAATATGTTCCAAAGCTTTCGGGCTGACTCTCCGGGCTGCTGAATTATGTGACCTAAATCGTCTGCATCCGGAGGTCGGACATAGGTCCCTTGAAAATTAGCCCTAAATGCATCCTCAAGCTCTTCCCAACTTCCAATTGAGTTTTCGGGGAGGCTTTTCAGCCAGTGCTGATCTGGTCCTTTCAACTTGAGGGGCAGGTATTTGATGGCATGGAGATCATCTCCGCGAGCCATGTGGATGTGAAGGATAAAGTCCTCAATCCAGACCTCAGGGTTTGTCGTTCTGTCGTATGCCTCTATGTTCACGGGTTTGAATCCCTCTGGAAATTCATGATCCAGCACCTCATCGGTGAAGCATAGGGGGTGCACGGTACCCCTGTATTTGGATGTGTCATGGCATTCTTCTGACGGTTGTAGTGTTCGGTTTTGATTCCGAGTTGTTATTCGTTCAGTATAGTCGTTTGGGCGGCCATGATTCTGTGCCGGAGCGCGCTTCCTAGATCTATAGATGGACCTGGCCATACCGGCTTTTTTGTGCAGGTCCTCACGTAAATCATGCGCTGACTTGTGTGCGACGTCCTTAGCCGCCCTGTCGCGGCCACGGGGTGGTCGATCAGGCTGATCGGCCGTTTTATTTTTTGGCCGAATGGGCTCTAAAGCCTCGTTGTCGAATTCAGGCAGGAGCTTGCGCTTTGGATAGCTCTTTGTGTGGCGACTGCCACCGTTCTTTTCTTCAGTGTCAAGCACTTTGTTCCATCTGCTGTTGAGCGTATTCTGCGTGGCCTTAAGCCTTTGCTTCTGCTTCTTCAGGCTCCTCGCAGCGGGCAATAAGCCTTCTATGGAGGTTCTCTTGTTCCAAGTGCCTTTCCGGACTATGTGTGCATCGTCGCCCGTGACCGTTTCTCCTCTCCGGGGACAGGTTGATGAGTTTTACCCTCGGCGTCGCCGTGATCGGACAGCGGCTCCGTACTATGTTCGTCGTCCGCTGGCTCATCCTGCTCCATCCCTGGGTCCATGTGGTTGTCGTTTCCTTTGGAGTCGACCGGGGTATTATTCTTTCTTGCACTGTTATCGCTGTTTTTGCTGAGGCGGGATTCGGAGCGGCACCTACGTCATCGCTTTGGTTGCTTCTCGAGGGGATTATCCTTCGCTGCATCCTTCCGTTCCTCGTCGTTGTTTTCTTTGGGTGTATCCACCATGTATATATCGTATGATGAAGTGGCTGTCCAGCGCCCTATGGGCGGTGGTTCGCTCTCTCCTCGCATCATCGTCCATACCGTCGATGTCTTGAGTCGAAATCAAGCATGTCGGTTAAGTAAATGCGGCGGTGGCTATTAAGTGGGTGGTGGGTGGGGAACGAATTTCTTCATCGTCCGCTTCCCACTCGAGCCGGACATAGTTCGGCCCAGGGTCTCCTGACAAGGAGAGAGACCTCAATGAATCTAGCACGTCACCCAAGGGCGAGTGCTGAAAAATATCCACAGAGGTAAACTCCATGATCGGTGCCTAATCAGATTCGATAGGCACGGACGCAAGCGGTTTGGAGCCTGTGGCCGGGGACGAATCCAAGGGTCCGATAACACATGTCTCATAGGAGGTGAAGTTAGTATTCGGCTCTATCGCCGCTGAGTGTGCGGCCTCCGTGGCGGGGTCCATCCACCCGTCCTCGGATGTACCATCTGCTCCGGATTGAGGGCCGAAGTAGCCGCAGGTGTGATCTCCCGAACACCGTCCGATGGCAGAGCTAAGTCATGCTTGTCGTGACTGTGCGGCGCACCTGACATGAGCTCGAATCCATCAAAGATCAAGTCTCTGCGGATGTCGGCAGTATAGTTCAAGCTTCCAAACCTGACCTGATGACCAGGGGCGTAGCTACCGATCCGCTCCAGATGGCCAAGCGAGTTGGCCCGCAGTACGAAGCCGCCGAATACGAAGATCTGTCCGGGGAGAAAAACCTCACCCTGGATCGCATCGTTGCCGATGATCGAAGGAGCCATCAAGCCTTAACGTGACGGCATAGTGGAACTCTCAATGAAAGCACCAATGTCGGTGTCAAAACCGGTGGATCTCGGGTAGGGGTCCCGAATCGCGCGTCTAAGGCTAATGGTAACAGGAGGCGGGGGACACAATGTTTACCTGTGTTCGGGCCCTCTCGATGGAGGTAATACCCTAATTCCTGCTTGATTGATCTTGATGATATGAGTATTACAAGAGTTGATCTACCACGAGATCGTAGAGGCTAAACCCTAGAAGCTAGCCTATGATGTTAATTGTTGTCCTTCTCGTCCTACGGACTAAACCCTCCGGTTTATATAGACATGGAGGGGGCTAGGGTTACACAGAGTCGGTTACAATGGAGGAAATCTACATATCCGAATAGCCAAGCTTGCCTTCCACGCAAAGGAGAGTCCCACCCGGACACGGGACGAAGCCTTCAATCTTGTATCTTCATAGTCCAACAGTCCGGCCAAAGTATATAGTCCGTCCGAGGACCCCCTAATCTAGGACTCCCTCAATAACCTCCATACGTTCTTCTTGACGGTATTTTTACTTATTTCCCATGACCCGCACACTGCTCCTTCTTGATCCCGGCATGTTAAATAGTCTGGGTGCTTATCGCACTATTTATATAAGATACGCCTTGACGTATCCATTCAGTTATAATAAAAATGATTTGCGGCCCAGTTTCTGTGGTTTTCGCTTCTTACTCCATTTCATTTTGATCTGCTTATCAGCTACATCGGTACTCTTTTGTACGTTTCATATTCGCCAGGCTGCTTATCACCCCATAACACGGCAACAAAGTCCGAACACTTCTAGTATACAAGTTTGGCACCCCGAATTTAGCATTGTATGCATTGGCTCCGAATCATGTCTTTGGTCAATAGTTGGGTTGCCCGGCTCCTGTGCTTGCTACCCTACGTTCCGCTCTATCGGCTAGGGTAGTAAAGGGAGAACTACTGCGATTGTGCCTCGCCCTTGCTACGCCTTGAGCTTGCGTTGGTTTTCCTCGAAGAGGAGAGGGTGATGCAGCAAAGTGTAGCGTAAGTATTTCCCTCAGTTTTGAGAACCAAGGTATCAATCCAAAGAAGAGGCTCCTCAAAAGTCCCACGCACCTACACAAACAACCGAGAACTCGCAACCAACGCAATAAAGGGGTTGTCAATCCCTTCACGGCCACTTGCGAAAGTGAGATCTGATAAAGATGGTATGATAAGATAAATATATTTTTGGTATTTTATAATATAGATGCAAAACGTAAAGATGCAAATAAAAGTAGATTGAAAGCAAATATGATAAGAGATAGACCCGGGGGCCATAGGTTTCACTAGTGGCTTCTCACAAGGTAGCATAAGTATTACGGTGGGTGAACAAATTACTGTTGAGCAATTGATAGAAAAGCGCATAGTTATGAGATTATCTAGGCATGATCATGTATATAGGCATCACGTCCATAACAAGTAGACCTACTCCTGCTGCATCTACTACTATTACTCCACACATCGACCGCTATCCAAAGCATGCATCTAGAGTATTAAGTTCATAAGAACAGGTAACGCATTAAGCAAGATGACATGATGTAGAGGGATAAACTCATGCAATATGATATAAACCCCATCTTGTTATCCTCGATGGCAACAATACAATACGTGCCTTGCAACCCTTTTTGTCACTAGGTAAGGACACCGCAAGATTGAACCCAAAGCTAAGCACTTCTCCCATGGCAAGAAATATCAATCTAGTAGGCCAAACTAAACCAATAATTCGAAGAGACTTGCAAAGATAACTTAATCATACATAAAAGAATTCAGAGAAGATTCAAATATTATTCATAGATAAACTTGATCATAAACCCACAATTCATCGGATCTCGACAAACACACCGCAAAAAGAGATTACATCGAAAAGATCTCCACAAGAGAGGGGAGAACATTGTATTGAGATCCAAAAGAGAGAAGAAGCCATCTAGCTAATAAATATGGACCCGTGAGGTCTGTGGTAAACTACTCACAACTCATCGGAGGGGCAAGGATGTTGATGTAGAGGCCCCGTGCTTGATTCCCCCTCCGTGAGAATGCGTGAAGGCCCCAAGATGGGATCTCATGGATCTGAGAAGGTTACGGTTGTGGTAATTGTGTTTCGTGGTGCCCCTGGATGTTTTCAGGGTACGTAGGTATATATAGGAAGAAGAAGTACGTCGGTGGCCGCCCGAGGGGCCCGCGAGACAGGGGGCGCGCCCTCCTATCTTGTGGAGGCTCTGGTTGCTTCTTGACTTGCACTCCAAGTTCTCTGGATCACGTTCGGTGAAAAAATCACGTTCCCGAAGGTTTCATTCCGTTTGGACTCCGTTTGATATTCCTTTTCTTCGAAACACTGAAATAGGCAAAAAAACAACAATTATGGGCTGGGCCTCCGCTTAGTAGGTTAGTCCCAAAAATGATATAAAAGTGGAAAATAAAGCCCAATATGGTACAAAACAGTAGATAAAGTAGCATGGAGCAATCAAAAATTATAGATACGCTGGAGACGTATCAGGCATCCCCAAGCTTAATTCCTGCTCGTCCTCGAGTAGGTAAATGATAAAAAGAGAATTTTTGATGCGGAGTGATACTTTGGCATAATTTCAATGTAAATCCTCTTAATTGTAGTATGAATATTCAGATCCGAAAGATTCAAGACAAAAGTTCATATTGACATAAAAATAATAATACTTCAAGCATACTAACTAAGCAATTATGTCTTCTCAAAATAACATGGCCAAAGAAAGTTATCCCTACAAAATCATATAGTCCGGCTATGCTCCATCTTCCCCACACAAAATATTTAAATCATGCACAACCCCGATGACAAGCCAAGCAATTGTTTCATACTTTAACATTTTCAAAACTTTTTCAATCTTCACGCAATACATGAGCGTGATCCATGGATATAGCACTATATGTGGAATAAAATGGTGGTTGTGGAGAAGACAAAAAGGGAGAAGATAGTCTCACATCAACTAGGCGTATCAATAGGCTATGGAGATGCCCATCAATAGATATCAATGTGAGTGAGTAGGGATTGCCATGCAACGGATGCACTAGAGCTATAAGTATATGAAAGCTCAACAAAGGAAACTAAGTGGGTGTGCATCCAACTCGCTTGCTCACGAAGACCTAGGCCATTTGAGAAGCCCATCATTGGAATATATAAGCCAAGTTCTATAATGAAAAATTCCCACTAGTATATGAAAGTGACAAAATGAGAGACTCTCTATCATGAAGATCTTGGTGCTACTTTGAAGCACAAGTGTGGTAAAAGGATAGTAACATTGCGCCTTCTCTCTTATTCTCTCTTTTTTCTTTTTTTTCTTTGGGCCTTTTCTATTTCTTTTTTTATGGCCTATTTTTTTCCTTTTTTTATTTTTCATCCGGAGTCTCATCCCGACTTGTGGGGGAATCATAGTCTCCATCATCCTTTTCTCACTTGGGACAATGCTCTAATAATGATGATCATCACACTTTTATTTACAACTCAAGAATTACAACTCGATACTTAGAACAAAATATGACTCTATATGAATGCCTCCGGCAGTGTACCGGGATATGCAATGAAACATGAGTGACATGTTTGAAAGAATTATGAACGGTGGCTTTTCCACAAGTACGATGTCAACTACATGATCATGCTAGCAATATGACAATGATGGAGTGTGTCATAATAAACGGAACGGTGGAAAGTTGCATGGCAATATATCTCGGAATGGCTATGGAAATGCCATAATAGGTAGGTATGGTGGCTGTTTTGAGGAAGATATATGGTGGGTGTATGATACCAGCGAAAAGTGCGCGGTATTAGAGAGGCTAGCAATGGTGGAAGGATGGGAAAAAGTGTGTATAATCCATGGATTCAACATTAGTCATAAAGAACTCATATACTTATTGCAAAAATCTAGAAGTTATCAAAGCAAAGTATTACGCGCATGCTCCCAGGGGGATAGATTGGTAGGAAAAGACCATCGCTCGTCCCCGGCCGCCACTCATAAGGAAGACAATCAATAAACAAATCATGCTCCGGGTTCATCACATAACGGTTCACCATACGTGCATGCTACGGGAATCACAAACTTCAACACAAGTATTCTTTAAATTCACAACTACTCAACTAGCATGACTCTAATATCACCATCTTCATATCTCAAAACAATTATCAAGCATCAAACTTTTCTTAGTATTCAACGCACTCAAAAGAAAATTTCACATATCTTGAATACCAAGTATATTAAAATTTAAGCAAATTACCATGCTATTAACGACTCTCAAAATAATCTAAGTGAAGCATGAGAGATCAATAGTTTCTTTAAAACAAATATACCACCGTGCTCTAAAAGATCTAAGTGAAGTACTAGAGCAAAAATTATCACGCTCAAAAGATATAAGTGAATCACTATAAGCAAACCTATCAAGCTCAAAAGATATAAGTGAAGCACATAGAGTATTCTATCAAATTCCAATTTATGTATGGCTCTCTCAAAAGGTGTGTACAGCAAGGATGAGTGTGGTAAACTAAAAAGAAAAGACTAATATGACACACGACGCTCCAAGCAAAACACTTATCATGTGGTGAATAAAAATATAGACCCAAGTAAAGTTACCAATGAACGAAGACGAAAGAGGGGATGCCTTCCGGGGGCATCCCCAAGCTTAGGCTTTTGTCTATTCTTGAATATGGGGTGCCATGGGCATCCCCAAGCTTAGGCTCTTGCCACCCTTTATTCCATAGTCCATAAAAGCTTTACCCAAAACTTGAAAACTTCACAACATAAAACTCAATAGAAATCTCGTGAGCTCCGTTAGAGAAAGAAAACAAAAGACTACTTTAAGGTACTGTAATGAACTAATTCTTTATTTATATTTTTGTTAAACCTACTGTATTCCAACTTCTCTATGGATTATAAACTATTTTATTGGCCATAGATTCATCAAAATAAGCAAACAACACACGAAAAACAGAATCTGTCAAAAACAGAACAGTCTGTAGTAATCTGTAACTAACGCAAACTTATGGAACTCCAAAAAATCTACCAAAATTAGACGACCTAGACAATTTGTTTATTGATCAGCAGAAATTGAAATCACTATTTTATCACGTTCTGGTGATTTTTCACAATTCGGGCACTGACCGCAAAGTTTCTGGAAATTACAGCAAAATCAAATAACTATCATCCAAGAAGATCCAATAGGTTTAACTTGGCACAAACACTAATTAAAAGATAAAACCACATCTAAACAGAGGCTAGATGGATTATTTATTCCTAAACAGAAGCAAAAGCAAAAACTAAAAATAAAATTGGGTTGCCTCCCAACTAGCGCTATCGTTTAACGCCCCTAGCTAAGCATAAAAGCGAGGATAGATCTAATTAGTGCCATCTTTGGCACTAAACTCATAAGTAGCACGCATGATAGATTCATAAGGTAATTTAACTTTATTTCTTGGAATGTGTTCCATGCCTTTCTTTAATGGAAATTGGAATCTAATATTCCCTTCCTTCATATCAACAATCGCACCAATCGTTCTAAGGAAAGGTCTACCAAGAATAATAGGGCAAGAAAGATTGCAATCTATATCAAGAACGATAAAATCTACGGGCACCAAATTTCTATTTGCAACAATAAGAACATCATTGATCCTTCCCATAGGCTTTTTAATGGTGGAATCCGCAAGGTGCAAATTTAAAGAACAATCATCAAGATCATGGAAACCTAGAATATCACATAAAGTTTTCGGAATCGTGGAAACACTAGCACCCAAATCACACAAAGCAAAACACTCATAATCTTTAATTATAATCTTTATAGTAGGTTCCCACTCATCATTAACTTTTCTAGGTATAGAAACTTCCAAATTAAGTTTTTCATCATAAGATTGCATTAAGGCATCAACGATATGCTTGGTAAAAGCTTTATTTTGACTATAAGCATGAGGAGAATTAACAACGGCTTGCAACAAGGAAATACAACCTTTTAAAGAGCAATTATCATAATTAAATTCCTTGAAGTCCGAGATAATAGGTTCAACATTATTAGAAGTTGAGGATTCTCCAATCTCACTTTTACCAAATTTAACATTAAGATCTAAAGATTCTGAATTCTTGGGACGCCTTCTAGGCAAAGTTGATTCATCATCACTCCCATAATCATCAAAGTTCATATTGAAAAACATAGATCTAATCAGAGACGCATCAATAACTTTAAGATCATCATCATTATTTTCACGGAAACTAGAAGAACACGCTTTTATAAAGCTTTCTTTCTTAGCACGCAATCTAGCGGTTCTTTCCTTGCACTCGTCAATGGAAATTCTCATTACTTTGAGAGACTCATTGATATCATGCTTAGGAGAAGAAGATCCAAGTTTAAGAGAATTAACATCAGCGAAAGTCTATCAGCGTTCCTAGCAAATCATCAACTTTGAGCAATTTTTCTTCAAGCAAAGCATTAAAATTCTTTTGAGAGATCATGAATTCTTTCACACTATTCTCAAAATCAGAGGGCATCTTATTAAAATTACCGTAAGAATTATTGTAGGAATTTCCATAATTATTAGAGGGATTACTAGGGAACGGTCTAGCATTAAAATTTCCTCTATAAGCATTGTTTCCAAAACTATTCCTACCAACAAAATTCACATCCATAGATTCATTATTATTCTCAATCAAGGAAGACAAAGGCATATCATTGGAATCAAGAGGAGTATTTTTAGTAGCAAACATCTTCATAAGTTCATCCATCTTTCCACTCAAAACATTGATTTCTTTTATAGCATGCACTTTTTTACTAGAAGATCTTTGATTGTGCCATTGAGAATAATTAGCCATAATATTATCAAGTAATTTTGTAGCATCTCCTAACGTGATTTCCATAAAGGTGCCTCCGGCCGAATCTAAGAGATTTCTAGAAGCAAAGTTCAAACCGGCATAAAAATTTTGTATGATCATCCGTAAATTCAAACCATGAGTAGGGCAATTGCGAAGCATCAATTTCATTCTTTCCCAAGATTGGGCAACATACTCATGATCAAGTTGTTTAAAATTCATAATATCGTTCCTAAGAGTGATGATCTTAGCGGGAGATAAATACTTAGAGATAAAAGCATCTTTGCACTTGTTCCAAGAATCAATACTATTTTTAGGCAAAGACGAGAACTAAACTTTAGCACGATCTCTAAGTGAAAACGGAAATAACTTCAGTTTGACAACATTGTTATCCGTATCTTTCTTCTTTTGCATATCACACAAATCAACAAAGTTGTTTAGATGAGTAGCGGCATCTTCACTAGGAAGGCCGGCGAATTGATCTTTCATAACAAGATTCAGCAAAGCGGTATTGATTTCACAAGACTCGTCATTATTAAGAGGAGCAGTCGGAGTACTAAGGAAATCATTATTATTCGTATTCGAGAAGTC
Organism: Aegilops bicornis; assembly: GCA_021605145.1. Lineage (NCBI taxonomy): Eukaryota > Viridiplantae > Streptophyta > Magnoliopsida > Poales > Poaceae > Aegilops > Aegilops bicornis. The sequence continues at coordinate 564,664,825 of CM038673.1, read as the reverse complement.
ACACAACTTGGTATTATCTTGCGCCATGGCAACAAGTAATCCAACACACAAGCAAAAAGAAAAATGGCAAGCTAAAAGAGAGGAGGAGACTGGGAAAGATAGGGCAAATAAAACGGCAAGGGTGAAGTGGGGGAGAGGAAAACGAGAGGCAAATGGAAAATAATGTAAATGCAAGGGAGATAGGTTTTTGATGGGTACTTGGTATGTCTTGACTTGAGCGAAGACCTCCCCGGCAACGGCGCCAGAAATCCTTCTTGCTACGTCTTGAGCTTGCGTTGGTTTTCCTCGAAGAGGAGAGGGTGATGCAGCAAAGTGTAGCATAAGTATTTCCCTCAGTTTTGAGAACCAAGGTATCAATCCGAGGAGGCTCCTCAAAAGTCCCACGCATCTACACAAACAAACTGAGAACTCGCAACCAACGCAATAAAGGGGTTGTCAATCCCTTCACGGCCACTTGCGAAAGTGAGATCTGATAAAGATGGTATGATAAGATAAATATATTTTTGGTATTTTATAATATAGATGCAAAACATAAAGATGCAAATAAAAGTAGATTGAAAGCAAACATGATAAGAGATAGACCCGGGGGCCATAGGTTTCACTAGTGGCTTCTCTCAAGATAGCATGAGTATTACGGTGGGGTGAACAAATTACTGTCGAGCAATTGATAGAAAAGCGCATAGTTATGAGATTATCTAGGCATGATCATGTATATAGGCATCACGTCCATAACAAGTAGACCGATTCCAGCCTACATCTACTACTATTACTCCACACATCGACCGCTATCTAGCATGCATATAGAGTATTAAGTTCATAAGAACAGAGTAACGCATTAAGCAAGATGACATGATGTAGAGGGATAAACTCATGCAATATGATATAAACCCCATCTTGTTATCCTCGATGGCAACAATACAATACGTGCCTTGCAACCCTTTACATCCGGGTAAGGACACCGCAAGATTGAACCCAAAGCTAAGCACTTCTCCCATGGCAAGAAATATCAATCTAGTAGGCCAAACTAAACTGATAATTCGAAGAGACTTGCAAAGATAACTTAATCATACATAAAAGAATTCAGAGAAGATTCAAATATTATTCATAGATAAACTTGATCATAAACCCACAATTCATCGGATCACGACAAACACGTCGCAAAAAGAGATTACATCGAATAGATCTCCACAAGAGAGGGGGAGAACATTGTATTGAGAGCCAAAAAGAGAGAAGAAGCCATCTAGCTAATAACTATGGACCCGTAGGTCTGTGGTAAACCACTCACAACTCATCGGAGGGGCAAGGATGTTGATGTAGAGGCCCCCCGTGCTTGATTCCCCCTCCGGCAGAGTGCCGGCGAAGGCCCCAAGATGGGATCTCGCTAACGCAGAAGGTTACGATGGTGGAAATTGTGTTTCGTGGTGCCCCTGGATGTTTTCGGGGTACGTAGGTATATATAGGAAGAAGAAGTACGTCGGTGGCTGCCCGAGGGGCCCATGAGACAGGGGGGCGCGCCCTATAGGGGGGGGGGCGTCCTCCTATCTCGTGGAGGCTCCGGTTGCTTCTTGACTTGCACTCCAAGTTCTCTGGATCACGTTCGTTCCAAAAATCACGCTCCCGAAGGTTTCATTCCGTTTGGACTCCGTTTGATATTCCTTTTCTTCGAAATACTGAAATAGGCAAAAAACAGCAATTCTGGGCTGGGCCTCCGGTTAGTAGGTTAGTCCCAAAAATGATATAAAAGTCTAAAATAAAGCCCAATATGGTCCAAAACAGTAGATAAAGTAGCATGGAGCAATCAAAAATTATAGATACGTTGGAGACGTATCAGCCCTGACCGGATGAGCACCTTAGTAGAGAAAGCCGAAAACTGACTGTCATGATACGGCGAGAGCCGGTCAGCTGTTCGAGGGTTAAAAAATCGTTGGAGATTTTTTTCCGCGTCACGCGAAGGGTCGGCACTTCCCGATCAGATGTCGACAAAGACTCGGCTTGGACCAGGGCTACGACTTGCTTAATTATAAAACTCATATGGCTAAGTGAGGCGTTTAAGCCGTATAGTCTGATTGCCTTGTTCGTTCGCTAAACAACTCCTTCAAGGACCATATAATTGGATCAAGATTGTTTAGATCCCATCCCGAACACCTCCGTACTAATTACGTGAGGGCGGTTTAATGACCGCCAACCCTCAGATTCCATATAACACGGCTGCACAGGAGGAAACAATTTAAAGCATAACGAAATTACATTACAAAACAAGCTTTATCTTTACAATACAAGGCAAAGGACAACATGAATGTATTCATTCGAAAATAATGTCCTTCGAACATTGAGCTACCACAAGTCGAGACCCTTCTATGACATCCGCAAAATATTTCTCGGGTGTGCGGTGCTCCTTGCCCTCCGGCGGCCCGCTGGCAACTTCAACAGCATTCATCTTCGCCCACCACATCTTGCAGCGAGCGAAGGCCATACGGGCACCTTCAATACAGGCAGAGCGCTTGACGACGTCCAGCCACGGACGGGCTTCCATTAGGCGCCTCACGAGTCCGAAGTAGCTGTCGGGCATAGCTTCGGCTGGCCATAGCCGGATTGTCAAATCCTTCATGGCTAGTTCGGCCACCCGGTGCAGCTCCACTAGCTGCTTCAGCTGACGGTGAAAGACACGGGATGCTCTGGCACCGCATACTGCACCCAGAATAGCTTCTCCATAGAACCTCCTCCTTCGGCTCGGTAGAACTCTGCAGCGTCTGATACGCTGCATGGTAGATCCGCAAAAGCTCCTGGGAACTCCGAACCCGGGTTAGTAAAAGGTACTGCCTCTCCGCATACTTGCTTTGCATCTTAAAAGCCTTACCCGCCGTGATTTTCCTGGCCTCCTGGATCTCCTAGATGACGGCCTGGGCCTCACTCCGCGCGGTCTCCGCGCCCTGACGAGCCTTGGTGAGTTCGACTCCCCGAGCCGACGCATCATTCTCCAAGGTCTCACATTTTTTCACTGCATCTTGAAGCTCCTGCTGGATTTCCTTGACACAGGCCTCGAGCTTCTTACGGGCGGCTTGCTGCTGGACAGCCTTCTCCTCGGCCTCGCCCAGGGCCTTCCTCAGGGCCTCGACCTCGGTCGCAGCTCCTGCATACATTTCGACATTACAGTCAATACAGAGCATCTCCGCTTTCCGAACACACAGCAAGACATTACTTACCTTGCTTCTCTTGCAGCCGCACCCTAACCTCGCCGAAGCCTGCTCGGTCCGCTCACCTCTCCTCGCCTCACCCGTAGACTTCGGCAGCATGTGAGGTTGCGGCCAACAAACGACGCCTGCTCATGCACACATATCACGTTAGTCTCCTTCACTAGAGAATTGATCCTCTGTCCGGTTCCTCTTACCGAGCACCGGACAGCGTCTCAGGGGCTACTAACTATATGGGGTTTTTTCTCTGTTATTTACCTCGAAACACATCAGCGAGTTGTTGCGAGCTTCGTTCATCCACTCTTGGCGGATCAACCTTCTCGATCACTGCGCTCATAAGAACACGATGCTCGTCCATAACGGAGGCGCCTCGTAGCGCCTCCATCAGGTTATCCGGCGCCCCTGGATGGACAGGGGCCACCGGCAGAAGCGGAGCACCCCCCCCCCCCTCCTTCAAAGGGGGCTGCCCGCCGACTCCGGAGCCATATGGGTCTACGGAATCGTATCCGGCTGAGGGCCTAGCTGGATGCGGCCCTCTTCGCCAGTCTCCATGGGGATCGTCTCCTCCATGTGTCCAGCAGTGGAGGCTTCGCCTCGCGGCGCCTCCCGGACAGCGTCTCGGGTTCCTCCCCGGCTCAGATCGGCCCTCCGGGATAGCGCCTCGGCGTCCTCCCCGGCCCCAGGGGAGTAAGCAGGCGGTGGTGACTGGCTCGCCATCTCCGACGGAGCCAACAAACTTCTAGACGAGGATCACTGGATTAGGTCGCGGGCCGGACTGCAACAGTACGGTTAACTACATCAAGATAATGGAGAGAAGGGGCTGGATGTGCGCATAAATAAGCCATGTCACTTACGATGTGGCATGGGGCTTTGTGCGGGGGCGTCGCTCCGGACTACTGTCAATGTGTAAAATATATAAATTCTCTCTGCGGTTGTGCGTGGTGTGTAACAGGTCCAGATACAATCATCGCATCCGAAGACTATCTTGGAGTTCGGAAAGGGGAACCCGCCTTGCAATGCCGAAGACAATCTGCGTGCCGGACTCCTCGTCATTGAAGCCAGGTTCAGGGGCTACTGAGGGAGTCCTGGACTAAGGGGTCCTCGGGCGTCCGGCCAGTTATCTGTTGGGCCGGACTGATGGGCTATGAAGACATGAAGACCGAAGACTATACCCGTGTCCGGATTGGACTCTACTTGGCATGGAAGGCAAGCTAGGCGACCGATTATGAAGATTTCCTCCTATGTAACCGACTCCATGTAACCCTAGATCTTTCCGGTGTCTATATAAACCGGAGGGTATAGTCCGGATAGGACAGATTCATTACCATATACTCATAGGCTAGACTTCTAGGGTTTAGCCATTACTTTCTCGTGGTAGATCAACTCTTGTAACACTCATATTCATCAAGATCAATCAAGAAGGAAGTAGGGTATTACCTCCATAGAGAGGGCCCGAACCTGGGTAAACATTGTGTCCCCCGTCTCATGTTACCATCGATCCTAGACGCACAGTTCGGGACCCTCTACCAGAGATCCGCCGGTTTTGACACCGACAGGAGCCTCCAATTAAGTTGTGGAGATTGCCCCAACCTTGTTTGTAAAGGTTCGGTCGCCGCCTCCAAGGGCACCAATAGTGGAATCACGGCATCTCGCATTGTGTGAGGGTGTGAGGAGAATACGGTGGTCCTAGTGACTTCTTGGGGAGCATTGTGCCTCCACGCCGCTCCAACAGAGACGTACTTCCTCTTAAAGGGAAGGAACTTCGGTAACACATCCTCGTCTTCACCGGCTTCACTCTTGGTTATCTCTTACCTTTAGTTGTGCAAGCTTATTTTGCGTTGTATCCCTAGCTTGCGTGTGTGCTTGCTGTTGTTGCATCATATAGGTTGCTCACCTAGTTGCATATCTAGACAACCTACTTTGATGCAAAGTTTAAATTGGTAAAGATAAGCTAAAAATTGTTAGTTGCCTATTCACCCCCCCCCCCTAGTCAACTGTATCGATCCTTTCAGAGAGAATAACCCAGTGTTTATACTCAATCCCTCGATCACCATTGTACACCCCTATACATTAAGCAAATACGGCACGAGCAGAAAATAGGGTTTTACCTCGATCCTGATGACCCGAACCTGGGTAAACCATCTTTGGTCCACTTGACTAGCTAGAGTACCCCATCGAGGAATTGGCCGAAAATAACTCCATTGGTGATGCTGGGGCAGCAACTTCAATTGCTCCCGTCGATCAGAAGTCTTAGCCTAAAGGCATGTACCGTAGCTTCCTCTACGTAGCTCTGCTGCTTCCATGCCCTGTTTGTTGTGGTTGCTCACCATTTTCTACTAGTTTGTATGGGACTAGGGATAGGGTGCGGCAGCAGTAGTACTCAGTACGTGGTTGAGTGTTTGCGTCGTGTATGTGAGTGACGGCGTAGCGTAGAGCTTCCGCGACAAGCCGCGAATCAGCGCGCTGTTAGGGCATGTACAATGCATAGCCCCAAGGTGATGCCCCGTACGCCATGTGGGATCGGATGTCTGAAAAAATAGGTTCGGATGGAGCAGCGGGATCCTCTACAGGAGGCGGGTGCTTGGGGAGAAAAAATTTTGGTCCAGCGCATAAAGTTAAAAAAGTTGAAGTGAAGAATAGGGATGGATGTGTAGTGAGCACTGGCGGAGCTATGTAGCAATTTACACCTCTAAATAAGTGTACCTTTTATTCTTTGATGAGGAGGCCCACTAGTAGTAAATTGCATTGGAGGAAGAAAATCAATAAAACCTACTTTTCATCATGAAGCATCTGTATCCATATGCTATTATTGTACATGTCCTTACTACTACGGAAATCATGCGGTTTTTCTGCAACAAGATCCAAGTACATATCCAGCCTGCCACGGTGCGAACGCGCGCACGAGCCCTGCCCTGTGGCGGCAAGGCAAATGGCTGTGGGCGCGGGCGACAGCGACGCCGACGGCATCTGGCCGCCCACCACGCCATCCATCGATCAACCCCTCACATCAGTCACACGGACGCACATACCTGACAGCAACTCATCTTTCTCGGCTTTGTTTTCGATCATGCTATGTAACTGTATGGGCCAGTGGCCTCTCTGCTCTCGCTACCATCCAATCTCCTGCGCTGCGTCACCATGGAGCTAGACAGATAATCGATCGATCTTTGTGTCCAAATACATCGAAGCTAATAGGAAAGTTTTCAAGCACTGGCTTGTTTTCTCATGGGGAAAACATATACATTTCTTAATTAGTACTCCCTCCGTTTTTAAGTAATTGTCTTTCTAGAAATTTCAAGAAATGACTATATACGAAGTAAAATGAGTGAATCTACACTTTAAAACATGTTTACATACATCCACATGTTGTAGTCCATTTAAGATGGCTAGAAAAACAAATATTTGGAAACGGAGAAAGTACTCCTTCCATTCGGAAATACTTGTCGCATAAATAGATAAAATTGGATGTATCTAAAACTAAAATACGTCCAGATACATCCATTTTCACGACAAGTATTTCTGGACGGAGGGAGTATGTGTATGGATGCTCTCATTGTCAGTGTCCACATGTAATGGTTGACAAGCTTTCATGACAAACGGACGCATGAATGGTTTGCCTGCGCTAGATCCGCGGCAAAGCTGGAGGAAAGAAAGAATCGCTGGAACAGAGGAAGCAGAGCATCCTCCAGAAAAATGATACCTCAACATAACCTCATCTAGCACAGATGAAACAGGCGTTACTCTGGTTTCCCTGTCACGTTCATGACACTCGATCGGTCGAGCAACGAGCAACACTGCCAAATCCTTATGCTTGTACGTAATTTTATCCGTGCATAAGGGCATCTTTAATGGTAACCTGCAAATTTACTCTCTCATCCGTCCGTAAACAGGGAAGATCAGTCCACGGACACGGATGCGGAAGGACGTCATTCAACTCTAGCCACACACATTTCAAACCGCATTTTAACTAACCGGACGAAATTCATGCAAAGCGACCAATATCATCAAAGTTCGGATAGAAAATAGTATAAATCATCCATATATAGCATCTAAATTAAGTCTAGTACAACAATATCTCTAATTCGACTAGATCTAGGATGTCCAACAAGTTTTTTACGAACGGATCATGTCGTTCCACACGAACTCCCTCTTCATCTTCATCCAACAGTGTGTACACGTAAATGAATGTCCCTCTGTCCCGTGGTACACGAGGGCGGCACGTGCGGGCTACATATAAGTGTAGATGAAGATTGAGTGAATGAATCAATAAACAAGTTGAGCAAGAGAAAGTAAAACTTACTATCTCGTCCATGTCCGTATGTAATGGCCACCTTGCCTCGAGGCTCGAGCTGACTAACCAAGTTGCAAAACTTGATGACGCTAATCTGGATAGCGTGCCAGCAATACGACAATGATCTCACGTTGCGTGGTTGAATGATGTACATGTCTTATGGCGCAATGTGCTTTCATGTGTGAAACTTTTCATTCACTTGCTCCCAGAAGGGCTCCCCTCTGCTCCTGCCTATGAAATTCATGGATACGACCAGCCACGCACCGCACAACAACTCATTCTCCATGGTTGAGTAGCTCACCATCCTTCGTACTCTAAAAAACGACATAGCATTTGAAAATAAGCTCAATGGCATTTGACCGAACACCTGCCGGGCGTAGTGTCCGCAATGGAGGTCGTCGACGGGGGGTGAAGTGTACCTGGGTACAAACCGCTCCAAGGTGGAAAGCTCCGTCGGAACGGCGAGTGGGTGCGTCGATGCTGGTTGTGGATGTCGAGCAATGCCTTTGTGGCCGCCAGAGATGAACAACCGCGGCGGTGAAGGTGGAGGATGCGGATGCAAAGTAAGAGGGAGAAGACGGCAGAGGTGAAGGGTGCAGATGCAAAGCAAGAGGGAGAAGACGACAGAGGTGAAATACTTTATGCATTACCATAGAATAAATCATTCCTTGTCAGTCAAAATACCATTTAAACAATATATTAACACAGAATCAACAAGTTACACTGATCTCAGTACTCTAAGGGCATTTCAGGCTTTTCACTAGCCCACAGTCGTTTCCACAGCTACATTGCCAAACAGCTAACCTTCGCCACAACTGTTTCCTCAGCACAACAGTTTTGACAGTACAGCAAGTCCACAGCTGAATCTGTCAAAACTAAAGCCCAAACAAACACAGCCATAATCGATGTTGAGTATCTTCCGCGGTCCGGACGGTTGCGGAAGGTTTGCTGGATGCCCTACCAGTCTCTACCCAGACTGCATATTCCTGCAGAATAAACAAGGGCTTGCTTAACCAGAGTGTCTGACTGTATGTTGTATCAGCCAAGCCACCGTTGATTGAAGGCAACACCTCATTAACTAGTCAACTACACTAAGCGGCGCCGGTACGACTGGACTACTGCCTCTAGGTCGGCAAAAGGGAACGAGACGTTGGTCTGAAGCTTCCCCGGGTGGGTTGGATGGCCAGAAAGGAAGAAAAGAAGAGCAGCAGAGGACGAAAGCGAAACAGAAACAGGGAGATTCCTTGGACAACTGTGCGTCTGTGTGTCTGTGTCTGTGCTGCCGTCTATTAGCAGATGTTAACTCGTCGACTTTGCTGCTGCTCACCAAACCTCAGTGTCATCAGCTTAGCCGTCCCTGGCGCAATGGGACCCGGTCAGTGCACTAACACTAGCACTATCAGCGCACTGATACTGAGACCTGTCCTGGCCTGACCGGGAAACCTTGTCCTCGCCGCTGCGGTGACCGCCGGTGAGCGAGCCAGCGAGCGCCCACCGGCGTCGGCAAGAGTGAGAGGCTGACGCCGTTGTAGTTTAGTGCGGTGCGCACGCCGGGGACACCGGCGCCGTGCAGACATCATTGCCGTCCCAACCAAAAGGGGTGGCATCCTCCGAGAGAGGATTCAGACCTCGGACCAGCAGCGGCGGTCTCTGTCACCATGTCGCCACGTTTCCACATTTCTTCTTCTTTCTGAGTGGGTTTCGGCATTTTCAACTGATTGCCCACGCCTGCATGTCTCTCAGTTTCCAGTACGTACTAGTCTACGTTCCCCAAAAGAAAAATAACCTGACAGTCGCAGAATCAGCTACTTACTGTAGAAGTAAGCAGACCGAGGAGAAACTCTAAGCTGAACTGAACTGAACTGAAGTGGGCGGCAACCCTCGAAAGTCGAGACGCGGAGGGGCCGCAATGATCCATGTCCCAGTCCCATCCGTCCACCCCTGATTGTGCAGTGCACCCCTGATTCCTACCCAAAAGTCAGATTTTTTTTCAAAAGTATCATGTTTTTTGTAGCAATTTCGGAAACTATAGTGTAGAATGAGAAAAATGCAAAACTAGTAGCCCGTCGGCCAGGGGTGGGCCGAAAAGGCTTTTCGCCGTGGCATGGTCGAAGTAGGCTTCGGCAGCGCTTGGGCCGAAAACACTGCCGGGCCCGACCGAAAATAGTAGCTTCGGCTCTTTGGGCGGCCGGCAGGGCGTTCGGCCCACAGTGACAGCAGCTTTTCGGCCAGCCTACCGAAAAGGTGCGGATAAGCCCTCGTCACGACGCCAGCGCCTGTTCTTCTTCGTTTCCCTTTCTCTCTCGGTTCTTCTCTACCTCGCCCCACGATCTCCTCCATTTGCCACTCATTTGCAAATCCAACCCACAGAATCGGTAGATCATCGCAATCTCCACCGGCCTATGGTGTTATTTTTTGCTATGGGATAGTTTTTGATGTGTTTGGGGAGGAGTAGCCATGGTGGGGAGGAGGAGCCATGGTGGAGAGGAGGACGGGTAGTAGGTGGTGGTGACTAGTAGAAGCTGCTGCAGAGGAGGAGGTGGTGAGGAGGAGGAGCAGGTTAGGGGCTGACCGGAGTTGAACCTCCGGTCGTCGGGGGCGGCGTTGTCGTTCTCCGGTGGTGCAAGAAGCGTACACACACTTCGAAGGTATAATCACGGCGTCACAAATATTATGTAAATTGTATAGTTTAGTTAGTGTATATAAGTCATATTGTGAATTTTAGTGTCAATAAATTTTTGGAGGCATTTCAGCGCATAGTTCGTGTAGCGGATAATATTAGTGTTCGCTAGAATTGCAGTGTTAATATAATTTTGGAGGCATTTTAGCGCATAGTTCGTGTAGCGGATAATATTAGTGTTCGCTAGAATTTTAGTGTTAATATAATTTTGGAGGCATTTTAGCGCATAGTTCGTGTAGCGGATAATATTAGTGTTCGCTAGAATTTTAGTGTTAATATAATTTTGGAGGCATTTTAGCGCATAGTCCGTGTAGCGGATAATATTAGTGTATATTGTGATTAATGAGAAGATGGCAATGTCGACAGGTGAAAATGTCCGAATCAAGAATCTGAATGTTTACTACGGCGCTGGTAATGTTCGATATAATGAGTTGGGGGTTGATCTTAGCGAGTTTAAAAATGGCGTCATGACACTAGTCAATGACAGATCGGACATTAGACAGCTTGAAGCATCAAGTTGACAACTAGTTTCGTCCGGATCCCGAAGTATGTTCTCACAAGATTCATGCATTGTGGACCAAATCCTGTAAAAATGTCAAGTGGGAGTTGATGCGGTAGATAGGAGCCAGCATTGGTTGTCCCTGTTAAGACGCTGTCGAGACCGAAGAATCCACCCATATGCACTTGTGCAACCTGTGCCAAGGAGGAGAATACCGTAGAACTCCACAGGGGTATGAACCCGCCAAGGCGTGAAGTGGCTAACGAGATTGTTTTATCCGGGTCACAACCACAAGATGTGGATGCTAGCCAACCCGAGAAAGAGTCGACTACGTGCCACACAATGTTTGTGGTCCCGACATCGGGCGAGCAACCAATCGATAATATTAGCTGGTTCAGTTTTCTTGATGGGGATGAGGAAGGGATGAAATGCGAGGGTGATGGAGGAAGAGGACGAGGATGGATTGGTGGAGGAACCGGATTCTGAAAATTCGAGGATGAAGTTGAGGTACCGATTCCTTCCGCATGGGAGCAGGACATATCCACCGCCTTACGGTGAACGATGGCCATGAGACTCCATGGCGATAATCTGAACCAAGTACAAATAGGGGCTATGTTTGATACAAAGAAAAATTGAAGTATGCGGTGATAAAGTGGGCTATGTCTACGCAGAGGGTTTTAAGACACACATATCAAGTCCAACAAACTATACCGTGAAATGTGTTGAAAAAGGTTGTCCAGGAAGGTGCACGGGCACGCGTCAAGCACGACATCCAATCGGGTTGTCACCATTGTCATCCCACATAATTGTGTGAGGAAGAACTCTTTGGTGAAGCATCCGAACCTGACTTCAAGTCTCATTGCGCAACTCATGTATACCGAGATAGTTGAGAAGAAAGATATGGAAGCAAAACACATCCAAGAGCGGTGAAGGTCGATGGAAGTATGTCATTCCTTATGGGAAGGCTTGGAGGGCTAAGCGAAGGCTATGGAGGAAAGGTTTGGGACGTTCTTCGACTCATATGATAATGTTGTCCGCCTCCAGGCATCTTGAAGGAGAGGAATCCCGGCACTTATGTGAACGCATACAACACATGAGGTTGCCGAGTATACCAGATTTCAAGGTGTTGAAACGAGTGTTCTTCTCTTTTGGTATGTGCATCGAAGCTTTCCGGCATTGTCCTCCTGTTCTGTTTGTGGATGGTACATTCCTGACCGGTCAGTATAGAGGGCAAATCCTGACCCTCCTAATACTACGAGAAAGAAGGGAAGGGCAATAAAGAATTTTTCTGAGTGGATAGAGAAAGAGCCTCCAGTGAATTGGTCTTTGCTGCATGACACACATGGAGCTAGGTATGGCCACATGACAACCAATCTTGCAGAGGTGTATAACTTTGTGCTGAGAGGGAACAGAGCATTGCCACTCACAGCTATTATGGAGGTTGTATTCCATGGCACTTTGAGATATTTCAGAGAAAGGCACGAGTTAGCATGTACATATTGAAGATAATCGTAACACACCTTATTGTAGCCGTGTCATGGAATACATGGCAAAGAAGATAGAGAAAGCAAAGAAGCACACCGTCGGACTCATAGGGAATCAAGAAAGGAGGTATGAGGTTCAGCTTCCTACCGATGGTTTTGGTTCGAAATGAGGTGAAGACACACGAGGTAAAAATTGGAACGGAATTTTATCCAACGTGTGAGTGTACATGCAACAAACCGAAGTTGTTGCACCTACCTTGCTCTCATGTCTTGGCTGCCTGTGGGCAGATTGAGTTGGATGCTATCTCCTTCGTGTCCCCATACTATTTAAAAGAGGCAAGGCTCAACACACCGACAAAGCGAGATGACAGGTTTAGAGTCGTCGGCAATTTCAACAAGGTAAACGACGTTGAGAGAGTATTTATCCCGCTTCCGGACCTTAGGCGAACAAGTAGGTGCAGACTGAAGGCCCGTCGCATCCGGAACGATTTGGTCCAGTCTGAAGCTGGTGGAGCAACCATGCAATGTTTGTTATGCGCGCGCTTATGGGCATAGGATGAAATATTGTCCCGACCGAACAAAGATGGTGCTTCCAAGCATCGACGAGTGCTTCCACATCGACGATCGCGACAACAAGAGGAAGAGGCGGACGTGGTCGTAAGCGCCGAGGCCGAAGGGGCGGACGAGGAAGAAATAACTCACAAGCTATATAATGTGTCGTAGTGGGTTTTAATATGTCAGGACTATGTTTTAATTCGCCTGAAGGGGGTTTTATAGATACAGAGGAGAAAATAAGGCGGGAAAGAGTTGGCGGGAAACGGGTGGCGGGAAGGGGTTGGCGGGAAACGGGTGGCGGGAACATATGGCGGGAAGGGTTGGCGGGAAACGGGTGGCGGGAAGGGGTTGGCGGGAAACGGGTGGCGGGAAGGGGTGGCGGGAGCCATGCAACCGCCTACATGAGATCAAGTAGTACTTTTCGCCCAGATTAGACCAAAGTCTATTTCGCCTAGCTTTGGCCGAATGCTCCACTTCGCCTAATGATGGCCGAATCACCTACTTCGCCTAATGATGGCGAAATCACCTACTTCGCCTAGCTTTGGCCGAAGCCCTACCGGCCTAGCTTTGGCCGAAAAGCCCTACTTCGGCCAGAGGATGGCCGACGGGCTACTAGTTGTGGTTTTTTTGCATTACGTCATATAGTTTCCGAAAATGCTATAAAATCTATCACAGTTTTGAAAAAAATTCCAAAAGTCAGTGCACAATTCTACAATGTAGTAGTACTACTAGGAGTATATACCATCGCATCTATACGTGTCTGCCCGGTTTGGTTGCCAACTCTTTGCCGATAGTACTTAGGACTACTATTAGTTTAGTTTAGTCATTATGAACTGCAAAAGCTGCTAACGCTTTACAAAAGCATACAGATAAATTCTCCATTGTTTATTCAGCGTGTGGCCAAGTTATTTTAGTAATTTTGGACGAAATAGATTCGCATATCTGGCTGGCGAGGCGAGTGCATGTAATTATGCAGGTTGGAGATCATGGTAGAGGGGGTCCAGGGGATGAGTGAGGTGTTTACTGATTGTGTTGACATTGCTATATAGCTAAATATAAGCTCAGATAGATTGTATGCCACACAAATTAAGTAGTAGTGGTTCACTTATGTGCTACAATTAGTTTGCTTAAGTAGTAGTTGGTGAGACAAGCCATTGACAAGAGGCATGAAAAAGGCCACTATCATGCATGATCGTTCACGCTTAATAATTGAGCCAGGGTTCAAATATGTTCCCATCATACTCTAACATGGACATCACAAATTAAGGGCCGGGGGACGACCAATTATACGCGCACACGTATTTTTCCCAAATATAGTAGTAATATCTTTGTTAATTTCCTACGGGATCTAGTGACTGGACGACATTCGGCACTTAATAATAGTAGTGGTGACATGTCTTGCTAGATTTTCTATCTACAAGACAAAAGATGTCATTTGGCCGCTTGTTATTGTAAGCACCGAGGAACAAACAAAACAAACCCTCGCAGCCATTTCCGGGGAAGCAAAGGCGGCCAAAAGAAAAGCTACTACTACTAGATTAGACTAGAGAGCGATCCCTGTTAATTACATCTACTCCCTCTATTCTTAAATATAAGTCTTTATAGAGATTTCACTATGAACCATATACAGATGTATATAGATGCATTTTAGAGTATGATTTACTTATTTTATCCCATATGTAGTCCATAGTGAAATCTCTCTAAAGACTTATACTCTCTCCGTTCCAAAATAGATGACTCAATTTTATACTAACTTTAATACAAAGTTGGGTCATGTATTTTGGAACGGAGGGAGTATTTAGGAACGGAGGGAGTAGTGATTAGGGGCAGTTTGAGGGGAAACAGGTAGGGGCCACTGATTAAAGCCACACTCAAGAGCGTCTCCGAGCTCAACTGTCCTAATTTCTTTTGTTGACTTTTTCGACACAACACCAGTACAAGTACTAACAATTTCCCCTGAGCTGCTTTTCATCACGTACGTACCAAAAGAATTTCCCACGGAGCCATTATTCGCGTTTATAAATCAAAACATTCGGCTCGTGTGTTTGTTTAGTAGTCCTGGAGACGGAATAATTCGATTTAAACCCAGAGCCGTACTGTTGGTGCCATGATGACTGTCGAGGGCGGCTCACGGTGTTCATGCCGGTGCCGGACACGCGCGGTGAGGATACCCTTGATTTGCCCGGCGGCACGGCGCGCTACAGTTCTTGTTTCTTGCTTAGCCGTCGGGGTGTAGGGGCTGGGGAGATCAATCATGGCTGCACTGGTGTAGCTGGTAGTACGACGGTACGAGCTCACGGCAGGGATCTAGGCGCAGATCCATATGTGGTGTTTGGTCCCTGCAGGTCAAAGTGCCCACGATGATCTTGTCTAGCCAAAATAATACTAATCCCTTGAGCATTTAGCTGGTGATCACTCTGGCGTTTCACTTTGGAGTGATTGCTGTTTGTCGGACCACAAACAGTGGATGAGTTGAAGCTATGGTCACAAGTTCCTGCTCGACATGATTATCTGATTTTTCTTCCATTCTTCTCGAGGGGGGGATTATCCCTTTTTTTTTCTTAATCATGCACATCGATTAATTAATCAGAATTCCTCATGCAGAAAAACATGGGTACACGAAGATAATCTTCACTTTTCAAATGTGTGCACGAATATGACGTAAAAAAGTTCCGTGGGGGGAGGGGGAAGATCGGAGGATAATCTAAGCTCTCATAAAAAGAATTCTTTACTAATTTGGTTTAAGGTACCTGGGCACAGTCGCGCTGGTGCCATGCGGTGCACATATTTACCGTGTACTTGGCTCGAGTCCGAACGAATGCCTCTACTGATAAATCATATCAACAAATTACTACAAGGAAACATGTTGCACCGTTGTTTTTAGGCACCACTGTTTCTTAGCATGTCATGGCGGTTCACATGAGAAATAATTCCTTGTGTAAGCAAAAGTTTCTATCTAGTCACTTGCTTGAAGAATGTAACGCAAAGTAATTGAGGAATGAGGTACAAAGTTGAGCTACAATAAGAGGACATGGAGTAAAATGAAGGACACATTAGCTAAGTACCACTTTGTCATCTTGTTGTTGTTGCAACCTATTCTAATAGCACCTTGAGCAACCGCTGGAAGCATTTTGTCTAATGATAATAAAGATTTTGCTTGCTCTTGGTCATTCACTGGTTGCTTCAATCAATGCGATGTGAAAAAGTCTGGGTTATTATTTTTTGCTTCAATCAAGGTAATGTGAGGACCCATGTAGAATTCAATGATATTCCTACATTCCAAACAGACGCGACTTATAACTTTCCAATGCTTCTTTTCGGATTTAAATAACATGTCCCAAGGTTGCTACCAGAAATTTTTGGTGTATTGTTGGCTTCTGCATCACTTTTTGGACCTAAAAAATAAAACTCATGTAGGATGACTGTAGGATCGGTAAGTATGTCTAGATGGGGTGAATAGATTACCAAGCACAATAATGGACTCTTTTCCCAAGTTTTAATTTATTGGCATACTTTAAGATTTTCTAACAATCTATAAAGCACTCTACACATGCAAGTCTAGAGCGGAAATAAAAGACATGCAAGTGCACAAGAAAAGGCGGAGTTGAGAGAATCTTACATCCACTTTGATGGATGTTTCAATCCATGATGGATCTATGATCACAAGGAACTCGGTTGCGAGATTCCATAGAGGAACAAATCCGTAAAAGGACACTCACCCACGAAGGATCCACGAAGCAGCAATCCAACCTATTCAACTATATCGTACGCCCACAAAGGACTAACATCCCTAAGGTAAATCTTCACCAAGTAGGTGATCTCCGGGCCCGTCCAAACTTCTTGGCTTCTTCACAAACTTGAATGACTTCCAAGCACACTTAGTCAATCTAGGATGCGTACATCCTCCACAAATGACAAGATAGAGATTGCTCGATGATGAATCCCTTGCTCTTGGGCTTCAAAAGATAACCTTCTCAACACTGAAACTATCTCAAGATTTGGCTATGGATTTGGAGTCACGCTGGGCGTAAAATCTGATACCTGAATCTCGAATCCGAAAAACCTAAACACTATATTGGGTAGCAGTTTCGAAAACCTGAATTTTATTCAAGATATTCGTGTTTGTACGAACTGTACCCGAACAACCTGAATTATCCGAATTAAACAAGAAGCCCATTAAAAAACTCTCCCGAAGGCCCAAACAGCTACAACTGGCCCAAAATCCGCCACCTAAACCTAGTTTCCTGGGTTCCAACCCTATTGCCCATCCCCGCTTACAGCCGCCACAAACCAATGACACACCAACACCGCTACGCTTCCCGACTGCTTGGCCCCCCTCTACCACCCTTCGTGTTGCAACTACGGTGCCACCTGCAACGCTACAACACGAGGGGTGGAAGGAGGTTGATTCTATGCATGGAGTCTGGCGGGTTAGAAAGGGTAGTCGATCCATGAGAGAGGAGGCCTAGGGATGGTGGTTCGATTTTGCAGGTGAAAGAAATCACAAATCACGAGCACAAGTGATGCTTTCCAGCTTTGAACTAAAGAGGCCCACCAAATCAAAGCAAAATGTGCCCTCTAGAACTCCCGACCAAACACCAAGTCAACATTGAATCCCACAACCCTCTTTCTGCCCATCACTACCCTCAAACAAAACTGGAAAGCAAAAAAAGCATACCAATCCTTACCACTTGCGAAAATGAAGGAGCGGCGCACAACCAACCCACCGTCAGACGAAGCGCAAAATCCTCCCCTAGTATTTTCTTTCATGGCACTAGCATACAAGTGCTTGCTGATGAAAGTTGGCAGGAAAGTGCTTACTGACCTTACCTTATTTCCAGGAGCAAGTGGAGGCTCATTGACGATGTAATACAGAGAATGAGGAGTCGGTGCTTTGAGCTAGGGCTTTGGTTTCCTCCGTAGCCAATTCCAATTCCAAATCATTTGCCGACGTGCGGACCCTGGGAATTTAGCTCCAAACCAAAGACGACTTGCTTTGCTGCATTTCTTGGGTCGGGGCTTTACCTGATTTTGGAGAAAGAAAGGTCACGTAGAATCCAATTTGCTTTGAGTGCCCCTATCCTATATTCTCTCTATCTATAATATGGGGAAAGACATGCTCAATATGAATTGGGACAAAGAAGAAAGTCAAAAGCAAGAGGTAGGTCCATGGTTTCAAGTTGAGTAGTGAGTGGTTACTTAGGGGAGTCGGCAAAAACCTTTACTCGTTTGATTTCCTCCCAGATAAAGGAGGGGCACGGATGATTTGGTGGGCGCCAAGAAAGATACCATTCAATTAGGCACCGAGCGACAAAGTTGCGAACAACAAAAATTCTTCCTTTTTGAAGGGATTGTGGGTCTTCTTAATCATGTATTCGACACAAGAAAAAGGCTTTTACTTGTGCCGATTCTTCTTGTATGGAAAGAACAAAACATTTTTTTCCTTTCGTGCTTCTCCTAGCGCGGGCAGCAGTTTGTTGGCGAGTTTAAGGTTTGCTCATTTCATTCATTCTCATTCAAATATACTTGTAAGGCATGTGGATACAAAATTCCTTAACATAACAAAGGTGTAAACAATGGGCCCACTATTGATCTTACTTTCCCGGAATAAATAGTTTGGATTGGATAAATAATCCTACTTTCATTCCAATCATTAAACAAGGGAAAAGATCAAAGGAGAAAACCTTAACCAAATCCCTTCCGTTTGTTGAGCGAAAAATAAGAGTTCAACGAGAAGAATATATGAAGAGATTGAGATGCTTCGATCCTGGCTAAATTTTTAAGTGAAGAATGCATGTGAAGTATAAAATCGTACATTCAACCATGCCTCAACAATTTGGACAGAAAATGTGTTGGGATTCTGGGTAGAAACTGATTATATTTTAGTAGGTAAATTAACGCCTCAGACAGCGAGCAAATCGGTGTATACCATAGAAGTTGGATTATTATGGGCCATATTTGGCCTAATTTAGTTCATGCCACAACAATCTATATGGAAAGGGAAATTTTGTTGATGCTTTCCTGTTTAGAACAAATAAAAACAGAGAGAAGTGTGATGAGCAGGAAAAAAATGGTCATGTAGATCTTCTATTTCACCGGAATTCATTGATTGCCCTGTCCTCATTTCCTGCCTCTCTGCTCGGGAATAACACTTTCTTAACTCGGTACATAAATTTCAGGCGTCGACAAGAGAGTTAGCGATCTCAACTCGTCCGGTGCACTGGGCCCATGGGAAGCCCTCACACTCATGCACCATTCTGTAGGCGTGCCCACAACAAAAAACGAAGCACATTCCTGCTCCTTGCCCGCTGCTGGCCGCCAACCCTTTCCCCCCTCTCCCGAGCCGGGCAACTCCCCATAGGCGACACACACATGCCTCAAAATCCCATCAAAGGGCCCCACCAGGACGAGGAGTCAGTGCAAATCATGGACATGATACAAAATCAAAGACCTAAATCAATTCCGAGAGCTCCAAACTTAAGAATTGTTTTAAAGATTATATTGAGTGGTGTATCGACCTTGGCTTAGCATGTGGACAAATCAGGATGCTACTACAATTTTCCAGTCACCATAGCATAAACACGATCATAGAACTAGCGGCAGTATCATCATTTAAAAAAAGCGAAAAATTCCCCGGTCAAAGACATGTAACCGGCCCATCATTACGCTCACCGGCGGGTGACCGCCCCCTCCGAGCCAAAACCGCCACCCCACGCGCCCGTGCACCGCGTCCACCAGCGCCCCCCTCACCGCCACCGGGCCCCGCGCCCTCCCGTACGCGAGGCCCACCACGCACGATCAGCTCCTAATCCCCCACTCCCCTTAATTAACCCGAGAAATTAGTAAAATCGAACCAAAAGGGAGAGGGAGGGCACCGTTATTTTTCTCGCCGTCCCCCCGACCCTCTTTTCTCTTTACACCCCTCTCCGCCTGTCTGCGCCTGTCCCCTCTCCCCTCGCCATTCCATTCCTCCGCCCCCACCGCCATTTCGCCGATTCCGGCCGCCGCCTAGGGTTTCTCGCCGGGCCTCGTCGGTGTTTCCCTGGACCGCGTCCTGCTCCAGCCGGCGGCACGCGGCGTCCGGAGCCGGAGGAAGAGGCGGAGGAGGTCGGTCTGTGAGGCCGAGGTGGTGCTGGTGGCGGTGGCGGCGGAGCGGGCTGTCAGCGGGCGAGGTTTCGCGGAGGCGGAGGCTGTGTGTCGGGGGTTGATGGTGAGATAGGAGGGCCGTGCGGTTGCGGTGTTGGAGTGGCTGCGGCGGCGGCGGCGAGGCGGCTTATAGGTGGCAGACATGTATTTCACCAGGCTCGATGACTCGCCCATGTTCAGGAAGCAGGTGAGCCACCTTACTCCTCGGATCTCGATTCGCGGGCATTGGAGAGCACCGCTTCGTCGCTGGGAAGGGCCGGGGGTGACTAGTTAGTGGGGAGCGACAACAGCTTGCAGTTTCGGGTGTAGTGCTCGCCGCTGGTGGCTCCCGGATTGGGCTCCCGGCGATGGATTGGATCTGTCCTTGTTTCTGGGGCTGCACCGATGGGGATGGGTGGAGCAAGTCTGACCCCTCTCGCCGTAGCTTCCCCTCGAACCATTCGAAATTGTCTGCCTGGCTCTGCCTGTGGTACTGATGTGCAGGTTTCTTATCTGTTTTTTGGTTGTTTGTTTGATTGGTCTGATTGCTATATTTAAATCTGTTGTGATATTAACAACATATCAGTAGGTTCCACCTGAGCTCCTCAGGACAATTGTATAGCATTCTCCATCCTGTTAGATGTTACTACTCGTTTTCTTTTGCCATGCGTGTGCGTTGATTGGTCAAAGTTTGTTTTGATGCAAGTGAGACAACAATGTTTGCTTGTCTATGCAAGAATTTGGTTCCAATTACTGGTGTAGGGTATGTTTGCTATACACAACTGCTAGACTGTTTGATATTGTGTTGGTACAATTGGTTGGTTCAGAGTTTTGGCTATTCGCCAAGCAACTCGACAGGCTTTATCTGTGCAATTGTATGAGTAATAAATCTATAATTATAAACAACTCAGCAAAAGGATGAGCTTTTGATGTGATACATGTGCTTTTAGTACATTTTTTTTGTGTGCTCCGCTGATTACAAATTGCTTTGCACCTAGGCTTTTTAATGGTTTTTTTCTGGGTTTATACCAAAAGGGTCAACAGATTTTGTTTGATTGTTGAACACTGTTTAAATTGTTTTTCCTTCAATAAATAGATGCAATCACTTGAAGAAGGTGCTGACTTGCTGAGAGAGAGATGCTTGAAGTATCACAAAGGTTGCCGTAAATACACGTAAGTGACCATTGCCATCTCATTTGAGTGGCAAACGCCCCTTTATCCTCCTTATTTTATGCTTGCGTGCTGCAATGTGCTATCTAGGATTGAAAATGTTTGCATTTGCCCTTTTATTTCAGTGAAGGGCTAGGCGAAGCATATGATGGAGATATTGCGTTTGCAAGTTCACTAGAAGCATTTGGAGGTGGTCACAATGATCCAATCAGTGTTGCCTTTGGAGGTTAGCAATATAGTTCTCATTCAAGTATATTTATGTACTGTTATAGTCATAGTTCAAGAAAGCGCCAGGCGTTAATTGTGCTTTTTGCCACCGCCTTGCGCTTTTACTGACCAAAGCGCATGCTTATGCGCAGTTATGCACAGATTAAGCGTAGTTATGCGCAATGCGTTTTGCCAACGCCTAGAGCCTAGGCGCGCTTAAGCGCTCGCTTAGGCGCGCCTTTTTTAACTATGGTTATAGTCACATTCGCTCACTTTAATTTGAGCATTATTTTGTTTTCATGCTTGTTAAAACTGGATACTTCCTCCGGCTTTAGGTGTTGTTTTAGATAGGATTCTGATACCAAGATGAGTTCATTAAAATTGCTTGTTTGCCATTGTACCCAGACTAATTCAATTGAGACGGATTTATACCACCAAAATATTTTCTTGGCTGGTTTGTAGGCAGTCAATTATATATATGAACTTATCAATAGATTGCAGGGTTCAAGTACTAGATCTCGATTTTCAGCTAGACTGTTCATTTTACTTTTTCCTTGCTGCAACATCAGTTTGCATGGCGTCCATTTTTTTAAAGTCATTTACCTTGTCGGTTTGTTGTCGTTTATCTGCTTGTTGGTTGTTGTATGCGCACATAGTGCCAGAGTAGTAGGAGGAGAAATACAATACTACTACTATCTCTAGTAAACCACTAGCACTAGTATGACAGTGGTCAAGAATGCATTTTTAAGCAAGGAGTTCAAGGAAACTAAGGATGCACGCATGCATGCAAGTCTGTTAACTTTAGGGTTAAATGCTGCCATGTGACGCCTGAAATTCCTGAATGATAACCTTCTCATGGCCACTGTGTAAAAACCCCAGTAACAGCTAACTGAGAACTGAAGGGCGCTTTTGTCAATGAAAATGACAAGACATCATAACTTTCATTAGGTTTCATCAGCGCTGTAGTGTTTTTTCTTGTTGATTTCCTAATTGGCCAGTTATGTATAAATTATGACATGTACCTCTGGTCCAGGACCCGTGATGACCAAATTTACAATTGCCTTGAGAGAAATTGGAACATACAAGGAAGTTTTGCGCTCCCAGGTAGACATTTGTATGTACATATATTGCACGCGCATCCTTTTGCTTAACTTCAGGTTTAGGTGGTCTAACTTCTTGCATACTGTTCTGATAGGTTGAACATATGCTAAATGACAAGCTGCTGCAGTTTGTGGACATGGATTTGCATGATGTGAAGGTATTTGCGCAATTTTCTTCTGACATCTTATTTGTAAATTTCACATTAGGTTTGGACCTGCCATTAAATTTGATAACTTCTGATCAGGATGCCCGAAAGCGTTTTGACAAGGCTAGCCTTCTGTACGACCAGGTAATGCTGTTTTGAGCTCATTTCAAAGTTACAATATTAAATATGTCTTCAAGGTGATTCTGAAGCTCGTATCATATGGGTTCAATCTTGTGGCAGCACTAACAAAGTTCAATATATTGGCTTATTGTGAACAAAATGATAGAGCTATATATTCTCCCATTTTTGTTTTGGTGTTTGTTTACTCTGTTCCCGTCAACCTGCCAATATGATAGCCAACTTTCACTATAATCAGAAGGATTCTGTTTGCCATAATGTGTAGATGCTATTTCTGTGTTATTTTTCTGTCTACTGACTCCTAGTTGCTAAAATAGTGACCCATGGTAAAAATTAATCTAGGATAAGCAGAATCTGCCATTTGCTGCATGGGAATAATTTTACTGCACCGTGACACCAATATGACAGCTTTATTCCATTTCTTCTGTTGATTTGCGGTTGCTGATGCATTTTTGACAAAAATCGAGTTTATTTTTAAAAAGGGTCTTGCTGACTGATTTGTCTTCTCACCCAGGCTCGTGAGAGGTATTTATCCTTGAAGAAAGGAACAAGGACAGACATAGCAACTGCAGTTGAGGATGTAAGGTCCTTTCCTTATTTGACATTATCGAACTTCTGTTAGAAGCCATGATCACTAACTTGCTTGTGACGTTACCAGGAGCTTCACAGCGCCAGATCTTCATTTGAGCAAGCTCGTTTCAACCTGGTAGGTGTAATGCTTCCCTGTATCTCTATTCACTGTTCTGTTTTCTGTAATTATATATTTGACATGCCTTTTGTTTTCTTATCTACAGGTGACTGCGCTTTCAAACATTGAGGCTAAGAAAAGATTTGAATTTTTAGAGGCTGTTAGTGGGACAATGGATGCACATCTTCGTTATTTCAAACAAGTATTGGCTTGTCATTATTTGCATTCTGACATTTCTTGGTTATGCACAAATGATATTCAAACTTCATCTGCTGTTGTTTTTCTTCAGGGATATGAATTACTCCATCAGATGGAACCGTATATTAATCAAGTAACTATTTAACCATGGCTTTCTATTTTTCATTTTTTTGTAGTGCTACATGTGAATGTTCCGTGCTAGTTTATGTAGTTGAAGTAATACATATGTACTAGTTAGTGGATATGCAAAAAATCTCTTCCACCGATGCGCCATTTGTTACAAACTTATAATCTTGCATGTTATCTGCACATTCAACAACAACAACAACAACAAAGCCTTTTACTCCCAAACAAGTTGGGGTAAGCTACAAACCCATAAGACCTCGAAACCAACTCAGGGTTCTGGCATGTGGACAGCTAGCTTCCACGCACCCCTGTCCATGGCTACTTCTTTGGTGATATTCCAGTCCTTCAGATCTCTCTTAACGGACTCCTCCCATGTCAAGTTTGGTCTACCCCGACCTTCTCTTGACATTGCCCGCATGCCTTAACTGTCTGCTATGCAATGGCGCTTCTCGAGGCCTGCGCTGTATATGCCCAAACCATCTCAAATGATGTTGGACAAGCTTCTCTTCAATCATTGCTACCCCAATTCTTTTGTCACGTATATCCTCATGCCGGACCCGATCCTTTCTTGTGTGGCCACATATCCATCTCAACATGCACATCTCTGCTATACCTAATTGTTGGACATTTCACCTTTTAGGTGGCCAACATTCAACGCCATACACCATCGTAGGTCGAATTGCCGTCCTATAGAACCTGCCTTTTAGCTTTTGTGGCATTCTCTTGTCACAAAGGATGCCAGAAGCTTGGCGCCACTTCATCCATCCAATTTTTATTTGATGTCTCACATCTTCATCGATATCACCATCCTTCTGCAACATTGACCCCAAATATCAGAAGGTGTCCTTCTGAGGTACCACTTGCCCACCGAGGCTAACCTCCTCCTCGTGCCTAATAGTACTGAAACCACACCTCATGTACTCAATTTTAGTTCTATATAAGCCTAAAACCTTCTGATTCCAAATTTTTTGTCTCCACAGCTCTTAACTTTCTATTAACCCTTGTCCGACTATCGTCGACTAGCACCACATCATCATCCGCAAAGAGCATACACCATGGGATATCTCCTTGTATATCCCTTGTGACCTCATCCATCACCAAAGCAAAAAGATAAGGGCTCAAAGCCAACCCTTGGTGTAGTCCTATTTTATTGGGAAGTCATTAGTGTCGCCATCATTTGTTCAAACACTTGTCACAATATTATTGTACATGTCCTTGTTGAGGGTAATGTACTTTGTGTTTCTCCAAGGCCCAACACATGACATTCTGCGTTATCTTATCGTAGACCTTCTTCAAGTCAATGAACACCATATGCATGCCCTTTTGCTCCCTGTATCTTTCCATAAGCTGTCGTACCAAGAAAATTGCTTCCATGGTCGACCTCCCAGGCATGGAACCAAACTGATTTTTGGTCAGGCTTGTCATTCTTCTTAACCCGTGCTCCAACTTAATTCCACGGTAATTAGTACAACTTTGAACGCATCCCTTGTTCTTGAAGATTGGTACTAATTTACTCTGCATCCATTCTTCGGGCATCTTGTTTGCCCAAAAAATGAGGTTGAAAAGCTTAGTTAGCCATACTTTCGCTGTCTTCGAGGCCTCTCCGCACCTTGATGGGGATACAATCAGGGCCCATTGCCTTGCCTCATTTCATCCTTTTTAAAGCCTCCCTGACCTCGGACTCCTGGATTTGTCGCACAAAACACCTTCAAGAAATTGACCTCTTATGACCTTCAACCCCTGCAATTACGCGTTAGATGGTCTGATTTCAAATATTTATTGCAAAAATGTTGTGTCATTTGGTCATGGCAATTGCAGTGAAAACCACCTCCAAGATTATGTGTCAAATAGTCTGGTACCAGTTGCTTCGTTTCTAAATTAATTTGTCATTTAATTGTGCAAATTGCACAGTGGAAACCACCTGCTGAGACCATTTTTTAATGATTCAATGAAGTACAGTGCAACGTTTGGTTACTGAATCCACCAATTCTTCGCATAGCTGCCTGTGCCTGCTTGCTTTTTCCTGGTAAGGAATGTTTGTTTTAACACTCCATGGATTCTCCTTTTGCAGGTTCTTGCTTATGCACAGCAATCAAGAGAAAGGTCCAACTACGAGCAAGCTGCTCTTGTAGAGAGGATGCAAGAGTTCAAAAGGCAGATTGACCGGGAAAGTCGGTGGTCGCCAAACGGGATGACTGATTCCCCTAATGGTGATGGAATACAAGCAATTGGTCGAAGTTCACATAAGATGATTGAAGCCGTCATGCAGTCAGCTTCAAAGGGAAAGGTAGCACATTCTGGTTGACTTGAAATTTGGATTCATGCTTGTAGGAAGGTGTTCATTCAGTAAATGCATGTGATGTTCAAAAGTGTGTACTTCAGGTTCAGACTATTCGGCAAGGCTATCTCTCAAAGCGTTCTTCGAATTTGAGAGGCGACTGGAAAAGGAGGTTCTTTGTCCTTGATAATCGAGGAATGTTGTATTACTACCGCAAGCAAAATAGTAGACCATCCGTAAGTTCCCGTAACACGTACTCAATTTGGTATGATATTATAGAAATGCTTTGGGTTTGTTTCAGTTCACACCATTCCGTTAATTTTTCCTGTTTTTGATTTTACAGAGTGGTTATTCTAACCAACGAAGTAGCACTCCCACTGAGCATGGCTCTGGTCTGCTTAGCAGATGGTTCTCATCTCATTACCATGGCGGTGTGCATGATGAGAAATCTGTAGCACGACATACAGTAAACCTGCTAACATCAACCATTAAAGTTGACGCAGATCAATCAGATCTAAGGTTCTGTTTCAGAATAATTTCGCCCACAAAAAACTACACACTGCAGGTATTCAGCCTAACCAGAAACCTGTTGTCTGTATCTGTCATTTAGGCCAGCAAAGAAAGGAATGACACTATCGAGTTTTTAATAGATGCCAAGTTGCTTGTTGTCTATTTAATAGTGACATGCACCTATTCTTGGGCAGGCAGAGAGTGCGATGGATCAGATGGATTGGATTGAAAAGATCACTGGTGTCATTGCTTCTTTGTTAAGCTCCCAATCCCCTGAACGGGTCAGTGCTGAATGACTTTTGTGCAATTATTTACATATCCAGATTTGATTTTCTTAACACTAATACAATTTGTTCCAGCGTCTACTGTTGAGCCCTAAGGGCAGTGGCCATCATCGAACAAACAGTGAAAGTAGTTCTTTCAGTAGCTCAACAGAACTTGACCATTCCATGAGTGAAGATTTTATGATGGAAAAGAACTCAGGAAGTGGGTACTTTGAGCACTCCAGAGTCACACAACATCACCGAACCAGCATGAGACCTGACAAGCCAATTGAATTGCTTAGGAAGGTGGTTGGCAATGATGTTTGTGCTGATTGTGGTGCTGCAGAGCCTGATTGGGCATCCCTAAACCTCGGAGTCCTTGTATGCATAGAATGTTCTGGTGTACACCGGAATCTTGGTGTGCATATATCTAAGGTGAACAGGCAATATTCTTGACAGTTTCAACTCAAAATCCTTACACATTTAAAATGTATATATATTGTTTGTTTTGCGTTCAGTATATTAAGGTGTAGGAACAATTGAATGATAGTTGTGTGCCCCATTTGTTTTTTGATTGCAAACCAGAATCTGAGTTGCAACAACTGCATCTTTGACAGGAAAACTAAGGAATTTTGGGATGCAATGTGTTTA
Source organism: Aegilops bicornis (assembly GCA_021605145.1). Lineage (NCBI taxonomy): Eukaryota > Viridiplantae > Streptophyta > Magnoliopsida > Poales > Poaceae > Aegilops > Aegilops bicornis. The sequence goes on along the minus strand of CM038673.1, from coordinate 564,637,525 downwards.
CTTCATGCACAAAATTTGAAATGGTTTAGTTCTTTCAGACAACATTCACCAACCCATTTTTTTTTGTAAAATGTCATTTTAGATTTAGTATTTTGTAAGTCCTAGCATGAATTCATCATTAATGTGATTAGCAGGCTGTGCTTTAATTGTTGAAAGATAAATCAGGATGAACATTACCTAAAGAGTGCCTTGTATTGGCAGGTAAGGTCTCTGACACTTGATGTCAGGGTGTGGGAGCCATCTGTAATCAATCTCTTCCAGTCTTTAGGCAACACATTTGCCAACACTATCTGGGAAGAAATGTTAACTTCGTCAAGCAGTTTTGATCATGGTGATACTTCGAGGTAAATAGATGCTGTTTGCAACTATACAAAAATCTGTGAAGTCCCTATTGTTGTAGTATCATGTTAACTTGCAAGTTTTACTGTTTTGTAGAGCTGATGGAATTGAAAACACACCAGATAACTTGGCTGTCAGAAAGCCTAAACAATCGGATCCTATCTCTGTGAAAGAGAAATTTATTCATGCCAAGGTACTTTATGATTGCCTATTGTTTCAGTATATTCTACTCCCTCCGTTCCATAATGTAGTGCATATAAATTTTTAGAAAAGTCAAATCTCACAAACTTTGACAAAGTTTGTGGAGGAAAATATTTACATATAGAATGCCAAACATATATCATTAGATTAATCATAACATGTAGTTTCATATTTTATATATTTGGTTTTATAGATGTAAATAGTTTTCTTTATAAACTTGGTCAAAGTTTGACTTTGCGAAAAATTTATATGCACTACATTATGGAACGGAGGGAGTACTTTTGAGCAAACAATTGGTGATCACTAATAGGCAGAATGCAATTTGAATCATGTGTGAGTTAGTGGTAGAGGCAACATTCCTGCAAAAAAAGAAGTTGTATAGGCAACATTCACTGAATAGACCACATTGGGTTTACAGAGTGCATAATAGTTTTTTTAAACAAAAAGAGGGACTATGGATATCTGCAACAGACCACCTCATCTGTATCTAAAAGGCTGCCATTTGTTTTTTCTTTTTGGTGAGATTGAGAGGGAGAAAATAAATGGAAGGAAACAGTATCTTGCATGAGATACAACCTCCACATGCGAATCAACAACATTAGATACATCGTAAAGTGTGTTTGAGAATATTGCATTTCTATGATACGTGGTTTTAGGGAAACTGGGAGTGAGAAGGTAGAGATCTAGAGAACATGGTAGGTGAACTTGGTGAGAATGAGATTAAAGGCCCGCCAAAAAAAAAGAATGAGATTAAAGTCTCATGTGTTGCATGAATCTGTGCCAAGACAACAATATTAGTCCTATTCATTGTTGATGTGAAAGATATTAGAGATAATTTCATTTATAATATGCCTAGTGATGTTCAGTTGCTGATGATTATTAGTTCTTAAATATTCCAGTATGCCGAGAAAGATTTTGTACGGAAGCATAGTATGGATGAGACTCAGCTAGCACAACAGATGTGGGATCATGTAAGTTCAAACAACAAGATGGAGGTGTACAGTCTGATAGTGCGATCGAACCCGGATGTAAATCTAACTTATGGGCAGACATCATTTAATTCGGCCTTGACTCTTGGAAAAGCCCTTCTCTTACAAGAGCCACCGTCTTCGCCGTCAAATGGTAGCTCTAGATGCTTTGATCGCGGTACGGTTGAGAAGATTTCTCCCAGGAGTTCTCTTTCTCCTGCGAGCACGAGCGCACGAACAGATGAATTGGATGGCTGCGCTGAGGGCTTATCTCTGCTTCATCTGGCATGCCGTGTCGCGGATATTGGTATGGTTGAGCTACTCTTGCAGTATGGGGCCAGTGTGAATTCCACAGATTCTAGAGGCCGAACACCGCTTCATCACAGCATTTTGAAAGGAAGACGCGTACATGCCAAGTTGCTCCTCTCCAGGTATACTAATAATGCTTATATTTCCTTTTACATTTCTGTACTGCAAGTATGCATGGATGCTATAGCTTACTTGCTTGAATATCCATGCAGGGGTGCTGATTCGCAGGCGACAGACCGTGAGGGTAGAACGGCATTACAGTACGCCATTGACAGCGGAACCATCGAGGACGAAGAGATTCTTGTTTTGTTAGAAGACCCCAGGTAGATAGATGATCCAGTAGCTAGACCTTGGGTTCAGCAGAGTACGGTTGCCGCGCTCTGATGTGCCTTCTCCTGCTGCTCAACGGGCACAGCTCCAAGCTCGCCTCGCCGATCCGATCTCTGATCCCAGCTCGTGTCATGAAGAACAGTATTATAGCTAGTGTTCCAGGGAGCCAGGGGACCCCTCCCCTGTTCCCCCACCCCGTTCTAGCGTGAGATACCCCCCTATCCCTATGTGTTGTGGTTTTGCCGGGTTTTTGTTTGCAAGCGGATGATGATAGACGACGCTGTAAGTTTGTACATGGCGCCGGACCCAGAGTGCCCGGCCCGGACCCGATGATGATGATGTGTGTACATAGTGATACCGATGTGTGGCATGAATGTGATTTTTACGCAGAGCATTGGACACTGGTGGTTTGGCCCTGGGTGGTTCGAAACAGAACAAGTCCTGACCCTGCACACACTCTGCCCTTCCCAAACCAGGCAGCAGCAGCAGCTGCAAAGCCGGTCTGATCTCATTTCCCCGAGGCCGAAAAGCTATACAAGAACTTGAATGCTGGTAGCTCACACCGCTGCTGCTTATGACGAACTTGGCACCGGCGCCTCTGTTGCCGAGCAGTGCGAACAATATGTGTGTGTGTACGACTACGCCGCTGACGCATCCAATCATAGCTTTCTACGAAGGCAGGGGCCTTTCGCTGTGCGGCGACAGGGCGGGCGTGAGAGGACGCTGTCAAGCTACATGCACGTCCGTGGCCGGCTGGCCGCTGCCCGGCGCCCTGCCCACGGCCACGGCTACAGGATTCAGACTGGCGCTTCGGCCGAGACCATCGATCGACGCGGCCGGCCCAGGAGCCGTCGCGCATCAGCGACAGGGAGCCTGCCACGGGCGCGCAAATGTCAATGCCGGGCAGGAAACTGCTCGCCGTCGGTGGGCGGCGAGGTTTGCTTTGGTTGGTTACTTGTGCGGCCGTGCTGTCCCTGCATGGGACATGGCGTCGCCAAGGAAGACGACGGCCCCAGTTACCCTGTCAAACAAGGAGCAAGACGGCGACCTTGCCGACGAGGACGAGAGGAGGAACTGCAACTACCTCGCCGACGACCTTTCTGACGAGGACGAGAGGAGGAATGTGCTTGCATCACTTTCGGACTCGCCGCGTCTGCATGGAACATGGTGGTGCCGCGCGCCGAGGAGAGGGGGAATTACCTTCCTCGCCAGGCATAACAACGAAGACAAAAGAGGAAGAAATAGTTGTGGCGACTGTAGCCTAGCTAATCGTACATAGGATCTAAAAAGAAAAATTCCCAAACAGCACAAAAATGGACACATGCCCATAAAATAGGGAACTCAACTAACTAGACATGCTAAAAGCTGACGGTGGCCTCTCTAGGGATGGCACAAGAGGCGCCGCGGCGGCGGCGTGCAGGGACCAAAATGGTTCATTTCTGGGTGCATCCGCTGTTGTCTTCCAAGGGCTCGTGGATCCACCAACGCTTGAAGCTCATGCTTGCAACGAAGCTCTTTCACTCGCAGCTGATTTATACGTCAATTCCCTATGCATCGCTTCGGACTGTGCGGAAGTTGTTGCAAGCATCAACACCGGTGTTCCCTGTTGCTATGTACTAGTAACTATCATGCGGGAGATTAATCATCTTCGGAGTTCTTTCCAGGACCTCAAGTTCATCCACGAGAAGAGACAACACAATGGAGAGGTGTATGCCTTGCCAAGGCGGCTTCTTCACTTCCTCACGGGCAATATTATCTGTATCCCCATGAAAAAAAATAGATATTCTAGATGATGAACAGACAATATACAAAAGAGAGGACATATAGAAAAGTCAATGATATTCTAGAGAATTCACTGTGGGAATAATATAAAGAAAATTTTAAAATAAAGAAAACATCTGGTAACTTGAATCCCATGCTTTTCCATAAAGAGATTTTGTACTATCATGAATTTGATCATTTCAAATTCTTACTAACTTTAGAAGGACATTTATCTTTTTCATAAAGTTTTTTATTATATCAACAAAATATTCTGATTGTTTTTCAGTTGTATTGCTTTGACTTGGATGCCACATTTGTGGAACTACCACTGTATAATATCGTCAAAAACCCTTTTCTTGGAGCAATGGGACAAATCTTGACGATTTTGACACTTGAAGGACAAATAATTTTATATATATTAGAGTTTAGGGACCAAATTTAGGTCTAGCAATAGTTGACGGACAAAACAATGCTTGTGAATGACGGGATGTCTGTGGTGATTTCATCAATCAGTGAAACTCCATGACTCTAGGTTTGAGTAGGCGTTGTGTGAGTGTGGTGGTGGCGTGTGCACTCAAAGTTTGTAAAAAAGAAGATGAGTCTAAAGCACAATTTCGATGGGGACGAATAGAGAATACTCAACTATATACTTCTTATGTTTCAAAATAATTGAAGTTCCAGCTTTGTCCTCAGTCAAACTTCTTTAAGTTTGACCAAATCAAGAGAAAAATATACATCTAGAATACCAAATTAGTGCCATGATATTACTTATAAATTATATTTTCATATTATGTGTGTATGGTGTTGTAGATCTTGTTAGCATATTTTTCTGTAGAGTTGGTCAAACTTAAACAAGTTTTACTTAGGACAAAACTAGAACTTCAATTATTTTGAAACATAAGGAGTACAAAAGAACCCCATTATTATTTTTGTCTTGTAACGAGTCAATAGTTCTCTGTGCAAGCACGGTACGGTGCGTCACGGAAAGATACAAACTGAGATGTGTACCATGGGCCAAGCCTTATCATGTGGTTCGACAGTGTCAAGAAATAGTAAAATCTCAGTACGTGGTGTACTGAATACTGATCGATGATCATCAGCAAGTGCCACGATGGATACGCGAGTACGTAGTAAGGATTTTTAGTACCGACTACTAACAATGAACAGCACGTATATGCAGTGGAGGTACGTCAAGTACGTAGCTCAGTGACTATATGTGTACAGGATCAGCAAGATGATGATACACACACAGACACAGCACCTTATACATTCCCGAACTGTATGGTATTAAACGATCGGTCGACAGAGCATGGCAACAGATGTGTATATTCTGCCATTATACGTGCGATAAAATTGGTAACTGGACGGTCTACGATGGATGGCACTAAGCGCCAAGAGCTGCACCAAAGCAGCGACGCATGCATGCATGCAGTGATCGATGTATACGTACTTGGTACAACATTAATTATTGCATGCATGCATGGCCCCTACAGCCTATATGCATAGCCCTCTTAACTGCATGCTAATTTGTGTTTACCTTCTTTCACTGTATTCTTCTTATAGTACTCCCTCCGGTCCTTTTTACTCGGCATATTAGGTTTGTCTGAAGTCAATCTCATTCAACTTTGATCAAGTTTATATAAAAAAATATTAACATTTACATAAGAACACCAATATCATTAGATTCACCTTGAAATATATTTTTATATTATATTTATTAGATATTATAGATGCTAATAATTTCTAATATAAATTTGGTCAAACCTAGCGAAGTTTGACTTTCGGCAAATCCAATGTGCAGAGTAAAAAGGACCGGAGGGAGTACAAAAAGAAGAAAAACTTCTTCCACTTTGGTAGTACTCCCTCGTTTCTTTTCAGTCTGCGTATAACATTTGATCAAAGTCAAACTTTGTAAATTTTGACCAACTTTGTTGGGAAAAATATCAACATCTACAATATTTAAGTTATATGGTATGAAAATTAATTTCATGATGAAGCTAACAATATTAATTTTATATTGTGAATCTTGATACTTTTTTCTATAAAAGATAACAAAGTTTGACTTACCAAATCTTATACGCAGACCAAAAGAAACGGAGGGAGTACTGTGGAATTTGAATTTAATTACCAAGACCATGCATGTCGTTACTAAAATGCTTGGCAAACTTGCGGGCCACTGAAGATTCAACTGCATGTGCTCGAATCGATCCCTGTGTACGTAGTACAGTACGTATAGCAGGGCCCAGCACTTATTGTAGTACCTAACTATCAAACCAGTGTTGTTCTAACCTAGCTACACGTAGGTTCGTTTCGTTACTTCGTTATCAGGGTCGCCGGGAAGAGGATCACATCTAGAGATTGCCAGAATGAATAGTACACGAAATGGACATGTGTGTGTCCAACTTAGTTTTAGCAATATGTAGTTTAAGGGACAGTAAATACCTTTTCCAAGAAGAAACTGCTGGATGAGGAAAGGATGAGAAAAAACTGATGACAGAGCTTAAGTATCATGCATGATACATGGGAGAATAGTAAATCCCTCCGTAACTAAATATAAGATGTTTTTGCAGCTTGAATTGAACTAAAAAAAGTCTTATATTTAGTTACAGAGGTAGTAACACTAACATATAACAAAATATATAGGAGTAATTCTTTCTTGTCACGACGAGTCAATTCTCTGTGCAAGCACGGTACAGTGCGTCACGGAAAGACACAAACTGAGATGTGTACGCACGGATGGCCGGGAGCGCGTACGTAGGCTAACAGCCTAGCATGGATCGCCATGCCTCGGCACGTACCATTTTGGCCAGGCTTTCTTGTGGCTAAACAGTGCCGATAAATAGTTAAATTTCTGTAGCAGTAACTGAGCATCTACAAGTGGCACACGGTACATGCATGCATGGATACGTGTGTGAGTATGGATGAAGGATTTTTTTGACGGGTGAAGGATTTTTAGTACTTCCTCCTTCCCATAACATATTGGCCCTGTTTGGATCCCTAAGTTAGAGTTAGTTTTGGTTAGTTGAGGCTCAAATAACCCAAAAGTATCCAAACATGATGGATTAGTTTGGGTTAGTTGGATCTAACCCACCCCAAAAAACTAGCCCACACTAGAGGAGCTTATTTGGATTAGTTCTCTTGGGCCCACTAAAAGAATTAGTAAAAAAAAGTTACCCCTCCCATTCAAACATGGTCTAAAGTAGTTAAATGATTGAGAAAAAATATTTATTGTCAATCTAACCCTATCGTCCAAACAGCTCTTTGGTTAGAGTTAGTTTAGGATTGGTTCAAGATTAGAATCTAACTCTAACCTCTAACTAAGTTAGAGTATCCAAACAAGGCCATTGTGGGACGGAGGGATACCTAGCAACGAACACATATATATGGTGTGGAAGGACCGTAGGTTAGTTGCATGTATTTGTCTTTTGCGGTATGTTGAATTTTTGAGCCGTCCGATCTGAATCGAGTGACTGTTTTGTTTTATATCTCCAGGCGGGGATCTTTTCCTTCCTCGATCCACCCGATTCAACACCGGTCCGACCTCCTGTTGCCGCCACCCCGGGCCAAGGGCGCTCCTGCACCCATCGTCACTATGCTATGCGTGCAACGATACACGCACAGTACGTACGTACGTATGTACGTACCGCACGATGCGAGGCACAATTAACCGACAACTGAGCGGTGAAACACGCAGCTAATTTATACTGTATGAATTTCGCTACCATACATGTGATGATAACATTGGTAACTGGACGATCGATGATCGATGGCTCTAGCTATCCTGCTGCACCAAAGCATGCAACGCCTCATGCATGCATGCACGCAGTGATCCAGGCACGCACAAGCGCAACATTACGCATGCATGCATGCACGGCCCCTACAGCGCAATCCTACTGCATGCCATGCCTTAATAATATCTAACATCTTTCACTGTATGTCGCTTGAATTAACAAAGGCTACATAGCTCAAAAGCTTCACAAGCTTGCAGACCATTAGATATTAAACTAAATGCAGTGGGTACTGTTGCTTTACTACTCCATCCGTCTGAATTACTTGTCTTAAATTCGTGTAGATAGAGATATATTTAGACACGTTTTAATTTGGGACGGAGGTAATAGTATTTTGCGGCTCCATTTGCATAGGACTAATTTTCAAAACCTGGCTAGCTAGTTAGCCAGATGGTGTATTTAGAGCAAAGTAAACTTTACAATAGGAGACTATAAGCCTGCTTACATGATACTTCTGCTTATGTGGAGGAGAGGGACAAGAAGAAGGGAAGCAGTGGGTTCTCATACAAGGCCAATTTCTACACGTGCTCCTATAATGACAAAGAGTAAATGTAAAGAGGAATAGAGAAGGTGAAAAACTGACTAATCTAGTAGCCAACATTATAGTCAACTATACTAGTATACGACTGGCTAATAATGAAAGTCTCTTGATGACATGATTGTGTTATATTGAGTGATATTGGCTAGTATATGATGTAAGAATTGTAGAAAGGCTACGTAGCTCAAAAGCTTAGTAAGTACTATCTTTCTAGGGAGCTTAGTATCTTCGGAGATACATGTGGCTGCACTTGCCAGGCTGTTAGCTTTGTATACCTATACGTAGTACTACTACTGTTGTTCTGGTAGGCAATAAATGTTTTTGCGGCTCCATTCACGTAGGACTAATTTTCAAAACCTAGAGTTAGCTAGCCAGATGGTGCCTGTATACTACGCAGCAGCATAGCATCAACAGCTGCATCTTGACCAGCGAGGTCACTTCCAAAAGAGAGAGGAAAAGACTAGCTAGCTGACTAGACATGCGGGCGCGTAGCACTGTGCAAGATGGATGTGACCATACACGCCGTCTTTTCGTGCCCCCGGCCGGGAGCTGGAAAGCGGAAAGGGTCGACCCATGCAACGTCTCTACATGCAATAGCACAGCCACAGCACAGCACTTTTGCCGTAGGTAGATGTGTAGTGCATATGCAGTAGTATAGCCTGGAGCCCTGGGTCTGGGTGTGAGTCTGGACCGTCCAATCGTCCTGCCACTCCTATGTCGATCGGCCTCTTCTGGCCACGCACCTGCGTACATCCACCGACCCATCACGTTTTCGTTGGGGTTTGCGGTGGAGGAGTACCACCCTACGTACGTGCATGCATGTACACGTCCCGTCATGCATGTGGGCGCGCGGGTCTGTAATTTGTTTTCTACTCCCCATCTTGCTCGTTTTACATGCCATGCCTGGTGGCACTGGATCTGACAGGTCAAAATGTGCTCATTGGATCGGCCATTTTGTCCTTTTTTTATTGTCCAAAAGCTTGCTGTAAGAAATGTGCTCTTGTAGTTCATTTTGTAAGATAATAATACTGTTAGATTTGCACCGTGCTCTCTCTATAAATCGAACACCAGTATTGCAAGAAAATCTCTAAAAGAAAAGAGAGGTGCAATTCAGTCCCCGAGTACTCCTAAATCCTCCTCATCCCGCACATGTCGATGGTGCGAGTTCCACACCATCGTCTTGTCGAACAAGAAAGTAGCATCCAGGCAAGCCACGGATCTCCGCGGGAAGTGCCGATGACGTCGACCCTGAAGTATCAATCCACAACCCAGAGAAGAGGATGGCATTAGGTCAATAGCACCTAAATGTCTGCTTGAGTTGACAGAATAACCAAACCAACTGTGTTTCCACCGAAGCACCACCAGCCCAAAGAAGACACAACTAAAACCCCCTACTTCAAAAGAGGGAAAGACAAACATGTCCACCCGATGTCATCACTACATCCAACATTGCACGGACCGCCGAAGACATAAAATCCGGAAGAGACCTCATTGAGCACCGTCGCCACCACCACCACCATGGGAAGGGCCGAAGCAATGGACAACCGATATCTACCAGTCCACTGATCTCACCATTGGTCGATGGCGCATGCTCTGCCATCTCTGGATTACAATATTTCCTCTGGGTTAAGAAGTTGAATGAGCCATAATGTGACAATAGCTATAAATCATGATAATTTTACTAAAAAATAACAGAACATATACATTTTATGAATATGAAAATAAAATTCCAATTAAATTATTTTCATGTAGGTAGCCTATGTACTTGGACACATATTAGTGATTCAAGCTCCAAAATGTTGATGGTTCCTGTCCCATATGACTAACATTTCTTGACGGACTTGCATATTTTCTAAATACAAGAATTCAATTGACCATTTAAAGCTTCACTTTAGAGTTCCTAAAAGTAAGAAAATACCAAGCATATTCTTAAGCAATATCAAGCAAACCATAACATTTTGCAAAAGAATACTTTTTATTACAAAGAAACGCCCTACTGGATCTGCTGTTGGTCCCTTTTTTTTAGAGAAAAGGCGTTAGCCCGACTTTATAGATAAAGCCACCAGGCAGAGTTATACCACCAGTACCACACAGCATACAAGTTTAACGGCCAAAGGACATAAGTAACATTATAAGGCCTCCAGCCTAACATGGCACGCAGGCCAGTAAACCATTAGAACACCAGCAGGGGAATTAGGAAGCCGCCCTCGAAGAGCGCGGAAGCAGGGAAGACATCGTAGATTTCATTTTGGATAGCATGACGTCGAAAGCCTGAAGGTCCCCTTCCTTAGTCAATGATCTCCACTGCTGCAAAAAGACATTGGCTTTAAATAAGCAACTGACAGGGTTAGCCGGAAAAATGTGTTCAATCGAGAACTTGTTCCTAGTAGTCCACAGCGACCAATCGATCGCAACCCAGCCCACTAAGAAGACCCTCTTGGACTGGCCTGATAAGTAGTTAGTATATTGACTCATGTCCTCAAAGTAGGAGGGAGTCCAATTAACATTAAGCAAAAGTCTGATGCAACTCCACATGAATTTAGATAAGGAGAAATGGAAGAAAATATGCTCAGTGTTCTCAATAGCCCCACATAGCACGCACCTATCAGTGCCCGGCCCGTTCCTCTTCTTAATTTGATCACCAACAAAGCTTACATCGGACAGCTTGCCATAGAAAGATTTTAATCTTAGGGGGGATTTGGGCTGACCAAATATCCTTAAACTTCATAGAGCGGCCACCAGAAATAAGCTTAGAGTAAGCCGATTTAACAGAGAAGCGCTCAAGAGGAAAGGGGCCACACCATGGAATCCTCTTCCTCCGAGAGCAGGGAAGCAAGCAAAGAAGGCGCCGATCTTGAACTCTGAGGGAAAGAGAGCGCCGGAAATCTAAAACCCAACCCTGAACCGAGAGCTCAAAGATAGAGATCTCGGGATCAGAACAATAAGAGAACATGGACGGAAAGGCAACCACAAGCGTGGTGTCCCCGACCCACCAGTCTAACCAAAACCGAGTGGACTTACCATTCCTAACAACAAATTTGACAAGGGACCGGAAAATCGGCCACACTTTAACCAGTTGACGCCAAAATTGAGAGCCACCAGAAGCTGAGGCGAACATAGGGCTCGAGGCAGGGAAATATTTAGATTTGAGAATCGATAGCTAGATTGGGCGCTCCTCAATAGACATTATCTTCCACCACCATTTTATCAAAAGGCAATTGTTCATTACTCTCAGACATTAATGCCAAGACCACCCTTGTCCTTAGGACGGCAAATGATGTTCCATCTTACCAATCTATATTTGCGTTTATTGTCGGCGGAGTTCCAGTAAAAGGCACCCCTATGCTTGTCGAAACCCGAATGAATTCCGCCGGACAGAAGGTAGAAACTCATAAGGAACATCGGGAGAGAAGAGAGGCACGAATTGGTAAGGGCAACCTTGCCCGCCTGCGTGTTATACCGTCCTCTCCATGGAAGGACTCGATTGCCAACTTTAGCGACCACCAGGGCAAAATCTTTTGCCAAAAGCTTAAACGGAGAAATAGGTAAGCCCAAATATTTGAGAGGGTAAGAGCCAAGGGAGCAGTTCAGAAGGTGAGCCACCCGTTGAGCTTCCAAATCCGAAACCCCAGTCACAATGACCTCGCTCTTGGAAAAATTAATTTTAAGACCCAAAGAGCTTGAAGCGAAAGCGAAGAAATTTCAGATTAGTGAGACTGGCCTCATTGAGCTCCACCATAATGATGGTGTCGTCCGCATACTGAAGATGAGTAATGCCATGAGGAATAAGGTGAGAGCTCACCGGGGAAATGTGCCCAACCAACGCGACACGAGGGAGGATACGAGATAAAGCATCCGCTACAAAATTGAAAAGCAAAGGGGACACCGGATCCCCTTGTCTAAGGCCCCTACCATTAGCAAAAAAATCACTAGTTTGGCCATTCACAACCACAGCCGTGTACCCACCAGCCACAAGTTGCATCAGATGATGCATCACCGGACCCTCGAAGCCCTTAGCCAGTAAGACTTGGCGAAGGAAATTCCAACTCACCGAGTCGTAAGCCTTCTCAAAATCAAGCTTAAGGACCACAACCTTGGTCCCCTTAATCCGCAGATCATGAATTATCTCATGCAAGCAAAGCACCCCATCCAAGATGAATCTCCCTTTAATGAAAGCAGATTGGAAAGGGCTAATGACCCGATGAGCTATCGGGAAACTCTAGTGGCCATGCCTTTAGTGGCATCTTCGCAAAGTTGTTAATTAAAGCAATGGGCCTAAATTGCGATATCAAGTCAAGACCTTTGATTTTAGGGATAAGGGTGAGAACCGCGTAGTTGAGCCTCGAGATATCAACGGTGCCCAGCCAAAATCCTTGGATAATTGCTTTAATAAGGCCTTTTAACTGAGGCCAAAAATGCCGAAAGAAAGGGATGGAGAATCCGTCAGGGCTTGAAGCCGCATTAGAGTTGGCAGTCCGAATCGTATCAAAGATTTCCTCTTCAGAGGGTGGGGGGGGGGGGGGGATAGCAGGAGATCATTATCAGCGCTCGACAACTGCTCAGGGGGAGGCCAAAAGGCCGGAGCAAGCCTAAATCCCAGCTCAGGTTTAGCCGCTAACAAGTTAGAGAAGAATTGGACCACATGACGCAGAATGACCGAAGGGTCAGAAACCCTAACACCATCAATCAGAAGGCTATCGATTAAGCATCTTCGACGTCTACCATTAGCAATGGCGAAGAAATAGGCAGTGGGCGCATCACCCTTAAGAGTCCAGTTAATCGTGCCTCTTTGCTTCCAATATACTTCCTCCTGTCGGTGAATATCCAAGAGCGCCTTTTCTAGACCATACCGAGCTGCCATTCGCCTCGGAGAGACCAGAAGTGTCCGCACGATTATCGAGATCGCCAATTTGGGCAACCAGCCTCGCTTTGTCATGCCATGACTCAGCAAAATGATTCTTAGACCAACCTCTAAGAAATTTACGCAGGCAGTAGGAAACTTGATGCCAATAATCCATTGGGCCAAAAGAACGACGAGGAGAGGAAAGAAAGGCCATGATCTTCTGAGCCAACAAGGTGGAGAACCCATCCACCAAGAGCCAAGACGCATCGAATTGAAACCTTGGCAGCCAACTGAACGAGACCCATCGTCAAGGATTAGGGGGGCGTGATCAGATCCTACAATGGGAAGGGCACGAAGACAAACCCGGGGGAATAGAGCATCCCAGCCAGGGCAAAGAAAAACCCTATCAAGAACAGAGTGGATGGGGGAAGCTTGTCGGTTAGTCCAGGTGAAGCGGGCCCCAACCCTAGGGATTTCACGAATGGCCGTATCCCTGATGAAAGCATTGAAGGCCTCAGCCAGAGCCCAAGAGAAGTTAGAGGAGCTCTTATCAGAGGGATATCTCAACAGGTTAAAATCACCCCCAATCAAGAGGGGAAGCTGACAGGAGTCAATTTTATTATAAATCTCGTCCAAGAAATTGTAGGAGAGAGAGTGGTCAGCCGGGCCATAAACCACCATGATCTCGAGAAGAGAGTTGAGGGAACGATGGGAAACCACCGTGCTAGCCCAGTAAATTCCATGGTCAAAAGCAACAAAATCAAATACATCAATATTAGTGCCCAGAAGAAAGCCACCCGATCGACCAACAGAGGCCACAAAATTCCAATTGAATCTATCTATCCCAAAGAACAAATTAAAGTTCACTCGGGGAGAAGGAGGGTTTGAGGGTCTCAACAAGGCCAATAAAATCAACATTTTCAGACCGCACTAGGTCTTTGAGTTGATCCCTGCGCCCCCTAGCGCAGAAACCTCTGATATTCCAAAATAAGGCTTTCATCTGAAGGAGAGGTTTTTAATTCTAAGACTCGACCTGCACGGAGCCTTGCAGGGTTTAGCGCGCTTCCCAGCCCCACGTTTCTGAACCGGGGAGACCTGACACCTGTCAGCCTCCCCCACAGCCGCCCCGGCCACAACCAGAGGGGCAGACACACCTACCCCAGCCTCCTTGGCTTTAGCAATGTCAGCCTGAGCTAGCTCGTTAGCCCTAATCACATTAAGTAAGGAGGAAGGGGAACCCAAACTGGAATCTAAGCAAATCCCTACATTATCTAAAATCTTAAACAACTGCTCATCAGACTGAGAAGGTAAAACTAATCGAACAGGAGACAGATCCTTAGGAGAGGAGGGAGACGGAGCTGGGCGCGAACCTGAAGGAGGAAGATCTCGCGCCGCCAAGACGCCGAGCCGCCTTGGCCAGCCACACGCCGCCGCGTTGAGACCCGACCGCTCTTGCGAGCAGTAGAGGCAGGAGAACGAACAGGCACAGGGGGAGCCCGGCCGGGGGAAGCGGCCGCCGAGGACGGGCCCGATGCCGCACCCAAATCCACCTCCAACCTGCGGCACAGCCCAGCCGCAGACTGCCTGGAATCCCCGGACGCCCTGCTCTTAGCTGAGAACTTTTTCACCGACGATTTCTTCCTCTTCTTGGACGCCGACGGGCCAACCGGTGGCAAATCTTCAATGCCGAGCGAAGGGAGGTGGGGCGGCAGGAATATTAGAGCACGCCGCCGGCAGAGGGGTGCCCTTCGTCCCACCGTAGGCCGCGACCCCACCACCCATACAGCAACGAGGCTCATGCCCCATCGCCCACGGAGCACAGCCCTTCAACAGATCTTGTTCTTGAGGACATCCCATCCCATTCAGACGGGTAAAGCGAGGATCCGTGCCATGCATCGAGTCGTCTGGGCATCCATCACCATCCTTTCTCTTGTCATCATTGCCGAGGCCAAGGCGGGGAGGGGAGGCGTGGCTGGGCCAGGAGCACCCTCCACCCGGACCCGAAGCCTGAAGCCACCCGCCGCCGGGAAGACGTCCACAGCACCACGGATGCAGATAGGGTCAACAAACTAGACCCGGAGACGAGCTGGTCCAAGAACAGACAGCGAGGCTTGGTCAACCTCGATGGGCTTGCCGAGGAGCACCCCAAAAGCCATCAGGAAGGCCGTTGTGCGCATATTAGGAGGAACATCATCCACTAGCACCCAAACATCAGACAGAGAAGAGATGGCCTTTGACCCATTGGAGGCAGCTTTAACCGATACCACTAGCTTATTCAGAGGAAGCGTGAAGCTGGTACAGGAGGATATCATGCGGAGCCTCTCTTTAGAGGGAAATGTATCAGCAAACTCAAAATCAGATAGCTGGCGGATCTGCCAATCCCACACGCCTTCATCCCACAACTGAAGTTCATCAAGAAGGACCTGGGAGGAAATGCGCTTGTCCTGAACATATATGACACCAACATTGGAAAGCGAGGGGATCGGAGCAGCTACAGGAACCTCCCTATCTAGGGCAAAGAAAGAACGGCCAGGGAGGCCGACACCATAATGAACGAAGGAGGGAGGTTTGACACGGCTTTGACAGTCCACTGTGAGGTGGCCGTCCTCCCTACAGATGAGGCAAAAAGGAGGGTTTTCACAGCGGGACTGGAAGTGGCGAGGACGATGACACGTGAAGCAAGTGAGGATAGGATTGGAGACCTGGGAGTGAGGGGGGATGCGACCAGGGCCTCGAGATGGAGGAGGAGGGAGGATACCATCACCAGGAGCACCAGCACCAGCACCGGCGCCACGCCCCGCAGCACTTCCAAAAGGACGCCGAGCAGGGACCCCCGACGCGCCATGAGGAATGAAGCGAGACGGGCCACCACCAGCCACCGCCGGCGCCCGCGGCGGCCCACCACCCCGGGGGATCAGCGAAGGGGGCGACGAGGATGGCCCCGAGGAACCCTCCCTACTCCCCAGCGCCGCCTGCTCCCAGGGATCGACCGCTGCCACCGAAGCACCAGACGCAGGAGGCAGAGGGGCCGCCGGCCCAGATCCAGAAGCACGAGGGGACGCACCGGCCGTATCCGACGTAGCCCCCGCGCCCGGAGCGAGCGAGGCTTGGAGCTTGGCACGGAGCGAAGCCTCGTACTCCAGATCCGCGGCGGCGTCGCCAGAGCCATCGCGCCCCCGCTTATGGCCGGAGACCGCCTCATACGAGGACCCGCGGGAACGATCCATCGCGGCCACCGTCGCGAAGGGAAGGAGGAGGGGTGGTGGAGGAGGAGATCTGACGAAACAGCGGATAGGGAGACGGCGCCGACCCAAATCAGAGGAGGAGGCAGGAAACCCTAGAAAAGGAGGAACCGCCCCCTTCCGAACCCATAAATAGCCAGAGCTAGCCAGGCCGGGCTCACCAAGGGGGGCCGGGGGAGGATTGGGTGGGATCTGGGCCAACCGCGGCCCAGGAGCCACAGACAGGAGGGGGGGGGGGAGTCAGAAGAGGAAGCCAACAAAGGGACCGAAACAGGCCCACACGGCCCAACAACAACCAAAGGGGCCCGCGGCCCAGCCCGGGGCACCAGCGCCAACCCCGATCCCAGATCTAGGGTTGGCACCAGCATCGCCGCCACCGAAGAAGCAGGGACCATAGCCGAAGGCGAGCCAGGGAGGGCAGCCGCCGGAGGGGAAGACGCCGGCGACTCCACCACGTCCACCCCGGAGCCCACCAGCGACCCAACCAAAGAACAGGAGGCAGCGCGCCGGCGACCACGAGCGATGCGGCAACAATCATCCGCGTCCACTCCGGACCCTACCGGCCTCCCCCTACCTCCTGGAGCGAACTTGTGCCGGCGGCCCACCGCTAGAGCAGCCGACGACCCACCCAACTGAGCCGAACGGGAAGGAGGGGGAAGAGCCTCAGAATCTGAGCCGGAGTCTTCCGAATCGAGCGCCCAAAACCTGTTAGCCCAGGGTGCAGCCTGGGTCGTAGCACGGGGCGGGGGAGCCGAAGAGCGGGAGGGGACGGGGCTCGCCGCTGAGAGGAGCCTGGAGGAGACCTCAGGGGGGAGGGAGAGAGGGAAGCCGCACGAGGCTGGGAGGCCGACGAGGGGGAGCCGCGGGACGGCGACGCCCCATGAGAGAGGAGGGCGAGAGGAGAAGAGAGCGCCATCTCCTATAATGAAAATGACATTGGTTGCGAAAATGTAGTTGGTCCCTCTAGAAAACAGTTAACGAAAGTAATTATTTTTCACTCATAAAAAGAAAAGGACAATTTTCCTTCCAGTTTCCTCTCAAAAGGAAAAGAGAAGTGCCACATTCAAATTTCATTTCCACTAGATCATACGGAAAAAGAGAAGGGCTACATTAGAATTTAATTTCCAGCGAGAGCCCTCCTGGCTCGTGGAGCCTATAGTTGCATATACTAGGCATCTGAAATATACTTCTAGAGTTGTTTGGAACTTTGGATAGATCATATATGTGCATTACGATGCAAAGAGACGGGTTTAGTTGGTCAGAGGTCCTCAAGAACCATGCTCATTTCCAACAGCTTGCCCGCTGCTCATGGGCGTATGCCCATATCCACTAGATATCCATGGATATTCATGGACCAAATACAAACAATATTTTCAATTATTATTTATACAGTTGCAACAACAGAAATAAATAAACTGAAGGAAATATGCCCTAGAGGCAATAATAAAGTTGTTATTTTATATTCCCCTTATAATGCATGATAAAGGTTTATTATTCATGCTAGAATTGTATTGATCGGAAACTTAAATACATGTGTGAATACATAGACAAATACCGTGTCCCTAGTAAGCCTCTACTAGACTAGCTCGTTGATCAAAGATGGTTAAGGTTTCCTAACCATAGATATGTGTTGTCAGTTGATAACGGGATCACATTATTAGGAGAATGATGTGATCAAAAAGACCCATCCGTTAGCTTAGCATATTGATCATTCAGTTTATTGCTATTGCTTTCTTAATGTCAAATACATATTCCTTCGACTATGAAGTTATACAACTCCCGGATACCGGAGGAATACCTTGTGTGCTATCAAACATCACAACGTAACTGGGTGATCATAAAGATGCTCTAGAGGTATCTCCGAAGGTGTTTGTTGAGTTGGCATAGATCGTGATTAGGATTTGTCACTCTGGGTATCGGAGAGGTATCTTTGGGCCCTCTCGGTAATACACATCATACGAAGCCTTGCAAGAAAAGTGACTAAGGAGTTAGTTGTAAGATGACGTGTCATGGAACGAGTAACGAGACTTGCCGGTAACGAGATTGAACTAGGTATGAAGATACCGACGATCGAATCTCGGGCAAGTAACATACCAATAGACAAATGGAATTATGTATGTTGTCATAAGGTTCGACCGATAAAGATCTTCGTAGAATATGTAGGAGCCAATGTGGTCATCCAGGTTCCGCTATTGGTTATTGACGAGAGAGGTGTCTCGGTCATGTCTACATAGTTCTCGAACCCGTAGGGTCCGCATGCTTAACGTTAGTTGACGATATAGTGTTATATGAGTTATATGATTTGGTGACCGAATGTTGTTTGGAGTCTCGGATGAGATTACAAATATGACAAGGAGCTCCGGAATGGTCCGGAGGTAAAGATTGATATATAGGACGATGATATTCAGACACCAGAAGAGTTTTAGAGTGCACCGGGTAGTCATTGGGTCGCGGAAGGGGTTCCATACACCCTCGGTAGGTGTATGGGCCTAATGGGCCAAGGGGGGGACAGACCAGCCCATAAGGGGGCTGGCGCGCCCCTCTCCCTAGCCGCCGGCCCTAGGGAAGGAAAGGGGGAGGGCTAGCCCCTCCCACCTTCCCCTCCACATGGGAGAAAGGAAAGGGGGGGGGGGCACCCTCCCCTGCCTTTCCCCGCTCACCTAGAAAGGGAAAGGGGGCTTGGGAAGGACCCCAAGTAGGATTCAGCCTACTTGGGGCGCTTCCTTGGCTACTCCTCCCTCCCCCACCTATATATGTGGGAGGGGGCGCCACACATAACCACGACAATCTCTTAGCCGTGTGCGGCGCTCCCCTCCATAGTTTTGTCCCTCGGTCATATTTTCATAGTGCTTAGGCGAAGCCCTGCAGAGATAGCTTCACCACTACCGTCACCGTGTCGTCGTGCTACCGGAACTCATCCACTACTTCACCGTCTTGCTAGATCAAGAAGGCGAGGACGTCACCGAGCTGAACGTGTGCTGAACGCGGAGGTGTCGTACGTTCGGTACTCGATCGGTTGGATCGCGAAGAAGTTTGACTACATCAACCGCATTACTAAACGCTTCCTCTTACGGTCTACAAGGGTATGTAGACACACTCTCCTCTCTCGTTTCTATGCATCTCCATCAATAGATCTTGCGTGTGCGTATAATTTTTTTGTTTTTCGTGCAACGTTTCCCAACAGTGGCATCCGAGCCAGGTCTATGCGTAGATGATATGCACGAGTGGAACACAAAGAGTTGTGGGCGGTGATAGTCATACTGCTTACCACCAATGTCTTATTTTGATTCGGCGGTGTTGTGGGATGAAGCGGCCCGGATGAACCTTACATGTCGACGCACATGAGACCGGTTCCACCGACTGACATGCAACTAGTTTTGCATAAAGGTGGCTGGCGGTTGTCTGTTTCTCCTACTTTAGTTGAATCAAATTTGACTACGGCCGATCCTTGAAGAAGGTTAAAACAACAAACTTGACAAATCACCGTTGTAGTTTTTGCATAGTTAAGAATTGTTCTTGCTAGAAGCCCGTAGCAGCCGTGTAAAACTTGCAACAACAAAGTAGAGGACGTCTAACTTGTTTTTGCAAGGCATGTTGTGATGTCATATGACATGATGTGATATATGTTGATGTATGAGATGATCATGTTTTGTAATATCGACAACCGGCAGGAGCCTTAGGGTTGTCTCTTTATTGTATGAAATGCAAGCGCCATGTAATAATTGCTTTACTTTATCGCTATGCGTTAGCAATAGTTGGCGAGACGACCCTGACGCAACGATGGAGATCAAGGTGTCGAGACTGTGACGATGGAGATCATGACGATGCTTTGGAGATGAAGATCAAAAGCACAAGATGATGATGGCCATATCATGTCACATATTTTGACTGCATGTGATGTTTATCCTTTATGTATCTTATTTTGCTTAGAACAGCGGTAGCATTATAAGATGAGCCCTTCAATAAATTTCAAGATAAAAGTGTTCTCCCCGAGTATGCACCGTTGCCAAAGTTCATCGTTTCAAAGCATCTCGTGATGATCGGGTGTGATAGACTTTACGTTCACATACGACGGGTGTAAGACAGTTTTGCACATGCAGAATACTTGGGCTAAACTTGACGAGCCTAGCATGTACATACATGGTCTCGGAATACTGGAGACCAAAAGGTCGAACGTGAGTCATATAGTAGATATGATCAACATAGAGATGTTCACCATTGATGACTACCCCATCTCACATGATGATCGGACATGGGTTAGTTGATTTGGATCATGTATCACTTAGATAACTTGAGGGATGTTTATTTAAGTGGGAGTTCATTAGTAATTTGATTAATTAAACTTAATTTATCATGAACTTAGTATTATAGTTTTGCATATCTATGTTGTAGATCAATGGCCCGAGCTATCGTTCCCTTGAATTTTAACACCGTTCCTAGAGAAAGCTAAGTTGAATGATGATGGTAGCAACTACACAGTCTGGGTCCGTAACTTGAGGATTATCCTCATTGCTGCATAGAAGAATTATGTCATTGATGCACCGCTAGGTGACAAGCCTGCTCCCGCTAATCTAGACGCTGTGAATGTATGGCAAACGGGGTCTGATGACTACCCAATAGTTCAGTGTGCCATGCTTTACGGCTTAGAATCGGGACTTCAAAGACGTTTTGAACATCATGGAGCATATGAGATGTTCCAAGAGTTGAAGTTAATATTTCAAGCAAATGCCAGGGTTGAGAGATATGAAGTCTCCAACAAGATCTATAGTTGCAAGATGGAGGAGAACAGTTCTGTCAGTGAACACATACTCAAAATGTCTGGGTATTATAACCACTTGACTCAGCTGGGAGTTGACCTTCCAGTTGATAGTGTTATTGACAGAGTTCTTCAATCACTGCCACCAAGCTACAAAGGCTTCGTGATGAACTATAACATGCAAGGGATGAATAAAACGATTCCTGAGCTCTTCGCAATGCTTAAGGCCGCAGAGGTAGAAATCAAGAAGGAGCATCAAGTGTTGATGGTTAACAAGACCACTAGTTTCAAGAAAAAGGGAAAGGGAAAGAAAGGGAACTTCAAGAAGAATCGCAAGCAAGTTGCGACTTCCGGCAAGAAACCCAAAGATGGACCCAAGCCTCAAACTGAGTGCTTCTACTTCAAAGGGAATGGTCACTGGAAGCGGAACTGCCCCAAATACTTGGCGGATAAGAAGGATGGGAAAGTGAACAAAGGTATATTTGATATGCATGTTATTGATGTGTACCTTACTAATGCTCGTAGTAGCGCCTGGGTATTTGATACTGGTTTGGTTGCTCATATTTGTAACTCGAAACAGGAGCTGCGGAATAAACGAAGATTGGCTAAGGACGAGGTGACGATGCGCATCGGGAATGGTTCCAAGGTCGATGTGATTGCCGCCGGCACGCTACCTCTACATCTACCTTCGGGATTAGTTTTAGACCTCAATAATTGTTATTTGGTGCCCGCGTTGAGCATGAACATTATATCTAGATCTTGTTTATTGCGAGACGGTTATTCATTTAAATTGGAGAATAATGGTTGTTCTATTTATATGAGTAATATCTTTTATGGTCATGCACCCTTGATGAATGGTCTATTCTTGTTGAATCTCGATCGTAGTGATACACATATTCATAATATTGATGCCAAAAGATGCAAAGTTGATAATGATAGTGCAACATATTTGTGGCACTGCCGTTTAGGTCATATTGGTGTAAAGCGCATGAAGAAACTCCATATGGATGGACTTTTGGAATCACTTGATTATGAATCATTTGATACTTGCGAACCATGCCTCATGGGCAAGATGAGTAAAACTTCGTTCTCCAGAACAATGGAGCGAGCTAATGACTTACTGGAAATAATACATACTGATGCGTGCGGTCCGATGTGTATTGAAGCACGTGGCGGGTATCATTATTTTCTGACCTTCACAGATGATTTGAGTAGGTATGGGTATATCTACTTGATGAAACACAAGTCTGAAACATTAGAAAAGTTCAAAGAATTTCAGAGTGAAATGGAGAATCATCGTAACAAGAAAATAAAGTTTCTACGATCTGATTGCGGAGGTGAATATTTGAGTTACGAGTTTGGCCTTCATCTAAAATAATGTGGAATTGTTTCACAACTCACGCCACCTGGAACACCACATCGTAATGGTGTGTCCGAACGTCGTAACCGTACTTTATTAGATATGGTGCGATCTATGATGTCTCTTACCGATTTACCACTATCATTTTGGGGTTATGCATTAGAGACAACCGCATTCACTTTAAATAGGGAACCATCTAAATCCGTTGAGACGACACCGTATGAACTGTGGTTTGGCAAGAAACCTAAGCTGACGTTTCTTAAAGTGTGGGGATGCGACGCTTATGTCAAAAGGCTTCAGCCTAATAAGCTCGAACCTAAATCGGAGAAGTGCATCTTCATAGGATACCCTAAAGAAACTATTGGGTACACCTTCTACCACAGATCCGAAGGCAAGATCTTTGTTGCTAAGAATGGATCCTTTCTAGAGGAGTTTCTCTCGAAAGAAGTGAGTGGGAGGAAAGTAGAACTTGATGATGTAATTGTACCTTCTCTCAAATTGGAAAGTAACACATCAGAGAAATCCATTCCCGTGATGCCTACACCAACTAGACAGGAAGCTAATGATGATGATCATGAAACTTTGGATCAAGTTACTACTGGACCTCCTAGGTCGAACAGAGCATGTTCCGCACCAGAGTGATACGGTAATCCTATCCTGGAAGCCATGTTGTTAGACCATGGCGAACCTATGAACTATGAAGAAGCTATGATGAGCCCAGATTCTGATAAATGGCTTGAGGCCATGGAATCTGAGATAGGATCCATGTATGAGAACAAAATATGGACTTTGGTGGACTTGCCCGATGATCGACAAGCCATTGAGAATAAATGGATCTTCAAGAAGAGGACATACGCTGATGGTAATGTCACCATCTACAAAGCTCGACTTGTCGCAAAAGGTTTTCGACAAGTTCAAGGGGTTGACTACGATGGGACTTTCTCACCCGTAGTGATGCTTAAGTCAGTCCGAATCATGTTAGTAATTGCCGCATTTTATGATTATGAAATCTGGCAAATGGACGTCAAAACTACATTCCTTAATGGATTTCTTAAAGAAGAGTTGTATGTGATGCAGTCAGAAGGTTTTGTCGATCCTAAAGGTGCTAACAAAGTGTGCAAGCTCCAACGATCCATCTATGGACTGGTGCAAGCATCTCGGAGTTGGAATATACGCTTTGATGAGGTGATCAAAGCATATGATTTTATACATACTTATGGTGAAGCCTGTATTTACAAGAAAGTGAGTGGGAGCTCTGTAGTATTTCTGATATTATATGTGGATGACATATTGTTGATTGGAAATGATATAGAATTTCTGGATATCATAAAAGGATACTTGAAAAAGAATTTTTCAATGAAAGACCTCGGTGAAGCTGCCTATATATTGGGTATCAAGATCTATAGGGATAGATCGAGACGCTTGATAGGACTTCCACAAAGCACATACCTTGACAAAGTTTTGAAGAAGTTCAAAATGGACCAGTCAAAGAAAGGGTTCTTGCGTGTGTTACAAGGTGTGAAATTGAGTCAGACTCAAAGCCCGACCATTGCAGAAGATAGAGAGAAAATGAAAGTCATTCCCTATGCCTCAGTGATAGGTTCTATCATGTATGCTATGCTGTGTACCAGACCCGATGTGTGCCTTGCCATAAGTTTGGTAGGGAGGTTGTTGGTGCAATGATATGCCCCTTATGTTTTGGAGTTTGTTGACATAAACAGTATGGGACTTATGTGTTTGCTAGTGCACATAGAGTAACAGGTCCCTGATGTATCCATGAGTTTGATGAAACGACGAAGATAATCTCCCTACGTAGCAGCGAAAGTTATAACCGAAGATAAAGCTATCAAGGGTGACCCCTAAAAATTGTTGTAGTCGAAGAAATTGGTTCGGTGCATGTCCGAGGCAAATGGCTGCGTTCGAGGAAGAATGAATACGAAGTGAAGACATAGAATTTATTTTGTTCTTCTTCTTCTTCTTCTTCTTCTTCTTCTTCTTATTCTTCTTCTTTTTCTTCTTTCATTGAGTCATAGGACCATGATAAACCACAAGTACAGGGGATCGAAACAGTTTTCGAGGGTAGAGTATTCAACCCAAATTTATCGATTCGACACAAGGGGAGCAAAAGAATATTTACAAGTATTAGCAGCTGAGTTGTCAATTCAACCACACCTGGAGATTGCAACAAAGTGATCAGTAGCAAAGTAGTATGATAATTTTGATAGTAGTAGCAATAGCAATAGTAACAGTAACAGTGATAGCAATGATTTTGTAGCAAGTGTAACAATAACGATAGCAGTAGTAACTTAGCAAAAACAATATAAGAGCTCGTAGGCATTGGATCGGTGAATTCGTTGGATGATATTCATCATATAACAGTCATAACCTAGGGAGATACGTCACTAGCCCCAGTTCATAAATATAATGTAGGCATGTATTTCATAAATAGTCATACGTGCTTATGGAAAGAACTTGCATGACCTCTTTTGTCCTACCCTCCCGTGACAGCGAGGTCCATATGGAAACTGAGGGGTACTAAGGCCTCCTTTTAATAGAGAACCGGAACAAAGTATTAACACACACTACTGCATGATGGTCCAAACGCGACACTACGATCAGAGACCCTTCGACGAAACTGTGTGCGATGCCATAATCGCAAACGATGGTGTAAAAAACTGTCAAAAAAGGTGCAAAACGTTTGTGATGACAGATGCATCAAACACGGTTCAGAATTTAGTTGCGTGTGCGATGTAGGGCATACGGTTCAGCTCAATTAACTATTTGGGATGAGGAGGCACAAAAAACACAGGCAGCCAGATGAAGGCATGTGCGATATACAACATACGGTTCACTGGGTGAACTGTGTGTGTGATTAGGCACACAATGGAAATGGTTCAACTGAACAAGATGTGTGTGATACGCGGCAAACAGGTCCGTAATCTGAAATGTGTGCGAAGACCAATAATAAGACAGACGATTGCTGCTAATAAGCCGTGTCAATTGCTCTGTCTACATTAGAATAACATGTATATATATATAACTAAAATAAACATCCAATTACATAAGTGACTATACAGATCATTCGCACACACCTCAATAAACAATTGCATGCATTCTAAAGTAGGAGAAACGATCGTCTAGTCATCTACTTCTTGTGACGCCTCCCGCCATCGCTATGTGGCTCGATCCCTCGCCTTTGTCAGAAGAAGACAGTTCCTCATGTCAACGATCCGCTCAGTACATCTCAGTAGCTTGTGTACGCATCCATGGCCGCGTGCATTTCTGACATGTTTTTCATCTAGCCTCTTATGCCACACACTGTGCCAGGCGTTCTTGTCCTTATTGCTCTCTTCCTTCATCTTCGCGTAGTAGGGGTCGATGATGGCCGAGGCGAGGTCAACCAGGGAGTTTAGATTGTTTTTGTCGCTGCCCCAGACCTTGTAGTGGTGCTGGATGTTGACAAGATTCGGGCATTTCAAGTCCGAAACCTTGAGCGCTTTTAGATCGTTGGTGGTGTCCACCGTAGCGAAACTGTAGTCGGAGCTCTTGATAAACCTGGAGAAACGCTTGCAAGGCCTTGTGGCAAGGTGGAAGTGGTAGACGAGGACGTCATGTCGCACGCACAACTGGGCGACGACAACCTTCTGATCGTGCTCAGCATGACCGATGGTGTACTCGAGCTCGAAGCCGACCACTCGGTACTTGTCCTCGGCAAGGAACTGCTCCATAGTTTGGATGGAGCTCTCCACCGAGATCGGATCGTTCGTGTACACCAACGAGAGGGCCTTCCCCCTCACGTGGGTCTCCAGTACGCGATGCGTGGTGAACTGCCCGCCGTTATCGTCGTCGGCCGCTGGGAGCGCCATTGGAACCGCTGGATGTCCTCTCTGTATGTGTCCTCGTGGGTGTGCTTATTGTGTCATGTGAGACAAGAGATGAAGGTAAATGGCCGCAGGAATAAAAGGGGGCCGAGCGACATGGATTGTCGGCGTGTCCGCATGGCAGTTTTTACAGTAATCAGATCGTCGCTGCCGCCCGGGCGCAACCGCTTGCACACGAACGTGCGTGATCGTGCGCCGGCCCAAACACTGGCAGCGCGCGTGGAGGGACGAGGGCAGAGCACCCAAAGGGACGCGAGCAGAGCACGCCGCAGACGCTCGAACCACAAGCAACCACACGCATAGAGCAGTTGAACACGCATAAAATGGTCGCCTACAAGCCGGCCGACAGTTGCGTAGCTGCGTAGAGAGCGGCCGTGTGGTACCACCTCCGTCTAGTCTATAGTCTCCTTTATATTCCATGCCATACTTTGCCCTCAAATTTAACCAACAAAATGTTAATGCATGTTTTAAAAATTATATAATTGGAAACTATGTTCAAATACAAATCCAACTATATAACCTTTGGCGACATGCATTCGTATTTTATTAGTTAAATCATACTTATAAACCAGGACGGTGGTATAGTAGGTAATTAAATCGCAAACGTTTTTTTATTAACCGTATGTGTATGTGGCCTTTCGTCCTCCTCTCGCACGTCTTGTCACCCCGCTGCCGCAGACGGCTTACAGCGCAAGCTTGCGCAGCGCGCGGGGGCGTTCTTTTTTTCCAAATGGTGGCGCCAATGAATCGTCGGTGAGCCCGTTCCCGCACAACCTCGCAGGTTCCCGCGCAAGCTTCCCGCCCGACTCGATGAAATCCCCCAAAATCCCAATGCTTGCTGGCCTGCTATAAAAACCCTCACGGTCGGCGAGTCCTGCATCGCATTTTCCCCTCCATCCCTATAGCTTATCTCGTCTGCTTCTACCACAATCGCCAATGGCACCGGTCCATCGCCGTCGCTCAGCCACTCCGCCGTCATCAGAGGACAGCTCCAGCTGGGAGGCTACACCGCGGCAACGACGTAGTCCCCGGCGTAGTGTAGTGCGTGTGGTGTCCCTGTTGGGTGTGTGCGGAACACCCACCACACGCTCCGCTGTCGGTGCCCGTAGGCAGCTGTTGCCGGCCGCCGTTGCCGCCACACCACCGTTGAAAGCCAGGGCCATCGCCCGCTCCGCCGCTGCAGCCCGAAGGCGGGAGGTGGCAGTCGTGGCCGCCACCCCACTGTCGGCCACTATGGCCATCACCCGCTCCGCCACCATGGCCCGAAGGCGGGAGGTGGTGGTCGTGGCCGCACCCCGTCATCGGCCGCCGTGGCCGCCAGCCCATCATCAACCGCCGGGGTCATCACCCGCTCCGCCACCGCCGCCCGAAGGCGGGAGGTGGAGGTGGATGCCCGCACGTGCGTCAGCGACCTTTCGCGCTACACCGAGTTCCTGCGGGAGGAGTAGGAGCGCCTCGTCTAGCATGCAAAGAGACTTACCCCCACCGTGGCCGCATCACACGCCACCTTAGAGGCGAGGAATCAGGAGATCTACGAGGAGAACCACCGCTTCGAGAGGGGTCATCTGGAGCGGCAGAGGGCTTCGAGGTGAGCGTCGCTGAAGCTGCATTAGCGGCAGGCACCGCATTGCGGTTGCCCAGCTCATCGGTAGGCTCCTCCTCCTCCGCCTCTTACTGAGCGCGCTCGGCAGAGGAGAGGCAGCCGGAAGTAGTACAAAGCCCATCCGCAATAGTAGTAGTATTTAGGGGCTATTCTATTCAGTTCATCTGACTATAGATGTGGTGGAACTGTACAACGTACTTAAATTTAGCTAGTATATATAGTTGAACTAGCTATTTCAGTACATGGTTGGCAACAATTGGGGAAAAGTTTGGTCGGTTCAAATTGCCGAGTTGAACTGTTTGTATAAATTAAGAACAACTGCTTAATCTCTGAATGAAATCTATGCTTAATCTATGAATGAAATCTATGTTACAAGGATTGACAAATCTTACCAAATTGTTTGTACGTGGTTGCACACGGGTCATCCAAAACAACCGTTTGCGTTGAAACGATGCACAAATCCTGCACTGCTCTCACTTTGCATACATGTGTTCTATCTAAACGTTTGCGACCAAGAGCTGCAGAAATCCTGCTCGGCTCTCGCACGCCTCCCGCTCAGTCAATGTCAAGCAGCTGTCCGCACAACACCTCCTACACCCATTAAAACCAAGACACGTGGCGTCACGTGAATGGTTAACAAAATTTTGGATTTACTAGAATTTAAAAACCAGGCATCTCAATGTTTTGCCGGCAATCAATGATGCCCTGGTGTTTGAAATTCATTCCCATTTCTTGCATGGGACCTAAGGATGCACCCAAGGACACATATTTGATTTTTCAACCAATTTATATGCACTGGAGCATGTGCATGTAGTTCAAATTTGAATTATGCACATAAATGCATTGAAAACTCAGTTAATGCATAAAAATGTCCAAACGAACCCCGAAAAATCACAAAAATTCACACAACACTCCTGTTGTTCTATGTTGACACGAGAAACAAATTTGAAAGCAATAAGAGGCCATGGATATTGTTTTGTCCCCAAAGGTGGGACGTTCCCTACCGAAAACCATCATGCTTGTTGTGAGAAGCTCTGGTTTGTGAGAAGCATATACCCAAACCTGCCCCAAATGGGACAAAATTTGTACCACGACATGTTGATGCCGCTCCATGATAGCATGCCAAGTTTCATAAATTTCAGACAAGTTCTGGATTTACTAGAATTTAAAAACCAGGCATATCAATGTTTTGCCGGCAATCAAAGGTGCCTTGGTATTTGAAATTCATTCCCATTTCTTGCATGGGACCTAATTAAGCATGCACCCAAGGACACATATTTGATTTTTTCAACCAATTTATATGCAATGAAGCATGTGCATGTAGTTCAAATTGAATTATGCACATAAATGCACTGAAAACTCAGTTAATGCATAAAAATGTCCAAACGAACCCCGAAAAATCACAAAAATTCACACAACACTCTTGTTGTTCTATGTTGACACGAGAAAAAAAATTGAAAGCAATAAAAGGCAATGGATATTGTTTCGTCCCCAAAGGTGGGACGTTCCCCACCGAAAACCATGATGCTTGTTGTGAGAAGCTCTGGTTTGTGAGAAGCATATACCCAAACCTGCCCCAAATGGGACAAAATATGTACCACGACATGTTGATGCCACTCCATGATAGGATGCCAAGTTTCATGAATTTCAGACGAGTTTTTGATTTACTAGAATTTAAAAACCAGGCATCTCAATGTTTTGCCGGCAAATAACGGTGCCACAGTGTTTGAAATTCATTCCCATTTCTTGCATGGGACCTAAGCATGCATCCAAGGACACACATTTGATTTTTGAACCAATTTATATGCACTGGAGCTTGTGCATGTAGTTCAAATTTGAATTATGCACATAAATGCATTGAAAACTCAGTTAATGCATAAAAATGTCCAAATGAACCCCGAAAAATCACAAAAATTGACAGAACACTCCTGTTGTTCTAAGTTGACACAAGAAAAAAATTTGAAAGCAATAAGAGGCAATGTATACCGTTTCGTCCCCAAAGGTGGGACGTTCCCTACCGAAAACCATCATGCTTGTTGTGAGAAGCTCCGGTTTGTGAGAAGCATATACCCAAACCTGCGCCAAATGGGACAAAACTTGTACCACGGATGCCGCTCCATGATAGCATGCCAAGTTTCATGAATTTCAGACGAGTTTTTGATTTACTAGAATTTAAAACCAGGCATCTCAATGCTTTGCCGGCAATCAACAGTGCCCTGGTGTTTATAATTCATTCCCATTTCTTGCATGGGACCTAAGCATGGACCCATGGACACAGATTTGATTTTTCGACCAATTTATATGCACTCGAGCATGTGCATGTAGTTCGAATTTGAATTATGCACATAAATGCATTGAAAACTCAGTTAATGCATAAAAATGTCCAAATGAACCACGAAAAATCACAAAAATTGACACAACACTCCTGTTGTTCTATGTTGACACGAGAAAGAAATTAAAAGCAATAAGAGGCATTGGATATTGTTTTGTCCCCAAAGGTGGGACGTTCCCTACCGAAAACCATCATGCTTGTTGTGAGAAGCTCCGGTTTGTGAGAAGCATATACCCAAACCTGCGCCAAATAGGACAAAATTTGTACCACGGCATGTTGATGCCGCTCCATGATAGCATGCCAAGTTTCATGAATTTCAGACGAGTTTTTGATTTACTAGAATTTTAAAACGAAGCATCTCAATGTTTTGCCTGCAATGAACGGTGCGCTGGTGTTTGAAATTCATTCCCATTTCTTGCATGGGACCTAAGCATGCACCCAAGGACACAGATTTGATTTTTCAACCAATTTATATGCACTGGAGCTTGTGCATGTAGTTCAAATTTGAATTATGCACATAAATGCATTGAAAACTCAGTTAATGCATAAAAATGTCCAAACGAACCCCAAAAAATCACAAAAATTCGCACAACACTCTTGTTGTTCTATGTTGACACGATAATTTTTTTTGAAAGCAATAAGAGGCAATGGATATCGTTTCATCCCCAAAGGTGGGACGTTCCCTACCGAAAACCATCATGCTTGTTGTGAGAAGCTCCGGTTTGTGAGAAGCATATACCCAAACCTGGGACAAAATTTGTGCCACGGCATGTTGATGCTGCTCCATGATAGCATGCCAAGTTTCATGAATTTCAGACAAGTTTTGGATTCACTAGAATTTAAAAACCAGGCATCTCAATGTTTTGCCGGCAATCAACGGTGCCCTGGTGTTTGAAATTCATTCCCATTTCTTGCATGGGATCTAAGCATGCACCCAAGGACATAGATTTGATTTTTCGACCAATTTATATGCACTGGAGCATGTGCATGTAGTTCAAGTTTGAATTATGCTCATAAATGCATTGAAAGCTCAGTTAATGCATAAAAATGTCCAAACCAACCCCGAAAAATCACAAACATTCACACAACACTCCTGTTGTTCTATGTTGACACGAGAAAACTATTTGAAAGCAATAAGAGGCATTGGATATCGTTTCGTCCCCAAAGGTGGGATGTTCCCTACCAAAACCATCATGCTTGTTGTGAGAAGCTCCAGTTTGTGAGAAGCATATACCCAAACCTGTCCCAAATGGCACAAAATTTGTACCACGACATGTTGATGCTGCTCCATGATAGCATGCCAAGTTTCACGAATTTCAAACGAGTTTTGGATTTACTAGAATTTAAAAACCAGGCATCTCAATGTTTTGCCAGCAATCAACGGTGCCCTGGTGTTCGAAATTCATTCCCATTTCTTGCATGGGACCTAAGCATGCACCCAAGGACAGATATTTGATTTTTCGACCAATTTATATGCACTGGAGCATGTGCATGTAGGTCAAATTTGAATTATGCACATAAATGCATTGAAAACTCAGTTAATGCATAAAAACGTCCAAGCGAACCCCAAAAATCCCCAAAATTCACACAACACTCCTGTTGTTATATGTTTACATGAGAAATAATTTGAAAGCAATAAGAGGCAATGGATATCATTTCATCCCCAAAGGTGAGACATTCCCTACCGAAAACCATCATGCTTGTTGTGAGAAGCTCCGGTTTGTGAGAAGCATATACCCAAACCCACCCCAAATGGGACAAATTTTTTACCACGGCATGTTGATGCCGCTCCATGATAGCATGCCAAGTTTCATGAAGTTCAGACGAGTTTTTGATTTACTTGAATTTAAAAACCAGGTATCTCAATGTTTTGTCGGCAATCAACGGTGCCCTGGTGTTTGAAATTCATTCCCATTTCTTCCATGGGACCTAAGCATGCACCCAAGGACACAGATTTAATTTTTCGACCAATTTATATGCACTGGAGCATGTGCATATAGTTCAAATTTGAATTTTTCACCTGAAATGGCTAGAAATCCAATTCTTTTACGACACACATATAGTTGCATGTTCACTCCAGATAAAAGGTGTAGCAATTCAAACACCGTCCATTGCCGCTGTGACCCCATTATGTAATTCAAATCAAGATGAAAAATCAAGTAGATCGAACACAGTTTATTATCAGCAACCGTGTGAGATGCAGCACAAAATATCCTGGAGCACCGTCGGTGTATAGTACGCCTATGGCTTACGTGAGAAGGTGCGTCGGCTACAGTCCACAGCCGGTGTCTCAAGCACACTAGCTCGCTCCCCAAATATCATTTCACTGTTCAATCGTCGCTGGTGAAAGATGGGCACGTGGACCCGCGTCACGAGGGTAACTTCGATGGCCCACTCCGGCGAGAGTGCGGCCGCAGCCGCCATGCGCGTGCTAACAAGGTGCATGAGCACGGCCGCAATCTGCGACCAGGCGGCAAAGGAAGCCCAAACGGCCACTGTTGCTTCTTAGGTGGAAGCAGCAACATCTGCCTCGGGGATAGAAACTGGCGAGAGTGGCAATTTAGATGTCCGTTCCGCAGCGGCGGCCTTAGCCCTGATGGAGGCCGCCCACGACCATGTAGAGGCTGCCCACGCCCAGCTCCTAGCGTTCACCACACAAATCGAATGAAGCTTCTCCGACAACAGTCGGCAACCCACGGCCTAAGAGCTGGCAATCGCCGAGAGTGTTCGAGCAGCCGTCCGTTCCTCCGCCGCATACCTTGCGACGACGGAGCCCGTCCAATCCCAGATCGCGTCCGCCCATGCCCAGCTCGTGCTGGCCTTTTCGAAAGAGATGGCGGACACAGATGGCGAGATGCTTGCCGAGTATGGTGCGACGGATGCCATGGAGCCCCTTCCCCAGGAGACCGTCGGGCGCGAGCTGGACATGGAGGCAGCGGCGGAGATCGACGAGCACCAGCCGTAGTAGTACTCTTTGTTTTGTTTAATTAAGAGTGCCGGTCTTTAATTTGTTAGAGTAATGTTTAGGTCAGCTAGCTCTGTTTAATTGCTGAACTTGCTCGATTAAGAAGTGTGGGTGTGCTGTAGTCTCCTTTGTGTACCCAAATAATGCAATGACGTGGATGACCACTGTAACCATGGAAATTTGAACCAAAACTTTTGACGTTCAAAATCATCACACATGGGTTAAGCTATCTGAATCGTTTGTGATGTCCACACATCATACACAGTTTTGAATAAGGGACCGTGTCTAATGACACTTTGCGCGCCAGTTTTTTCGCTGAAGCGATTCCAAATTTTTGGCTTCCGCAAAAATATCTAACTCCCCGCCCCCTCCCCCTACCAAAAGCCACATTTCCCCTCTTTTCGCTTTCCTTTACAAGTTGAAACCTTCACTCCTTCCTTGCAGCGCCGCCTCCTCGTCGGCGACCCTCCTTCACGCTACTCGGCCTCCTCTATCCAGGCAGGTAATCCACACCCGACCCCCATCCTCCTCCTCCTTCCACATCCCACATGCCCCGACCGCCGGCGCGAGCGCGACACCTTCCACCCAAATCACCGACCCCTCCACCAAATAAGCGCCGACCTAAGCCATGGTGCACGCAGTATAGCCAGGACCTCAAGGAGCATTTGGCAGCGGAGAAGCAAATCGCGGCCGCATGCGCGGATGAGGTCCCGATGGCTGCCATTCATGCCGACCCCCAAATCTTGAAGGAGCACCTTGCCATTTGCTAGCTACGCCGGTTAAGCATGCTCGGTTTACCCGTTGCGTGTGCTACTCCTGCCTTTCCTTCACAAATTCTAGTGAATTGCGCTATCTAATTTTACCATGCAATCTGTTGCTCTAGTGTATATGTTCTATATGTTGTGAGTGTGGTGCTCACTTATTAACTGTTTTGTTAATTAGTTGTCGTCTTCAGTTAATTGTTTGGTTCAATTCTGCAAATGTGATGTTCAATTCTTCAGGATGCAATTTTGCATTGTCTTTCGTGTGAGAAATAAACCAAATTTATCTTTACAAAATTGTGGGTGCATTCTGTTATTGTATACCATGTGAGGAATAAATTGAATTTGGCTGTAGTAAATACATGAGAAACAAATACAATTGGTACAATTGGCTGTAGTTAACTGTTTGGTTAACTGTCTGATCTTCTATTAGGAGTATGTTATATTGTGCAATGTGGTGCTCAGTTAATTTTTGGTTCATTTGTTGTGGTGTTTAGTTAACTGCTTGGTTCAATTCTGCAATGCAATGTCCAATTGTTGTGGGTAGAATTTTGTATTGTTGTGCATGTGAGGAATAAATCGAATTTGGCTGCACTTAATACATGAGAAACATATACAAGTGCTATATTTCCTAGTTCTTAATCATGCTTGGTTTGGGTAAATGGGTTTTCCGTGTGGCTTGAATTAATCTGATTAATCTGCAATGTGCTTATTTTTCATCAACATATGTTACTGATTGCATGAGAACCCTTACTTAACCTGATGACTAACTACCTTATATGTGTTGCAGGGAAACAATGGGAAGCACTGAGGTTTACAATCAAGGTTAGCACGTGCATGGTCCGTTCTCTAATAGCACATTATTGTGCAATTGCAGGAACCATTCTAATATTTTGGTTTTTAACAATTTGGTCTTGCACATGTAGGTCCTGGTGTTAGAGGTTTTGACCCAATGTTCGACCCTTTTTGCATATGGGGAAATGAGTTGTCCATGAATATCAATCAAATCAAGAAACTCAGAAGATTGTTAGGATAAAGAAATTAGCGACAAAAAAAACAAGATCTTTGTCTGCACAATGAAGAAGACATCAGTTCACTACAAGATGGTACTAACTATTATACCTTGCCTTTCTTATTTCTTTGCCCCATTTCCAATATAGAGAAGATATTTATGCACATCCTTGTTTTCAGGACTTTCCAAAGCAGTTGATTGATGATTACCTCTCAAACCACCTCTATGGTCAGCAGGTGAGGAAGGTTTTCATACAACACCCACGGTTCAATATTGAAGTGTTCCTGAAAAGGACGAAGGACGGACGATCTATCATCCACATGCACTGGTGTAGGATCGGAAGTATGTCTAGAGGGGGGGGGGGTGATTAGACTACTTGACCAAATAAAAATCTAGCCTTTTCCCAATTTTAGTTCTTGGCAGATTTTAGCAACTTAGCACAAGTCAAGCAATCAACCTACACATGCAATTCTAAGAGTATAGCAGCGGAATGTAAAACAATTGCATATGAAGGTAAATGAATGAGTTTGAGGGAGCAAACGCAATGTTGACACGGAGATTTTTTATCCGTGGTTCCGATAGGTGGTGCTATCGTACATGCACGTTGATGGAGACTTCAACCCACGAAGGGTAACGGTTGCACGAGTCCACGGAGGGCTCCACCCACGAAGGGTCCACGAAGAAGCAACCTTGTCTATCCCATCATGGCCGTCGCCCACGAAGGACTTGCCTCACTAGGGTAGATCTTCATGAAGTAGGCGATCACCTTGCCCTTACAAACTCCTTGGTTCAACTCCACAATCTTGTCGGAGGCTCCCAAGTGGCACCTAGCCAATCTAGGAGACACCACTCTCCAAGAAGTAACAAATGGTGTGTTGATGATGAACTCCTTTCTCTTGTGCTTCAAACGATAGTCTCCCCAACACTCAACTCTCTCTCATAGGATTGGATTTGGTAGAAAGAAGATTTGAGTGGAAAGCAACTTGGGGAAGGCTAGAGATCAAGATTTATGTGGTTGGAATGGAATATCTTGACCTCAACACAAGTTTAGGTGGTTCTCTCTCAGAAAATATGTATTGGAAGTGTAGGCATGTTCTGATGGCTCTCTCCACGAATGAAGAGTGGGTGGAGGGGTATATATAGCCTCCACACAAAATCTAACCGTTACACACAAATCACCAAACTCGGTGGGACCGAATCATTAAACTCGGTCGGACCGATTTAGTTCAACATGTGAACGTTAGGATTCTCGGTGGGACCGACATGTCAACTCGGTGGGACCGATGTCATTAGGGTTAGGGCATAACGTAATCTCGGTGAGACCGATTACACAAACTCGGTGAGACCGATTTTGGTAATAGCAAAACAGAGAGTTGGTGAGGCAAACTCGGCGGGACCGATTCGCTCATCTTGGTTGGACCGAAATGTTATGAAAAGGAAACAGAGAGTTTGCATTGCAATCTCGGTGGGACCGATCGCTCATCTCGGTTTGACCAAAATGTTATGAAGGGAAACAGAGAGTTTGCAATCCCATCTCGGTGAGACCGAGATCCCTATCGATGAGACCGAATTGATTAGGGTTTCTGGCAGTGGCTATGTCAACTGAACTCGGTGGCTCCGGATGGAAAGAATCGGTGGGGCCGTGTTGGACTTTTTGGTTTAGGAAATATGTGGATATAAGAAAGTAGTGGAGGGTTTTGGAGCATATCACTAAGCATTTTGATCAAGGTCCTTATTAAGCAACACCTCATCCCTTCTTAATAGTATTGGCTTTTCCTATGGACTCAATGTGATCTTGGATCACTAAAATAAAAAATGTAGAGTCTTGTGCTTTGAGATTGAGCCAATCTTTTGTCCTTAGCATTTTGAAGGGTCCACTTTCTAATCCATGCCATGCCAAACATTGAGCTTTCTTGAAATATTTGTCTTGGAATAGCATTAGCTCAATGAGCTATATGTTGTTAGGAATTACCAAAACCACCCAGGGATAGTTGCACTTTCAATCTCCCCCTTTTTGGTAACTGATGACAACATATAGATCAAAGCTTCGACAAATGATAAATAAGATTGAAAAACATCGTCTCTCTGAGAAGTATGTGATAAGCAAGAGCTCCCCCTAAATTTGTGCATTATTTAAGATTTGCTTTTGAATGCAAATGCACAATCGATTATGATCATGGGTTACTCTT
This sequence comes from Aegilops bicornis, assembly GCA_021605145.1. Classification (NCBI taxonomy): domain Eukaryota; kingdom Viridiplantae; phylum Streptophyta; class Magnoliopsida; order Poales; family Poaceae; genus Aegilops; species Aegilops bicornis. The sequence continues at coordinate 564,600,347 of CM038673.1, read as the reverse complement.
CCATGTCACATACATCTTGGTGGAGCGCTCAAAATGATAGAGATTAAAAGCATGCACTCATCACCAAGCAAAGTGAATGATCATAATAGGATATGAAAGATAGCATTATCCAACAAGCATTATGGGTAGCATATGATCAAACACTTGACCAAATAAGTATCTCACAAGGACACAAAGTAGTATCACACAAGCATGCAGTAAAGTTTCAAACCAACCAAAAAGAGTGCAAAGAGAGATAAAAACCAACACTCTCTCTCGAAGCCTATGATCTATACTTTTTTCTCCCCTTTGGCAACAAGTTACCAAAAGTTTGAAAATGCATAGTGCTAAACGACTCTCGTGCTTGATCTTCGGAGGTGGTGTTGAGAGAACACCAAGGACGAAAGCTTCGATGAAGTGGCCGGAGCTGGTGGAATAGCTGCTGGAGTTGGAACTGGGCTGTAGCTGCTGGTGCCGATCTTTGTAGCTCTAGTGTCTCACATCGGCACTGCAGCAGATCTTTGTCCTCTGGGCACTCTAGCAAATGCATCTGTGGTAGACTTGCCCTTATTCTCCTCTACTTCCTCCTGAAGTTGCTCAACTGCCGTTTGGATCTCTGTGATCTTGACATCAAGGTCATAGAATTTTGTCTCAACAATCCTTTCCAAGCTCTCCTGGTTCTTGGTCAGGGTCGCCAGGCCCTGCTCAATCCTCAGAGTGGATTGGATCAGATATCCAAGCTGGTCTTGCTTGCTCTTCAAGAAGACCTGAGATGCCTCTTCCACAGTTGGCATCTTTGCAGCCTTCTCAGCTTTAGCTTTGGCTTTCTTCTCTTGTGCTTGCACAAATGATGGTTCATTCTCAGTCATGACAACTGTGTTGTCCTCAAATTCAGGATAGATGGGTAGATGATCCTTGTCCAAGATGTACTTGCCTTTGCCCATCTTTGAGTTGATGAGCTCCTGGATGTGTGGGGCATATCCACAACTTCTCTTCTGATCAGCTGCAGTCCTCTTGATTGTTTCCATAATCAGGCTCATAACCTTGAACTTTTGTGGGACATCAAATATGTGCAGCAAGTTGATAGCATGTCCTCTGATCATCTTGTGATCACCTGACTTGGGTGGAAGTGTGTGCCTCAGAATCCAATTCATTTTTGGCAGACCAGACAACAAATAGTGTACAGATCCAAACTTATGTGTGTCCTGTAACACCCCCAGTGTCATGCTACAGTAACCCTATATGATTAAGCTAATCATTTTACTGAACAATGCTTGATCACATTGGAATCATATCTCATTTCAAATTCCAACTCAAATTGAAATTCAACTATGAGGTGAAATATAAGTTGTCCAAATCCAGGAACTAAAAGTTCATAATTTTGTAAATAATCCATTGTGAATTTTGTTCAGGGTGGCAACATCATCTAAAGTACCTGGATGACTCTATCATCTTGAAAACAGAGCCAACATCACCTTCTCGACTCTTTCAAGGCAATGCAAAAATCCAATGGAATTATATTGCTCCCAAACTTGTTGTGGCAGTGCAGTATATTGCATCATAATTATTTGGCCAGATTGGACATTTTCCAAAAATATTTTGGTGGCCAAACAATTTGCAATCAGGAAGAAAATGGCAATGCAGAAAAAGAAAAAGAAAAGCTGCAAAAAAAGGGGAAAAGAAGAAGGGGTGGGAGAGCCCTGGCCTCCCCTTGGGCCACGGCCCGCCTCGGCCAGCCGGACGGCCCACAGCCCCTGCCCCCCTTGGACCCCAACAAGCCCAGCCGGCCCAACCTCCCCGGTCGCTCTCCCCTCCCTCCTGTTCCCCTGGTGCGTGTCGCTACAGGGGCACGTCCCTGCCCGACCACCTCGCCGGCACCAACGCCGGGAGCGGATAAGGCCGCCCCGACGCCTCGGCCTCCACCCATCTCTCCCACTTGCCCCCCCTCTCGCTCGCTTTTGCGCCTCCCCTCCCCCAGATCCACCTCTCCCCTCTCCTCTCGCTTGATCCCGAGCGCGCTCGCCGCCGTTCTCCGTTGTCCTCACGGCCATCGAGCCCCGTTCGCCTCGCCATCGTGCCCATTGTCTCCGCCGCCGTCGTCTACCCAGTCCCTCGTCAGTGGAGCGAGCCGGGAGCCACTACGTGGAGCGGATCGAGCAGCCCCCTTTCTCCTCTGTCGCCGGTGACCGCCGTCGTCTCCGGCCACCTCTACGCTCCTAAGCTGTCGCAAGCTTTTCGTAGCCGCTCGGTGAGCTCCTCCCTTCCTCCTTTCTTCTCCACGCACCGTGTCGTTCTTCCTAGCTAGCTCGTCATCGTTGCCGTGAGCTCGCCGCCGCGGATCACCGCACCGTCGTGGCCACCGTGGACCAAGCTCGCGTCCGAGCTCGTAGCTGAGCTCCTAGGGCTCGTAGGAGCCCAACTATGCTCTTCGCATCGCTTGTCGCGCCCCACATCGCCGTAGCCACCAACGCCCGATTCCGGCGTCCGCCATCGGCGACCTAGCACTCGACTCCATCCGTTTTAGCTCGCGCTACAGCCTCATATCGACACGGGACGTTGTTCCTGTTCGAACGCGACCAACCGCCGTCGATTTGGTCGCCGGACGACGAAACCCGAGCCCCTCCTGCACGCGCCGCCGCGTTTTGGGTCGCCGGAGCTGTCTCCGGCGCCGTCGTCGAAGTGGCCTGGAAGGTGGGCCATCTGTGCCACTGACGCTGGGCCCCACGGGTCCTATTGACTAGTTTGACTAGTCAACATGCTGACTGGGCTTCTCTGTGACAGTGACGTGCGGGCCCCACCGCGTAATTAGATTAACTAAACCAGTTTTATAATTAAAATTATTTAGTTAGCTTAACTAGACACTGACAGGTGGGACCAGTAGTTTTACTAATTAAATTTAGATTAGTTTGAACTCTGTTTATCCCTCTGTCTATGACAGGTGGGTCCTCCGTGTCAGTTTTGACCAGTCAACTGGACTGTTGACTGCTGACGTCACACATACGTCATGCTGACGTCTTTTTCCTTTTCTGTTAATTTGAGTAATTCCAGAAAATTGTTTAATCTTTGAAAATTGATAGAAAATCAACCGTACCTCGAATGAAAATGTTTTTCTACATGAAAGTTGCTCAGAAAAATCCAACGAATCCGAATACGCGGTCCGTTCATCTGTCACATGCCCCTAGCATGCTGAACATGGGACATTCCCCCTACGGTCATCTCGTCGACATAGTCCGAACCGGAAAACATTCCCGGTTGATTCCCCTTCACCTTTATCGTAGCCATACATTAGGTCACTCCGCACAAAGATTTTGCCATGTTCTGCTTTGTGATGCTATGTTTGCTTTATATTTACTGCTTTCTTCCCCTCTTCTCTCCGTAGACCCCAAGACCGATGATGCCTCTGTGATCGACTACGCCGACGCATTTAACCCTCCTTTTCGTGAGCAACCAGGCAAGCCCCCCCTTTGATCATCCCGATATCGCCCATTCCATTATCTCATGCTTGCATTAGATTTTGCTACTGTTATTGATTGCTCCTATTCTGATGCATAGCCTGCTTTTGTAACCTGCTGTTGTACCTTACCTGCTTATCCTAAACTGCTTAGTATAGGTTGGTTAGTGATCCAACGGTGACCCCACTTTGTCCAGACTGCCCCGCTGGATAATCAGAAGACCCGATCAACGGGATCGAAGACCAGGCCCGACACCGCACATCACTTCCCCTTAGTTGCTCGACACTACTGGGTTACTATCGAGTACCGAGGGTGAGACCTCATCAGCACTTCTGATGTTAACCCTGTAGTGTAGCTATTCGGTCATGGTCATCGAGGGTGATTTCCTCTTTAACCACTTCCGATACGACTATGTCGTGCAACCCCTCAAGTGTGGACCTCGAGGGTGAATCCTCTTACGTTCACCTTGATGATTACATCAAGTGGAATTCACCGGGGGTGATTCCTCGGGCTTTCCCTTGATGTTTAGACACACGCTACTATGGTTACTATGACTTTACACCGAGCCATGTTACTAAAGACGGGTCGACCACGAGGGTACCCGCATCGAGCTTAATTGCGAGTGATGTGGAGTCGGGTTGACACCAGGGTGCCCGCGAGATAATTACGAGGCGTGGCTAGGCATTCCTAGCCCTTGCCGCAAGTCCTAGAGACGGGCAACGGGTCACATCTTTCGTGAGTCTCGCTTGTTACCGCTGCCCTAATCCACTATGATTTGGATATTTGATCCGAGGGGCCTCCGCCCGATAGCACTAACCATCACGTGGGCATAGTATGGGCGCTGCGTCAGATGCATCACCGAAGCTTAATAGACGCCACGATCGAGCAACGCTACCGGGTTAGACTGCGTAAGCGCCTGCCTTGTTGAAGGAGGTAGCTAGGTCTGCTCACCGGCCGCCCACGCAACGTACAGGAGTTCCCGGGGAGATGGCCCATGACCCCTGGGGGCATAGGTTTAGTCCGGTGTGCTGGCCTCTCTATTAAGCCTAGGTCGGGTTGCGGCGTATTGTTTGGCCGAGGCCGGAAATGACCCAGGAAAGTGTGTCCGGCCGGAGTTAAGCGAGCGTGGTGGGTAAGTTGGTGCACCCCTGCAGGGAAGAAAACATCTATCGATAGCCTGTCCTACGGTAACGGACACTTGGAGTTGTATCCCGGTCGATACAACTAGAACTGGATACTTGTGATGAGAACTGGATGGTGATGAGAATTGGATTGTGATGATAACTGGATAGTATGGCTCTGGGATTTCTTTCTCGCAGGAGTCGAGAAAGGATCTCCGGCGAGGTTGATAACACTACTACTACTTTACGTTATGCTACTCTACTCCCTCCTGCTTTGCTGCAAGATGGTGGTTTCCAGAAGATGCTAGTCTTCGATAGGACTAGGCCTTCCCTCTATTCTGGCATTTCTGCAGCCTAGTCCACATATACAGCCTTCCTTTGATAATGTTGCATATGTAGTGTATATCATTGCTTGCGAGTACTTTGGATGAGTACTCACGGTTGCTTTGCTCCCCCTTTTCCCCCTTTCTTCTTTTTCCGGTTGATGCAACCAGATGTTGGAGCCCAGGAATCAGATGCCACCGCCGATGCCTACTACTACGTGGAGACCGTCGACGACCAGGAGTAGTTAGGAGGCTCCCAGGCAGGAGGCCTTGCCTTTTCGATCGATGTTGCTTTTGTGCTAGCCTTCTTAAGGCAAACTTGTCTAACTCATGTCTGTCCTCAGATATTATTGCTTCTGCTGACTCTTGTGTATTCGAGCTTATGTATTCGATCCCTCGAGGCCCTCGGCTTGTAATATAAGGCTTGTATTATTTTAATTTGTGTCTAGAGTTGTGTTGTGATATCTTCCCATGAGTCCTTGATCTTGATCGTACACATTTGCGTGTATGATTAGTGTACGATTGAATCGAGGGCGTCACAAGTTGGTATCAGAGCCGACTGCCTGTAGGATCCCCCTTTCCAACTCCATGGCCGAAGTTGAGTCTAGAAACCAAAACCGTTTTACTAACTTGGCTGTGTGGCTTACGGGCCCACGTCGCCAATTGGGTGGTATTAGGATCTTTTATTCCTCGTCTATACTCTGGGACTCGATCTCTCTTCCATTTGGGTTAAATGATTTTGCTAACTCTAACATTAGGATCTCAGAACTCACTTCCTCCCGGAGAGCCCCGACATTACCGATGACCGCCATCGCACTGTAAGATTCTGTAGTTACTCTACGATGTTTTCCCGAGACCGTTGTGACCTCCGCCTTTGCAATTCCTACCACCGTTATAATCATATGGATAACGACTTACGCGTGTCGTTCATACAATCATTCCCAATTGCTCTTGATGATTACAAGTTAACCTATTACTATTCGTTGTTCCAAGAATCCTTGTGCTTCTGCTTTGCAGCTTCTTTCGCACTGCGAATAATTCCTCACACTTATCAGGGATTCGTTCATCCCTAGTTGATCATGTGCTTCGCAATATCATTCCCATTGTTAATCGATCTTCCGAAATTTCTCTGCACCCCCTGTTGCTCTTAGAATTCATGCTTGCTTGCATTAGGATTAATTCCATATGTCTAGCAATATTCTTTAAAATTCTTTGTGGTTGTCATTCTGTTCCTATGGATTCAACGTGTGAGCGAATACTCGCAATCATCAATTAATCCTTAGAAATTTTCTTTCCGGCTCCGACATCGCTCCGGTTATGAGCTGGTTCTTGCCCAATCAAGATTTGATCGGGTGCACCTCTAAGTCTATTCAACTTACTCATCTTTTGATCAGAGCCTCTGCTTCTGATCTTCTGATATGAAAATCGTAATTGCTTTGTATTCAAGCTTTGAAGTTATCCAGATATATCTATAATCCGATGCCTTGCATTCTTTCCTTCTTCTGATTGAGTACTGATACTCACATCAGATCCATTAAGGACTGCTGAATCCTTTGTTGGATTGTTATCCGGCAGTTTCCTTCATATTAAAAATTTTGTGCGCTCTTCCCCTGATACACATTGCCTTTGGTAAATTGTATCCTCTGCCTTCTCAACCATGCTCTTCCTTCGAGCTTGTGTTATATTACTCCTGAGATTTGTGGTATATGTTCCTAAGATGCCACTATGGGTTGAACTTATGCCTTCCATAATCCGTGTGAACTTGAGAGTTCTCACCAGTCTAACTCTTCTGGCGTTCTGCCAGATATAATTTCAACACCACGACTTCATCGAAAACAAGAAGTGAATGAAAGGTTATGCATTGAAGAAGTGGGAGTCGACCTTGAACTTTGTGTTCATGCCCATGGACCCGATGTGGAACTTATCATGTAAGCTTCTTGTAATAATAACTATTTCCTTGATATAATATCATCTGGTATCGGTGAATTGATCCTTCGCAACCGTGGTTTCGACCATAGTTTCTCCTTAATTGCATTTCCCGGACAAGTTAAAACACTTGTCTCCTGCAAGTCATTTCACCTGTCCAACCTGTAATTTGATCTACCTTCAAGTATTGCCTCGTGTTATCTCGACGATATTGTGTCATTGCACTGCCTCTTGTAAATTCTTAATTGGAGTGATACTCCGTCACATCATTCCTAGCCTGAGCGGCTATATCATTATCATGCTAATTTAACTGTGCTACCTTGTCCTTATTCCCAGAGCACAACTTTTCGACGATGAGCGAAGCTTACGTCGATCTTCCTCATTTTATCAATTCACCTCGAACAACAAGCTTGATTTCGAGCTTGTGTCGTATCCATGGTTCCAATAGCCTTTCGCTTCATCCTTCCTGTTGCTTGATGTCGTCGCTCCTTGATGGCATCTTCATAGAGCCTCTCGACAAATGTGTCATGATCAACATCAACATTTTGACTTCTGTTGAGATGACAATTGAATTCATGGTGAGAAATACCATCCTTGACCTTCGATGATTTAAGTTATCATCGACAACCCCTTGTCTTTTTTCCAACACATGTTTGATTGTATGTCTTGGTTATACCTTGGACTCCTTGCTATTCCTGCAATTGTTCCTTGAGTATTTCTTGTGATCTTCAACTCAAACGCCTACTTGGAACACCAAGTTAATGCTACCTAGAAGCATGACTGAGGTATTTCCGAATATTAATAAGAACATTGGAAGCACATTGCCGAATGTTTCTTGATTTATTATCCAAACACTGTTGTATGGGTAATATCATGATTCTTCTCTCGCCCCCTTTATCTAAATGCTTTTAAACTTGCTGTCTTATCATGGATATCATGCTCTACTTGTCCTAGGAAGGACATACCCCTGAAATATGCATTTAAACACTTTCCTTTCCATGGTTTTGTTTAACCTTTCTTGTGATCTATATGATCTAAGCAGTAATAGTTCCCTGCTTATGAAAACACCTCGGTGTACAATTTGTCAGTAAGACCTTGTTATTATTGCTGTTGACATTCCGGTAACCACCGATAGACGAGAACCTTGCCTATTGGTCCGCCTCGTTCAACGAGCAGGAGAATGGTTCTCTTCGTCCCTCGCCCTTGGTACCGACGATTGTTGCCGACAAACTGGCAGGCTACCCTCTGACATGCCTTGATATCATGACCGTGCAAAATGAATAGCGCCTTTCCTTCCTTTAACCCACATGGTGGGCCCATAACCCACAGTTCCACATGATCGAAACCTGACACTCCTGTACAACCTTGATGCTGAAATATGCTTTACACTTGTCACGAGACACCTTCCGAGAAATGATATATTCCCGATGCTCTGACCCCCTTTCTCACACTCTGTTCAGGTATTAATCGTTTGTCCATTCGGTTGAAACTTCCTATTGCACCTTCGTACTTGCTCTCGATGTTTTATTAAGTTTCAACTCGAGAGATGCTTCTGCCTCTTTCCCTGAATTGTTCACCAGATAATTAACCCTATAAGGGCCGGGTTCTCTGAAGTTACTCTTTACTTCCCACTTAAATCTCGGGACGAGATTTCTTGTAGTGGAGGAGATTTGTAACACCCCCAGTGTCATGCTACAGTAACCCTCTATGATTAAGCTAATCATTTTACTGAACAGTGCTTGATCACATTGGAATCATATCTCATTTCAAATTCCAACTCAAATTGAAATTCAACTATGAGGTGAAATATAAGTTGTCCAAATCCAGAACTAAAAAGTTCATAATTTTGTAAATAATCCATTGTGAATTATGTTCGTGGTGGCAACATCATCTAAAGTACCTGGATGACTCTATCATCTTGAAAACAGAGCCAACATCACCTTCTCGACTCTTTCAAGGCAATGCAAAAATCCAAACGGAATTATATTGCTTCCAAACTTGTTGTGGCGGTCAAGATATTGCATCATAATTATTTGGCCAGATTGGACATTTTCCAAAAATGTTTTGGTGGCCAAACAATTTGCAATCAGGAAGAAAATGGCAATGCAGAAAAATAAAAAGAAAAGCTGCAAAAAAAGGGGAAAGGAAGAAGGAGTGGGAGAGCCCTGGCCTCCCCTTGGGCCACGGCCCGCCTCGGCCAGCCGGACGGCCCACAGCCCCTGCCCCCCGTGGACCCCCACCAGCCCAACCGGCCCCACCTCCCGGTCGCTCTCCTCCCTCCTGTTCTCAGTGCGTGTCGCCATAGGGGCACGTCCCCGCCGACCACCTCGCTGGCGCTTAACGCCGGAGGGATAAGGCCGCCCCGACGCCTCGGCCTCCACCCATCTCTCCCACTTGCCCCCCCTCTCGCTCGCCTTTGCGCCTCCCCTCCCCCAGATCCACCTCTCCCCTCTCCTCTCGCTCGATCCCGAGCACGCTCGCCACCGTTCTCCGTCGTCCTCGCGGCCATCGAGCCCCGTTCGCCTCGCCATCGTGCCCATTGTCTCCGCCGTCGTCGTCTACCCAGTCCCCGATCATGAGCGCGAGCCGGGAGCCACTACGTGGAGCGGATCGAGCAGCCCGCTTTCTCCTCTGTCGCTGGTGACCGCCGTCGTCTCCGGCCACCTCTGCGCTCCTAAGCTGTCGCAGGCTTTTCGTAGCCGCTCGGTGAGCTCCTCCCTTCCTCCTTTCTTCTCCTCGCACCGTGTTGTTCTCCCTAGGTAGCTCGTCATCGTTGCCGTGAGCTCGCCGCCGCGGATCACCGCACCGTCGTGGCCACCGTGGCTCAAGCTCGCGTCCGAGCTCGTAGCTGAGCTCCTAGGGCTCGTAGGAGCCCAACTATGCTCTTCGCATCGCTTGTCGCGCCCCACATCGCCGTAGCCACCAACGCCTCGATTCGGCATCCGCCGGTGACCTAGCACTCGACTCCATCCGCTTTTAGCTCGCACTGACCTCATATCGACGCAGGACGTTGTTCCTGTTCGGACGCGACCAACCGCCGTCGATTTGGTCGCCGGACGACGAAACCCGAGCCCCTCCTGCACGCACCGCCGAGTTTTGGGTAGCCGGAGCTGTCTCCGGCGCCGTCGTCGATGTGGCCTGGCAGGTGGGCCATCTATGCCACTGACGCTGGGCCCCACGGGTCCCTGTTGACTAGTTTGACCAGTCAACATGCTGACTGGGCTTCTCTATGACACTGACGTGCGGGCCCCACCGCGTAATTAGATTAACTAAACCAGTTTTATAATTAAAATTATTTAGTTAGCTTAACTAGACACTGACAGGTGGGCCCAGTAGTTTTACTAACTAAATTTAGATTAGTTTGAACTCTGTTTATCCCACTGTCTATGACAGGTGGGTCCCCCATGTCGATTTGACTACCAATCGGACTGTTGATCGCCGACGTCACACATACGTCATGTCGACGTTTTTTCCTTTTCGTTAATTTGAGTAATTCCAAAATTGTTTAATCTTTGAAAATTGATAGAAAATCAACCGTACCTCGAATGAAAATGTTTTCTACATGAAAGTTGCTCAGAAAAATCCAACGAATCCGAATACGCGGTCCGTTCATCTGTCACATGCCCCTATTAAGCTGAACATGGGACATTCCCCCTACGGTCATCTCGTTCGACATTAGTCCTAACCGGAAAACATTCGGTTGATTCCCCTTCACCTTTATCGTAGCCATACATTAGGTCACTCCCGGCACAACATTTTGCCATGTTCTGCTTTGTGATGCTATGTTTGCTTTATATTTACTGTTTCTTCCCCCTCTTCTCTCCGTTAGACCCCAAGACCGATGCTGCCCATGTGATCGACTACGTCGAGGACGACCCCTCCTTGCCGTGAAAGCAACCGTGCAAGCCCCCTTTGATCATCCCGATATCGCCCATTCCATTCTCTCATGCTTGCATTAGATTTTGCTACTGTTATTGATTGCTCCTATTACGATGCATAGCCCGCTTTTGTAACCTCTTTGTTGTACCTTACCGCTTATCCTAAACCGCTTAGTATAGGTTGGTTAGAGATCCATCAAGGACCCCAACTTTGTCCCGACCGCCTTGCTGGATAATCGTAAGACCCGATCAACGGGATCGAAGACCAGGCCCGACATCGCACATCACTTCCCCTTGTTGCTCGACACTACCGGGTTACTATCGAGTACCGAGGGTGAGACCTCATCAAGACTTCGATGTTAACCTCAGTAGTGTAGCTATTCGGTCATGGTCATCGAGGGTGATTTCCTCTTTAACCACTTCCGATACGACTCTGTCGTGCAACCCCTCAAGTGTGGACCTCGAGGGTGAATCCTCTTAGGTTCACCTTGATGATTACATCAAGTGGAATTCACTGGGGGTGATTCCTCGGGCTTTCCCCTTGATGTTTAGACACACAGTTACTATGGTTACTATGACTTTACACTAAGCCATGTTACTAAAGACGGGTCGACCCTGAGGGGTACCCGCACGAGCTTAATTGCGAGTGATGTGGAGTCGGGTTGACCTGGAGGGTGCCCGCGAGATAATTACGAGGCGTGGCCGGGCATTCCTAGCCCTTGCCGCAAGTCCTCAAGATGGGGCAACGGGGTCACATCTTTCGTGAGTCTCTGCTTGTTACCGGCTTACCGCGCGTTCCTAATCCACTACGATTTGGATATTTGATCCGAGGGGCCTCTGGCCTAATAGCACTAACCATCACGTGGGCATAGTATGGGCGTTCTGCGTCGTATGCATCAGCCGAAGCTTAATAGACGTCATCGACTGAGCGGCGCGCCCCGGGTTAGACTGCGTAAGCGCCTGCCTTGTTGAAGGAGGTAGCTAGGTCTGCTCACCGGCCGCCCACGCAACGCATGTGAGTTCCCGGGAGATGGCCCATGACCCACAGGGCATAGGTTTAGTCCGTGTGTCTGGCCTCTCTATTAAGCCTAGGTCGGGTTGCGGCGTATTGTTTGGCCGTGGCCGGGGATGACCCGAGACAGTGTGTCCGGCCGGAGTTAAGCGAGCGTGGTGGGTAAGTTGGTGCACCCCTACAGGGAAGAAAACATCTATCGATAGCCTGTCCTACGGTAACGGACACTTGGAGTTGTATCCCGATCGATACAACTAGAACTGGATACTTGTGATGAGAACTGGATGGTGATGAGAATTGGATTGTGATGATAACTGGATAGGATGGCTCTGGGATTTCTTTCTTGCAGGGAGTCGAGAAAGGATCTCCGGCCGAGGTTGATAACACTACTACTACTTTACGTTATGCTACTCTACTCCCTCCTGTTTGCTGCAAGATGGTGGTTTCCAGAAGATGCTAGTCTTTGATAGAACTAGGCCTTCCCTCTATTCTGGCATTTCTGCAGCCCAGTCCACATATATAGCCTTCCTTTGATAATGTTGCATATGTAATGTAGATCCTTGCTTGCGAGTACTTTGGATGAGTACTCACGGTTGCTTTGCTCCCCCTTTTCCCCCTTTCTTCTTTTTCCGGTTGATGCAACCAGATGTTGGAGCCCAGGAATCAGTTGCCACCGCCGATGCCTACTACTACGTGGAGACGGTCGACGACCAGGAGTAGTTAGGAGGCTCCCAGGTAGGAGGCCTTGCCTTTTCGATCGATGTTGCTTTTGTGCTAGCCTTCTTAAGGCAAACTTGTCTAACTCATGTCTGTTCTCAGATATTGTTGCTTCCACTGACTCTTGTGTATTCGAGCTTATGTATTCGAGCCCTCGAGGCCCCTGGCTTGTAATATAAAGCTTGTATTATTTTAATTTGTGTCTAGAGTTGTGTTGTGATATCTTCCCGTGAGTCCTTGATCTTGATCGTACACATTTTCGTGTATGATTAGTGTACGATTGAATCGAGGGCGTCACATGTCTAAAGCAGCATCAGGGATCTCTTTTGTCGGTCTACAAAAGTAGGGGCTCTGCTTTTGACCCCTTTACTTGTGCACGGGTGATACATCTCCAATGTATCTATAAATTTTGATTGCTCCATGCTATATTATCTATTGTTTTGGACTATATTGGGCTTTATTTTCCACTTTTATATTACTTTTGGGACTAACCTATTAACAAGAGGCCCATCCCAGAATTGCAGTTTTTTTGCCTATTTCAGTATTTCGAAGAAACGAAATATCAAACGGAATGAAACCTTTGGGAACGTGATTTTCTCATCAGATAAGATCCAGGAGACTTGGACCCTCGGTCAAGAAAGGAGGGAGGCGGCCACGAGGGTGGAGGGCGCGCCCCTGCCTGTGGGCCCCCCGAAGCTCCACCGACGTATTCCTTCCTCCTATATATACCTACGTACCCCCCGACAGATCAGATACGGAGCCAAAAACCTAATCCCACCGCCGCAACTTTCTATATCCACGAGATCCCATCTTGGGGCCTGTTTTGGAGCTCCGCCGGAAGGGGAATCCACCACGGAGGGCTTCTACATCATCATCATAGCCTCTCCGATGAAGTGTGAGTAGTTTACCTCAGACCTTCGGGTCCATAGTTAGTAGCTAGATGGCTTCTTCTCTCTTTTTGGATCTCAATACAATGTTCTCCCCCTCTCTCGTGGAGATCTATTCGATGTAATCTTCTTTTTGCGGTGTGTTTGTTGAGACCAATGAATTGTGGGTTTATGATCAAGATTATCTATGAGAAATATTTGAATGTTCTCTGAATTATTTTATGTATGATTGGTTATCTTTGCAAGTCTCTTCGAATTATTCGTTTGGTTTGGCCAACTAGATTGGCAGTTCTTGCAATGGGAGAAGTGCTTAGGTTTGGGTTCAATATTGCGGTGTCCTTTCCCAGTGACAGTAGGGGCAGCAAGGCACGTATTGCATTGTTGCCATCGAGGATAACAAGATGGGGTATTTATCATATTGCATGAATTTATTCCTCTACATCATGTCATCTTGCTTAAGGCGTTACTCTGTTTTCATTAACTTAATACTCTAGATGCATGCTTTGGATAGCGGTTGATGAGTGGAGTAATAGTAGTAGATGCAAAGGTGAGTCGGTCTACTTGTCTCGGACGTGATGCCTATATACATGATCATACCTAGATACTCTCGTAACTATGCTCAATTCTGTCAATTGCTCAATAGTAATTCGTTCACCCACCGTAAAATACTTATGCTTTTTGAGAGAAGCCACTAGTGAAATCTATGTCCCCCGAGTCTATTCTCATCATATTTATCTTCCTACGCTTTATTATTTCTTTGCTTTTTTACTTTGCCTTTTATTTTACTTTGCATCTTTATACCAAAAAAATACCAAAAATATTATCTATCAGATCTCACTCTCGTAAGTGACTAGTGAAGGGATTGACAACCCCTATTCGCGTTGGTTGCGAGGAGTTATTTGCTTTGTGTAGGTACGAGGGACTCGCGCGTGGCCTCCTACTGGATTGATACCTTGGTTCTCAAAAACCAAGGGAAATACTTACGCTACTCTGCTGCATCATCCTCTCCTCTTCGGGGAAAACCAACGCAAGCTCAAGACGTAGCAAGAAGGATTTCTGGCACCGTTGCCGGGGAGTCTACGCAAAAGTCAACATACCAAGTACCCATCACAATCCCTTATCCCTCGCATTACATTATTTGCCATTTGCCTCTCGTTTTCCTCACCCACACTTCACCCTTGCCGTTTTATTTGCCCTCTCTTTTCCGTTTTCCTTTTTCTCGTTTGCTTGTTTGCTCGTGTGTTGGATTGCCTTCTTGTCACTATGGCTCAAGATAATACCAAATTGTGTGACTTTACCAATACCAAAAATAATGATTTCCTTAGCACTCCGATTTCTCCTCTTGCCAATACTAAATCTTGTGAAATCAATGCTGCTTTATTGAATCTTGTTATGAAAGATCAGTTCGCCGGCCTTCCTAGCGAAGATGCCGCTACTCATCTAAATAGCTTCATGGATTTGTGTGATATGCAAAAGAAGAAAGATGTTGACAATGATGTTGTTAAATTGAAGTTATTTCCTTTTTCGCTTAGAGATCGTGCTAAAGCTTGGTTTTCGTCTTTGCCTAAAAATAGTATCGATTCTTGGAACAAGTGCAAAGATGCTTTTATCTCTAAGTATTTTCCTCCCGCTAAGATTATCTCTCTTAGGAATGAAATTATGAATTTTAAGCAACTTGATCATGAACATGTTGCACAAGCTTGGGAGAGGATGAAATTAATGATACGTAATTGCCCTACTCATGGTTTAAATTTGTGGATGATTATACAAAATTTTTATGCCGGATTGAATTCTTCTTCTAGAAACCTTTTAGATTCGGCCGCGGGAGGCACTTTTATGGAAATCATTTTAGGAGATGCTACTAAACTCCTAGATAATATTATGGTTAATTATTCTCAATGACACACTGAAAGATCTACTAATAAAAAAGTGCATGCGGTAGAAGAAATTAATGTTTTGAGTGGAAAGATGGATGAACTTATGAAATTATTTGCTAATAGGAGTGTTTCTTCTGATCCTAATCATATGCCTTTGTCTACTTTGATTGAGAATAATAATGAATCTATGGATGTGAACTATGTTGGTAGGAATAATTTTGGTAACAATGCGTATAGAGGAAATTTTAATCCTAGGCCTTATCCTAGTAATTCCTCTAATAATTATGGAAATTCCTACAACAATTCTTATGGAAATTTTAATAAGATGCCCTCTGAATTTGAGACTAGTGTTAAAGAATTTATGAATTCTCAAAAGAATTTTATGCTTTGCTTGAAGAGAAATTGCTTAAGGTTGATGAATTGGCTAGGAACTTTGATAGAATTTCTCTTGATGTTGATTCTTTAAAGCTTATATCTATTCCTCCTAAGCATGATATCAATGAGTCTCTAAAATCCATGAGAATTTCCATTGATGAGTGCAAGGAAAGAACCGCTAGGATGCGTGCTATGAAAGATGCCTTTATTAAAGCATGTTCTTCCGATTCCCATGAAAATCAAGATGAAGATCTAAAAGTTATTGATGTTTCCCCTATCAAATCCTTGTTTTGTAATATGAATCTTGATAATGATGAGATTGAATATGAGTCACCTTTACCTAGAAGGCGTTCTAAAAATTCAGAGCTTTTAGATTATGATGCTAAAATTGATAAAAGTGGGAAAGAAAGCAAAACCTTAGATGTTGCTAAACCCACTATTTTGGATTTCAAGGAATTTAATTATGAAAGTTGCTCTTTAATTGATTGTATTTCCTTGTTACAATCCGTGCTAAATTCTCCTCATGCTTATAGTGAAAATAAAGCGTTTACTAAACATATCGTTGATGCCTTGATGCAATCTTATGAAGAAACACTTGAGTTGGAAGTTTCTATCCCTAGAAAACTTTATGATGAGTGGGAACCAACTATTAAAATTAAGATTAAGGATCATGAATTTTATGCTTTATGTGATTTGGGTGCTAGTGTTTCCACTATCCCCAAAACTTTGTGCGATTTGCTAGATTTCTGTGATTTTGATGATTGCTCTCTAAACTTGCACCTTGAGGATTCCACTATTAAGAAACCTATGGGAAGAATTAATGATGTTATTATTGTTGCAAATAGGAATTATGTGCCCGTAGATTTTATCGTTCTTGATATAGATTGCAATCTTTCTTGTCCTATTATTCTTGGTAGACCTTTCCTTAGAACGATTGGTGCAATTATCGATATGAAGGAAGGGAATATTAGATTACAGTTTCCATTAAATAAAGGCATGGAACACTTCCCTAGAAACAAAATAAAGTTACCATATGAATCTATCATGAGAGCCAATTATGGATTGGCTACCAAAGATGGCAATACCTAGATCTATCCTTGCTTTTATGCCTAGCTAGGGGCGTTAAATGATAGCGCTTGTTGGGAGGCAACCCAATTTTTTTTTAGTTTTTTTGCTTTTGTTTCTGTTTAGTAATAAATAATCCATCTACCTGCTGTTTAGATGTGGTTTTATGTTTTAATTAGTGTTTGTGCCAAGTTAAACCTATAGGATCTTCAAGGATGATAGTTATTCGATCTTGCTGTAATTTCCAGAAACTTCCGGTTTACGAAAACAATTGTTAAAAATCACCAGAACGTGATAAAATAGTTATTCCAATTGCTACTGATCAATAAACAAATTTCCTAGGACTTCCTATTTTGGCTGAATTTTTGGAGTTCCATAAGTTTGCTTAGTTACAGATTACTACAGACTGTTCTGTTTTTGACAGATTCTGTTTTTCGTGTGTTGTTTGCTTATTTTGATGAATCTATGGCTAGTAAAATAGTTTATAATCCATAGAGAATTTGGAATACAGTAGGTTTAACACCAAAACAAATAAAGAATGAGTTCATTACAGTATCTTGAAGTGGTCTTTTGTTTTCTTTCGCTAACGGAGCTTACGAGATTTCTGTTGAGTTTTGTGTTGTGAAGTTTTCAAGTTTTGGGTGAAATCTTTTGATGGATTATGGAACAAGGAGTGGAAAGAGCCTAAGCTTGGGATGCCCATGGAACCCCCAAGATAATCCAAGGACACAAAAAAGTCAAAGCTTGGGGATGCCCCGGAAGGCATCCTGAGGGAGTCCTGGATTAGGGGGTGTCCGGATAGCCGAACTATCACCGTTGGCCGGATTCCTAGACTATGAAGATACAAGATTGAAGACTTCGTCCCGTGTCCGGATGGGATTTTCCTTGGCGTGGAAGGAAAGCTTGGCAATACGGATATGTAGATCTCCTACCATTGTAACCGACTCTGTGTAACCCTAACCCTATCCGGTGTCTATATGAACCGGAGGGTTTTAGTCCGTAGGACGAACAACAATGATACCATAGGCTAGCTTCTAGGGTTTAGCCTCTCGATCTCGTGGTAGATCCACTCTTGTACTACCCATATCATCAATATTAATCAAGCAGGAGTAGGGTTTTACCTCCATCGAGAGGGCCCGAACCTGGGTAAAACATCGTGTCCCTTGTCTCCTGTTACCATCCGCCTAGACGCACAGTTCGGGACCCCCTACCCGAGATCCGCCGGTTTTGACACCGACATTGGTGCTTTCATTAAGAGTTCCTCTATGCCGTTGCTGTCAGGAAGGATGTCTCATCCCGTCTTTAAAGACGACACCGTTGCTAAAGGATCTTTGGCCACCGGCCAAACTCTCAGGCTAGGCGGTTTTCTTATGACCGCCTGTTCGTCAGCGCCGCGACGATGACTTCTCGGGTCATCGAAAGCAATCTTCACGTTAACTCGGAACTCGCCAAGATGTTAGATCTGATGGAGCTCTCTTCCTTAAACGAGCTCTTGGATCGCATCGCCGCCCTGGAAGTCGCTACAGACTACGATCAGTTTGGGCCTAAAATCGATCTGAGAGAGATCAACTCTCCCCAGGCTACCCACCACGTTGTCGTGGCAGAGGAACAATACGGCGACTCTTATCCTACCTTAAGGACTAGCTATGTCCGGATTCCTGACCCCTCCATGCCGGATTCCCGGAGGAGGACACCACTCAAGCCCTGAACTTAAAGTCGCAGCGGGCTAGATTCATTGGACAACATCCAAGAACCCAAGCTTCCAAGTTCGAAACTTCTTGGCCCTCGAAGTCTTAGATCGGACGGGGTTCGAATTTAATTCCACCCGCCCACCCAAACATAAGCGATCTATCCCAAATCCGCAAGAGCCGGTGAAACAACACATCATTCTTGGGCCAGATTCCTCCCGGTTATGGACATGATAAAGGATTGCCGCGAGGAGGACGCAATCTCATTCTTCTGCAATAATTGCGGACAAGGGAATCCTAAACGCCATAAGTCGTCGTGAAATTACATGCTTCATCGACTTGGCGTCCATAGTACGAAAGTATCACATGATGGAGAGCGCTGGAAAACCGAAATCAAATTTTGGGATAATCCAGCCCCGAATCGACCCAAGTCCGAAATAAAAGGGTGCATCATCACGAGGCACCTGGGTTACATACGAAAAAGCAAAACCCCCCCCCCCCAAAGGACATGGAACCGTACTGGAGGGATGGCTCAATGGACCCTGCAAAATTCATAGCACAGAGGGCACCACTCCAACTCATAGCCTTAGAGCATGTTGGAGACTACGGCAGGTGGCCAAAAGTGGCGAAGAGCTCTTAGCTCGAGCACCAGCCCAACAATACCAAAGACGGTATTAATGATCTTGAGACTTTCGCATCAAATAATATGCGAAACGAACACTCCAAGCCTTGCGAAGTCTACCAGATAGCAACAATAAATCCATGGAGTGACCACGGCTATTACCTTTAACGCCAAAGGATTTAACCTAAATTACGAACAGCCCGAGCACCAGCCGCATTGGTCCTCGGTCCAATAGTGGGCGGCTTTCGCCTTACCAAGGTACTCATGGACGGCGGCAGCGGATTAAACCTCATCTACGAGGAAACCCTTCGAAAAATGGAAATAGACCGGAGCCGCATTGAGCAAAGCAGCACAACCTTTAGAGGAATAATCCCCAGTCGGGAAGCATGTTGTACAGGAAAGATCACACTGGACGTGGTGTTTGGCACGCCGGACAATTATAGGTCCGAGGAGGTCACATTTAAAGTGGCCCCGTTCAGCAGCGGATACCACGCTCTATTAGGGCGAGAGGCATTCACAATTTTTCAAGCTATACCCCATTACGGGTACATGAAGCTCAAATGCCGGACCCAACGGAATTATTACTCTCGCTAGTGACCGGACATAGCGCTCCGCCAAAAATAAAAAGCCGCACTTGCCTGCGTGAGGCACTATCCAAGCCCTAGCGGCCGAGGAACTCACTGCGTTGCGCTCCACGGTGAACAGGGACGATGTGATACTCGATAAGAGATCCAAGTCCACCTCTTTTAAACCGGCAGACGAAATAGTCAAATTCCAAATCCATCCAACGGACCCTACAAAAACGGCCTCCATCGGGGCATAATTAAACCCTGATGTGGACGCCGCACTACGAGAATTCCTACGCGAAAATTGGGACATTTTTGCTTGGCACCCTTCAGACATGCCAGGAATCCCACGCCGGCTGGCCGAGCACAGCCTAAATATCCTAAAAGGATTCAAGCTAGTCAAACAAGCTCTTCGGCGTTTCTCCGAACCCAAGAGACAGGCCATGGGAGAGGAGCTAGCCAAACTATTGGAGGCCGGATTCATCAGAGATATTAAACATCCGGACTGGCTAGAAAACCCGGTAATGGTACCAAAGAAGGACAAATCCTGGCGCCTATATGTCGATTTTAAGGACCTTAACAAGGCTTGCCCAAAGGATCCCTTCCCCCTCCCCCGCATCAATCAAATTATCGATGCTACCGCAGGACACAATTCATTGTGTTTCCTCGACGCATACTCGGGCTACCACCAAATTAAGATGGCAGAGCCAGACCAAGCAACGGCATTCATCACTCCATACGGCCCATTCTGCTTCAACACAATGCCCTTTGGGCTCAAAACGCCAGCGCAACATATCAACGCATGATTCGGGATATGTCCGCAAACCAGATCGGCAAAATAGTGGAGGCATACGTGAGGCGATGTGGTCATCAAATCCAAGCATGTCGAAACCCTAGTCGGCGACTTGAGGCTCACCTTCGATAATCTTCGAACATATGACATCAAGCTCAACCCGTAAAAATGCGTTTTCGGCGTAGCAGCCGGAAAGCTCTTGGGCTTCATTGTATCCGGTAGAGGAATTGAAGAAAACCCAGCCAAGATCCGAGCTCTGTCACAATTGGATATCCCCAAAGAACTCAAACAAATACAAAAATTGATCGATGCGTGGCGGCTCTAAGCCGCTTTATCTCCCACTTAGGAGAAAAGGCATTACCCTTTATCACCTCCTCCGGCAAGACGAACACTTCGAGTGGACGGATGCCGCCACGGCCGGACTCGAAGAAATCAAAGCCATATTGGCAACAAATCCGGTCTGGCCGCGCCCAACATGGGCGAACCAATGCTATTATACATCGCAGCAACCCATCAAGTTGTAAGCGCGGTGTCGTTGTCGAACGAGAAACGGACGGACACAAGTTCCCTCTCCAAAAACCAGTTTACTACGTGTCCACTGTCCTAACTCCATGCAAGTCACGGTACCCGCATTACCAAAAGATAGCATACGCGGTGTTCATGGCATCCCGGAAGCTGCGACACTACTTTCAAGAGTGTTCGATAACAGTAGCCTCCGAAGTACCTCTTAATACATTATAAACAACCGCGACGCAACGGGCCGGATTGCTAAATGGGCCATTGAGCTCATCCCGTTTTACATAACCTACAAGCCACGACGAGCTATTAAGTTGCAATTTTGGCCGACTTCGTCGCTGAATGGACTGAAGCCGAACTCCCTAAAGAGTACGGCGCATATTCCAACTGGATCATGCACTTCGACGGCTCCAAAATGTTGGCGGCACTGGGGCTGGCGCTGCTCGACGTCCCCAACCGGAGATACAGTCCAATATGTACTTCAAATAATGTACACGGACTCCAACAATGCAGCCGAATACGAGGCCCTTCTACATGGTATCTAGATGGCAGTCTCCATGGGCATTCAACGCCTAGAGGTGCGCGGGGATTCGAACCTCGCGATACCCCAAATAAATGGGGACTTTGATGCCAAGGATACGAAAATGGCAGCTTATCGCAATGCCGTCTTAAAAATGTCAGCTCGGTTTGAGGGGCTCGAATTTCACCATATAGCCCGGGATAACAACCAGACAGCAGACGTGTTGGCACGCGCATTGGCGCATAAGCGCGATGCCGTCCCCAACATATTCCTAGATAGGCTTTTCAAGCCATCCGTATTATGGGAGGGAGAGTCCGGAAATAACAACCCGGACCCAACCACACTGCCCCACACCAAACATTCCGACATAGTTGGTGGTTCCGCCAACGAAATAACACCGTCAGCCCGCGCAATAATGGTAGTCATTGCCCCGTGGACAGAACCATTCCTAGCCTACCTAACTAGGCAGGAACTTCTCGAGGACCAAAATGAGGCCCGCTGCAAAGGTGTATCTTTGAAGAGGAAGGGCGGAATCTCCTGGCTGAAATTCATGCCGGACTCGGTGGGCACCATGCCGCAGCCCGGGCCCTTGTAGGCAAGGCCTTCCGTACAGGATTTTATTGGCCGACGGCCCGGCAGATGCTTTGCGGGACTTAGTCCAACGATGCGTCGGTTGCCAGCTCTTTGCTAATCAAAGCCACATGCCACCCATCGCCTCGAAAACTATACCCATCACCTGGCCCTTCGCGGTCTGGGGGCTTGACATGGTTGGACCCCTTAAAGGAGGAACCCACAAGCAAAAATACCTATTGGTCATGGTGGATAAATTCACCAAATGGATAGAGGCCAAGCCTGTAAAGATGGCCGAATTCGGACCGATGATAGACTTAATATCAGGGGTAGTACACCGTTACGGCGTCCCCCATAGCATCATCACTGATAACGGCACGAACTTCACGGCCGATGAGGTCAAACTCTGGTGCAAAAAGATGGGCATCAAGCTCGACTACGCTTCATTCTATCACCCCCAAACTAACGGTCAAGTCGAGCGAGCAAACGGTCTAATCATGAGCGGCACTAAACCCAGACTAGTGCGGTCCCTCAAGGAATCTAACACGCCTTTGGGTAGAGGAGCTCGACTCCGTACTGGGGCTGCGGACCATGCCGAATCGCACTACCGGATTCACACCATTTTTTATGGTGTACGGCGCAGAGGCAGTTTTGCCTGCGACATAATTCATGACTCACCTCGCGTGCGCATGTACGAAGAAAGAGAAGCCGAGCTCGATCGGCAGGACAGTTTGGACGCCTTGGAGGAGGAGCGCGACGTGGCAAAAGCTCGTTCCACATTCTATCAACAGCAGGCTCGAAGATATCAAAGCAGGGAAGTACGGGCCAAAGCTTACAATGTTGGCGAACTAGTTCTACGCCTGTCGGACAAGAAAAAGGACAAACTCAAGCCCAAATGGGAGGGTCCCTTCATCATCGACCAAGTCCTGACCGGCGGAGCGTACCGTCTGCGAAACGCATCGGATAACCGACTCGAGCCGAACCCATGGAACGCAGCCCGTCTCCGAAGATTCTACGCCTAGCGCCGGATTCTGAGTTCGTCTCCTTCCTCCGTCTATATTTTATACTTTAAGCTGTCTTTTATTTCTCTCCTTCTTCCTCCTTTTTTCCGAAGCCGTTAAAGGCTCGTTTGCGCATTGTTCGCACACGCTTGACGCGCTATCCGCGCTCATTATACCTGGGGGCTTATTTAACAGAAGCTTATTTATACGGGCTTTATGCCCAACATATGTGTCACACTTCCGCATATACCTTTTATTCACCATTATATGCATCGATATGACTTAAGTTTTGGCCAAGCTGGGTTGCCTGGCTCCTGTGCGATTGTTACCGCCGGGTCAGCCGGACGTGTACCTCAGCCATGTGGTTTGGATCCGCCTTCGTGTACCGTGTCTTCACCATGGCCCAGGCCTCCCTGGCGCCTTGATGACAGGCCGATATCTTCCATAGTAGGAAGCGCCGCCGTGCTCCCTGAAGCTTCTCTACAAGCTCTCCAAGGCCTTGAGCGGGGAGATAGATGGCCACAAGGCACAGGCGACGCCTTTCATCACCGCCGAACTCGTTAGATGCAGTTGCAATAGCTCGGGAAGAAGGTCACCCGTGGAACCGGGCATTTCCTCCGCAGGGGCGACCCGTGAGCATACCTACAGACATAACTCTGTTAGTTGACTTCCTCGCCGAACTCCTTTTCAAAGTTCGCTCAAGCACTTACTATAAGTGCCGCGACGAAGTCGCCGATTCTCCTTCACGGAGTCAGACAGCTGGGGACGAACATCCTTTAGTTCCTCACCCAGCTGGGTGTTGGCATCTTGGAGATTATTTTTCTCTTACCTCACCCTTGTAAGCACATTCTCGCTGCCTTCAACCGGGCGCAAGAGCTGTTGCTTGTCCGGATCTAGTCCGGCGCCATCTGCAATATTATTGTCGATTTACACACGCCGCACTTCACAAACTACTTATCTTTTGAAGCATATATTACCGTAGGGGTCTCTGTGGCTCCCCTATAGCGGCTAGTGCGGCCTCAAGTTGGGCCTTGCATTCTTCAAGCTCACAGGACAGTCGGGTATTCTTTTGTAAGATCCTCAGATAACAAATGATCCTTAAATCAGTTATTCTAACTATTTTAAGTCTCGGGGCTCTTGGCATATATAAACGTCAAATTTCCTCACCAGATGTCTTTTACATACTGCTCCGTGGCTCTGGCTAGACCATCTTGAGCGGCACGGAGGTGCGCATCTCCCTAATTGAAGGCATTCAATGCCTCTTGGGAGAAACATGCGTCACGAAGAACTGTCCGGCGGCGCCTGTGATTCATGGCACTCTCCACCTCGGAGTTGGTGGCGGACAATCTGTCGGCATCCTCTGTCGGAGGAGCATCCGACGCACGCCTCGTGCTCGCCGCTTCTGGACTCGACTTTGGAGCCTGGCTGGCGGAGGCTCGATTGGAAACCTCTCCGGACATAGTCCGGCGAGCTCTCTTTTTCCTGAAAAGAGCACCAGCGTTAGTACGCCTTACAGGAATCAATCCTGGGAATATGGTGACGCGCCATACTGTTGCGGCGGCGTTTCGATCCGGACCGCACTTCTTTTTAGCCTGCAGGGCCGTGCTGCCCCTTGTTGGCTAGCTGCCGCAGGCTCGGGCTCCCGCCTCGAAGGCACCCCCTGCGAAACACCATTGGTATATGGTGATAAAAAATAAGCACGGATGGGTCATTATCAGAGTATTGGGACCTCGGTCTCAGTTACTTGTGAGGCTGGAAGTATTCCGGGGTAATCGGCCGTAATGGCAACCAAGGCATTATCGATGCTCAGTTGGTGAAATACCCCATCAATCAGCTCCACCAATATGTCCGGATCCTCTTGGGAGGCCGGATCGAGGAGCCGTTCCGGATCCTCAGGTTGTGGAGGCAGGCTGTTTATGTCTTTTACGGCCTGGTGCAGTTCTTGCGTCAAAATCACAAAATGAGATACCTATGTTGGGTTCTACGGTAGGGTGCGTCGACTGCAAATTAAAATTTTCCTACGCGCAGAACATCCAGGAACATGCTACGGGAGATGGATCACAGTTCTTTACCACTAGACGCGCAGTGCCGTGCAAGGGAAGAAGAGTTGGGGCAGCGCGTCCGCGTGGATCGTCTCCTCCTCGTTCGATCTCCCTCGAACAGCCGGTCGTCCGATCCCACGTACGAGTTCGCCGGAGCGGCGCAAGTGCATCGCCTCTAACGGTATCCGCGCGTGAAGGAGGAACACCGTGCAGCGGACTGCTAGGTCCGATCACACAGTCGGCGGCGAGTGGAGGTGGCTATTCGCAACACATGCAAACCCTAGTCGCAGCGCCGAAGCGATCAACCTCATGAGTGTGTTGCACCTCCACTTTATATAGGCGTCTGTCGCAGGCTCAACACTTGGGCCTCGCATGGACCCTAAAGCCCAAAGTCTACTCGGTCACGTTCCTAGTCCAGTTCGGATCACATCCGACCAGTGTCCTACGAACCGACCTCGTAGGTTCCTTCCCTTAAGAGCGCGACCCCTTAGGTTCAAGTCGGCTTGGTCACAGTTCGGATCACCTCCGACCTGCACGGTTGGTAGCGGCCTCTAGCAAGGCGTGCCGACCACCAAGCATACTATGAAGCTGGTTAGGAGAACCTGTACAACATGTCACACTTTTGTTCCCTTTGCCGCACGATATATGTTGTCGGGCTCAAGGCGAGACTGTCATCCTTGTGCTAACCCGACCTCTTTCTCGTTCCAAAGGATACCGAGCCACAAACCGGATTATCTCATAATCCTTGTCGCATGGCCATGCTTATCCTGGTCGGATCACACGAGGGGCCCAGAGTATATCTCTCCTGATCGGAGGGGCAAATCCCATCTTGCTCGACCATGTCTCGCAGCATGGGACTGGACAAACCCGAAACCTACCTTTGTAACTACTCGGTCACGGAGTAGCGTTTGGTCGGCCCAAAGCAAGTCATCACCATCCCGAGTACATGCTTCAGCTCAGGTCTTAGGACATAGAACGTATGTTGTACTAGAGACTCACAGATGACATATCGCTGCGTCTCATAGTTGGGCCTGTCCGACTCGGACCTTATCTCGACTCGGATCCGACTACGTCGAATCCGACCAGACCTTTCCAAGTCCATATTATCCGGTTAGCATCCAATGATCCATGGC
Source organism: Aegilops bicornis (assembly GCA_021605145.1). Lineage (NCBI taxonomy): Eukaryota > Viridiplantae > Streptophyta > Magnoliopsida > Poales > Poaceae > Aegilops > Aegilops bicornis. Next base: position 564,574,284 of record CM038673.1, on the reverse strand, counting down.
TAGTGAGACCAAGCCATCGACCGTGTCATATGCCAGTCTAGTCGGTCAAGCGCCCACACAACCCTTTCGACTAGGGACCTTTTAGGACAGTCATCATACGATGCATAGTCCCACAAACAAGTCATGTACTTGCTTATACACATCATTGATAATGTCCAAGGACTATCTTTATTCATAAACACATAGGAAATATCATCATACATGATTGCCTCTAGGGCATATCTCCAACAGTCTCCCACTTGCACTAGAGTCAATCAAATAGACATCGAATGCCCATAGCTCTAACGTGCCCCTCATGCTTGGGTTGTGGAAGCGGCTTAGTCAACGGATCTGCAACATTTGCATCCGTGTGAATCTTGCATAACTCTACATCACCATTCTTTACGATCTTTCGTATCAGGTGATATTTCCGATCTATGTGTCTGACCTTGTGGTGATTCCTCGGCTCCTTGGCTTGTGCGATGGCACCAGAATTATCACAATAAAGGTCCAACGGTTCTACCGAGGTTGGGAAAATACCAAGATCATCCAGAAAATACCGGATCCAAACACCTTCTTTTGCAGCTTCACAAGCCGCAATGTATTCGGCTTCTGTGGTAGAATCGGCCACCGTATCCTGCTTGGAACTCAACTAGTGCACTGCTCCTCCTTCGTGACGCATACCGAATCCGTCTTGTGATTGACAATCATCTCTGCCGGTTTGGAAACTAGCATCGACGTAACCCCTTACGAGAGCTCTTCCTCACCTCCATAAACTAGGAACATCTCTTTAGTCCTTTTCGTGTACTTCAAAATAGTCTTTATCGCTGCCCTGTGACTCTCACCTGGGTTGGCCTGGTATCTACTTGTTAGGCTTATTGCAAAAGCAACATCAGGCCTTGTACATATCATGGCATACATGATGGATCCGATTGCCGAGGCATACGGAATCCTACTCATCCTGCTTCGCTCATCAGATGTCGTTAGGACTCTGAGTCTCGCTTAGCCTTATACCATGTGAGAGCGGCAAGAACCCTTTCTTTGCCTCACTCATGTTGAACCGCTTCAACACTTTATCTATGTACGTGATCTGGCTTAAGCCGAGCAGCCTCCTCGATCTATCTCTATAAATCTTAATGCCTAAAATATAGACTGCCTCACCAAGGTCTTTCATTGAAAACTTGCCATTCAATGACTCCTTGACCGAGTTTAGCATCAAAACATCATTCCCGATCAGTAGTATGTCGTCCACATACAAGATCAAAAACACTATCGAGCTCCCACTTAACTTCTTGTATAAACAAGAATCCTCTTCGCTTTTGATGAAACCGAGACCAGTGACGACCTCATCAAAACGAATGTTCCAACTCTGAGATGCTTGCTTCAACCCATAAATGGATCTCTTGAGCTTGCATACCTTACTAGTGCTAGTTGGATCGACAAAACCCTCGGGCTGTATCATATACACGTCCTCGGTTAAATTTCCATGAAGGAAAACCGTTTTGACATCCATCTGCCATATCTCATAATCGAAATATGCAGCTATAGCTAGTATGATCCTCACCGATTTTAGCATCACTACCGGCGGGTAAGTCTCGTCGTAGTCAATTCCTTGAACTTGTCCATAACCTTTAGCGACAAGCCGAGCTTTGTGGATCTGAACATTTCCATCCACATCAGTTTTCTTCTTAATGACCCATTTGCAACCAATGGCAGTTACGCCAGGTGGCTGATCAACCAAGTCCCAGACTTGATTCTCATCCATGGACTTTAAGTCGGATCTCATGGCCTCTAGCCATGCCTCGGAATCTGGGCTCACCATCGCTTCCGCATATGTGGCCGGCTCGTCGCTTTCTAGCAACAATACATCGTGCACTCTGCGCAATCTTTCCGACCTCCGTGGTTCCGGTGCCGCTTCCACTACGGGTTCCCTGACTGACTCCGGTATGATCTCATCACCAGCCAAGCCGTCCCCGAGTGGTCCTCGAATTTCTTCGAGTCGAACCGTCCTCCCACTGGCCTCCCGACTGAGAAACTCTTTCTCAAGGAAAACCCCGTTCCGAGCAACAAACACTTTGTTCTCTTACCGGTTGTAGAAGCTATATCCCAAGGTTTCCCTCGGATATCCCACGAATATGCATTTATCCGACTTAGGTGTAAGCTTGTCTGACATAAGTCCCTTGAAAAATGCTTCACAACCCCAAATCTTTAGAAAAGACAAACTGGGACTCTTCCCGGTCCACATCTCATGTGGTGTCTTGTCTACGGATTTTGATGGTACCCTATTAAGTGTGAAAGCTGCAGTTTCTAGAGCGTATCCCCAAAATAACAAGGGTAAATCCGATTTGCTCATCATAGACCGGACCATGTCCAACAAGGTCCTATTCCTCCATTCTGATACACCGTTTCTCTGTGGCGTACCCAAAGGTGTGAGCTGAGGTACTATGCCTCGACTTTTCAGATGATCATCAAACTCCTGGCTCATGTACTCACCTCCACGATCAGATCGCAGAAGCTTTATAGTCTTGCCGAGCTGATTCTCAACCTCATTCTGAAACTCTTTGAACTTTTCAAAAGTCTCCGACTTGTGCCTCATCAAATAGATATATCCATATCTACTCAAGTCGCCGGTAAAAGTCACGGCATCTTGATAGCCACCTCTGGCAGTTGTGCTCATTGGACCGCACACATCACTGTGTATAAGCTCCAACAGCTCGGACGCCCTTTCGCAACTCTTTGTGAAAGGAGACTTAGTCATCTTGCCGAGCAAGCATGATTCACATGTTTCGAACGACCCGAAGTCGGACGAAGTTAGGAGTCCATCATCATGGAGCTTCTTCATGCGTTTCAGACTAATGTGTCCAAGCGGCAATGCCGTAAGTATGTCGGATTTATCTCATTAGGCTTATGCCTCTTGACATTCACGTTATAGACCGGTTCCTGTTCTAGATTCAATATAAATAGCCCATCAACAATGGGTGCATAGCCGCGGAACGTACCATTCAAAAATATCGAACAACCATTGTCCTTTAAATTGAATTCATAACCTTGACTCATCAAACATGAGGCAGAAATAATGTTCTGACTAAGTGCAGGAATGTAATAACAATTATACAATTCCATTATGAATCCGGAAGGAAGCTGGAGCTGCACCGTGCCGACCTCCAACGCAGCAACTCTTGCTTTGTTGCCGACCCTGATGTCAATCTCCACTTGTGCCACACACCTAGTTCTTACCAGCCCCTGCATCGATTGCAAATATGAACAACCGATCCAGTATCAAATACCCAAGAGCTACTAGGTATGTCAGCAAGGTAAATGTCTATAACATATGCAACAAGTGTACCTTTGCCTGAAGAAGCATTTTCGGCCTTCTTGCCATGCTCTGCAAGCCACTTGCTACAGTTCCTCTTCCAAAGGACCGGTCTCCTTGCAGTGGTAGCAAACGGTCTTCGAGTCCGTTCCAGACTTGGTATAGCGGCGAGAGGTTACCATCTCCGTGCCCTTTGCCTTAGCCTTTTCTTGGACCAATTCTTCTTGAACTTAGCGATTTCTGCACCATCAAAACTTGATGCGTGCCTTTCTTAATATCCTGCTCGCCACCTTGAGCATCCCATGCAATTCGGTGAGCTTCTTATCCATGCCATGCATATGATAGTTCGAGATGAACGTCCCATAGCTGGGCGGAAGAGAACCCAGAACTGCATCAGTAGCCAGCTCATCCAAGAGCGGGAAGCCCAAACGATCCAAAGCTTGCACATATCCGATCCTTATAGGTGGCGAGTCCGACTGGAACCGGAACCATGAAGGCCGGGGGAAGAAATCCCTTGGTTTGGAGTGTCACTAGCTCGCTATGCGGGACTGAGCATCTCTCCCAATTTCCGTGCCGAGGGCTGGGAGCGCGAGAGGAGGAGCCGCGTCGACCGTCCATGATGGAATGGATTTTTGTCGAGGCGCCCGATGAAAGCTTCATTGAGGAGGATGGTGTGACTCGGATCTAGATCCTCGTCCCTTTTATAGACGGCTCATTTGCGCAGCTAGGGTGATAAGTGTAAAAATACACTGGCTTTTCGCATTCATTCAACACGTGGTAGATGGCCATTATTGGGTGTGGAAGCCAAGGAGCGCATCATTTATCAGAAGCCGGACACTATTCGACAAGTATATGGAATCTGGAGAAGAACCCGCCTCGCAATGCCGAAGACAATCTACGCGCAGGACTCATCGCCATTGAAGCCTGGTTCGGGGGCTACTGAGGGAGTCCTGGATTAGGGGGTGTACGGATAGCCGAACTATCACCGTTGGCCGGACTCCTGGACTATGACGATACAAGATTGAAGACTTCGTCCCGTGTCCGGATGGGATTTTCCTTGGCGTGGAAGCCAAGCTTGGCGATACGGATATGTAGATCTCCTACCATTGTAACCGACTCTGTGTAACCCTAACCCTATCCGGTGTCTATATAAACCGGAGGGTTTTAGTCCGTAGGACGAACAACAATCATACCATAGGCTAGCTTCTAGGGTTTAGCCTCTCGATCTCGTGGTAGATCCACTCTTGTACTACCCATATCATCAATATTAATCAAGCAGGAGTAGGGTTTTACCTCCATCGAGAGGGCCCGAACCTGGGTAAAAACATTGTGTCCCTTGTCTCCTATTACCATCCGCCTAGACGCATAGTTCGGGACCCCCTACCCGAGATCCGCCGGTTTTGACACCGACACATCCCCTCTTTCGTCCACTTCCATCGGTAAATTTACTTGGAGCTATATTTTTATTCGCCACATGATATGTGTTTTTCTTGGAGCGTCTTGTATTATTTGAGTCTTCGCTTGTTAGTTTACCACAATCATCCTTGTTGTACACACCTTTTGAGAGAGCCATACATGAATTGGAATTTGTTAGAATACTCTATGTGCTTCACTTATATCTTTTGAGCTTTATTGTTTTGCTATATGTGCTTCACTTATATCTTTTGAGGTTTATAGTTTTGCTCTAGTACTTCACTTATATCTTTTAGAGCACGGTGGTGGATTTGTTTTAAAGAAACTATTGATCTCTCATGCTTCACTTAGATTATTTTGAGAGTCTTAAATAGCATGGTAAGTTGCTTAAAATAATAATATGCTTGGTATTCAAGATTTGTAAGACTTTCTTTTGAGTGTGTTGAATACTAAGAAAAGTTTGATGCTTGATAATTGTTTTGAGATATGAAGGTGATAATATTAGAGTCATGCTAGTTGAGTAGTTGTGAATTTGAGAAATACTTGTGTTAAAGTTTGTGATTCCCGTAGCATGTACGTATGGTGAACCGTTATGTGATGAAGTCGGATCATGATTTATTTATTGATTGTCTTCCTTATGAGTGGCGGTCGGGGACGAGCGATGGTATTTTCCTACCTATCTATCCCCCTAGGAGCATGCGCGTAATACTTTGCTTTGATAACTTGTAGATTTTTGCAATAAGTATATGAGTTATTTATGACTAACGTTGAGTCCATGGATTATACGCATTTTTCTCTAATACCACGCACTTTTCGCCGGTATCATACACCTACCATAAACCTTCCTCAAAACAGCCACCATACCTACCTATCATGGCATTTCCATAGCCATTCCGAGATATATTGCCATGCAACTTTCCACCGTTCCGTTTATTATGACACGCTCCATCATTATCATATTTCTTAGCATGATCATTTAGTTGACATCGTATTTGTGGCAAAGCCACCATTCATAATTCTTTCATACATGTCACTTATGAATCATTGCATATCCCGATACATCACGGAGGCATTCACATAGAGTCATATTTTGTTCTAAGTATCGAGTTGTAATTGTTGAGTTGTAAGAAAAATAAAAGTGTGATGATCATCATTTTTAGGGCATTGTCCCAAGTGAGGAAAGGATGATGGAGACTATGATTCCCCCATAAGTCGGGATGAGACTCCGGACGTAAAAAAGAGGCCAAAAAAAAGAGAAAAGGCCCAAATAAAAAAACGAGAGAAAAAGAGAGAAGGGACAATGTTACTATCCTTTTACCACACTTGTGCTTCAAAGTAGCACCATGATCTTTATAATAGAGAGGTTCTCGTTTTGTCACTTTCATTTACTAGTGGGAATTTTTCATTATAGAACTTGGCTTGTATATTCCAATGATGGGCTTCCTCAAATTTCCCTAGGTCTTCGTGAGCAAGCGAGTTGGATGCACACCCACTTAGTTTCATTTGTTGAGCTTTCATATACTTATAGCTCTAGTGCATCCTTTGCATGGCACTCCCTACTCACGCACATTGATATCTATTGATGGGCATCTCCATAGCCCGTTGATACACCTAGTTGATATGAGACTATCTTCCCTCCTTTTGTCTTCTCCACAACCACCATTCTATTCCACATATAATGCTATATCCATGGCTCACGCTCATGTATTGCGTGAAGATTGAAAAAGTTTTGAGAATGTCAAAAGTATGAAACAATTGCTTGGCTTGTCATCGGGGTTGTGCATGATTTAAATATTTTGTGTGGTGAAGATAGAGTATAGCCAGACTATATGATTTTGTAGGGATAACTTTCTTTGGTCATGTTATTTTGAGAAGACATAATTGCTTAGTTAGTATGCTTGAAGTATTATTATTTTTATGCCAATATGAACTTTTGTCTTGAATCTTTTGGATGTGAATATTCATACCAATATTAAGAAGAATTACATTGAAATTATGCCAAGTAGCACTCCGCATCAAAAATTCTCTTTTTATAATTTACCTACTCGAGGACGAGCAGGAATTAAGCTTGGGGATGCCTGATACGTCTCCAACGTATCTATAATTTTTGATTGCTCCATGCTATATTATCTATTGTTTTGGACTATATTGGGCTTTATTTTCCACTTTTATATTACTTTTGGGACTAACCTATTAACCGGAGGCCCAGCCCAGAATTTTTGTTTTTTGCCTATTTCAGTGTTTTGAAGAAACATAATATCAAACGGAGTCTGTCGTGGAATTGTCACGGCAGATGTCCTCTTGCAAGGACTTAGTCGTGGAGCCATCACAACTAGGAAGCTTAAAGGGGTTAATCGGGACAAAGGACACGAGAGAGTTATACTAGTTCGGCCCCTTACGATGAAGGTAAGGCCTACGTCTAGTTGGGTTGGTATTGCTTGATGTTTCGATAACCAGGGAGCGAGATACGCTATGCCCGACTCTTGAGGAGTTGTTTCTTGCCCTAAGCCGCCAGCGGGTCGTCCCCTTATAAACACGGGTTGATGCCCTGCGGCCTATAGAGTCCCGTCCGGCTTATAGATAGTGTCCGAGCGGGCTATTGCCAAGTCTTGCTCCTCATCCAACAAGTCAAGTGCATCCTGACGAGCCTTTTCGTTATCAGCCTCAACGTAAGCCGCCACGCGGGGTGAGTCGTGCTGGATGTCACTTGATGTAACTGCCTCGCCTCCGTACACCATGAAGAAATGTGTATAACTCAGAGATCTGTTAGGCGTTGTGTTGATGCTCCATAGTACGTAGGGTAGCTCCTCCACCCAACAACCCGGAGTTTGCTGTAAGGGGACCAAGAGCCGGGTTTGATACCCTTCAAGATCTCTTGATTAGCTCTCGCTTGACCATTAGATTGAGGGTGAGCAACAGCCAAAACATCAAGCCAATATGTTCTCGCGATGTAACTCTTCCATGGCACCCTTGGAGAGATTAGTACCATTATCGCTATGATGCTGTGTGGAAAGCCAAAACGAAGATCACCTTTTCATGAACTGAACCGCCGTGGCTGCATCACACTTACCGACCGGCTCGCCTCAACCCACTTGGTGAATTTATCCACCGCCACCAAAAGGTGTGTCTTCTTATCCTTAGACCTTTTGAAAGGTCCAACCATGTCAAGCCCTGCATCGCAAACGCCAAGTAATTGGAATCATCTTCAATTCTTGAGCCGGCACATGAGCTCGTCGTGAGAATTTTTGACATCCGTCACATTTTCTGACCAGATCCTCCGCATCAACATGAGCCGTCAACCAATACAAACCATGACGGAAAGCCTTGGCCACCAGAGATTTTGAGCCAGCATGATGACCACAATCTCCTTCATGGATCTCACGTAGTATCTCCTGACCCTCCGTAGGCGACACACAATGTTGAAACGCCCCAGTAACACTGCGGTGATGTAACTCGCCATGAACAATTGTCATAGATTTGGACCGCCTGATGATTTGTCTCGCCAAGGTCTCATCCTTAGGCAACTCTCCCCGGGTCATATAAGCCAAATATGGGATTGTCCACCGGGATAACGTGAAGAGCTTCCACCAGCTGTGCCTTCGGGTCTGGCACTGCTAGTTCCTCCTCTGTAGGCACTTTGACACAAGGGTTATGCAAAACGTCGAGAAAGGTGTTAGGCGGCACCGGCTTACACTGAGATCCCAGCCGGCTTAAAGCATCAACCGCCTCATTCTTCCTCCGATCAATGTGCTCCACTTGATAACCTTTGAAATGTCCAGCCTCAGCATCAACTTCACAATGATAAGCCGCCATAAGGGGATCCTTGGAGTCCCACGTGCGTGACACCTGTTGAGCTATGAGGTCTTTATTGCCCAAACACCTTACCCGGCTCAAATTCATCTCTTTGGCCATCCGGAGACCATGGAGTAAGGCCTCGTACTCAGCTGCATTGTTAGTACAGGGAAACATAAGCCGGAGCACATAACAAAATTTGTCACCTCGAGGAGAAGTTAAGACAAGTCCAGCCCCGAGCCTTCCAACCGCCTGGACCCATCAAAGTGAATAGTCCAATATGTGTTATCTGCTTCTCCTCGGTGCCTGCAACTCTGTCCAATCATTGATAAAATCCACGTGGCTTGAGACTTGATAGCAGTCCGAGGCATGTATTTGAAACCATGGGGTCCAAGCTCAATGGCCCACTTGGCGACTCGTCCTGTGGCCTCTCTATTATGTATGATATCTCCTAAGTGGGCAGAGCTTACCACCGTGATAGGATGACCTTGGAAGTACTGCTTCAGCTTCCGGCTTGCCATAAACACTCCGTAAACAAGTTTCTGCCAATGTGGATACCTTTGCTTGGACTCAATGAGCACCTCACTGATGTAGTAAACCGGCCTTTGAACCAGATGCTCCTTGCCAGCCTCCTTGCGCTCCACCACGATGGCCACACTAACGGCTCGGGCGTTAGCAGCCACATATAACCGCAATGGCTCTCTATCAATGGGAGCAGCAAGGACCGATGGCTCAGACAACTGCCTCTTTAAATCCTCAAAGGCAGCGTCGGCAAAGATCACCCGCATAAAAGCATCCATTTTCTTCATCATCTGATATAGCGGCAGGGCCTTCTCACCTAACCGGCTTATGAACCGGCTTAAAGCGGCAACATGACCCGCCAGTCGTTGAACATCATTGATGCACGCCGGTTTGGACAAGGAGGTGATCGCGTTGATCTTCTCCGGGTTAGCTTCAATGCCTCTGTTTGAGACCAGGAAACCCAGAAGCTTGCTCGCAGTACACCAAACACACACTTGTCCGGGTTAAGCATCATCTTATAAACCCGGAGATTATCAAAGGTCTCCTTTAAATCAGATATCAAGGTTTCCTTCTCCCTGGATTTCACCATGATGTCATCCACATAAGCGTGAACATTGCGCCCAATTTGACTGTGAAGACAGTTTTGTACACATCTCTGATAAGTCGCCTGGGCACTCTTGAGCCCAAATGGCATAGATACATAGCAGAAGGCTCCAGACGGAGTGATGAAAGCCGTCTTCTCCTGGTCCTTAACTGCCATTTTGATCTGATGATAGCGAGTAAGCATCCAAAAAGCTCAATCGCTCGCAACCCGCCGTAGCATCGATGATTTGATCAATACGGGGGAGGGCAAAGGGATCAGCCGGACAAGCCTTATTTAGGTCCGTGTAATCCACACATATCCGCCAAGTGCCTTTATTCTTGAGTACCAGCACTGGGTTAGCCAACCACTCCGGGTGAAAAACTTCCACGATGAACCCAGTCGTTAAGAGCCGGGCGACCTCTTCCCCAATAGCTTTCCGTCTTTCCTCATTGAACCGTCGAAGAAATTGCCTAACCGGCTTATAAATTGGATCAATATTCAGAGTGTGCTTAGCGAGTTCTCTCGGGACACCCGGCATGTCAGAAGGTTTCCATGCAAAGATGTCCCGGTTCTCACGGATGAACTCTATGAGCGCGCTTTCCTATTTAGGATCCAAGTTGGCACTGATGCTGAACTGCTTGGAAGAGTCGCCTGGAGTAAAGTCAACAAGCTTTGTTTCAGCGGACGATTTAAACTTTAGCGCCGGGTCATGCTCTGTAGTTGGTTTCTTCAAAGAGGTCATACCCACCGGGTCAACATTATTTTGATAAAACTTTAGCTGTTCCGCTGCACAAAAAGACTCGACATAAGCCGCGCCGCCTTCTTCACACTCCAAGGCTACCTTTCGACTCCCATGCATAGTGATGGTGCCCTTGTGACCCGGCATCATGAGCTGCAGATAAACATAACACGGTCGTGCCATGAACTTGGCATAAGCCGTCATTCAAACAGAAAGCATGATACGGGCTCTTGATTTTGACTACCTCAAACATCAATTTCTCACCCCTGGAATCATATTCATCTCCAAAGGCCACCTCCAATTCAATCTTACCGACCAGGTATGCCGACTTACCAGGCACCATGCCATGGAAAACGGTGTTGGACGTCCTTAAATCCTTGTCAGTCAAACCCATGCGTCGAAAGGTCTCGTAATAGAGGATATTGATGCTGCTACCTCCGTCCATGAGTACCTTGGTAAATTTATATCCACCGACCTGAGGTGGCACCACCAAGGCTAACTGACCCGGATTATCAACCCGGGGCGGGTGATCTTCACTGCTCCATACAATAGGCTGCTTTGACCACCTCAAGTAACGGGGAACTGCCGGCTCAACCGAATTCACGGCCCTTTTACGAACCTTTTGGTCACGCTTGCATAAACTAGTAGTGAACACATGATACTGCCCACTATTCAGCTGCTTCGGATGTCTTTGATAACCCGACTTCTACTGTTGTTGTCCCCCTTGACCAGGCTGTTGTTGATTATAGCCACCTTGACTTCCCTGAAAGCCGGAACTTGAACTGCCGCCCGGGCCATGAAAGCCGCCGGCCCCTGAACCGCCGCCCGATCCATGATTGCCATCAAACAAGTTGGAATTCTTGAAAGCCTTCATGATCGCGTAATCTTTCCATAAGTGTGTGGCGGGTCGTTCCCGAGTGCCGTGTCTCGGGCAAGGCTCATTGAGAAGCTGGTCAAGAGATGGGCCTGACCCGCCAGATCGAGGGGGCGGTTTTCCCTTACGTCTCTGATTGTTACCACTGCATTGGTATTGGCCACAAACTCCGGGTTACCCTCCGCCTTTACGCTTGTTGCCTCCTTGATTTGCCGGGTTATGCTTTGACCCTTTCCATTGCCGTTCTTCTTTCCCTTCCCTGTCTTTTCCCCATCAGACGCGGGATCCTTGGTACTATCAGAATCAGCATATTTGACTAAAGCCGCCATCAGCGTACCCATATCATTGCAATCACGCTTAAGGCGCCCTAGTTTCTACCTCAGCGGCTCAAAACGGCAATTCTTCTCCAACATGAGGACTGCAGAGCCGACATCCATCTTATCGGATGAATGTATTATTTCCTTGACCCGGCGCACCCAATGAGTTGTGGATTCACCCTCCTCCTGCTTACAATTGGACAAGTCCACAATTGACATAGATTGCTTGCAAGTGTCCTTGAAGTTCTGGATAAACCGGGCCTTTAGCTCTGCCCATGAGCTAATGGAATTGGGCAGCAAACCCTTTAACCAAGACCGGGCCGTTCCGTCTAACATCATGGTGAAGTACTTAGCCATTGCTGCGTCGCTGACCTCCAGTAGCTCCATGGCCATCTCGTAACTTTCGATCCATGCCCCGGGCTGTAAGTCGGCCGTGTAATTTGGCACCTTTCGAGGTCCCTTGAAGTCCTTGGGCAGACGTACATCCTGCAGAGCCGGCACCAAACAAGGAACACCGCCGGTTCTAGTAGCCACTCCTGCTCCAACAGAAGTTGTCGGATACTCTGGGAGATCTTGATGAGCCGCCTGCTGAGCCGCTAGCTGAGCCGCCCGCTCGTCCTCTGACGTGTTGGTCTTGCACCGCTTATAGCCACCGGGCTGGTTACGACGCTGGCATTGCTTGACAAAGCTTCGACTCCATGTGCTCAGTAACTCGGACTCCGGTTTTGACAAGGCGGTGCTAGCCAAGGCGGAGGAGTTGAATGAATCTTGTCCCGGCTGTAAGAATAGGTCTCTTGCTGCGCCAGGGCCGTCTGAATAAGTTCTCGGACCCTCCGGGTCTCCACCGCTGTCGGATCATCACTGTCCACAGGGAGAGGTGCCAAACGCGCCGATGCTGCGATTAAGTTTTCCATGGGGTTGGAAAAGTGACCCGGTGGTATTGGTACATAGCAGGGTGGGGCCATACTCCCATGAGGTGGTGCCATCTCTCGAAGCTGAGCTGGTCCTCCCGCTCCGGCTGTTGTGACCTGATTTGGCTCGGGCGGGTTGCTAGGGCCGGCCCCGGGTGTAGCGAAGAGGTTCCGAAGGTCGTAAACCGGAGGCAAACGGGATTGAGTTTTCTGGTGCTTCCTTCTCATTACCTCATTAGATGCGTTTAGGCTCATATTAAGCTGGAAAGACTCTGATTGGAGCTGCTGCGCCCGTGCATCCAAAGCCGCCCGTTTTGTAGCTATCCTGGTGTCCTCAGCTTCCAAGGCCTCCTTGGCCCGAGCTATCGCTTCACGCACCTGTGCCACCTCCGCATAATGATCATCTTGATTTGTAGGGATAACCATGGCAGTTAACAGGGCCGTAAGCTTATCCATGAGATCCATCAGTATCTAAGCTGGCGGGCGCACATGGCCTCCTACCCCGGCCGCTCCTGACCCGGATGTTATTACCGCAGCAGCCGTAGAGTTTTGGCCGGGTTGAGTCCCAGCCATGAAGACTCCTGCCCAGCTTGGCGGCTCATAGGGGTCCGGAATACTGGAGCCATCGGAACAGCCCCCAAGCACGCCATCTTGTACTTGATATAACGAATCTGTTGAACCAGCGGACGAATCATCATCCGAGGGGACGGCCGTCTCACCACCATCTTTAGATCCTTCAGAAAGTTCTTCTCCATGGACGCAGCCCACGAAGGCACGCTTCATGACAGGTTGAGCTCGGGCGGGTCTCGCACGCTGAGCCGTCTCGACGAGGTCGGTGCAGTTGTCCGGCTAAGGGCCCGGCTCACCAATCCGGCCGATGAAAACAAGGATTCCGCCGAAGGGGACCCGGTACCCGTACTCAATTGAGCCGGCGTCGGGGCCCCAGCCTTCGTCGTCGATGTAGATCTTGCCGCGGCGACTCTTGGTCATCCGGCCAACCACGTATCCCTTGAGCCCTTCGAAGCTGCCCTTCAAGAACTCAAATCCACCGTGCGCTGGCCCCACGGTGGGCGCCAACTGTCGTGGAATTGTCACGACAGATGTCCTCTTGCAAGGACTTAGTCGTGGAGCCATCACAACTAGGAAGCTTAAAGGGGTTAATCAGGACAAAGGACACGAGAGAGTTATACTAGTTCGGCCCCTTACGATGAAGGTAAGGCCTACGTCTAGTTGGGTTGGTATTGCTTGATGTTTCGATAACCAGGGAGCGAGATACGCTATGCCCGACTCTCGAGGAGTTGTTTCTTGCCCTAAGCCGCCAGCGGGTCGTCCCCTTATATACACGGGTTGACGCCCTGCGGCCTACAGAGTCCTGGCCGGCTTATAGACAGTGTCCGGCTCGGTGACTAGTGTGACACCCCAAAAGTTTTTACCCTTGTTTTGTTAATTAAAATCTTGCCAAGAAATTTAACTTTCCTTTTTCTTGGTTTTTCTGGATTTCAAAAAAACCATTTTCTTCTTGGATATCTTGAAGTTGTTCCTTAAAATTAAAACCTTTCATTTATGATTTTGGACTTGTTTACCCTCTCAAGAAAATCTTTTCTTTTATCAGAAAAATTAAGTATATAATATATCTCCCTGATCTTTATTTTCTTGAAAAATGTTTTCCCATGGTTTTATGGCCCCATTTGTACTACAACCCTTTTATAAATTCATTCAATAATATCACCAAAATTTGGAGATGTCATATGGAGTATTTGAACCTCTTTTGTGCAAAAATATCTTCTGCCCATTGAATATTTTGAGCTCTACACCATATTTTCAAATCTGGTCCAGAGAGCATTTTTACACTACAACCTATTCATATATTTCTTTAAAACTTCTACCAAAATTATGGGATGTCAAGAATAGCATGCAATTCAACTTTTGCAAAAACCTAGTGATGTTCTTTGGAAAAATTGAGTAAATCATCCTCTTTTCTATTCTGGTCCAACTTGAGGATTTGTACAGCAACCACATTTTTAGTTGCCCCTTTATCCTTGATTCTTTTCCCTACTTATAGTCCTCCCTGTTAAACCCCTAAGTCCAGGAGCATGCACCCATTGGATCATTTTTGGTTCATAAGTTAATGCCATTTACTTTCTATCCAGATCTGAAGTTTTGCAAAACTTGCACTAGCAAGTTTGAGCTTTGGACAAACTAACCTCACCACCCTCTCTTTCATCCAAAGAGACCCTGATCTGGAAGATTCGGCCACCCCAAGTATTGCCTAGACGCCCTTGGCATTTTGACAAGCACCCTGAGTGCATAGCCAGATTTGGCATGATTTCAAGTTTTCATTATGAACTTGGCCACCTGACCTAACCACCATGCCCATTTACCCTCCGACTAACCCTACCCTAGCCCCGTCTCTTGCCAGCCTCTCCCGCGACCTCTAGCAGGCACTGGCATTTCATCGAACACGTCCCGGGCAGTGCTCCGCTCGTCCGCTAGCTCCTGCCGCCATCCTCAGCCCCGCCACGTCCACCTGCCGCTACGGAACGTCGGTCGCCGGCGATCTTATACCCACCGCCGCGGAACCGCCTTAGCGTGCCTATTTAAGAAGCTCTGAGCCCATACGAGCACTCGGGCAGCATCACACCATCCTCCTAGTGCCCCCGTTGCCGTCAATTGAGGGGGAAGAGGCCGTCTTCACCAACTCCGGCTAGTTCGGCCACCGCTGCCTCCCAGCTCCGTTCGGCACAACCAGAGCCTCCCCGGCCCTCCCAACGCCACCAGACGACTCCACTCCTTCTTGCGGTGCCACCCAGACTTCCCCCATGACGGAGAGCCACCAGAACCACAAACTCACGCCGCTCCCGAAACCACCGGCCGCCGCGAAGCTCGTCGACGGCGAATCCCTCCGCCTCCGACAACCCTGCAACCACCGGAAGGATCGCCCTAGATCCGCGGATCCATCCCCGCCCTCAGCTCCCCCCCAGGACCCGCCGTTCGCCGGCGACGGTCGCCGGAGTTCCGCCTCCGCTCGGGACAGAGGAAGAAGAGGGGAGGTGGACCAGTCAAACCTGACCAGTGGGCCAGGCAGGCCCACTGTCAGTGACTCGCGTGCCGTCCACGCTGGAGTAAGTGGAAGCGTAAACCTAAAATACGCTTTCGACGTGTACGTGTTTTATTGAAACTTTTTCTTTTCTGTTTCTTTTTAAATAACAGATTTGACTAAACTTTGACTGGCTGTAACTTTTTAAATAAAACTCCGAATGAGTTGATTCTTTTTCCTACCACTCAAAAATATTGTCTAGTTTATTTTAAGATTTATTTCAAAAATTTCAGACAACTTTTTTTGTGCTGTTTTGAAAAATGTGTGTTAATTCAAATTTATTTCAATTAGGGTTTTGAAGAGAGGGGAGAAAACTTTCAAAAGTTTTGTAGAGCACCTCACCCCTCCACAACTTGAAGGCAAGCATCCTGAACCCCGGCAGAAGAATTTTGGTGTGTTATTCGACACGTTTATAACACCACCCCATTTGGAAGAGCTCGTTATTTCAAGTGAAATGATCATTTGCACGGATGCATATTAGTGATTTCCATGCTGTTGGAAATGAACACACTTGTGTTGGTGATCATCCTCATGTGCCTTGCATGCATACCGGAAAGGTGTCTAGAAAAGCCTCCGCCTTGGGTAGGCGTGAGCTTGTCACCGGCCTTCGCCGGTACGGTTATGTCCAGTATGGCATAGTAAGGTATAATGAGTATTGATGTGTTGGTTGAAATACTTTGTTATATATGTCATGCAGGTACGTTTATAAACCTCCTGAGTCGACCCCAGATCGAGTCTTATTCCAGTAACCCCATACTTGCCCGTACTACTTGTCCCTGCCATACGTGGGGTACGGTTCACCGATTGTCAACCCCTTTCAAGCACACACCGTACAGAGAGGCCATGGTGGAAGATATCGGTTGAAGCCGATAGTCATGCCACCTGGTCCGGGGGCATGGGTGTGTCCGGTTGAGACCGAGAGGGGAGGCCGCCCCTTAGAGCGCGCGATATAAATTTGATCCCATGCTACGCGAGGTTGTAGCCTCCCCACTTAGAGTTTTGCTTAACAAGTGTCATGGGTGATTTCGAGCACCGTAAGTTAAGCCGGTGTGTGCAAGTCGTGTGTTTTCGATTAAAAGACCGTAGACGGAATTAGTCCCGAAGGACTAAAGGAATCCGTTACTCGTGGGTAAAGAGTACACCCTCTGCTGAGATTAAACCTACCCGAATAGCAGTGTCCATGGTTCAGGGCTATAGTCTGGGATGGGTCAAGTGTCGGTCTTAATGTCAGGCTCCGGAGGAGAATTACTAAACCAGAACTTGGTTTATGATTCGTGACTTGTGATGATGATGATTATTATTATTATGGACTAACCTCCTTATATTATTTGAATTATTGAGTATCCCTGGGACGGTTCTACCTCCTGGATATGCACTGTATTCAATTTATAAGCCCTTTATGTGGTGTCGCTCAGACGCCCGACTGTGGCTTTGCTTCTGTTCATTTATAAGCCCTTTATGTGGTGTCGCTCAGACGCCCGACTGTGGCATTGCTTCTGTTTATTTATAAGCCATTTATGTGGTGTCGCTCAGACGCCCGATCGTGGCATTGCTTCGCTATTTATAAGCCCTTTATGTGGTGTCGCTCGACGCCTCGATCGCGTGGCATTGCTTCGCTTATTTATAAGCCCTTTATGTGGTGTCGCTCAGACGCCCGACTGTGGCATTGCTTCTGTTTATTTATATGCCCTTTATGTGGTGTCGCTCAGACGCCCGACTGTGGCATTGCTTCTGTTTGTTTATGAGCCCTTTATGTGGTGTCGCTAAGACGCCCGACTATGGTATTTATTGCTGCTCCGTCATTACATATTTGTGGTCACTTATTAATAATCCACATGTATGCACCAAGGATTTCATTTCCTTATGACTGACGTTGTGATCATAAAATATTCTTCAAGGCATGATTTTTGATTGTTATATCATACCTGTGTTCATAATGTTTGCGAGTACATTCAAAGTACTCACTGGCTTGTCCCTAGCTATTGTCTTGGCCAGATTTCTTGCGTGGAGAGGAGCGTTGCGACGACCGCCCCGGAACCTAAGAAACAGTGATAGCAGCCTCGTGAAGATAGGAGTTAACCTGGTCACCGTTCCGTGGGAAATGGAGTTCCTCTGATGATCCACAAACCGCTTCCGCCATCTACCACTAGAAACCATTTGTTGTACTCGCAGGCCAGAATGGTCTTGTACTACATATCCTGTATTTTTGCTTGGATTTTCTGTACCAAGTTGATGCCTCATCAGCTAACAGTAATCCTGGGGCTGATGAGCGCGACAGCCATTTTCTGGAAATTTAATACCCGGAAAAACCGGTCGCGACAACTAGTTAATTCTACCTTATAATACAAGTCATGCCATCATGGCGGTTTATCACTATGGGCCTTAAGTCGCCTATGGGCCTTAGACCCTTTTTTTGAACCGCCATCTTCATGCTTGGTCTTGGGCTTCTTCTGATGAATCTCTCTTTGTGTAACCCGGCCCCTCCTGGGCGGCTTACACAAATAGTCATATCCCCAACAGAGTCCAAACGGAATGAAACCTTCAGGAACGTGATTTTCTCATCAGATAAGATCCAGGAGACTTGGACCCTCGGTCAAGAAAGGAGGGAGGCGGCCACGAGGGTGGAAGGCGCGCCCCCTGCCTCGTGGCCCTCCCGAAGCTCCACCGACGTACTCCTTCCTCCTATATATACCTACGTACCCCGGCTGCATCGACACGGATCCAAAACCTAATTCCACCGCCGCAACTTTCTCAGATCCAAGAGATCCCATCTTGGGGCCTGTTCCGAGCTCACGGAAGGGGAATCCACCACGGAGGGCTTCTACATCATCATCATAGCCTCTCCGATGAAGTGTGGGTAGTTTACCTCAGACCTTCGGGTCCATAGTTAGTAGCTAGATGACTTCTTCTCTCTTTTTGGATCTCAATACAATGTTCTCCCCCTCTCTTGTGGAGATCTATTCGATGTAATCTTCTTTTTGCGGTGTGTTTGTTGAGATCGATGAATTGTGGGTTTATGATCAAGATTATCTATGAGCAATATTTGAATCTTCTCTGAATTCTTTTATGTATGATTGGTTATATTTGCAAGTCTCTTCGAATTATCCGTTTGGTTTGGACAACTAGATTGGTAGTTCTTGCAATGGGAGAAGTGCTTAGCTTTGGGTTCAATCTTGCGGTGTCCTTTCCCAAAGTGATGAGGGGCAGCAAGGCACGCATCTTGTATTGTTGCCATCGAGGATAACAAGATGGGGTATTTATCATATTGCATGAATTTATTCCTCTACATCATGTCATCTTGCTTAAGGTGTTACTCTGTTTTCATTAACTTAATACTCTAGATGCATGCTGGATAGCGGTCGATGAGTGGAGTAATAGTAGTAGATCCAGGCAGGAGTCGGTCTACTTGTCTCAGACGTGATGCCTATATACATGATCATACCAAGATACTCTCATAACTATGCTCAATTCTGTCAATTTCTCAACAGTAATTTGTTCACCCACCGTAAAATACTTATGCTTTTGAGAGAAGCCACTAGTGAAATCTATGGCCACCGGGTCTATTCTCATCATATTAATCTTCCTACGCTTTATTATTGCTTTGCTTTTTTACTTTGCCTTTTATTTTACTTTGCATCTTTATACCAAAAAAATACCAAAAATATTGTCTATCATCTCTATCAGATCTCACTCTCGTAAGTGACCGTGAAGGGATTGACAACCCCTATTCGCGTTGGTTGCGAGGAGTTATTTTCTTTGTGTAGGTACGAGGGACTCGCGCGGGGCCATCTACTGGATTGATACCTTCGTTCTCAAAAATGAGAGAAATACTTACGCTACTCTGCTGCATCATGCTCTCCTCTTCGGGGAAAACCAAAACAAGCTCAAGACGTAGCAACGGGCAGTCAGAACCTCCTGCCACGGCCACGCATAATAGGGCAGAAAGGGGGAAGCTGGAGAGAAGCCAAAGCCACGAGGACAAACAAAGCAACAACAAGGACCAAGGCCACAAAGATCAGATAGGCGTAGCAGGTTCCCTCGGCAAGGACCCTTGCCGGGGCAGCTCGCCCACGCCAGCTGAGCGAGCCACCGTCGAGCCCACCAATGCTCAACAGACGCATTGGGACAGGGCTCGGGAGGCACTTCCGTGGTGGCATGTAGATCTTTGTGAAGACAAAGAATAATCAAGATCAAGTGAGGATAGTAAGGCAATCATCCTCACCGAAGAAACCCACAAGATCCCTGGCAAGATCCTTGCCGGGGACGCATACGCGCCACGGCAAGACCCTTGCTGGGCCACCCGGCAAGGCCCCCGCCAGGCGCACCGGCAGGGCTACTACCAGGCCCGCACCAGCCAAGTCTTCGCCGCCGTTCTCATGCAGCTGCCGACCCAACCAGCTGGGCATGCACCTGCGTGGCAACATGCAAACCTTCCTGGAGGCTTCACTACCACACCACCTTAGCTGCCTGCCTGCCTACATGGCACCGCATGCATCGCTGGCCAGGGCGCGTGTCGAAGCAAGGAGGAGCGGTGACGGATGGGACGGGCCTCGCTCCCATCCCCGATAAAGTGAAGGGACACCTAAGCCTCGCATTAAATGTGCTTTGTCCTATAACAACAGCGATAAGCTCGCGAGGCTGTAGCACTTTCCACCTCCTGTGTGCCACTGTGGCAGCCCCTTTCGCCTATAAAAGGAGGCCCATGGCACACAGAGAAAGGATTGGGGCTCTTTCGAACCTCTCAGCACCTAGAGCTAGTTCGAGAGCTCAAGAACACTAAATACATCCAGCAAAGCAGGACTAGGGTTTTACGCATCCTCGCGGCCCGAACCTGGGTAAAATCCCTTTGTGTTGTCTACTAGTCCTGCTCTTCTCACGATCCCCGCGCCCCGCAACCGCAGTAGGGATTCCAGTGATCCCATAGGTGTCGTTTCCCACCGACATCTTTGGCGCGCCAGGTAGGGGGCGCAATTGTGAGAATCTGGTCTAGCAGTTGACCTAGCTGTTCTTCATCGCCATGGCTCCTAAGAAGAAGGCGACCACGGCGATCGGTTCGTCCGGGACCAGGTTGCCAGCACTGGTGCGGACCAGTAGTGGGCCAGTCGCAGAGAGAACACGTGGCGCGGCCCGCGAAGATCCACATCACCCTGGCGGTTCAGGCCTGGCGAGTGGCGTCGTTCGCGCGCCAGGCCATGAGCCGCCATTCGCGGGCTCCAAAGACGGAGTCGGCCCCCCCCCGCAGGCGGCGCAGGGCCCTCCAGGGGCGCCGCCATCCCGCCAGACGGCGGCACGGCAGCCACCAAGACACCAACAACTCCGTCGAGTACGAGGGTTTGCTTGCCGGTCTCAGGATCGCGGCAGACCTCGGAGTTAAAAAGCTCATCATCAGGGACGACTCACAGCTCGTCGTCAGGTAGATCAACAAAGATTATCAAAGTTCGTTGATGGAAGCTTACATAGATGAGGTGAGGAAACTGGAGGAGCGCTTTGACGGTATACAAGCGGAGCATGTCCCTCGGGCAGAGAACGACATCGCCGACTACCTGTCAAAGCGCGCTGCCCTCAAGCTACCTGTGGAACTAGGTACTTTTGTGCTTCAGTTAACTCAGCCATCCGTTGAGCCGTCGACCAGGCAGAACAAGCGGAGGAAGCTAGGCCCCGGCAAGTACTTCCCCACCGAGCTCCCCGGAGCCGCCGGCGAAGATGTTGCCGTGGATGCCGATCCTGCCACGGGGCGACCAACTCCGGCAGGACCTCAGGTCATGGCCATGGAGGCGGCCGCTCCCGTAGCAGAAGAAATGCCTTTGGTCCTTGTCGTCGAGCCACAGGCTCCGGCATGGGCACAGCACACCGTCCGATTCCTTCAAAAAGGAGAGCTTCCTGAGGAGCAGGAAGAGGCAGAAAGAGTAGCCCGCCGGTCTGCTCTGTACCAATTCATTGATAATGTATTGTACAGAAGAAGACCCAACGGGGTGAAATTGATGTGCATCTCCCAGGAGGAAGGACTAAAGCTGTTGGCAGAGATACATGGAGGCATATGTGGCTCCCGCATAGGGTCGAGGGCCCTTGCCGGCAAGGCTTTCCGGCAAGGTTTCTTCTGGCCCACCGCCCTCCAGGATGCGACAACACTAGTAACCAAGCGTGAAGTGTGCCAGTTCCATTCGAAGAAGCTCCATCAACCAGCTCAAGCCCTTCAAACTATCCCTCTCTCCTGGCCCTTCTCGGTCTAGGGGCTCGACATATTGGGCCCTTTCCCCCTATGCTATCGGGGGCTTTGAGTACTTGTATGTACAATCGACAAGTTCACAAAGTGGCCAGAGGTGGAAGCAGTGAGGAAGGTGACAGCGCAGTCAGCCATCAAGTTCTTCAAGGGACTAGTGTGCCGTTTTGGGGTACCCAACCGGATCATCACCGACAACGGCACACAGTTCACAAGCCATGCCTTCATGCAATACATTGAGGATCTCGGCAGCAAGGTCTGTTTTGCTTCCGTGGCACATCCACGGAGCAATGGCCAAGCGGAGAGAGAAAATGCTAAAGTCCTGCGAGGCTTAAGAACGAAGACTTTCGACAGGCTGCGCAAGAGTGGAAGGCGCTGGATTGACGAGTTGCCGGCGGTTCTTTGGTCAATCAGAACGACGCCAAATCGAGCCACCGGCTAGACACCCTTTGCCCTGGTTTACGGGGCAGAAGCAGTTCTCCCCACTGAATTCATATACGGGTCACCTCGAGTGCTCACTTATGATGAGCTTGAGCAAGAGCGATTGTGGAAAGATGATGCGATGCCCCCTGAGGAAGATCGTCTCCGGGCGGCTGTGAGAGCAGCATGTTACCAGCAAGCCTTGCACCGCTACCATAGCCGCAAGGTTCATGCCCGGAGCTTTGAGGAAGGCGACCTTGTTCTTCGGCACGTTCAGTCGGCCAAGAATTCCAACAAGTTGGCCTTGAAGTGGGAAGGCCTGTCGGGTACCACGAGTCACCAGGCCAGCGCAGTCCAATTGGAGACCGAAGATGCCATTCCAGTGAGCAACTCCTGGAACATCGAGCATCTCTGCAAGTTCTACCCATAAGGCGCGGCTTGCCGGGCCTCCCGGCAAGCTACCCTTTTGTACAAGCCTTGCCGGCAAGGCATGTAACCCTTTGTACAAAGCCAAGCGCAGACCCTGAGCGTAAATAAATGAAGCGCTAGAGCCCTAAGTTATAGCATGCATGCTAGGTTGAGTCTCGTCCTTGGTTAGGGTTGATCTTGCTTAGCGGTGGCTAACCCCTAGCTTAGAGGTCGAGTGCGCGTCTCTCTGTTCTTCTCTATCTTCTTTGGTTCGCAGGACACATGAATATCCTTGCCGAGCTGCTTTGGAAGAAAGGGGACGGACGGCGACGGGTCCCGACAAGCCAATACTGCCGGGGGCTACAAGGCGAAGATCCACCAAGACAAGCCAAAGTTGCCGGGGGCTGCAGATTCAGATAAGTTCTCTATCCCTTATCATGTGTTTCGTTATGGACTGAGGGATGAGAAAACTCATTTTATCCTTAGGTTACCGTGCTCTCCTCATTCCGGACCCTAGGACTCGTCTCCTAGGACCGAATTTGGTCGTAGTGGCGGCACCAAGGAAATAAAACAAGGAGCCTAGGCCCACCTCATGCCTGCCTCCGCCAAGGGCGTGAGAAAAGTCGAGCGAAGTGGGGGGACGGCAAGGTTTGTTGCCGGGCAAAAAAACGTTTATCTTAAGGATAACGAGGATTAATTCCTTGTCGTGGGTTCCACCCACGAACGAAAATCCCGGCAAACATCCCTTTTTCATTAAAAAACATCCCGTACAGGTACAGTTCATACGAAATGAAAAACACGAGCAAGGGGATTACAAGTTTTAAATTTAACAAGGGCCCGCAGGCTTACAAACTAAAAAAAGATATAAGGTGTCCGTAATCCCTTTCTTGTCCCTCTCCTCACGAAATGGAAGAAGAAGGCAGAAGGGCAAAAGGGGAAGCTCAGCGGACGGAACAACGGCCACAGTAAAAATCCGCCCCGACTGCCCACGCACCGTTCTGGGCCTGGCCCAACAACGTGCTTTGCTTATGTGTGGCCCAGGCCCGGGGCTCCTGTCGGTGTACAAAAGTAGGGGCTCTGCTTTTGACCCCTTTACTTGTGCACGGGCAGTCAGAACCTCCCGCCACGGCCACACATAATAGGGTAGAAAGGGGGAAGCTGGAGAGAAGCCGAAGCCACGAGGACAAACGAAGCAACAACAAGGACCAAGGCCACAAATATCAGATAGGCGTAGCAGGTTCTCCCGGCAAGGACCCTTGCCGGGGCAGCTCGCCCACGCCAGCCGAGCGAGCCACCCTCGAGCCCACCAACGCTCAACAGACACATTGGGACAGGGCTCGGGAGGCACTTTCGTGGTGGCATGCAGATCTTTGTTAAGACAAAGAATAATCAAGATCAAGTGAGGATAGGAAGGCAATCATCCTCACCGAAGAAACCCACAAGATCCCCGGCAAGATCCTTGCCGGGGACGCGTATGCGCCACGGCAAGACCCTTGCCGGGCCACTCGGCAAGGCCCCCGCTAGGTGCACCGGCAGGGCCACTACCAGGCCCGCACCAGCCAAGTCTTCGTCGCCGTTCGCATGCAGCTGCCGACCCAACCAGCTGGGCAGGCACCTGCGTGGCAACATGCAAACCTTCCTGGAGTCTCCACCACCGCGTCACCTCAACTGCCTGCCTGCCTACATGGCACCGCATGCATCGCTGGCCAGGGTGCGTGTCGAAGCAAGGAGGAGCGGCGACGGATGGGACGGGCCTCGCTCCCGTCCTCGATAAAGTGAATGGACACCTAAGCCTTGCATTAAATGCGCTTTGTCCTGTGACAACAACGATAAGCTCGGGATGCCGTAGCACTTTCCACCTCCTGTGTGCCACTGTGGCAGCCCCTTTCGCCTATAAAAGGAGGCCCATGGCACACAGAGAAAGGATTGGGGCTCTTTCGAACCTCTCAGCACCTAGAGCTAGTTCGAGAGTTCAAGAACACTAAATACATCCACCAAAGCAGGACTAGGGTTTTACGCATCCTCACGGCCCGAACCTGGGTAAAATCCCTTTGTGTTGTCTACTAGTCCTGCTCTTCTCACGATCCCCGCGCCCCGCAACCGCAGTAGGGATTCCAGTGATCCCATAGGTGTCGTTTCCCACCGACATCTTTGTACATATTGGCCATAGAGTTGTGGTCTTTCTTCTTCTTGGCATAGACATCCAAGTCATCCTCATGTTCCTCAGGAGCATTTATGAGTTTTGCCCATTTTTCAACTGTAGACTGGTACCTAGTACCCTCAGACATCCACACAATCCTTCCATCTGGATAGAAGTGTGCACTGGAGTAAAATTGCATAATGAGCTCATCATTCCACTTGTTGAACTTCTGAGCCACAAACTCATCAACTCCACATGCCTTGAAGCTGTCATACACACCAGGGAAGTGATCCTCATTTTCCTTAATGAATTTCCAATCAACCCATCTCATGTCACACACTATGGGCTTCTTGTCAAGTAAAACAGTCTCATAGAAGTCCTGTTGTTCTAGAGTGTGGAATCTGTAGTCCACAGCGGTCCTTCTCCTGGTGGCATATGGATCAAACTCTCTCCATAGCCTCAATCCTGAATCCTTCCTGATTTTCATATTCTCTGCAAGTGGGTGTGCATCATTGTGATCAGGGATCTTGGGCTTCAGCTTCCTCAAAACAACAGAATCATCTTCCTCTTCTTCTTCAAAGACTTGAGGCACTTTGGGGCCTTGTTCTTCTCCTCGCGAGGATGTTCCTGGTGCTCCTCTTGGGTTTTGGCTTTGAAGCTGGAGCAGCAGTCTTAGCAGCAGTTTTGGGCTTAGATGGAGCAGCCCCTGCCTTAATTGCATCTCCCATAAGCTTTTGTGCTTTGGGTGCTGGTGCTGCATCCTCTTCCTCTTCCTCTTCTTCAGAATCTCTCATCATTGAAGGTTTAATAATAACTATGGCAATGGTCTTCTTGAACCTTTCTTTCCTCTTCTTACCATCTCCAGTTTCCTTGGGTTTAAGAGTGAACTCCATTTTTCTCCTGTGGCAACTTTCCTTGGCTTAGACATGGGCTGTCTTCTTGCTGGCATCTTAGTTTTCAGACCTGGCTTAGTTGCAGCAGCTGAGCCATACTCTTTCTTCAGCACTTTCTTCTTTGAAGTGGCTTCATCTTCAACAGCCACATAATCTTCATCTTCAGAGTCAGAAGTCCTCTTCTTCCTTGTTCTGGTAGCAGCCTTTGGCAGATTGCTTGGAGTGCTCCTGCTGCCTTCATCATAGCTGCTAGAGGGACTAGTGCCCTCACTTAACTGAACCTGTTCCTCTGACTTGTTCTAGCTGTCACTTTGGTCAGACATCTTGCAAGTACAGTGTCAGCAGACCCTGTGAATAGGTTATAGATGAGGTAGAGTAGATGAGCATCACAAAGTACAGGAGCTTTTGCAAAACAGATGACTTAAAAACTTAGTTTTAGTTCTTCACAGAAAGCATTTCGGATCTTCCGATTTGTAAACTCGGTGATACCTAAGCAGCTTTTGGAACCTGAACTAGTGAACTCGGTCTGACCGAGTCACAGTTTGGTGGTACCGAGACTGCTAGGGTTTCACAGAGAATCGAACTCGGTCACACCGATTTGCAATTTTTGGTCGGACCGAAAATGCGTGTGCTCTGGCCTAAGCCAAAATCGGTGAGACCTATTTCTACAACTCGGTCGGTCCGAGATGAATTCGGCGGAGAACTAACCCTAAATTTTCAGATCAAAACTAATCTACGGGATGTTTTCGCTGGACATGATGATTTCAATTATGGCAAGAAACATGGCAAAGCAATGTGCTAAGAATCGGAGTTAAAGATTAGCACAATGATCAAGTCCGTACCCTAGTGCGGCGACGAACTTGCTACGGCGGCAACGGCGGAGAAGATTTCTGTTGACGGCGGCGGAGACCAGCGGCGGGAGGTCGTTGGTGACGAGAGGACGATCCGGAGACCAGAGGAGGCAGAGTAGGTTACACGCGGGTGAAGGGGTTCGGAGAAATTTCCAATTTTTGACCCAGCGGTATATATAACCTGACCCTGTTGGTGTGACCGAGTGGAAGGACTCGGTGGCACCTAGATGCTAAACTGCAAGCAGTTACTGCAACTCGGTGTGACCGAAAAGTTCTAATCGGTTGCACCGAGATTGAAAACTCTAGATCAACTTGGTGACTCGGTAGGACCGAAAAGGATGAATCGGTCAGACTGAGATGCACAAAGCGGTTTTGGAGGTTTAAGTCTATGAAGAATCGGGATCTCCGAGTGCTCCTCACACAGAGTGGTTCGAATCTGACTTGGTCAAACTTTGTGATGTAGCATGAATAGAGTTTGAGACGAGAAAAGCATAGATAGCTAGAGGGTGTTCTTAGACATTCTTGTCCATCCGTTTGGCAAAAGAGAAAGAGCCGAACAATCATAGCAACAAATGGATGTCCTCAAATGAGTAAAATATGCATCCAACATGCTCACACAATTAAAATGGCAAATGAAATATGTGACAAAGCATGCACAAACACTCTAGCATTTATCAAACAATTTGGTGATGACTAGGTCATCTATATATGAGTATATTAACACCCTGACTCAAATGAGAACATTTGATCATAAGTCATACTCATCGTTTAAGCACGAGTGGGGTTACCACTTTTACATAAAGCATTATTGTGTTCACACCATTAGAGTTGCTTTAGCTCATTGATTTGAGTAAAGCTCCCCCTAGATGTGATATCCCCCCTAAAGGGAATGAGCTAACCTTTGGTTTTGTCGATGATGACTTCATTTAGGTGTTGAAGATGTATATGCTCAAAGTTGATGTAGATCATTTGGAGCAATCCTTTGGAGTGAGTTGCACTTTCAATACCTACACGTGTTAGTACCACATGGAACAAACAAGGATATCCATAGACATAGAGTGACACATACACAAGATGATGTCCATGAAGTCATTAGGTTACCTTGTCCCTTGTCTTACCAACAAGAGGGTTTGTGACTCCTTGAACTAGTGCAAGATATGGAAGTTGTTTGCACTTGTTCTCGCCAGAATGATAGGAGTGAAGTATGTTGGTGGAGTCACCCTCAAGAACTCTCTAGTTCTTCTTCTTCTGGATCCACACCATCTTGATGGGAACCCTTGGAGTCGTAGTTGTACTTGATGAAGTGGAACTTGATGTAGTGTTAGGAACCCACTTGACCAAGGCCTTAGGTGCTTCTTCAAATGCATCAATTTCCTCTTGAAGCTTATCCTTGCCTTTTTGCTTGTGATATTGTGGTGGATGATCATTTTGAAATTGTGTTCCTTTGAAAGAAGTAGGATCATACTTCTCTTGTTGAGGAACAAACTTCGTCCTGGGGTATTGATCTTCTTCCCACTCAACTCCATTGGCATCGAACTTCCGTTCAAAACCAACACCTTGATTCTTCCGATGTCTTCCTTTCTTGCGCACAATTTCCTCAAATTGCTTACTTCCGGCAAGACTCTTGTAAACACCTTTCTCTATGATTCCCTTCAATAAGCTATTTTCTTGCTCAAGTGTAACTTGGCTAAGAGAATCATTAGTGGAATCAAGAGAACTACTAGAAGCATCAACATTGGATTTAGCATGATTGTTGTTACTACTAGATGAAGAATCTTTCTTGTTCTTGTTGCTAGATTTAACTTGTGGCATGTATTTAGACAAGAGTAAACGCTTGACAATGTAAGAAGAATTTTCCTTGCGAAGATCATCATTGATTGCCTTTAAAAAACTCATGCTCTTGCTCAAGGTTGAGCTTTTCAAAGCGCAGCTTATCATGAGTCTTTAAAAGTTCTCGATGATTTTCCAAGGTAGTTTCATGAGCTAACTTAAGAGTGTTTAGTTCTTTGGTTAGACGCTCAATCTCCTTCTTATCATCGTCATTCGTTTTATCTTGATTAGCATGTTTAATTTACGTTTCATCATAGTTTTCATCACTAGAGTTGTCAACAAGTAAATCATCATCACCTAGCAAATCATCTTCATCACTATTGAAATCAACATACTCGGGATGTGTTACTTTTGGACCTTTGGCCATGAATCATCTTCCAATTCCTTCATTTGGTGAGTCAAATATGTCATAGGAGTTGGTTGACACAAGTGCTAGACCGGCAACACCTTCATCTTGAGTATATTCGGAGTCGGAGTGATAAATTCTTTCGAGTGATTGTCGAGCCGAGCCGGATACCCATTCACCAACATGAGCTTGATGTCTTCTTTTTGTGTAGCTCCTTGATGACTTTTCCTTTATTTCCGAATCCTTGCTTCTCCGAGAGGGTCTTTGTCCATAACGATCATCTCTACTCCTCCTTTCTCTTGGTGGTGATTCTTCTCTTCTACTTCTTCTTTTGGGATAATCTTCTCTTCTTTTGTAGGGGGTCGTACACTCATTGGAGTAGTGTCCGGGTCTTCCACAACTATAGCAATTACGCTCACGACTAGAAGATCTTTTATCATTGTAGGACCTTGACTTGGAACTTCTTTCTTTGCTTCTACTTTTGTAGAACTTGTTGAAGTTCTTCACCATTAATCTCAATTCTTCATTGAAGGTTTGTTTCTCACTTGAAGATGTGGGAGTATCACATGAGGCTTTTTAAGCACCACTTGACTTGTTGTGAAGCTCTTCCTTATCCTTGAGTGACATCTCATGAGCAAAAATTCTTCCAATGACTTCCGTTGGCTTGAGATCTTTGTAATTGGGCATCATTTGGATCAATGTGCACACGGTATCATATTTTCCATCCAAGGCTCTTAGGATCTTCTTGGTGATGAATTTGTCGGTCATCTCTTCACTTCCTAAGTCGGCAATCTCATTTGTGATGAGAGCAAGCCTAGAGTACATTTCAGCGACACCTTCACCATCCTTCATTTTGAACTTGTCAAGTTGACTTTGAAGCACATCCAATTTGGATTCCTTGACGGAGTCGGTACCTTCGTGCATATTGATCAAAGTATCCCAAATTTCCTTTGCATTCTCAAGACGGCTGATTTTGTTGAATTCTTCGGGGCACAATCCGTTGAAGAGAAAATCACAAGATTGAGCATTGTATTGTAGCATCTTCAACTCTTCCGCGGTAGCTTCACGGTTCGGTTCTCTCCCATCAAAGAATCCACCCATACATCTCGCCTCCCTACTTGCTGTTCGTGCGCCAAGGGGGACTCCTGAGCATCGCGACTCAGGAGCCTAACTTGTCATGTAGCCCCTCACTCCTTGGTCCCGTCCTGGTTTCCGGTCGGGGCTAACGGCGGCTGAGGTATGCTGGGCAGGCTCTGCCGACGTAGAACGTAAGCAAGTAGGAAGGAAAAGCGCAAATCTCAAGGAATTCAAAAGCAAATATTACAGTCCATAACTATTTTCACAACGCCAAACGCAAGTTTAAATGCCTCCCCGAGGCATGATGCATGTTGCAGGAGATGAAAGCAGAACATGAGCCACAAAGGAGTCACTTGTTGATGGCGGAGCTGCGCTGGGCGGGTTCGCCTCGTGAAGCCTCTCGGGATCGGCGCCTCGCTTGACTTAGTCTTTGAAGGCCGAACCGCCAAGAGCCTTCGCTCGACCCTTCACGGCCTCAGTGACGGCAGCGGCAAGCTCGCCACTCACGGGCTCCAGCAGGCTGTCGAGGTCGACGTCGGGATCGCAAAGGTAGACGTGGGTAAGGACGCGCGTCAGCGCTGCAGAAGACAGGACACGCGCCTCGGCCTCAGCCGTGTGGCCAAGGGCAAAGGCGACATCTTCAAAGGCGCGGACCAGGAAGGGAAGCAGTTTGGCAGGGCCGTCCTTGGTGCCGGCCAGCGGGCTTTCTAGGCCGCTGTCGTAAAGCGACCTCAGCAAGGTGCGAGCCTTCGCCTCCATCTCCGCGAAGGCCATGCGATCCTTGGCGAGGACCAGCACCTTGCCGTCCAGCTCGACCCTCTTCGCCTCCAACTCCTGCTCCAGCGCACCCAAGCGGTCGCGGCGCTGGTTAAGCTTGGCATCCCAGTCCTTGACGGCCGCCTCACGAGCCTTCATGTCTTCCTCCTTCTCTTGGCGAACGCGGGCCTCCTTAGCAAGCTGGTCACGCAGGCCCTGTAGCTCGCTCTCCAGCGCCTTGCAGCGACCTCGGACATCGGCCACCTCCCCCAAGGCGGCGTCGCGAGCGGCCTTTGCCCCAAGGATGCCTGTTTCTCCTCGTCGCAAGCCGTCGCGGCCTGAACTAGCGCCGCTTGAATCGAAGCATCAGAGCGAACCTAGCCGGAGGCCAGCTCCAGGCGTCCGGCCACCAAGCGAGGGTCGGCGCCTGTTCTTGTTGCAGTCCGGTCCAGCAGCAGCACGATCCAGGACAGTGAGGGGAGTTGGAGAGACAGTTAGTTGGTGGAGTAGGAGGAGAGGACGGAAGTGTAACCACAACATCCTAAGGCGGGACCTTCTGTGCACCAACAGCTGCGGCGGTGGCATCAGACAAGGATACCTCGGGAGTCGCTTCGGCCATGGGGGCTGAGCTCGCCCCAGCTAGCTCCACCAAGCCTCGCGAGGATGACCGGGCAGGAGAGGCCTGTGTCTTGCCATCACCTTCTTTCGCGGGCGGAGGCACTGCCCCGGACGATGCCTCAGGAGCTTCCTTCAGCTCCTTCGCCGCAGGCGCCATCCTAGCCAATGAATACAGATATCAAGCCTCAGCGACAAAGCAAGAAACAAAGCAAGAAACAAGCACTTACTGGTCATTGCTCCCGGGCTCGAGAAATCTCCGGCCGAACTTGAAGCCCGAGAGCCGGCTACAAGGATCAGCCTCAAGAGGCTCGGGAGCAGGAGCCGGGGCAGACCCGCGGGGAACCAGCTCTGTCCTGTCCTTCTCCGGGATCGGGGCAGGCTCTCGCCGCCCCTCTCATCGCCATCCTCGTCGTTGCTCGGCAAGAGGCGGAGAGCGGGGACCTATGCCGGGGGAGGGGCGCTCTCGACTCCCCGTCGGTCGCCTCGGAGTCAGGCCCCTCTCCCCGCTCCTCTTCTTCATCCTCTCCGCTGGAGTCACCGAAGGACACGTTCACCGTCGTCAGGGCCGCCGGGCCCTCGGGTACCTCCGCGGGCACAGGCCCGTCCCCGTAGAAAACGGGCATGGAATCCACCACCTGCTCCCAATAATCTCGAAGGAACAAGGGTACAGGAGCGCCCTCCAGCCTCGCCACGTCTCCCCCGACCAAATATTGGAGGACCGCGGCCAGATCTTCGTCGGCCAAGACTATGGGGCTCGGGCGAGGCCTCCACAGCGGAAGCGAGTACTGACGAAGCGGGGCCACCCGATGCTCCAGGAACTCCCTCAGGAGCGACGCCCCGGTCAGCTTCGCTGTCGCCATGTTGCCCGGCCACAGGTCCGCGTTCATCTTCTCCAGCACTGGCTTCGCGTGGGGATCCACGAGTTCCGCGCGAGACCAATCGTCGGTGGTCATGGGCTGCTCCGTGGGCAGAATCAGCCGAGGATGGATGCGCCCAGCGTCTACCATGACCCACTTGCTCCTGAAGCCCTCAATCCTCTTCCCGCGCTTCGAGATGGCGTTGGAGATAGGCCCGCGAGAGGTCCGAAGGTAGAAGTAGTGGTGTAGCAGGGCCACCGAGGGCTGCACCCTGACATGAGCCTCACAATAGTAGGCGAAGATCGCCAGAAGAAGAACAGAGTTGGGGTGGAGGTGCAGAGCTTGCAGTTTGTAATGGCGGAGGACAGAAAATAAGAACTCAGAAAAGGGAGGCACCAGACCGGCAGCAATGGCGCTCACGAAGAGCGGATAGAAGGTGCTTCCTTGGCCCTCGGGAAGGGCGGAGCCGGCCCTGAGCACCGCTGCCCCGTCGTTGCCTTGCGCCGCCGTCATCCGGCGCGCTCGGGCAAGGCCCTTCTCCGACACGTTCGGCGAGTCCAAGGCGGGTGAGTACCAAGCTCCGGCCGGGGCCTGGCGAGGCGCCATGTCTTGCTGGGGTGCGCGGGTGAAGTAGATCTGGAGATTTCGGAAGCAGGAAGGAAAGACGAAAGAAAGGGGATCTGGGCAATGACCGGAGAAGGCAAAGGAGGCAAAGCCTAGACGGGTGCCGCTCTTTTGTCGATTCCCGCAGTTGCTAAGACGCCCTCGACCAATCAGCCGCCACGCGGCGCCAAGGTCATGAGACTGTTAGGGGCCCGCACTTCGCCGACTTGCCCCTTCGCTTCTCTGCTAAGCCAAGTCGAGCGCGCCTTGGGCCCGAGGCTCTTGTCAGTGTTCTGCGAACGGGGGTACCCAGACTTGCCTGCCTACGGCCTGCGGCGTGGCTCAAGGGGTGGCCCAGTACGGCCCATCTTCATCAGCACCAGCTCAAGACCCTCGCGAGGGGCCAAGCCTCGTGGGGCGGACAACAGGAAGCTTCCTCAGGCGCGGCCTCGTCAGGCTGGCTCGCGAGGAGGCAGAGAGATCAAGGCGGGGTACCTCACGAGGTGCCCATGACGCAAGCCATGACGACCAAGGGTGTCAGGCGGGCGCCAACCCGCGCAGTGTCCTCATTTCCTCTTTGGTGCAAAGGAGGCAAGCGCAGGCGAGAGCATTGAGCAAAGGCAGCCGTTTCGTTGCAACAAGACCAAGACCATCGCAACGGCAGGAAGGAGGTCATCGTGGAGCCCAAGCCGGCGTCACCACCAGAGCCTTTGACAGGCGAGGACCAACTTTAGTCAGGATAAGTGTACTAGATGTTCCCCTTCAAAGTGACCAATTGTTGGCGCCCTTCCCGCTCAATATTTGGGAAGAGGCCCAGGGCCTCTGCCTATAAGTAGAGCTAGCCACCACAGTGGGCAGAGAGATCATCTTGGCTTGATCCCATCCGATCGAGTGCCTAGCCACAAGAACACCTCACCCTTGCGAGGCTGTTCTTCCTTGTATTGTTCATCATCAGCCCAAGAGGCAATCCACCACACCACACACTGGAGTAGGATGTTACACCACAATGGTGGCCCGAACCAGTATAAACCTTGTGTCCCCTGTGTTGCTCTTCGTGTAGTTTTAGATCCTTGTGAGGCGACGAGGTGCAGGTAGGTAGGGGGTGAGATCTCCGTGTGCACCCTAGAGTTCGAACCTAGAGGGTTTGCCGGAACCTGAAATCTGACACATCCACTTGAGGGAAAATTGCTACTGTCCTACAAAACTTTGCGCTTGGAGGCCCAACATGTGTCTACAAGAATAAAGTTGCGTAGTAGACATCAAGCTCTTTTCTGGCGCCATTGCCGGGGGGGTGAGTGCATGAAGGTATATCTTTAGATCTTGCAATCGAATCTTTTAGTTTCTTGTTTTATCACTAGTTTGGTTTATTAAATAAAACTACATAAAAATGGAATTGAGGTTGCATCATATTATTGATCATATTTATAATATCTTTCTTGAAAATGATGGATCGGAAAATTGTGCTCAATTGTTAGAAGAAGAAGTCAATAAAATATTTGGCACAAAATATTTTAAATGATGAGCATGATTGCAATGTTGTTAGTATGAATTCTTTGAATATCCATGATGCTAATGATACGCAAAGTTACAAGATTGGGGAGGCTATTTTTAATGAAGATGATATTTTTACTCCCCCAAGTTTTGATAAGAAAATTTATTATGATGAAAGCATGCCTCCTATTTATGATGATTATATTGATGAAAGTGGGTTTGGAAGAGTGTCAACTCTAGATACTAATGATCCCACTATTTTGGAGGGTGTTGAATCTTATTGTAATAATTATGAAAGGGGATTTGGACAGGTCATGCCTTTATTTAGTGATGAATCCACTATTTCGGAAGAGGTTTCAATTGATTATTATGAGAAAAAGGTTGCTATCTATGATGACTACGGTGATGACATGTATGCTATAAATAATAATGATAACCATGAAACTTGTCATCATAATTTTAATTTTCACTCTCATGATAGTTATTTTGTTGAGTTTGCTCCCACTACTATTGATGAGAAGAAATTTGCTTATGTGGAGAGTAATAAAATCTCTATGCTTGTAGATTATGAAAAAAATGCTTTATGTGATAGCTATATTGTTTCATTCATGATGCTACTGAAATTATTATGAGAGGGGAGGATATGCCCATATACATTTCAACAACATCAAGTTTCCTCTCTTTATGTTGAAAGTTTTGAAGTTGTGCTTGTTTTGCCTTCCTATGCTAGTTGATTATTGCTCCCGTGAATTATTTTCTCACAAAATCCATATGCATAGGAAGTGGGTTAGACTTAAATGTAATAGTCATATACTTCATGATGCTCTCTTTGTGTTTCAATTCTTATCTTTTATGCGAGCATCATTGAAATCATCATGGCTAGCTAAAAGGAATTAAAGAAAATCGCTTGTTGGGAGACAATCCAACAATTTTACCTACTGTTTTTGTGTATTCACATGATTATGCTACTGTATTGATCATGCTTTATGCTTTTTTTTCAATAAAGTGCCAAGTAAAGCCTTTGGGATCATGTTGGGTGATAGTTGATTTGATCTTGCTGAAAAACAGAAACTTTTGCGCTCACGTAAATAATTCTCATTTTTAACATAAGAGTGATTTTGAGTTGATTCTATTTGCAGAAGATTAATATACAAATTTCTCACGTGGTCCTAATTTTTTCATAATTTTTGGAGTAGAAGAAGTATGGTTGGAGTAAAGATTACTACAGACTGTTCTGTTTTTGACAGATTCTGTTTTCAATGCATAGTTTGCTTGTTTTCTAGTTTCTATGGCTTATATTGCTCAATA
Source organism: Aegilops bicornis (assembly GCA_021605145.1). Classification (NCBI taxonomy): domain Eukaryota; kingdom Viridiplantae; phylum Streptophyta; class Magnoliopsida; order Poales; family Poaceae; genus Aegilops; species Aegilops bicornis. The sequence continues at coordinate 564,538,926 of CM038673.1, read as the reverse complement.
TTAATTGTGTAAATGATACACTACAGTAGGCATTGTGTAGAATCAATTTTGAATCCTGTCTTTGACAGTACCAAAGCGAAATAGTTCGCTCTTTGTCATACTAACCTATCTCATGAAGTTCTGTTAAGTTTTGTGTGATTTGAAGTTTTCAAGTTTTGGTGGAGATGTCGATATGAGGAGAATAAGGAGTGAAAAGTACCTAAGCTTGGGGATTTCCAAGGCACCCCAAGGTAATATTCAAGGAGGATCCAAGCAACTAAGCTTGGGGATGCTCCGGAAGGCATCCCCTCTTTCGTCTCCAACATTATCGGTGACCTCACTTGGAGCTATGTTTTCACGTCACATGATATGTGTTTTGCTTGGAGCGTGAATTTATTTTATTAGGATTTGCTTGCAGTTATTTAGAATAATGTTTTGCATCTTTTTTTTTCAACAAAAATGTCAAGGATAGCCTTCACAATGCTTATTTTGCAAGTATACATGTTCCTGTTTGAAAACAGAAAGTTTACCGTTGTTGCAAAAATTCCCGTGAAAAGTCAGAATGTGATAAAATGTTATTTTTTTGCATAATAAGCTCTGATAAATTTTCTACAGTGTGGTAAAATTTTCATAATTTTTGGAGTTAGGGAAATATGATGAATCTTGCATTCTTTACAGACTGTGCTGTTTTGGCATATTGCTGTTATGGTTGCATTGTTTGCATATGTTTGCTTGTTTAATGATCCTATTTGCGGATAGGAGTATCAAATATGCAGAGGCATTTAGTATGCAATGTTGAATAATGATTTTAGTGATCATTAGAAAATGATAAGGTTTTTTGCATTGGTTTATACTAACTTATCTCACGAGTTCTTGTTGAGTTTTGTGTGGATGAAGCTTTTGAAATTTAGGAAAATCGTGATATGGGAGGAATTAAGGAGACGCAAAAGCTCAAGCTTGGGGATGCCCAAGGCATCCCAAGATAATATTTCAAGAAGTCTCAAGCATATAAGCTTGGGGATGCCCCGGTAGGCATCCCACCTTTTTTCTTCAACAATTATCGGTTAGTATCGGTTGAGCCTAAGTTTTGTTTGTTCACATGAGTTGTGCTATTCTTAGAATGTCATTTTGTTTTGTTTTGCTTGCTATTTTAATAAAATACTTAGATATGAAAGTTTCTAAATAAAATAGTGTCCTCAAATAGTTTACAAGGAGGCTAAGTAAGTGAGACTCTACATCCCATCAACGAAGCTCTTTTCTATGGAATTGCTCTAGTGCTTCACTTATATCTTTTGAAGCACGGTATGCTTTAGTATTTTTGAAAAAATTCTCTCTTGCTTCACTTAAATTAATTTGAGAGAAATAAATATCATGATCATGATCTTCACTTATATTTGTTTGAGCTTATCAAAAGTAACAAATGAAAATTAGTCCCAAAGTGATAGATATCCAAGAAGGATATAATAAAAACTTTCATGAAGATCATTGGACAAAATAAACTTGATTCCTTGTAATTGTTTTGAGATGATGATGTGATATTTGAGTCATGTTGATCAGTAATTATGCTTTAGTAAGAATATTGGGGTTAAGGTTTGTGATTCCATATGCAAGCATGAAAGTCAATAGTTATGCAATGAAATTATATCCTACTTGTGGTGCATTATTCAGTTTTAATTATGCTCAATGCTCGCTTATGAGATTATTCGTTTCTTGGTTGGTCGCTTCTCAATCTTTTGCTAGCCTTTATTTTGCACTAAGTATGATCATTACTTGTGCATCCAAAATCCTCTAAACCAGTTTTGCCACATGAGTCCACCATACCTACCTATATGCGGTATTCTTTTGCCGTTCTAAGCAAATTTGTATGTGCCATCTCTAGTTTTCAAAATAAATTTCTCTTTTGTGTGCTCGTACCGCTAAGGCGGTGAGGGGTGGCTAATATTTTCCATGCTATATATGTTATTCTCACGATGAGTGTTTATTCACTTGTCATTGCACGAGAATAAGGCAAAGGTATTAGGGATGCCCAGCCCCGAAATGAAAATGAATTTACTTTATGTTGTCAAATAATAAATTCCTTGGAAAGTGTTGTTATGGAGGGCAACCGTGGATACAGAAAGTGAAAGTATGGTTGAAAAAGGAATAAACTATATTTTATGTTTGGGAACCGCCTATGATATATCTAGCATGGAAAGTGTTGGGAGCTCTAAGTCATTTTCGTTGGTGGAAAAAGTATGCCTCTCAAAATGTTTTCATCTCTCAATTTTCGCTTTGAGCTCTGGCACCTCTACAAATCCCTACTTCCCTCCGTGAAGGGCCTTTATTTTCCTTTATGCAATTTTTATTTTTAACTTGAGTCTCCATCTTCTCTTATAAAGCACCAACTAGGGGGCACTATGATTGTACTTGAGCATTGGCTGTAGCTAATATGCGAGTGTGTTTCATGAATGGATCAATGATTGAGCATGATGGGCTAGGGATAACTTATTTTAGCGTTGATATTTTGAAAGACATGGTTGCTTGTTGATATGCTTGATGTTGGAACGTACGGCACCTCCGAGTTCTGCACACGTTCAGCTCGATGACATCCCTCGAACTCTTGATATAGCAAAGTGTCGAGGGAGAGTTTCGTCAGCACGATGGCTTGGTGACGGTGATGGTGAAGTGATCCGCGCAGGGTTTCGCCTAAGCACTACGTGAATATTACCGGAGGCGTAAACTGCGGAGGGGGGCGCCGCACACGGCTAGCAATGTTTGTTGTGTGTTCTAGCGGTGCCTCCCCTTCATATATATATATATATATGTATGTATATATATATATATATATATGTATTTATGTATGTATGTATATAGGTTGGAGGGGAGGAGAGGCAGCCAAGGGGGCACCCCAAGTAGGAGGAATCCTACTTAGGCGCCTCCCAATTCGGCCTCCGCCCTTCCATATTCATCCGGAGGGGGAAGGAAAGGGGAGGGAGGAGAGAAGGAAGGGGGAGGCCGAATCCCTCCCCTTCCTTTTTCTCTTCCCCTATTTCTTTCCTCCTTATTTGGGACTACATGGGGCGCACCAGCCCCCAAGGGGCTGGTCTGTCCCCTTCTTGGCCCAATAAGGCCCATATCTTTGCCGGGGGGGGGGGGGTACCCGGAACCCGTTCCGGTGACCCCGATATGTACTCGGTACCCTGGAACACTTCCGGTGTTCGAATATCATCGTCCTATATATGAATCTGTACCTCTTGACCATTTAGAGACTCCTTGCCATGTCCGTGATCTCATCCGGGACTCCGAACAACATCAGGTCAACAAATCACATCATATAATACAAAATAGTCATCGTATGTTAAGCGTGCGGACCCTAAGGGTTCGAGAACTATGTAGACATGACCGAGACACCTCTCCGGTCAATAAACAATAGCGGAACCTGGATGCTCATATTGGCTCCTACATATTCTATGAAGATCTTTATCGGTCGAACCGTTATGACAACATACGTTATTCCCTTTGTCCATCGGTATGTTACTTGCCCGAGATTCGATCATCGGTATCGTCATACCTAGTTAAATCTCATTACCGGCAAGTCTCTTTACTCGTTCCATAATACATCATCCCGCAACTAACTCATTCGTCACATTGCTTCCAAGGCTTATTTTGATGTGCATTATGGAGAGGGCCCCAGACATACCTCTCTGATATTTGGAGTGACAAATCCTGATCTTGATCTATGCCAACCCAACAAACACCTTCGGAGATACCTTTAGAGCATCTTTATAATCACCTAGTTACGTTGTGACGTTTGATAGCACACAAGGCATTCCTCCGGTATCCGGGAGTTGCATAATCTCATAGTCGAAGGAATATGTATTTGACATGAAGAAAGCAATAGCAATAAAACTGAATGATCAATATGCTATGCTAACGGATGGGTCTTGTACATCACATCATTCTCCTAATGATGTGATCCCATTCATCAAATGACAACTCATGTCTATGGTTAGGAAACTTAACTACATTTGATTAACGAGCTAGTCTAGTAGAGGCTTACTAGGGACACGGTGTTTTGTCTATGTATCCACACATGTATCAAGTTCCCGGTTAATAAAATTCTAGCATGAATAATAAACATTTATCATGATATAAGGAAATATAAAATAACAACTTTATTATTGCCTCTAGGGCATATTTCCTTCAGTCTCCCACTTGCACTAGAGTCAATAATCTAGTTCACATCGCCATGTGATTTAACACCAATAGTTCACATTGCCATGTGATTAATACCTATAGTTAACATTGCCATGTGACTAACACCTATAGTTCACATCGCCATGTGACCAACATCCAAAGGGTTTACTAGAGTCAATAATCTAGTTCATATCGCTATGTGATTAACACCCAAAGAGTACTAAGGTGTGATCAGGTTTTGCTTGTGAGAGAAGTTTAGTGAATGGGTCTGCCACATTCAGATCTGTATGTCTTTTGAAATTTTCTATGTCTACAATTCTCTGCATGGAGCTACTCTAGCTAATTGCTTCAACTTTCAATAAGTATCCAGATCGAGACTCAGATTCATCTGAATCGGTGTTAAAGCTTGCATCGACGTAACCCTTTACGACGAACTCTTTATCACGTCCATAACCGAGAAATATTTCCTTAGTCCTCTTAGGTAACTTAGGATAACTTTGACCGATGTCCAGTGATCCACTCCTGGATCATTACCGTACCCCCTTGCCAAACTCATGGTAAGGTACACAACAGGTCTGGTACATAGCATAACATACTTTATAGAACCTATGGTTGAGGCATAGGGAATGACTTTGTTTCTCTTTCTATTTTCTATCGTGGTTGGGTTTTGAGTCTTACTCAACTTCACACCTTTGCAACACAGGAAAGAACTCCTTCTTTGACTGTTCCATTTTGAACTACTTCAAAATCTTGTCAAGGTATGTACTCATTGAAAAATCTTATCAAGCGTTTTGATCTATCTCTATAGATTTTGATGCCCAATATATAAGTAGCTTCACCGAGGTATTTCACTGAAACATTCTTATTCAAGTATCCTTTTATGCTATCCAGAAATTCTATATCATTTCCAATCAACAATATGTCATCGACATATAATATCAGAAATGCTATAGAGCTCCCACTCACTTTCTTGTAAATACAGGCTTCACCATAAGTCTGTATATAACCATATGCTTTAATCTCCTTATCAAAGAATATATTCCAACTCCGAGATGCTTGCACCAGTCCATAGATGGATCGCTGGAGTTTGCACACTTTGTTAGCACCTTTAGGATCGACAAAACCTTCTGCTTGCATCATATACAACTCTTCTTTAAGAAATCCATTAAGAAATGTAGTTTTGACATCCATTTGCCAGATTTCATGAAATATGGCAATTTCTAACATGATTCGGACAAACTTAAGTATCGCTATGAGTGAGAAAATCTCACCGTAGTCAACACCTTGAACTTGTCGAAAACCTTTTGTGACAAGTCGAGCTTTGTAGATAGTAACACTACCATCAGCGTCCGTCTTCCTCTTGAAGATCCATTTATTCTCAATGGCTTGCCGATCATCGGGCAAGTCCACCAAAGTCCACACTTTGTTCTCATACATGGATCCTATCTCAGATTTCATGGCTTCAAGCCACTTATCGGAATCTGGGCTCAGCATCGCTTCCTCATAGTTTGTAGGTTCGTCATGGTCCAATAATATGACTTCCAAAACAGGATTACCATACTACTCTGGTGCGGAACGTCCTCTGCTTGACCTACGAGGTTTGGTAGTAACTTTATCTGAAGTTTCATGATCATTATCATTAGCTTCCTCTCTAGTTGGTGTAGGCATCACAGGAATGGTTTTCTATGATGACCTACTTTCTAATTCGAGAGAGGGTACAATTACCTCATGAAGTTCTACTTTCCTCCCACTCACTTCTTTCGAGAGAAACCCCTTCTCTAGAAAGGCTCCATTCTTAGCAACAAAGATCTTGCCTTCGGATCTGTGGTAGATGGTGTACCCAACCGCTTCTTTTGGGTATCCTATGAAGACGCACTTCTCCGATTTGGGTTCGAGCTTATCAGGTTGAAGCTTTTTCACATAAGCATCGCAACCCCAAACTTTAAGAAACGACAGCTTAGGTTTCTTGCCAAACCATATTTCATACGATGTCGTCTCAACGGATTTAGATGGTGCCCTATTTAACGTGAATGCAGTTGTCACTAATGCATAACCCCAAAATGATAGTGGTAAATCGGTAAGAGACATCATCGATTGCACCATATCTAATAAAGTATGGTTACGACGTTCGGACACACCATTACTCTGTGGTGTTCCAGGTGGCGTGAGTTGTGAAACTATTCCACATTGTTTTAAATGAAGGCCAAACTCGTAACTCAAATAATCGCCTCCGTGATCAGATCAAAGAAACTTTATTTTCTTGTTACGACGATTCTCCACTTCACTTTGAAATTCTTTGAACTTTTCAAATGTTTCAGACTTGTGTTTCATTTAGTAGATATACCTATTTATGCTCAAATCATCTGTATAGGTCAGAAAATAACGATACCGGTCGTGAACCTCAACACTCATTGGACTGCATACATCGGTATGTATTATTTCCAATAAGTCACTGGCTCACTCCATTGTTCCGGAGAACGGAGTTTTAGTCATCTTTCCCATGAGGCATGGTTTGCAAGTATCAAATGATTCATAATCAGGTGATTCTAAAAGTCCATCCGCATGGAGTTTCTTCATGCGCTTTACACCAATATGACCAAAACGACAGTGCCACAAGTATGTTGCACTATCATTATCAACTTTGTATCTTTTGGCATCAATATTATGAATATGTGTATCACTACGATCGAGATTCAATAAACCAATTATATTGAGTGTATGACCATAGAAGGTTCTATTCATGTAAACAGAATAACAATTATTCTTTGAGTTAAATGAATAACCGTATTGCAATAAAGATGATCCAATCATATTCATGCTCAACACAAATACCAAATAACATTTATTTAGGCCCATCACTAATCCCGAAGGTAGAGGGAGTGTGCGATGGTGATCTTATCAATCTTGGAATCACTTCCAACACACATCGTCACTTCGCCCTCAACTAGTCTCTGTTCATTTTTGTAACTACTGTTTTGAGTTTCTAATCTTAGCAACTGAACCGGTATAAAAACCCAGGGGCTACTATGAACACTAGTAAAGTACACATCAATAACATGTATACCAAATATACCTTTGTTCACTTTGCCAATCACTATCTTAACTGGAAGATTAACTCCCACTTGATTCAAGCGATTGTAGTACCCGACATTCCGAGCACATGCTCACTGGTTGAGCTGTTCTCCTCCATCTTGTAGGGAAAGTACTTGTCAGAAGTCTCATACCTCTCGACATGGGCATGAGTCTGAAATACCAATCTCATCTCTTGGAGCATCTCATATGCTCCGTGGCGTTCTAAACATTTCATAATTCCCGGTTCTAAGCCGTAAAGCATGGCGCACTAAACTATTAAGTAGTCATCATATCGAGCTTGCCAAACGTTCATAACATCTGCATCTGCTCCTGCAATAGGTCTGTCACCTTGCGGTGCATCAAGGACATAATTCTTCTGTGCAGCAATGAGGATAATCCTTAGATCACGGACCAAGTCCGCATCATTGCTACTATCATCTTTCAACTTATTTTTCTCGAGGAACATATCAAAAATAAACGGGGAGCTATATCGCGAGTTATTGATCTATGACACAATTTGCAAATACTATCAGGACTAAGTTCATGATAAGTTAAGTTCAATTAACAAAATTAGTTAAGTACTACCACTTAGATAGACATCCCTCAAGTCATCTAAATGACACGTGATCCAAATCAACCAAACCATGTCCGATCATCACGTGAGTTGGAGTAGTCATCAATTGTCGGAGTAAATGACCACGTGTAGCCTCATCAGCCCCCAATGGTATTTCAAGACATCAGGGCTAGCTGCGCCACTCATACCTCCTGGACGAACGACTGGCTGCTTGGGCCGGCTGGTCAAGGAGGCCGGCTACTAGAAGGCGGCGAGATCATAGAAGGCCGCCACGTAGAGGCCGACTCATGGCAGGTGACCACGAGAGGGCCGACTCCGAGCAGGGGGCCCCTTGTTCCCTCAAAGTCTGCACCCCCATTACTATGACAGGACGAGGCATGGCTACAGTACAACCTGCCACCCCCGAATCCAGGGTGTGGAGCATGGCTACAGTGCGGTGTACCAGGCAGACACCCCTTCCCAGCGCGGCAATGTTGCCACGCGGCCCATGCCATCATCCACGATAGAGGGAGCCATGCTCCCACGACGGGCGGTCGGTACAGCCCACAGGCAGCGGGCCCTACCTGTCCGAGAGCCACCAGAAGGCGGCCATGCCCCAGCAGGCGGCGGCGGGAGTAGGCCACCTCCCAGAAGGTGGCCTTCCTCTCCTCAGAATCTGTGCGCCATTAACCAGATAAGACGGGGTGTGGTTACAGTGAGCGCCCGCCAGGCGGCGGAACTGTAGCCACGCTCCCCCTATAAAGCCTCCGTCATCAGGGGCGAGGCTACAGTAAAGAGCAGCCGACACGTCCCACAGGTGGCGGGCCTTACCTGTCGGCCGTGAGCACGGCAGTCGACGGGACCCACCAGGCGGCGGAGAAGCCGACGACTTGAGACACTAACGGCCGGGTCCTACACCTGGCTGGATTACCATTGTACCCCTGGGAGGTAGGCCTATATAAACCCCCCAGGCCAACCATGCAAAGGGTTCAGCACCTTAGTCACCACACACCCACATAGGGAGAGTTGTAACATTCCAAATTTTTAATTTGGAATGTTATACATAGAGCATCATTGCATATCATATTTTTCATTGCATTTTCTTTGCATTTTGCTCGATCCTAGAAATTCTACACAACTCAAGGACCCACGGGGAGAGTTGGGGATTTTCGTTATTTTCATATTTGAGTTTTCTCAAATTATGAAAATAGGATAATTTGATTTTAATTATTTTATCTTCAATTATTTCTATTACAAAAATATGAGAGAGGGAATAAAATGACTTTCCCAAAATAAAGAAATAATGAGGATTTAATAATAAAATCAAATAAGATTTTATTTTGGAGTTTTTCGCCTTTTTTTTGAATTTAGGAAAAATGCGCATTTTTCAAAATTGCATTTAGGCCCCAAATAAATGTTCATTAAATCCGGCTTGATTTTAGAAGCCGGGAAAAATTTATTTCGAGATTTTTGGAGTCCGTTTGGTACTCCTTTTTATTTTTTTTCTGCGCGTAATTATTTTAAAAAAAACGCGCACCGCCTTACCGGGCCGTACCCGAGCGGGACTCCGCTCGGGGGCGCCTATATAAGCGCGGCCACCCGGCGCCCCAGCCCACCCGAGTCGCCGGCCTACACCCGCGCCCAAACCCTAACCCTAGCCGCCCCGCCGCCGCTGTCGTGGTTCTAAGTCTGACAGTAGAATGGGGGGTAGGTATGGAGAGGCAAGATCCTAGCTATGGAGTAGTTGTATACGCAAGGGATTTACGAGTTCAGGCCCTTCTCGGAAGTAACAGCCCCTCGTCTCGAGCCCGAGGCGGTCGATTGGATTATATGCGTATGTGTTACGAGTGCGAACCCCTCTACTGTGGAGGGTGGCTTATATAGAGTGCGCCAGACCCCAGCCAGCCCACGTAGTAGAGGGTTTAAGGTACATTAAAGCTAGGCGTTCTTGGTAACGCCTTACATAAAAGTGTCATTAAGGTCATAAAGACTATTTAACTAGATGACCGTTTGGACACCGAGTGGCTCTTGGACTCTTGGTAGTCGAGTGGGTCTTCATAGTCGAGTGCCTTTGAATCTGTCAGTGGAAGCCTACCAGTCGACTGGAAGGCTGCTTCTCTTGTGAATGTCCTTGTGGAGGGTATCCTTGGGCAGGTCCATGACCCTACCCCAGGTACATGACTTCATCATTAGCCCTCGAATGGATCGAGGTTTGAGTGAGGAAGGAGTTGAGAATCTTTCCGACCTGTTCTTCGTGTTGTGAGTGTGTCTTACTCTGGATCAACGACCTTTTGGTGATGACGTCAACCTTTCTTTCAGTCGCCTTGATCCATTCTTCATGTTTGTCGAGTGAACTTTGTGAACCTGAGGATTTCCGGCGGCGGATCCGAGGAAATCTGTTATCGACGAAGTTGATCTGCGGTTAGCGATTTCGTGGGATCCGAATTTTGGGAAGCGCTGCGGAGAAAACCGCGGCTTTTCGGATGGGATAAGGCGATGGCGCCTCGATCCTCGCGCCGCCTTTTTCGCCATCGCGTATCGATGCGGCGCTATGTTCGCGGATCGTGGCGGGATTGCCTGGGCCTACCGGTCGACCACTTAAGCGATCCCATATAAGGCGTTGGACCGGGCATTTTGAACAGTGCGCCCTCAGATTTCTCTTCTCTCCGCCTCCAAAACTTTCTCGCCACGCTCTCCGTTCGTCCAGCACCGAAGCTCGGTACTTCTCTCGCCGGCGACCATGGTGAAGGACAAGACTGCCGCCTTTGAGCAGGTGAAGAAGACGGCGGCGAAGGCCAAGGGGAGAGCGCCCGGTCAGGCGGCTCCTCTTGGTCCAAGCTGCCGCAGGCTGGGTCCAAGGAGGCTGGATCCGGTCGACCATCACCGACAAAGACCTCACCGATCCGCCAACGAAGGATTGATCCCCATGGGTCCATGAGGCTTCCGGCACGGAGTGGCAACCGCAACTGAAGAGGGTGAGTCGTCCTCCACAGCCACCCACGTAGATAGGGGGTATTCTCTGCCGCCAAATCCTTTTTTTCCGGGGTTTCGAACTTTTTGGAGCGCAACTCCACCATTTCACTCCAAACTCCATTGTGTATCTTGCTTTGCTTTCGTTTAAGCTCATGCGAAATTTCTTGGGTTGTCGACCGCATTGGGGTCTTTTCAAGCACATATTCACCGCCGCTCTCAGACGGTGAAGAAAGCGAGCCCGAATGACGAGAGGACCCAAGTAATCCAAATGTGTGGGGGACTCGGAGTCCAGATGAGGGGGAAGAGCGCCTTTCCAGCTATGACTCTCCCTGACTCGGTTAGAGGGTGGCAGTCGACCTGGTTTTATTGCCAAGACCAGCCAACGCCGGGGCAGTCGACTGGGCTTCCTCCTTTCTCCATGAGTCGAGTGAAGAAGCCATCTTCCCTGAAGGTGTTTCCAGAGGAGAAGGCCCAAGTAAAGCTTCTGATGGAGCGTGTAGTCCAGCTTATTCGCGAAGGGGTGACCGGCATGGATCTCTGGAGGTTTTTCTCCGACGGGCGTATTCAGCCACTCCAATACCGAGGTCATCTGATGTGGATGTACTCCGGTACGGATGATACCACTCGGGTCCATCCGGAGGAGGTTGATGATGCCATACTGGAGAAGTGGATGACTGCCATCACAGGAAATAAAGATAACCCTCATGAGCTAGGAGGATTCCACCACTCGACCCGAGTTACGAACGGACATAAGGTATCATTACTTCTCTCCATTGTGATTCTGCTGCATACCTCCTGTTTTGATGTCAATTTCGCCGACTGACTTTAACCTTGTTTTGTTGTCTTCTAGGTCACCACCGAGATGTACTCGATGCCCAACGGGCGCAGGAAGCAAACCAAGAAGAAGAAGGAAGTGGAGGTGAGAGTCCAGAGGAATGGGAGTCCAACGGCGAAGAGGATGAGGAGGATGATGGCTCTGATGATGAGGAGGAGGAGGAAGAAGAGGAGGAAGACGTCGACCCTCCTCGCTTGGAGGGAAGGTCCAAGTCGGCCTTACGACCAGCCCGGACGCGGTAAAGCTGTTGTGACCACCGGTCAGTCGACGAAGCGACCTAGGACAACTTCTCCCGCGCCGACTGAGAAGCCACCGAAGCAACCTCGAGCGACATCGTAGAAGCCGGCGAAGGCCCTGCCCAAGATGCGAATGGTCATGCCCACCATCTCCGGGTAACCAACAGAACCTTGTATTTCCTTTTTCAACATGAGTGAACTTTTAGTCGACTTGATGACTGATCAGCCGACTCCTGAAATCTACAGTATTGCTACCTCCGAGACTTCAGCCAAGCACGATGATCGGAAATGGAGGATGCGGCTACTTCCAATCTTGGTAAGATCTACGAGATTTCAGTTTTAGCCGGTAGGGCTTTTTAGTCGATTGGGCTTCTATGTTTACTACGGATCTCTCTTGTAGTTCCGCCTCACGTCATTGATCTTCCCGATGATGACGAGGAAGCGCCATTGAGGAAAAGGAGGAACAAGAAAGTGCCTGCTGGCAAGGCTGCTCAAGTCGCGGCGACTCCTGAGACGTTGATTTCCGAGGGAGGCAACCCCACTCGGACTTCTGTATCTTTCGCTGTGCCGCTGACAAGTGCCCGACCCACTTCGTCGACTGCTGATCCACCATCTCTCTTTGCTACACACCACGTCCCGGAAGACCAAGTAAGTGCTGCTAAGGAGGCCATACGCCAGCAGGGATCATGATGGAGCGGTGAAAGCGGCTCGAGAGGCAAGTCAGGCGGCCTATGATGCTAGTTCAGCTCTCCAGAGCAATGTCCAAGTAAGTCAATCGTCGCTTGCTTTGAATCTGAAACTGCTTTCTTCTGGAAATTTCCATATCTGTACACCCACTGGGTGCGTGTGTCGTTTGAACTTTTGTGGGGGCACGCCGAGTGCACCCACCGGGTGTAGTCCCCGAGACTATGGTCGACTGCGTGCAGTCGGCTATGGTCTTTATGCTGTGATCTTCTTCACCAAGTCGAATGGAACTGAAAAAATGGTGGGGGCACGCTGACCACTGACAATTAGCCATGTTTTTAGAATCATATCCTCTTTGCCTCTTTTGGTCGACTGATCGAACCAAATTGGTAAACCAGTGGGGGCACGCTGAGTGCACCCGCTGGGTGTAGTCCCCGAGACTATGGTCGACTGCGTGCAATTGACTATAGTCTAAAGAACGGTTTGTTTTTTTTACTGCGGCTGACCGCTGACAATTAGCCATGTTTTTAGAATCATAGCCTCTTTGCCTCTTTTGGTCGACTGATCGAACCAAATTGGTAAACCAGTGGGGGCACGCTGAGTGCACCCGCTGGGTGTAGTCCCCGAGACTACTGTCGAATGTTTTTATTCGATCGTAGCCTTAGAAATGCTACTATTTTTCCTTAGTCACTCGGAAGTGATCTGTCTTTCGTTGGTTGACTCTTTGTAGAAATCTTGCGAGCTTGTGGCTCGCTATCTTTGAGATTAGAGAAAAAGCAGATTCAGCTCAACCTCGATTTGAAGCTTGCTCGGGAGAATTTGCGAAGGCACAGGATGAAGCAAAAGGTATGGCTGGTGAGAATTTTGACGATCGCCTCTGTTTTCTGCTCATTCTCAACTCTGTTCCCATTGTTGCTTTGCGAGATAAACCGGAAGAGACTTTGAAGAAGAAGGACCTTGACCTTGCAAAGGCACAGAAGGCGGCTTTGGAGAAAACAAAGCTCGCTGAAGAGAAGCTCGCTTCAGTCAACAAACTTGAAGATGAAAATACCAAGCTGAAAGCCTCTCTTGACGCGGCTAACAAGGAAGTCAGTCGACTGAAGAACGACAAGAATGTTCTGTCTGACAAGGTTGGCCAGCTGGCGGGGAAGCGAAACGACCTGGAGATTTATCTTGGAGGGTTCGCCAAGAAGCTGTTTCTCATGCTTGAAGGTAATCTCTTTTATCCAACTGCCTTGTTCTCACCGGCTCATCATATGATCTTCATTTTGAATCTGAGTTGTGTTTTCAGAATTCTGCCAAAACTTTGAAGAAGAAACCTGTCGAGTGGAAACCAGTTTGGACCCCGTCAACTCTCCTGTGAAGGACGAAGCTGCTATGAATGTGCTCCGACTGGAGTCTCGTGTTGCTAGCGCAGTGGATTATCTTGCTCGACTGATAGTTGCAGTGTCGCGGATTGACTCGTCTCTTTGGCCAGAACAGACTCTCCAGAATGATCTTGAATCTTTGATGACTCGACTGAATGAGATTCCAAGTCGAGTGCAAGAATGGAAGAAGTCATCTGCCAGGTGTGGTGCTGATGTTGCTCTATCTCTTGTTCGTGTCCACTTGCAAAGAAGCGCAAGAGGACAAGCTGGTGTCTCTCAAGGTTGCCAATACCGGGAAGCACGACTTCAGATCTTTCATGGAGACTTTCATCGCTGCTGCTACCCGTATTGCCGACGGAATCGACCTCGACCAGTTTGTTGCGCCTTCCGGTCCTCCGCGGATGAGTAAAAAACTTCTAAGTCCCACTTTAAATTTGCCTTGGAATGCCGAGTGGTTTACAGAATCGATAAACTTTAATGTGCTTAACACTGAGCACCTTTGGATCCGTAGGACGTTTATCCGAACTTGATTTTTCCTTTAACATGCTTTGCTTGCCTTCGAGAGAACTTTATTCTTCATTTCGGAAGATATTCCGTTGAAGCTCCGAAGGAGGAGGTAGCGGTCGACCTGCACCTCGTCGTCTTTGCGGATTGGGATGGGCCGCATGTTGTACTTATGGCGAAGCTCCGAAGGAGAAGGTAGCAGTCGACCTGCACCTTATCGTCCTTGCGGATCCGGATGAATTCCTTACTTAGGCGAGTCTTGTCAAGGTGAGCCCCCGAGTGGGAGGTTTGCTCTCCACTCGGTAGGATTTTATTACTTAGGCGAGCACTGGGCTACAGCTAAGCCCCCGAGTGAGAGGTTTGATCTCCACTCGGTAGGATTTTTATTACTTAGGCGAGCACTGGGCTGCAGCTAAGCCTCCGAGTGGGAAGCTGGCTCGCCACTCGGTAGGATTTTGCATACTTAGGCGAGTACTTGGACTGCAGCTAAGCCTCCGAGTGGGAGGCTGGCTCGCCACTCGGTAGGATTTTGGATACTTAGGCGAGTACTTGGACTGCAGCTAAGCCTCCGAGTGGGAGGCTTGCTCTCCACTCGGTAGGATTTTTATTACTTAGGCGAGCACTGGGCTGCAGCTAAGCCTCCGAGTGGGAGGTTTGCTCTCCATTCGGTAGGATTTTTATTACTTAGGCGAGCACTGGGTTGCAGCTAAGCCCCCGAGTGAGAGGTTTGCTCTCCACTCGGTAGGATTTCTATTACTTAGGCGAGCACTGGCTGCAGCTAAGCCTCCGAGTGGGACGCTTGCTCTCCACTCGGTGGGATTTCTATTACTTAGGCGAGCACCGGGCTGCAGCTAAGCCTCTGAGTGGGAGGTTTGCTCTCCACTCGGTGGGATTTCTATTACTTAGGCGAGCACTGGCTGCAGCTAAGCCTCCGAGTGGGAGGTTTGCTCTCCACTCGGTGGGATTTTTATTACTTAGGCGAGCACCGGGTTGCAGCTAAGCTCCCGAGTGGGAGGTTTGAGGCGAATCCTTGGGCTGTTATAAGCCCCCGAGCGGGAGGCTGGCTCACCACTCGGTGGGGTTTGAATACTTAGGCGAGTACTTGGATCTGCAGCTAAGCCTCCGAGTGGGAGGCTTGCTAGCCACTCGGTAGGATTTTGGATACTTAGGCGAGTACTTGGACTGCAGCTAAGCCTCCGAGTGGGAAGCTGGCTCGCCACTTGGTAGGATTTTGGATACTTAGGCGAGTACTTGGACTGCAGCTAAGCCTCCGAGTGGGAGGGTGGCTCGCCATTCGGTAGGATTTTGGATACTTAGGCGAGTACTTGGACTGCAGCTAAGCCTCCGAGTGGGAGGCTGGCTCGCCACTCGGTAGGATTCTGAATACTTAGGCGAAGCGGATTCGCAGCTAAGCCCCCGAGTGAGAGACCTGCCTGCACTCGGAAAGGATTTTTTTACAAACTTAGGCAAATCGGATTCAGCTAAGCCACCCTTTGGAAATTCCAACAAAAAGCAATATTAATCACTAGGAGAATTATAACATTCTTGTCTTAGATAAACAAACTACAAAAGTACTTTTATTACATCTCAACCGAGTGAGTTTTAAGTGTAAAAGGGGCGGGGCAGCTCCGCGTTCCAAGCTCGAGGCTCATCGATCTGGCGATCAACGTTGTAGAGATGATACGCTCCGTTGTGGAGGACCCTCGTGACGATGAACGGACCTTCCCAAGTGGGAGCAAGCTTGTGTGGTTTCTGTTGATCCACTCGGAGGACCAAATCTCCCTCTTGGAAGGCTCGACTCTTCACATTTACGGCATGGAATCGACGCAAGTCTTGCTGATAGATAGTCGAGAGGATCAAGGCCATCTCTCTCTCCTCTTCCAAGAGGTCGACTGCATCTTGTCGGGCTTGTTCTGCTTCCTCTTCTGAGTATAGCTCGACTCGAGGCACATTGTGAAGCAGGTCACTCGGCAGAACTGCTTCAGCTCCATAGACCAGGAAGAATGGATTTCTCCCAGTCGACCGATTAGGAGTGGTCCTCAATCCCCAAAGAACTGATGGAAGTTCGTCGACCCAAGCTCCTGCTGCATGTTTGAGATCACGCATCAGCCGAGGTTTCAGCCCTTTGAGAATTAGACCATTTGCGCGTTCTGCTTGTCCATTCGACTGAGGATGAGGCATCAAGCATAGTCGACCAGCGTGCCTTGAGAGGCGCGAAGGCTTTGAACTTGTCATTATCGAAGTTTGACCCATTGTCGGTGATGATGCTATGCGGAACTCCATATCTGAATATCAATTCTCGATGAAACTGATAGCGATTGCATGCATCGAGGTTCTTGATGGGCTTGGCTTCGATCCACTTGGTGAACTTGTCGACTGCTACTAGCAAATGAGTGAAGCCGCTTCTGCCAGTTTTCAAAGGTCCAATCATGTCCAATCCCCAAACAACAAAGGGACAAACGAGTGGAATGGTCTTCAAGGCTGAGGCTGGCTTGTGCGACATGTTGGAATAGAACTGATATCCTTCACACTTGTCGACTATTTCTTTTGCCATTTCATTTGCCTTCGGCCAGTAAAATCCTGCTCGGTATGCTTTAGCCACAATGGTCCGAGAGGACGCATGATGGCCACAGGTCCCCGAGTGGATATCCTCAAGAATTATCTGACCTTCTTCTGGCGTGATACACTTCTGGCCGACTCCAGTCGCGCTTTCTCTGTACAATTGTCCCTTGATTATTGTAAAGGCCTTGGATCGACAGACGATCTGTCGAGCCTCTTCTTCATTTTCTCGGGAGCTATTTCCTAAGGATATATGCGATGTCTGCAGCCTTTATCCGATCGGGAGTGATGACCACAACTTCCATAATTAGGTCGACCACGGCTGGGACCTCAACTACAGTCGGATCATTGGCACTCTTTTGCTGCGGGGCTTCTTCTGTGAAAGGATCCTCCTGCACTGATGGAGCATGAATGTGTTCTAAAAATACATCACTAGGAATGGCTTCTCTCTTGGACCCTATCTTCGCCAAATCATCCGCAGCTTGATTTTTCGGTCAAGGTATATGATGAAGCTCTAACCCTCGAATTTCTTCTCCAAATTTTCTCACTGCATTACAATAACCTGTCATAGCTGGGCTTCTAACATCCCACTCCTTCATCACTTGATTAACAACCAGATCTGAGTCGCCATAAACCATAAGGTGACGGACACCGAGTGAAATGGCCATGCGCAACCCATACATGAGTGCTTCATATTCTGCTTCATTGTTGGAAGAATCAAAGTGAATCTGGAGAACATACTTGAGCCTATCTCCTCGGGGGGAAACCAATACAACCCCTGCACCTGAACCATTCAGCATCTTGGAACCGTCGAAAAACATAGTCCAAAGGTTCGAGTGAACTTGGGTCGGAAGCTGTTGTTCAATCCACTCGGCGAGGAAATCTGCTATTGCTTGGGACTTGATGGATTTCTTTGCCTCGAATTTGATATCAAGGGAAGGAGTTCAATCGCCCATTTTGCCACTCGACCGATTCGTCTCTGTTATGAAGAATTTCCGACAAAGGCGTCGACGATCGTAATGGAATGATCGGAGAAATAATGAGCAACCTTCTTCGTGGTCATATAGATCCCATAAACAAGCTTCGATAGTGAGGGTATCTTTGCTTTGACGGGGTCAAGATTTGAAGATAATAAACTTGGCGTTGAACTTTGAAGGCTTTTCCTTCTTCTTCCCGCTTGACCGTAAGTGCGGTATCTTGACGACTTGTCCGATGGCTGCAATGTAAAGCAAAGAAAGGCTCCTTTGATTGGAGCACCAAGCACCGGCTGGGTGGAGAGCGAGCTTTGAGCTCTGCGAGCGCTGCATCGACTTCTAGAGTCCACTCGAACTTGTCCGACTTCTTCATCAATCGGTACAAAGGCAATGCCTTTTCACCGAGGCGAGAGATGAATCGACTTAAAGCGGCCAAGCATCCAAGTAAGTTCTGGACATCGCACACGACAGGCGCTTCATTCGGAGTATGGTGCCAACCTTTTCTGGGTTAGCATCGATTCCTCGCTCAGAAACGAGAAAACCGAGTGACTTCCCACCAGGGACTCCGAATGTACACTTTGATAGGTTAAGCTTGATATCATACCTCCTGAGATTGGCAAATGTTTCAGCAAGGTCAGTCAACAGGTTGGAACCCTTTCGTGACTTGACCACTATATCATCCATGTACGCTTCCACATTCCGACTGATTTGAGTGAGCAAACACTTTTGAATCATCCTCATGAATGTGGCTCCGGCATTCTTGAGACCGAATGGCATGGTGACATAACAGAAGCACCCGAATGGAGTGATGAATGCTGTTTTAATCTCATCGGGTCCATACAGACGGATCTGATGGTACCCGGAATAGGCGTCTAAAAAAGACAACCTCTCGCATCCCGCAGTTGAGTCGACTATTAGGTTGATGCGGGGAAGAGGGAAATGATCTTTCGGGCAGACCCGATTGATATGCTTGAAATCGATGCACATGCGCAACGACTTGTCTTTCTTGGGGACCATGACAACATTGGCGAGCCACTCGGAGTGGTAGATCTCTCGGATGAAGTCTGCTGCTAAGAGCCGAGCCACCTCCTCGCCAATGGCTTTTCTCTTCTGGACGGCGGACCGCCGAAGATACTCTTTAACTGGTTTGAATTTTGGGTCGACTCAGAGGCGATGCTCAGCCCGACCCCACAGGAACACCCGGCATGTCAGCAGGCTTCCATGCAAAGATGTCCCAGTTCTCACGGAGGAACTGGATGAGCGCTTCTTCCTATTTTGAGTCGAGTGTCGTTGAGATGTTGGTCGGAGCAGCGTCGGGATCAGTCGGGTGAATGTGAACCTGTTTCGTCTCGCCACGATCGAATGCTGACTCCGTGGCGGGCTTCTTAGCTCGCAACAAATCACTCGGATCTGCAGTTTTTCGATACTCTTGTAGCTCTACCATCGCCAACCGAGCATCGGCGATCTTAGAGCCTTCTGGAAGCACTCTTCAGCCTTCTTCCGATTGCGTGATGTTGATCACGCCCTTGGGACCAGGCATCTTCAGTTTAAGATACACGTAACATGGCCGGGCCATGAAACGTGCATAAGCTGGTCTCCCTAGAATAGCATGATAAGCGCTCTGGAAGTCCACGACCTCGAAGGTCAACCTTTCTTTCCGGAAATGCTTTGAATCACCAAAAACTACATCAAGAGCAATTTGGCCGAGTGACTCAGCCTTCTTTCCAGGAATGACTCCGTGGAAGCTCATGTTATCGGTAATGCGAGTCCGACATCGGAATGCCCATCCCTTTCAACGTCTCCGCGTATAATATATTCAAACCACTACCACCATCCATCGGGACTTTGGTCACCGAGTGCCTTCGACAACCGGTCGACCACCAATGCTTGCCTCCCGGGGGTGGCAATGTGTCGTCGGGTGATCGACTGGTCGAATGTGATGGCGGTCTAGGACCATTTCAGATAATTGGGAGTCGCCGAGCAACCAAGTTTACTTCCGATTGATAACCTTCAATCGACTTTTGCTTTCGACGTCGAGAAAAAATCATCGAGGTGGAATTGACACAGGGATATCCACCATCAACTTGTCATCTCTATCCTCAACTTTGTCTCTCCTTATCCTTGTCCTTGGGCTGTTTCCCTTGAACCGCTGAATCAAGAGCCGACAATCGCCGAGTGGTATGTTTCGGGTAAATGAGTTTACCCTCTTCATCTTTCTTTATATGAATATGACATGGTAAATCCAACACGTCGTTCCCATCCTGATCTTTCACCTTCTTAGGGTTCCAAGGACCCTTGGGTTCCCCCTTGAACTTTCCTGGGGTCACTACCAAGGCCTCTCCGGGAGCCGCCGGCTCGGCTTTGCGCTTCTGCTTCCGACTGGAATTTCCTCCGCCGGTCTCATTGGCGGCAGATTTATATTTACCACTCCGAAGCTGGTCCTCTTCTTCACCATTTGCATATTTGGTGGCAATCTCCATCATCCGACTCAGGGTCATATCTCCGGTTCGACCAAATTTCAAACTCAATTCTCTGTTCTTGACGCGTTCCTTGAAGGCACAGACTGCGTGATGATCAGACACATTCTCCACTGTGTGGTGCAAAGTGATCCACCTCTGGATATAATCTCTCAAGGTTTCACTCGACTTTTGCACGCACGACTGCAACTCTGCCAAACCCGCCGGTCGTTTGCAAGTTCCTTCAAATGTCCTGACAACCACTCGGGCAAGATCTTCCCAAGTGTAAATACTGCTGGGTGCTAACTGATTCAACCACGCCCGGGCTGAACCCTCCAACATAAGAGGTAAATGCTTCATGGCTACCTCATCGTTGCCACCGCCGATCTGAACCGCCACTCGGTAATCTTCAAGCCCAGTGTCGCTTGGATTTCTCCGATGAACTTGTCGACTCGGTCCCAACCTGAAGTTGGGGGGAATCACTGCAGCCCTGATGGCTCTGCTGAAACACTCTGGTCCCGAGACATGGACTCTACTACTGGAAGGAACATCTCTATCATGGCCGTCTCGGTGAGCTCTATTCCTGTCAACCAAACCTTGAACGATAATGGATCTCGCATCAAAGCCTGGTTCCCTGGGGTCGACTGGAACTCTTCGTCCAGCACTGTTTTGGCGTCTATCATCCTGCTGCCGAGGATCATATGATCCACCCCTTGGGGGAGGGGTGGGCACTCGACGTCGATCGTTGCGATCGAATCGGTGCTCATACTGCTCACGACCCTTGTATTGATCATCACGCCAGCCTCCACGTTCCTCACGCCTCGGGGGCGATCTTGGACTATGAGCCGACTGGAATGAATTCACGGACGGATCGGTGTGAACCCTGTTCCGGCTGGGATACAACTGAGTTTTGATCTCCACCGCCGGAGCAAATCCCTGATTTGCTGCAAACCTCTACCTGCCTCCGACTGGGAAGGCTGAATAGACTCTGCTATACGGGAGGCAGCCGCTAAATTCTGAATCGGAGTTCGATATACCTGGGTTGGCGTTTGAAAGAGCTGACGTCGACTGGATTCTGGAACCCTCGTCACAGACGCTCATCCAGATTACTGAAGATTCTCCGATGAAAGCGCTTAGCTAGGTTGGCTGGCGCATCCTCCAAGGCGCGGGCCTCGGGGGTTTCTCCAACGATAGGAGTGTGAAGTGCATCCATGTTCCAACGACGAAGCTCTTCCCTCTGGAGCGAAGTGAGGGGCTCGGGCAAGTACTCTTCGTGGGCTTGCCCGGATCGCCTCCACCGCCACCTACATTGGTGCGGGTGAATCCAGGGGGACTGCGTGGTCCATCGACCATCAGAACCTCTGCCGCCGGGTCACTGCTATCGCACTCGGACGCGGTCTCTACGGAGCCAGTCGAACAGGACGTAGAGAGATTCGTCGGGCTCGATCGTCGCAACTTGGGGGATGGCCGACTGGCGGGCCACCGCGTGCCTCACCCACCGCTGAAGCCTCGACCGACCGGGCAGCTTGCGTCGGTGGGAGACCGGGAGTGAAGACGGCGCAGAGCCGACCCATACCGGGTCGACGGTTGCCGCAGGAGGATGCCGCGGACACACGCGCAGCGAAAGTGCGTCGCCCATGGTGGGGAGCGCGTCACGTCGAGTGGAGCCTCCTGAAGCCAAGCGGAGTCATCGGCGGCATTTAACGTGGCGCACCGAGACGGATCTCGTGGCCGTCGACCAGAACTCCACCAAACCATGATGCCGGAGATCGAGAGAATCCCAACTTCTCCAACAATTCGCTAGAACACACTGCCCCAAGGTGGGCGCCAACCGTCGTGGTTCTAAGTCCGGCAAAGAGAATGGGGGTAGGTATGGAGAGGCAAGATCCTAGCTATGGAGTAGTTGTATACGCAAGGGATTTACGAGTTCAGGCCCTTCTCGGAGGAAGTAACAGCCCCTCGTCTCGAGCCCGGAGGCGGTCGATTGGATTATATGCGTATGTGTTACGGTGCGAACACCTCTACCGTGGAGGGTGGCTTATATAGAGTCGCCAGACCCCAGCCAGCCCACATAGTAGAGGGTTTAAGGTACATTAAAGCTAGGCGTTCTTGGTAACGCCTTACATAAAGTGTCATTAAGGTCATAAAGACTATTTAACTACAGCACCGTTTGGACACCGAGGGGCTCTTGGACTGTTGTTGGTCTAGTGGTTCTTCATAGTCAGAGTGCGTTTTAATCTGTCGAGTGGAAGCCTACCAGTTAGTCTTTAAGGCTACTTCTCTTGTGAATTTCCTTGTGGAGGGTATCCTTGGGCAGGTCCATGACCCTACCCCTGTGTACATGACTTCATCACCGCCAAGATTGCCACTGCGAGCCGCCAAGACGTCGCCGAGGTTCGGCCACGCCTCGTTTTCCGCGCCTTTTTTTTATGAAAACCAAGCGGTTTTTTTCGGTTTTTTTATTTTTTTTAATTTTATTATTCTTTTTATTCATTTTTTATTTTTATTAATTTTTTTATTTTCTATTTTATTTTTCCGTTCGTTAACCGTTCGTCGTTTTTCTTTTTCTCGGATTTAATCCGCAATTTTTCTGATCGCGATTCCAGATCCGATTTTCGTTTTAATATAACTTTTCGCTCGTTTATTGGAATCAGGCGATTCAAACGCCTGGAGTTTCGTCTCGAAACCCTCTTTCCGAATAATCTACTTAAACAAGTTTTTGTTTCTGTAAAATTTGACTTAGATCCAGATTGGTAAAACGAAGCTGTTTTCTTCCGCCGTTTGACTTTCGTTGCTTCGTTTGATTTGATTCTTTTTGCAAACCGGAGTTCTTAAGTTGAACTATCTGGTTAGATCTATTTGAATTTTACCTGTGCATTAGATGAGTACTTATTGTATGCTTGTTTGTTTGTCTGCGATAGAATACCCGAGTGCGCCGCTTTGTTACTTGAGTCTCTAGGTTTCATGGATCATCGCTAAAGGCAAATAACACTTTGATCATACCTCTTCTCAAACCCAGTTTTTATGCATTAGATCTATCCTCAAACACTTGCATGATTAGGATCTAATTAAATTGTGGGATGGGAATTAGTTGAGGTAGTACCTATTACCTGTTTTATATTCAAACCCTTGGGAGTTACTTCTACGTTTGCTTATTATGCTATGCTATGCTATGCTAGTAGACGTGGATTGGGTGTGTGTATCCATGACATATGTGAGATTGTTATTTAATGGTTTATTTAAGGTGGCAACTTAAACACACATCTGGGTGGATTGAGGCACCTGGTTTCTATCAGGACTTGCCTGTATTTCTTCGGACCGCCACCCAGGCTCAAATGGATCATGAGATTATTCAAACTAGAAACTTCCGTGTGCAGCCACAAGCCATTATGGGCTCTGGCATAGTTGATTAAGTTGTGCGAACTCTTGCGGGTAGGCTAGCTGATGTAGGGGATGTAGGTTGGTACGGTCTACCCACATGTAAGGTGCTAGCGCTTCTGAAAGACTATGTCTCGGTCATCCGTCTCTCAAACACCATGTAGTGCGAGAAACCAAACGGAGGCCAACGAGTCTAGTGGGTAAACTGTCGCAAACCTCTGCAGAGAGAATAAACAAATCATGGTTAGCCGGGTCCCCTGTTATGTACATATTGAGTATCTAGTACCGGATATCATGTGAATCTCATCATGTTACTTCTAATTAATATTGTTGGGTTTGTTAATGAGTACTTTTAATTGGGATTGAGGATCTTTGTCAACCATTTTCAATGTTTCACAACCACCATGATAGTTAGATAAATTTATTCCTTTGCAGTAGGGAAAAATTGGCTTTATGCAAAACTGTAACCATAGAGCTTTCCACCAGCCATATATGCATGTAGTATAGGCTTATCATTCCATTATTCTCGATGTGTTACATTGCCACCATATTCCATGTGCTGACCCGTTTTCGGGCTGCAACGTTTCATGTTGCAGACTTTTCGAATGACAGTAAGGTGCTTAGGTCGTTTTTCTATACTCAGTGATGCCGTTGGAGTTGATGGACTCGCTTTCTTCCAAGCCTTCCGCTGTTATCGTTTTAGATGGCCTTAAGCCATATTTATTTTATTAACTTCTCTCTTGAGACCTTTGATTGTAATAAGTGTGTGATTGTTACTCTGTTATAAATCCTTGAAAGTCTTGTGTGGTGTCGACATTCTTGATCCGGGGATGACAACGAGCACGTAGATCGACTGCTTGAGATCCGGGTCGCTACAAAGATGGTATCGAGCACACGCCGACCGTGAGGACACGACCATTAAGCTAAAGCCCTAGATCACTACTCTCTCTTCTCATTTCTGACTCCTCATCTTTTCTACTCTTTTAGGATGACGGAAGCGAGGATCAAGTTCACCCAGCCGGATGAGGATACACCCTTTGGACGACACCTGAAGGAAGTCACTAAGTACCTAAACATCGGATTACCAAGCTTTAGCGGGACCTACAATTCCACTTTACCCGAAGAAGAGCGCTGGAAGATTCAAGCCCAAGTTCCCGGAAGGACGTTTGCGCCAATCACGGAGCCTATAGAGTGTTTTTTCAATGCACCAACCTGGAGTCTGGGAAAGAGCATGGCAGCTCACATAACCATGGGACGCATTGGAGAAGTTTATAAAGAAGACCTCAAGGATACTATCTACCAGATTTGCGGACGCCGAGATGAACAATGGGAGATAGTTGGCACTAAGAAGGATCGATCTATTGCAGCTTTCATCCAGGAGTTAAATCAGCACATTCGACGCCAGGAGAACCAGATGTGCGTAGACATGATGGAGTTGAAGACAACAAAAGCCAAGATTATTGAACTAGAAGGAGAATTGAAGGTCACTCGCAAGGACTACATGGAGAGATTGTAGCTCTAGTGGGACAAAACGGCGATCTTAAGGAGAAGATTGAAGAACTCATGGGAAATTCAGCACCCGGAGGAGAAGATGAAGATAGCACCTGTCCAGAGAACTACATCATCATCGACGACACCGATTCTGATCCTAGTGATGATGATTACGAAGATGAAGCTGGAGCAGATATCACGGAGTCTTCATCGGAGCAGTTTTTCTAGTTGACCACCATAACAGTAGTAGATTACCCCCATGTTATTTTAGTTTTAGTTTCAGCACTTTGTGACGATAGATAGACCGTTGTATTCCCTTGTTTGAATTGATTGGAGTGATATTGTGTGATTTGTCTCATGTGCATATGGGTAGTGTTTCTCTCTAGACCTCATTCTGTTCTAAATCCTCGTCTTTTCTTAAACCCTCAGATGCCTCCGAGACACGACCCCGGATTTGTTTTCCCGCCAGAGATCACTCAGTTGATTCAATAGCAGAATGCCTTGATTCAAACATTGGTACAGAACCAAGGCAACAACAACAACAACAACAACAACCCACCGCTACCACCACCTGTTGACCATTTGACCCGTTTCTTAAGGCTGAATCTGCCGGTGTTTTCTAGTAGCACCGAGCCGATTGTTGCAGATGATTGGCTCCCTAAGATAGGGAGGGAGTTGACCACTACAGGATGCACAGATGGAGAAAGAGTGAAGTTTGCTGCACATCAGCTTGAAGGACCCGCAGCAGCATGGTGGGAGAATTTTACAGCCACTTACCCTGTAGACACTGTCACATGGGATCAGTTTCAGCAAGCTTTCCGTACTGCCCATGTTTCAGCAGGAGCTATGGCCATGAAAAAGCGTAAGTTTCGCAACTTGCGCCAAGGAAGACGGAAAATTGGCCAGTATGTAGATGATTTCAGTAAGCTAGCACGTTATGCCCCAGATGACGTTGCTACGGACGCAGCTAAGCAGGAGAAGTTTCCAAGGAAGAATGATGAGCTGAGCATGCAGTTGATGGTAGCCACCTTCAATAACTACCAGGAGTTAGTAGATCGTGCACTTATGATTGAAGGGAAGCAGCAGCAGATTGACTATCGTAAGAGGAAGTATGGACAGGGGAAGTATAACTCTGGAGCTCAGCAGAAACTTCGCTTTACCCCGAAACCAGGAGGACAATTTCAGCATACCCATGGAGGAGGTAGCTCGCACAACCATAATGGCACCAAGAATGGGAGCAGGGAATGGAGGAAGCAATGGACAGAACCGCACCAACCCGTCAACACCATCCAAGGTAGACTGAGCCACACCACTTGCTTTAAGTGCCGCAAGATCGGGCATTATGCAAACGATTGTCCGAAGGCGAATGGAAATGGCAATGGTAGCTCAGAAAGAAGCGAATCCTTTCAACAAAGGACAAGTGAACCACGCTATCGTGGAGGAGGTTGAAGCTCGGCCGGATGCACGATAATAGGTAAATTTTTGGTTAAGACATTTATCGCAGCTTGTTCTTTTGATCTTGGTGCATCACATTCATACATATCAAGGGGATTTGTGGATAAGTATAAATTACCAAACCAAGCCCTTAGGTCACCCATGCTAGTAACCTCACCCGGAGCAGAATACATGGCTAGTATTTGGTGTGATCGACTGCCCTTAAGGATTGGACACTATGTTTTTCCCTCAGACCTAATAGTTCTGGAATCCCAAGGATTGGATGTGATATTAGGCATGGATTGGTTATCGAAGTATGGAGGGAACATAGATTGCGCCAGCAAGTCAATTTTGCTTACCACCCCAGAAGGAAGGAGAATCGGGTATGTATCACGGCATGAGCTGAGGAGAGCACAAGTAAATTCCTTATCAGGAGTTGTGCAGGAGGAAGTACCAGTGGTAAGGGATTACCTGGACGTGTTTCCGGAAGAGTTGCCAGGCATGCCACCGGATAGAGACATTGAGTTTCTGATTGAACTACTACCAGCACGGCCGATATCTAAGAGACCATATAGGATGCCAGCCCAAGATTTGGAGGAAATTAAGAAGCAGATTAAGGAGTTACTGGATAAAGGTTTTATTCGCCCAAGTTCTTCGCCTTGGGGATCACCAGTACTTCTAGTGGAAAAGAAGGATGGATCATTAAGAATGGTTGTTGATTATCGAGGATTGAACAAAGTGACCATTAAGAACAAGTACCCACTGCGGATGATCAATGACTTGTTTGACCAATTGCAAGGAGCTAAGGTGTTTTGAAAGATCGATTTGCAATCAGGGTACCATCAGTTGAAGATTCGAGAGCAGGATATACCTAAGACGGCTTTTACCACCAGGTACAGGCTGTATGAGTACACCGTCATGTCATTTGGACTGACTAACGCACCTGCCTATTTTATGAACATGATGAACAAAGTGTTTATGGAGTTTTTGGATAAGTTCGTCGTGGTGTTCATTGATGATATTTTTGTTTACTCGAAGAATGAAGAGGAACATAAGGAGCATTTGCGTTTGGTACTCGAGAAGCTCAGAGAACACCAGTTATATGCCAAGTTCAGCAAGTGTGAGTTTTGGTTGAAGGAAGTTGGATTTCTTGGACATGTTATATCCGGAGAAGGTATAGCAATAGACCCCACTAAAGTTGTCACTGTAACAAACTCGGAAGCGCCAACAACAGTTGGAGAGATCCGGAGTTTTCTTGGACTCGCAGGATACTATCGGAGATTCATTGAGAATTTCTCAAGGATTGCGAAGCCTATGACAGAATTATTGAAGAAGGAGACCAAGTTTATTTGGACTGATGAGTGTGAAGCTAGTTTCCAAGAGTTGAAGAAACGTTTGGTTACCTCACCAGTGTTAATTCTGCCAGATCAGACCAAGGATTATGAGGTGTATTGCAACGCTTCACGTCGAGGACTTGGAGCAGTGCTTACGCAGGAGGGGAGAGTTGTTTCGTATGCTTCACGACAGCTTAAGCCTCATGAGCTAAATTATGCTACGCATGATTTGGAGTTAGCAGCCGTAGTGCATGCGTTGAAGACATGGAGACATTTCCTCATTGGAAATCATTGTGAGGTGTATACGGATCACAAGAGTCTGAAATACATCTTCACGCAGAAGGAGCTAAACCTCAGGCAAAGGAGATGGTTGGAGCTCATCAAAGATTATGATATGAGATTACATTATCACCCCAGAAAGGCTAACGTTGTAGCAGACGCGTTGAGCCGTAAGAGTCACATCAACACATTAATGATGGGAGAAATACCAAAGGAGTTAGCCGAGGATCTTCGAGAGCTATGTTTGGAAATAGTTCCGAGAGATTATGTAGCAGCGTTGGAGATTCAGTCAACTTTGATGGACAAGATCAGGGAAGCTCAGAAGACTGACAAAGAGATTGCCTCTATAAAGGAGAGAATGAGCAAAGGAAAGGCAAAGGGATTTCGTGAGGATGATGTGACGCCCGAATAATTAAGCTACAATAACCCCACGTTAACGATGCCACGTCACCTCGGAGTACTGTTGATAATCTCGCGTTAGTTCGAAACGATTCATATTCAAAATTTGAATTTATGATTAAACAATTAAAGTTTTCAAAAGTCAAAACTAAATTGTTCCTAATGTGTCAAATAATCCTTAGTAAATACTGGTGGATAAATTATCTTTTAATAAAATATTTAAATGCACTAAAGTAATAGAAATGGCAGCAAAACAATTAATTAGATGCCTTTTATAAAGTTATAATAATAAAACTAAATTAGTAGTGTGCCCAAAATAATTGTGGCAGTGGACTGATTAGTAATATTAATTTAGGTGCTGACTGATATTTTATAAAACTAAAATAAAAGAAACTATAAATGAAAACAGGAAATAATAAATAAAAGAAAAGGGAAAAACAAAACAAACAAAAGGAGAACAACACCGCCCCCCACCGGGCCAACCGGCCCAGCACGCCACTGGCCCAACTGGGCATCCAACCCACCAGCCCGTAGGCCCAGCCGCCCCCATCGCACCCTTATCCCCATGGGCAACCGAAACCCTAGCGGTTCCCACACCACTCGCCCCCCGCACGATCCACTCGCTCTCCCCCCACTCCCCCGATCCAGATCGGGATCGGGGCAACCACGACCCCGCCCCCGCCGACCGCTGCTGTCAGGAGCCCCCGTCGTCGGAACCACCTCGCCGCCCTCCCCGCCGGACTCCCTCTGCCTCCTCTCGATCTGGATAGAGGGGATCCGCCCCGACTCCACCGCCGCACATCGCCATGGCCGCCGTCGACCTCGCCCGCCCGCGCACTCACCCTGCCGCCTGGGATCTCATTTGGGAGGACCGTCGTCGACCCCTGCTTCGTCTACGCCGCTGGATCAAGGCCGGGAGGCCACCACATCTACGTACGCATCCTCGCCCCCCTCTGCCTGATCCCGGTCTGGATCGGGAGGGGCCACACCGACCTCGCCACCACCCAACGCCGGCGCCCGCCGCTCGCAGTCATCGTCGTCACCTCATCGGCGACGCCTCCTCGCCTCTTCGTCCTCCCCCGCGACCGGCCACCACGTCGCCGTACCACCTCCCGTCTTATTTGGATCTTCCTCGTCGGACCTCCCCGAACTCCGTCGAGCCCGCTGCCCAAAATCCCTACGGCCACCGTGAGCATCGCCCCTCTCCTCTCCCCCTGCTTCGCTCTGTCGCCGTTGAGGCCGTTCCCCCGCCCGACCGCCATGGCCGGAGCTCACTCCGCGCTCGCCCTCACCCGAAGCCCCGTCCCCGCGCTCACCACATCGACGGCCGCGCCCGGGCTCGCCCCTGGTCGCGCCCGCGATCGCGCTCATTGCGCCCCGGTCCCTCCCTTCCATTCTCTATCGTCGGCGTCGTTCCCTCACCGCGCCCAGCACGTGTGTGGCCGCGCTCCCGCGCGCCCTCGTCCACCACTGCCTGGCCACGCCCAGCGCCCTACCTCGCCTCCTGGTGCGCTCGTGCCTCGTCCTGGCCGTCTGGCTCGGCAAGCCACTCCCCCTCTGGCCCGCGGCCCCACTCCGGCGCCGCCCTGCTGCTCTCCCTCCGGCGTCCCCCTCAGGACGTTTAAAAAAAAGGAAGGAATAAAAAAACAACAATAATAAAAATAATAATAAATTAGTTAGTTAATTAATTAACTTAATTAATTTTCATTAATTAAACTAATCAATTAACTAAACTAATTAAACTGTTAGTTAATTAATTAATCAGCCAATGACAGCGGGGCCCACCCCCTAATTAATCCTGATTAGGTTAATTAAAATGCCTAATTAAAATGTGTCACTGACCAATGGGACACACTGGTCAGGTTGACTAGTCAACTCTGTTGACTGCTGACGTCAGCATGGCATCATGCTGATGTCATTAATTCATTTTCGAATTAATTAATTAATTAATTAAATTTCAGAAATTAATAAAATCTTTAGAAAATCATATCTTTTAAACCGTAAGTCGGATTAAAATATTTTCAACATGAAAGTTGCTCAGAACGAAGAGACGATTCCGGATACGCAACTCGTTCGTCCGCCACACCCCCCTATCCTATCGAACTCGCAACTTTCCCCCTCCTTCCTGCTCAAAACGCGAAACACCGGGAATACTTTCCGGATGCTTCCCCCCTTCACCAGTATCACCTCATACCGCGTTAGGGCACCCCTAGCACCGTTACTTGTCTTGTCATGCACCGTCATGCTTATGTTTGCATTATATTTATTGTTTCTTCCCCCTCTTCTCTCCGGTAGACTACGAGACCGGCCAGCTGCTTCTTTGCCCGATTCGACTACGGAGTGGGCGACCCTCTCTCTTGCCAGAGCAACCAGGCAAGCCCCCTTGATCACCGGATATCGCCTATTCTTCTCTATCGCTTGCATTAGAGTAGTGTAGCATGTTCTTGCTTTCGATAAATCCTATCTTCTTTGCATAGCCTGTCCTTGCTACTTTTGTTGTTACCTTTACCTACTATCCTACTGCTTAGTATAGTATGCTAGTGTTCCATCAGTGGCCCTACATTCTTGTCCGTCTGCCATGCTATACTACTGGGTTGTGATCACTCCGGGAGGTGATCACGGGCTTATACTATATAGTTTACACTATTACATTACACCTTGATACTGTTAGGAGATGGGGAAATTTGAAAGGACGGGTGGCTCCATCCCGGTAGAGGTGGGCCTGGGTTCCGACGGCCCCGATGTTACTTTGTGGCGGAGGCGACAGGCAGGTTGAGACCACCTAGGAGAGGTGGGCCTGGCCTGGTCGGCCGTCATGGATACTTAACACGCTTAACGAGATCTTGGTATTTGATCCGAGTCGGCCATTTGGTCTATACGCACTAACCAACTACGCTGAACAGTTATGGGCACTCGGCGTCGTGGTATCACCGAAGCACTTCATGACGTCGGCCGATCGAAAGCAGCCTGCCGGATTGGATCGAACGCCTCCTAGGCTAGGTGCGCTTCCGGCCGCCCTCGCATAGCGTCTTGGTGTGCTATGGGCGATGGGCGGACCCCACTGTGAGCTAAGGTTTAGACCGGCGTCATGACCTCTCATTACGCCTAGGTGGGGCTGCGGCGTGTTGATCTTCATGGACGGGCATGACCCGAGAAAAGTGTATCCGCCAAATGGGATCAAGCGTGTTGGGTTATGTGGTGCACCCTGCAGTGAAGTTAATCTATTCGAATATCCGTGATCTTGATGCAGGATGACTTGGAGTTGTACCTTGACCTTATGACAACTAGAACTGGATACTTAATAAAACACACCCTACCAAGTGCGGATACAACCCAATGGTCGCTCTCTAACAGGGCATTGAGGAGGGATCGCCGGGTAGGATTATGCTATGCGATGTTACTTGGAGGACTTGATCTACTCTCTTCTACATGCTTTGCAAGACGGAGGCTGCCGAGCGTAGTCTTCGATAGGATTAGTTATCCCCTCTTATTACGGCATTCTGCAGCTCACCCACCGATATGGCCCTTTACACATATACCCATGCATATGTAGTGTAGCTCCTTGCTTGCAGTACTTTGGATGAGTACTCACGGTTGCCTTGTTCCCCTTTTCCCCCTTTCTTTACACGATTGCTACGACTGCACAATGGAGCCCAGGGGGCGACGCCACCGTCGACGGCGACTCCTACTACGCTGGAGGTGCCTACTACTACGTGCAGCCCGGTGGCGGCGACCAGAGTAGTTAGGAGGATCCTGTGCAGGAGGCTGCGCCTCTTTCGATCAGTATCCCAGTTTGTGCTAGCCTTCTTAAGGCGGACTTGTTTAACTTATGTGCGTACTTTCGAGATATTGTTGCTTCCACGACTCTTGTGTTTTCGAGCTTTTGTATTCGAGCCCTCGAGGCCTCTGGCTTGTAATATAAAGCTTGTATTGTTTTAATTTGTGTCTAGAGTTGTGTTGTGATATCTTCCCGTGAGTCCTTGATCTTGATCGTACACATTTGCGTGCATGATTAGTGTACGATTGAATCGGGGGCGTCACAGATGAGCACGATGCCCTATGGTTTGAGGACCATGTTTATGTGCCCAAAGATCCGGAGATCAGGAAGTTGATTCTACAAGAGGCACATGATTCACCATATTCGATTCACCCAGGAAATACCAAGATGTATTTGGATTTGAAGAATACTTTCTGGTGGACCGGAATGAAGAAGGATATTGCAGAGTACGTCGCGGTTTGTGATGTATGTCGGAGGGTGAAGGCGTAACATCGAAGCCAGCAGGAATGTTACAGCCATTGCCTATACCCGAAAGGAATTGGGATAAACTAGTAATGGATATCATCAGGGGTTTGCCCGAGGACTCGTTAAAGCTATGACTCGATTTGGGTTATAGTCGATCGTTTGTGAAGGTAGCTCATTTCATTCCAAAGAAAGACTACCTACATCGATTGCCAAATTGGCTAAGATATACATGACCAGGATTGTATGCTTGCATGGAGTTCCGAGGAGTATCGTGACGCACGAGAAACCCAATTCACCTCAAAGTTCAAAGCGGTTGCACGAAACTTTGGGAACCAGTGGAGTTTAGCACGACTTTTCATCCACGCATGTATGGACAAACCGAGAGAGTCAACTAGATTTTGGAGGATATGCTTAGAGCTTGTGCCTTGGATAATGGATCCAGCTGGGACGAAAATTTACCGTATGCGGAGTTTTCTTATAACAACAGTTACCAAACCAGTCTGAAGATGGCACCTTTCGAAGCCTTGTACGGAAGGAGGTGCAGAACCCCGTTTTTGTGGGATGAAGTTGGAGACCGCCAGTTGTTTGGACCGGATTTGATTAAGGAGTCTGAACAGAAAGTAAAGTTGATTCACGATAGGCTCAAGGTATCCCAATCAAGACAGAAAAGCTATGCGGATTCAAAACGCAAGGAGACATAATACGAAGTCGGAGACAGAGTTTATCTTCGAGTATCGCCCCTTCGAGGAGTTAAGCGTTTTGGAGTTAAAGGAAAACTAGCACCTCGATTTGTAGGACCTTATCGTGTTTTGGAACGCATGGGAGAAGTTGCGTACAAGTTGGAACTACCCAAAGGATTGTCAGGAGTACATGATGTGTTTCATGTTTCTCAGTTGAAGAAGTGTCACGTAGAGATGGCCGATATACCACTGAGAGATACAGTGCCACTAGAAGTGATTCAGTTGAATGAGGATTTAACCTACGAGGAGAAACCGGTTAAGATTTTGGAGTATGCCAGCAGAGTCACCCGCAACAAGGTCATTAAGTTTTGCAAGGTTCAGTGGAGCCACCACACAGAGGATGAAGCCACCTGGGAGCGAGAGGAAGATTTTCTTAAGGACCACCCTCCCCTATTTTCTAGCCAACCCAAATCTCGAGGGCGAGATTCATCTTAAGGGGGTAGGTTTGTAACATTCCAAATTTTTAATTTGGAATGTTATACATAGAGCATCATTGCATATCATATTTTTCATTGCATTTTCTTTGCATTTTGCTCGATCCTAGAAATTCTACACAACTCAAGGACCCACGGTGAGAGTTGGGGATTTTCGTTATTTTCATATTTGAGTTTTCTCAAATTTTGAAAATAGGTTCATTTGATTTTAATTATTTTATCTTCAATTATTTCTATTACAAAAATATGAGAGAGGGAATAAAATGACTTTCCCAAAATAAAGAAATAATGAAGATTTAATAATAAAATCAAATAAGATTTTATTTTGGAGTTTTTCGCCTTTTTTTTGAATTTAGGAAAAATGCGTGTTTTTCAAAATTGCATTTAGGCCCCAAATAAATGTTCATTAAATCTGGCTTGATTTTAGAAGCCGGCAAAAATTTATTTCGGGATTTTTGGAGTCCGTTTGGTACTCCTTTTTATTTTTTTTTCTGCGTGTAATTATTTAAAAAAAACGTGCACCGCCTTACCGGGCCGTACCCAAGCGGGACTCCGCTCGGGGGCGCCTATATAAGCGCGGCCACCTGGCGCCCCAGCCCACCCGAGCCGCCGGCCCACACCCGCGCCCAAACCCTAACCCTAGCCGCCACACAGCCAGAGTGCACGCCCGAGGTTCGCCGCCGCCTCGTTTTTTGTGCCGGTTTTTTTATCAAAACCGAGCGATTTTTCTTCGGTTTTTTTGGTTTTTTATTCTTATTTAATTATTTTTTATTTTTATTAATTTTATTATTATTATTATTATTTATTTTTTCCGTTCGTTAACCGTTCGTCGTTTTTCTTTTTCTCGGATTTAATCCGCGATTTTTCTGATCGCGATTCCAGATCGGATTTTCGTTTTAGTATAACTTTTCGCTCGTTTATTGGAATTAGGCGATTCAAAGGCCTGGAGTTTCGTCTCGAAACCCTCTTTCGGAATAATCTACTTACACAAGTTTTTGTTTCTGTAAAATTTGACTTAGATCCAGATTAGTAAAACGAAGCTGTTTTCTTCCGCCGTTTGACTTTCGTTGCTTCGTTTGATTTGATTCTTTTTGCAAACCGGAGTTCTTAAGTTGAACTATCTGGTTAGATTTATTTGAGTTTTACCTGTGCATTAGACGAGTACTTATTGTATGCTTGTTTGTTTGTCTGCGATAGAATACCCGGTCGCCGCATGTTACTTCGAGTCTCTAGGTTTCGCGGATCATCAGCAAGGCAAGTAACACTTTGATCATACCTCTTCTCAAACCCAGTTTTATGCATTAGATCTATCCTCAAACACTTGCATGATTAGGATCTAATTAAATTGTGGGATGGGAATTAGTTGAGGTAGTACCTATTACCTATTTTATATTCAAACCCTTGGGAGTTACTTCTACGTTTGCTTATTATGCTATGCCATGCTATGCTAGTAGACGTGGATTGGGTGAGTGTATCCATGACAGATGTGAGATTGTTATTTAATGGTTTATTTAAGGTGGCAACTTAAACACACATCTGGGTGGATTGAGGCACCTGGTTTCTATCAGGACTTACTGTATTTCTTCGAGACCGCCACCCGGCTCAAAGGGATCATCAGATTATTCAAACTAGAAACTTCCGTGTGCAGCCACAAGCCATTATGGGCTCTGGCATAGTTGATTAAGTTGTGCGAACTCTTACGGGTAGGCTAGCTGATGTAGGGGATGTAGGTTGGTACGGTCTACCCTCATGTAAGGTGCTAGCACTTCTGAAAGACTATGTCTCGGTCATCCGTCTCTCAAACACCATGTAGTGCGAGAAACCAAACGGAGGCGATCGAGTCTTGTGGGGAAAAGTGCGCAAACCTCTGCAGAGTGTATAAACTAATCATGGTTAGCCGTGTCCCCGGTTATGGACATCTTGAGTATCTAGTACCTGGATATCATGTGAATCTCATCATGTTACTTCTAATTAATATTGTTGGGTTTGTTAATGAGTACTTTTAATTGGGATTGAGGATGTTGTCAACCATTCTCAATGTTTCACAACCACCATGATAGTTAAATAAATTTATTCCTTTGCAGTATGGAAAAATTGGCTTTATGCAAAACTGTAACCATAGAGCTTTCCACCAGCCATATATGCAGGTAGTATAGGCTTATCATTCCATTATTCTCTATGTGTTACATTGCCAAGATATTCCATGTGTCTTGACCGTTTTCGGGCTGCAACGTTTCATGTTGCGGAACTTTTCGCATAACGAGTAAGGTGCTTAGGTCGTGGTTCTATACTCAGTGATGCCGTTGGAGTTGATGGACTCGCTTTCTTCCAAGCCTTCCGCTGTTATCGTTTTAGATGGCCTTAAGCCATATTTATTTTATTAACTTCTCTCTTGAGACCTTCATTGTAATAAGTGTGTGATTGCTACTCTGTTATAAATCCTTCGAGTACTGTGTGGTGTCAGCATTACTGATCCAGGGATGACACTGAGCACAGAGATCAGACTGTTTGAGGTCTGGTCACTACAGGAGTGAAGTAGGGCTAGCCTTGTTCTTCTTCCTCCTCTATCCAAATAACTCAAGGAGCAAGCTTGTAGCTACCTTGTTGAGATAGTGACCACGCGGAGACCCCGCAAAGCAGGACTAGGGGTGTTATCTCCTTGGAGAGCCCTGAACCTGGGTAAGATTCACAGGTGTATGCGGTCTCGCTCACTCCCGCCTCTAGAGCCCGGCGACGTACTCTTGCCCCCCTCCATGATAAGCCATCCCCTGGCATATGTCGCGTGATATCCCTGTGGCACCCCGGCTTAGAGAAACCGGAACACCCCGTATTCCAGCCCAGAGATCGAGGAGAAGTCTTCTGGAATACGACACTGCTTAGCATAGAACAAATCAGCTCTTTATTACAATCTATATGGGTACAAGGGGATTACATCGGCACGACAACACTACGCCTGCCACAGTTGCTCCATGCAAGCAGCAGAACAACATGATGCAGCGGAATAACTCCTGGCAGCGGAACAACGATGATGGTGATGAACTCCACTCCGCATGGACTCTGGCTGGAACGCTTATCCTAGCTCGCAAACAAGGAATCCACGACAAACAAGCAATCAAATCTGGCCTGACCTACAAACTGGCATGAGACGCCAGGTCAGTACATTGAATGTACTTGTAAGTTCACAGCAACCAAAGCAATCAAGACAAGCAATAGCATGGGAATTACAGATTATTAAGCAATGATGAACACGATACTATCAGAACAACATGGCATGTACAACATGATACAGCTAGAACAATACGAGCATGGCATAAACATATGAACATGATGAGACTAGCATGCAACATGATGAAACTATCATCCACCAACTTACTCTGCTCGGGTTACCTCGTAACCATCACATGCATCACTTACCATCACGGACATCACACGATCATCTCAGGATCCAATCAAGCTTGGTATTAACAATATCGTAGTAATCATTTATGACCACAAGGAGGTTGACCCTTACCCTTGACTCTCGCATAACATCCCAAATATCCAACAAGTTGCTACTCGCGATACCACATTGATCCTCTCACGATCACATAAATATCAACCAACTTCTTTCATCATCGAACCAGGGTTGTTATTAAGCACATCATTATTATTACTCTTGACCCATAGTGTGACCGACATGAACTGGGCCCATATCCGTGGGCGTGGCTATCAATAGATTTAACACACACACTCTGCAGAGGTTAGCACACTGTACCCACACCACGGAACACATGGCCTCGCACTTCCATTCGGGTGGACCAACGGTGTTCCGAAAAATGTCCTACTGCCATGACACTCTCCCGGCCACTCCGACCAACTCCCCTTCGGGCTAAGTCCTGGGTGGCCCCATGCCTACCAAAGGCACCAACGGCCACCGTCATGGCAAAACGGTCCCAAACAGGGACAAGGATCCTTACAATAACAACGGGCACACATGGCTTATGCCGTCCTACCCGGCCAATGTAGCACCCGCGCATAACCTTCCCTCATGGGTGGCACCGGCGAGAGGCATGACAATAGACCCAGTTAGGACCCCCCCCCCATAAGGTAAACGTGGATGCACTGATCAGCTTGATATGGTGGCACCATAACTCAGCCAACAGTTGTTCAAGTTCAATTTAATCCGGTTAAACTTGAATGCAATATGCTGAGTCATGATAAAAATAACCTGATGCAACTACAATGCATGAACATGATATTAACATATGCATGGGGGTGCATCCCAATCAACGAGCATAACAACAACATTTAACCATTTATCCAGATGAGCATGGCATACTGACGAGCATGGATATCACAACTAGAACACTACCCATAGCATAACATGACCACTAGCATTAACAATAAATACCATGCAATAACATAACGATAAAACTACCATGCAAGTATTTAATCAACTGGATGCAAAGGAACATGCATAACAATGGTACTCGGAACAGACGATAGTCAGGCACCGAAGACCATCACCAACATGTACTACTACCAAGCATGGCCAATATTAAAGTAATACTAGCATGAAGAACATAATAACAGAGTGCATGAAAACATAGCATGACGGTAAACACCGATCCATAGGCATAGCCGAAATATCGACCACAGTAGCAAAACAAACAGACATTTATTAAAGATTCAAGTTGAAAAGCAATGCTTCTGCATGGATATCATGCAAATGGTGGTTGTGGCTTGCCTGGGGATGAAGAAGGCTCCGGGAAGATGTGCGGTGAAGCCGCGGAAAGATTCACTTAAAAAGATTCTCTCTCGGAGGGGGCTGATTTGGGGAAAG
The DNA here is from genome assembly GCA_021605145.1 of Aegilops bicornis. Taxonomy (NCBI): domain Eukaryota; kingdom Viridiplantae; phylum Streptophyta; class Magnoliopsida; order Poales; family Poaceae; genus Aegilops; species Aegilops bicornis. Next base: position 564,500,004 of record CM038673.1, on the reverse strand, counting down.
GGTAAAATGGTCATTTATAGTATGTTAAACCATAGTGAAAATGATGGGAACCTAACAGGCTCGATGAGATGAAGACGTGGGCATTGGTTTCACCTCAATCGGAGTCTCAAGCAAAAAGTTATAGCCCGACAAAGTTCAGGGACCAATCTGTAAAATAGTTCTACAAACAGGCCCCTGGCGGCTGAAAACGGAAAACACATTTAGTTGAATACACCTTCTCAGCAGATAAAACGTATTTCTAGCCGTAGTTAAGTTAAAATACGCTTTTCCAGAAGCCAAACGCATTTCCAACCGAACAAAGACCAGAGTACGCTTTCCCTTATTGGAAACATATTTCCCCAAAAGGCGTTTCCACTTATCCAGCTAGGCAGTGGCGGGACCGGGCTTGTGTGACGCTAATGTGCGGGTCCCACGGGGCTGGGGCCTGTCACTTGTCCACGTGGGCAGCCCAGGTCAACGCCCGCTCGCCGACAGGTGGGGCTGCGCGGAGATGGGGCCTGCCTGGCCCGAGGTCGTCGTCCACCTCGCGCCTGCCCACAATGCAAAGGAGGACCGGCGCGCTGCGGCGAGGCTCCTGGGCGGCTCCAGCCACCATTCTCGCCGGTCAATCTACCGGGATGATCAGCGAGTCGAGCCGCACCCATCCCAGGGCAGAATGGACCTCGAGGAGGGCGGGGTTGAGAGCAGCAAGGACTCCGGCGGAGGGGGCTTCGGGCACGAGTGGGTTCTTGGCAATAGTGGCTCCAGCGAGGGGGAGAGGGCACGGGGAGGGTCTAAGGGGTCCCGGTGGTCCTTTGATGAGGTCCGGAAGGAGGGGGATGGCTCGGCTCGTTCCAATTTAGGAGAGGGCCGGCGGTGGGCATGGCGGCCATGGGGCGGAGGGAGAGGCTCTCGAGCTCAGGTGAGTGATTGAGAAGGGCTAATGGAGTGAGGCGAGGCTGTTGGTGTGCTCGGAGGGGCTCGAGGACGGGCTATATATAGCCGAGCGGAGAGGGGGTGAGGTGGCACGCGCAGGGCTACGTGTCCACGCTCCGGCGACGGGCACGTGTGGCCAAGGGTCACGGGGAGGGGTGGCAAGGCGACGAGGGAGGGAACAGATGAGTGGCAGAGCTCACGAAGACGAGGCAAAGCTCGGGGACAAGAGAAAGAAGAGGTCGTGGCCGCGGAAGACGATGCGGTCACGGGTCAGAACAGTGGAGCGATGGTGACGGCTCACTGGGGAAGAAGACGGAGGGGGCAAGGGCTCCAGAGGGACGGTGATTGCTCGGGGAAGGCTCTGGACATAGCTAGGCGACGGGGGGACAAGCGCGCAGCAAGGGAGAAGAAGATTGTGGCGCCAGAGCTCGCTGATGGCACGCCAGGACGGTGGTCACCACCGTGACCGGCAAGGAGGGGACGCGAGAGGCTGCAGCGAGCTGTCTAGTGATGAGTCCCTTCATCGTATAAGCCGAGGGAGGGGATGGATCGACAGAAGAAGATCTGAAGCTGAGTTAGGCTTCGATTAAAGTTTGTTGCATCAAACTTTATCAAGCCACTTTGCTCAACAGGTAACTGATTGGGTCAAATGGTGTTGTCTAGGGTGTTTAACTATGGGAGGACTATGATCCTGTTGGTTTTGGAGGCAAAAGATCAAAGCTTAATATAGTTGCTTTGCAACTGACCAAAAGGGCCCAGAATCAAGATCATGATGATGCTCTCTCATGGGGTATCCACTTGAGCTCAAATTGGGCAAGGCTGAGTTATTTGGTCATATGAAGATGCTGCAAATGGTTTCATACCAATTGGATAAACCAAAATGGTACTTCCTTCACAAACATTTCCACTGACCAGAAACTTGCAAAAATTCTAGAGGAAAATTGTCTAGATGGAATATGCCCAAATTGGGTGGAGATAGGTTGTATGGATAAGAGAAGGCCTAGGAAAATTTACAACCATAATGGAGCAAGATAAAATATACTTGCTTCACAAACTGAAATTTTGGATAGAAACAAAGATTTGAAGCTGTGCTCACAGGGATGTAGAGCATGAGCTCAAATCTGGTGGAGAGCTTTTATTTGATGATATGAAAGACCATGCAAAAATTCAACTCAATTGGATTAACCTAGCTAGTAGTTCCTTCACAACCAATTCCCTCAGTCATGAACTTTGAAAAATTGCTCAGGAACATTTACTAGGCAAATTAATTTGAAATTTGTCATGAGGCAATTATTTGGACATGAAAAGGTGTCCAAAAGGTTTGGGGTCAATTGGGCAAAGGAAAATAGCACTTGCTTCACAATGTGCCATTTAGGACAGGATAGGAAATGAATTATTTGAGCATGATGATAAACATGGAAAATGAAATATTTTGCCATTTTTGAGGAACATATGACCCAAACAATTTATGAGAATTATTTGGGAATTTTAGGACTGTTGGAAATTTAGGTTGCTTCACAACCTAGGGCAAATTGAGTTATTCCTTTAAGAGAAAAGGGATATCCGCAATAAAAAGAATATTGGGATTTGTGCTAGGATAAAAATGGGAAGGTCTAGGGAAGGATTTGGGTATGACAAGCCACTCTGGAAGCAAAGAAGAGTTCATCTTCTTCAGTTTCCAGACCACATAGCCACGGAAAAAGAAATCTCAGGCAAAAACCTCAGAAAATCAAAAGAAAAAAAGAAAGGGCCAAAAATCAGGCTGTTACAATCCCCGACATTTGGCACCCACCGTGGGGCTAGTTAAGGAAATATGCCATAGAGGCAATAATAAAGTTGTTATTTATATTTCCTTATATCATGATAAATGTTTATTATTCATGCTAGAATTGTATTAACCGGAAACTTAGTACATGCGTGAATACATAGACAAACAGAGTGTCACTAGTTTGCCTCTAGTTGACTAGCTTGTTGAATCAAAGATGGTTATGTTTCCTAGCCATAGACATGAGTTGTAATTTGATTAACGGGAACACATCATTAGAGAATGATGTGATTGACTTGACCCATTCCGTTAGCTTAGCACTTGATCGTTTAGTATATTGCTATTGCTTTCTTCATGACTTATACATGTTCCTATGACTATGAGATTACGCAACTCCCGAATAACGGAGGAACACTTTGTGTGATACCAAACATCACAATGTAACTGAGTGATTATAAAGGTGCTCTACAGGTGTCTCCGATGGTACTTGTTGAGTTGGCATAGATCAAGATTAGGATTTGTCACTCCGATTATCGGAGAGGTATCTCTGGGCCCTCTCGGTAATGCACATCACTATAAGCCTTGCAAGCAATGTAACTAATGAGTTAGTTGCGGGATGATGCATTACGAAACGAGTAAATAGACTTGCCGGTAACGAGATTGAACTAGGTATTGAGATACCAACGATTGAATCTCGGGCAAGTAACATACCATTGACAAAGGGAACAACGTATGTTGTTATGCAGTTTGACTGATAAATATCTTTGTAGAATATGTAGGAACCAATATGAGCATCCAGGTTCCGCTATTGGTTATTGATCGGAGATGAGTCTTGGTCATGTCTACATAGTTCTCGAACCCGTAGGGTCCGCACGCTTAAAGTTCGGCGACGATCGGTATTATGAGTTTATGTGTTTTGATGTACCGAAGGTAGTTCGGAGTCCCGGATATGATCACGGACATGACAAGGAGTCTCGAAATGGTCCATACATAACGATCGATATATTGGACGCCTATATTTGGACATCGGAATGGTTCCGGGTGAGATCTGGAATATACCGGAGTACCGGGAGGTTACCGGAACCTCCTGGGAGGTATATGGGCCTTATTGGGCCATAGTGGGAGAGAGGAGAAGGGAGCAAAGGAGGGGGCGCGCACCCAGAGCCCAATCCAAATTGGGAAGGGGGCCGCCCCCCCTTTCCTTCCTCCTTCCTCCCCCTTCCTTCCACTCCGAGTCCAACTAGGGAAGGGGGAATCCTACTCCCGGTGGGAGTAGGACTCCCCATGGGGCGTGCCATAGGAGGGCCGGCCCTCCCCCTCCTCCACTCCTTTATATACGAGGGAGGGGAGCACCCCATAGACACACAAGTTGATCATTGATCTCTATGCAGTGTGCGATGCCCCCCTCCACCATAATCCACCTCGGTCATATCATCGTAGTGCTTAGGCAAAGCCCTGCGCTGGTAGCTTCATCATCACCGTCATCACGCCGTCGTGCTAACGAAGCTCTCCCTCGAAACTCTACTGGATCGTGAGGTCATGGGACGTCACCGAGCTGAATGTGTGTAGATCGCGGAGGTGCCGTATGTTCGGTACTAGGATCGGTCGATCGTGAAGACGTACGACTATATCAACCGCGTTGTCATAACGCTTCCGTTTTCGGTCTACGAGGGTACGTGGACAACACTCTCCCCTCTCGTTGCTATGCATCACCATGATCTTGCGTGTGCGTAGGAATTTTTTTGAAATTACTACGTTCCCCAACAGTGGCATCCGAGCCAGGTTTATGCGTAGATGTTATATGCACGAGTAGAACACAAGTGAGTAATGGGCGATACTAGTCATACTGCTTACCACCATGTCATACTTTGATTCGGCAGTATTGTTGGATGAAGCGGCCCGAACCGACATTACGCGTACGCTTACATGAGACTGGTTCTACCGACGTGCTTCGCACACAGGTGGCTGGTGGGTGTCAGTTTCTCCAACTTTAGTTGAATCGAGTGTGGCTACGCCCGGTCCTTGTTGAAGATTAAAACATCGCATACTTGACGAAATATCATTGTGGTCTTGATGCGTAGGTAAGAACGGTTCTTGCTCAGCCCGTAGCAGCCATGTAAAACTTGCAACAACAAAGTAGAGGACGTCTAACTTTTTTTACAGGGCATGTTGTGATGTGATATGGTCAAGACATGATGCTAAATTTTATTGTATGAGATGATCATGTTTTGTAACGGAGTTATCAGCAACTGGCAGGAGCCATATGGTTGTCGCTTGATTGTATGAAATGCAATCGCCATGTAATTGCTTTACTTTATCACTAATCGGTAGCGATATTCATAGAAGCAATAGTTGACGAGACGGCAATGATGCTACGATGGAGATCAAGGTGTCACACCAATGAAGATGGTGATCATGATGGTGCTTTGGAGATGGATATCAAAGCCACAAGATGATGATGGCCATATCATATCACTTATATTGATTGCATGTGATGTTTATCCTTTATGCATCTTATTTTGCTTAGATCGATGGTAGCATTATATGATCTCTCACTAACTTTCAAGGAATAAGTGTTCTTCCTGAGTATGCACCATTGCAAAAGTTCGTCGTGACGAGACACCACGTGATAATCGGGTGTGATAAGCTCTACGTTCACATACAACGGGTCCAAGCCAGTTTTGCACACGTAGAATACTCGGGTTAAACTTGATGAGCCTAGCACATGCAGATATGGCCTCGGAACACTGAGACCGAAAGGTCGAGCGTGAATCATATAGTAGATGTGATCAACATAGTGATTTTCACCATTCAAAACTACTCCATCTCACGTGATGATTGGACATGGTTTAGTTGATATGGATCACGTGACCACTTAGATGATTAGAGGGATGTCTATCTAAGTGGGAGTTCTTAAGTAATTTGATTAATTGAACTTTAATTTATCATGAACTTAGTACCTGATAGTATTTTGCATGTCTATGTTGTTGTAGATAGATGGCCTGTGCTGGTGTTCCGTTGAATTTTAATGTGTTCCTAGAGAAAGCTAAGTTGAAAGATGATGGTAGCAACTACATGATGACCCACAAGTATAGGGGATCTATTGTAGTCCTTTCGATAAGTAAGAGTGTCGAACCCAACGAGGAGTAGAAGGAAATGATAAGCGGTTTTCAACAAGATATTCTCTGCAAGTACTGAAATAAGTGGTAACAGATAGTTTTGTGATAGGATAATTTGTAACAAACAACAAGTAACAAAAGTAAATAAAGTGCATCAAGGTGGCCCAATCCTTTTTGTAGCAAAGGACAAGCATGTACAAACTCTTATAATAGGAAAAGCGCTCCCAAGGACACATGGGAATATCGTCAAGCTAGTTTTCATCACATTCATATGATTCGCGTTCAGTACTTTGATAATTTGATATGTGGGTGGACTGGTGCTTGGGTGCTGTTCTTACTTGAACAAACATCCCACTTATGATTAACCTCTATTGCAAGCATCCGCAACTACAACAAAACTATTAAGGTAAACCCAACCATAGCATGAAACATATGGATCCAAATCAGCCCCTTACGAAGCAACGCATAAACTAGGGTTTAAGCTTCTGTCACTCTAGCAACCCATCATCTACTTATTACTTCCCAACGCGTTCCTCTAGGCCCAAATAATGGTGAAGTGTTATGTAGTCTATGTTCACATAACACCACTAGAGGCTAGACAAAATAAATCTCATCAAAATATCGAACGAATACCAAATTTACATGACTACTAATAGCAAGACTTCTCCCATGTCCTCAGGAACAAACGTAACTACTCACAAAGCATATTCGTGTTCATAATCAGAGGGGTATTAATATGCATATAGGATCTGAACATATGATCTTCCACCAAATAAACCAACTAGCACTACAAAAAAAATACACTTCCGTGATGATACGTGTTTGTCACAGTAGGTCGCATTTTTTGTCATGCATGTACATCCATGACAAATTTATGACAGAATCAAGATAGTCATACATGTGCTGTCGTAGAAGTGTTCCATGACATTACCAAAATTATCATCACGAAAGTGTCCACTTCCATGATGATAAATCGCTCGTCATAGAAGTGCTTTCATCAAGGGTGACCGACACGTGGCATCCACCATAACGGAACGCCGTTAAGCTATCGGGTCGGGTTTTGGATCCGATAACCCATTAACACCCCCGACCAATGGGGATTTTCCACGTGTAAAATCATCATTGGCTGTTGGAAACACATGTCGGCTCACCGTTGGGACAGATGTCATCCGTTCATTGGACCGAAGTCGCCTATGATACGGCGACACATGGCACGGCCCAACAGAGGCCCATTCCTGTGAAAAGGCCAGCCTGTTTGACTTGGTCAAAAGGTGGCCCGCCCACGTAAAGCTCATTAACGGCTTGTTCGCATATAGCCCATTTACACTTCGCTTAACCCAAGGCCCGTTCGCCCTATCCGAATTAGGCCCGATGGCGTCATCCGGGCCGTCCCATATGATTCAGCCCGTTTTAACTTCCGCCATGTGTGGCCCATGACTTCTTCGGCCCATATGAGGACCTTTGTAACTCTTGGCCCATTAACGGCCCGTGGTGAAACCGGCCCGTAATGAACGGATATCACTTTATACCCATTAACGGCCCGTTATTCCATTGGGCGTTTCTAGCCAAGTTATCTTTCGGCCTTCTCAGGGCCCATTGATTCTTGGGCTCATTTGCAGCATTCGGTTACATACGGCCCGTTACTGTCATTTTCTGCTTGTGGGCCAAATTCAGCCCGTCGTTACAGTCGGCCCGTTTGCGGACCATTAATATGTTGGGCCGTTTTCATGTAAAAAAAACCGTTGGGCTGTTTTCATAGAGTTATCAAATACGACCTATTAATGGCCCGTTATGGTCCACGAATAGTACGGCTCATGATTGGCGAAATTGATACGCCCCATAGAAGGCCCATGGATCCTACGGCCCGTATGAGGCCCATGGATAGTGCGGCCCGTAGAAGGCCCATGGATCGTACGGCTCGTAGAAGGCCCATGGACCCTACGGCCCGTAGAAGGCCCATGGACCCTACGGCCCGTAGAAGGCCCATGGACACTAAGGCCCATATAGAAGGCCGATGGATCCTACGGCCCGTATAGAAGGCCAATGGATCCTACGACCAGACGAAGGCCCATGGATCATACGGTCCGCAGGAGGCCCATGGTTACAACAGTCCGTGTGTTGCCATGATTATTTTGGCCTAGTTACCAAAAATAGGCTATTGTGGCCACTAGAAAAACACAGAAAAAGAACTGCAGTGACTACAAGAAAACAACTAAACAAGACAATAAGGAAATAAATAAGCAAGCAATTAACGCTAGCCTATTACCGCTATTACACATATTACATCCATCGGGCATCAAAGTTCGCCACCGGTGCAAATATAGGGAACAAAGCAGCATATTACATACACGGCCACAAAATTGGCCACCAAAGTGCAAATAAACGCGACAAAGAAAACAAGAGCATAATCAAACAACTTCGTAAGATCTCAAGGAACATTATCACAGGTATCCACCATCTTTGGCAATAAGCTTAGCAAGCTGATTAGCTTTGTCCTGTTTGGCGCTAAAATCCTCCAATGCTTCTTTGTTGCACCGTAAAGTATGCATCCGAATGCTCCAGGACTTCCGCATGATCCTTCCGCTTCTTGTCGCATAACCACGGTGATCGATGTCTTTGAGCTTGTAGTTGAGACTCAAGAAACCGAACTGATTCAGATAGTGAGTTTGAATAGCTTGTGCAAGCGGTAGTGGCGATAACTCGAACACTAAACCAAGACAGACTTTGGGGTTGTCTCATTTGTCTTCAAGATAGTCTTCCTTAGCTGTTTTATCAGCTTTGTTGGAGCACAACAAGGATGTGTCACTATCCTGAACCTTATCTGCATTACTTCCTTTACCATTGCTTAATAAGGCACTCTTCCCCAATATTCTGTCAGCATTGTAAAAGAAGAAACAAGCAGACACATAACAAATTTAGCATGTACTAGTATATGAAAATCATTTCGGTGAACCAGTTCATTAGTAAGGTGGACAGGATTAAACTACCAAGTCTTCTATTGACAAGTACTAGTACATAATAAAAGCATCAAACAAACATATATCGATGTCCTATGGTCACTTCATTGTCTTGCCAAATAAAAATAGAGACACGGTTCAAATCATATCAGTTCAAGATAAAGCAGCAAAGAATACAAAGCGTGGGAAACTACACGGCACAACAGGATTTTAGATGGGTACCACGGGTCTACATGTACAACAACACTATTGGCTCTGTTGTGATGCTAGTAATGTGCATGATATGAAAGTCAACTGTATACACAATTGAAGTTGAAATCAACAGAGCTATTGATAAGAGCAAACCTGTTAAAGAAACATGCGTGAACATACCTGCTGTGCCATTGGAGTTTCGATTGGATCCTTCAATTTAAAAATAAGTTTGTATGAGTAAATACAGTGATACAAGAGCAAAGCAATAAGAGATAAAAAAAGGCGCGCCTAAGTGAGCGCTTAAGCACGCCTAGGCTCTAGGCGTTGGCAAAACACATTGCGCATAACTAGGCATAATCAGTATAATCAAGCATAAGCATGCGCTTTGGTCAAGAAGCGCAAGGCGGTGGCAAAACGCACAATTAACGCCTAGCGCTTTTTCGAACTATGATAGCAATTGAATCTTAAATTAGAACAGTTGTTCTTCAGGTTTAGGCACTTGTTCTACATGAACAAAGTACAATAAGATGCAAGGATATAATACTTAAAAATAGAAAATGAGCTCACAGACCTTACCACATTCTTGGTTCGGGACCAAGATAGTAACAAGCGTTCCCGATCATCGTCCGATAAATGTGTCTCAGGAGAACGTAAGGGAATTTGATGAGTTTCTTTGCCGGTGAAGTACATTTTCTTCAGGTAATTCCGATACTGCCACCAAGCATTCTTGAAGATAGCATAGGTATTAGCACAGGTTACCTCATCCTGAGTTTCCAAATCGTTCCTTCTCTATAGAGAAAAATGGGAAAATTTGTTGTATTATAACCATCATGGAGGTAGGATGTATGGGACGAAGCAAAGTAATTGCCATGAATAACATTACTTACACATAACTCCTGGACAAACACCTGCAACTGACATTTTCCTTCATCTTCAGTATAATATTTCGAAGATGGGAAGATACACACATACGATTTAACAACATCAAATGTGATAGATGCTAAACTACGACTGGCTAGTTGTGATTTCTCCACAGGAATAGGCGTACTAACTGGTGGAGTTGGGGTTCGCCGTGATAGTAGTGGCTCTTTGGGCACTGGAGCTGCCTTACTAACTGCTCTTGTTTGGGAGCTCTGCGGTGGAGATGGTGCTGTGTCAACAGGAACTGGGTTACTATCGGCTGGGGTTGGGGTTAGATTGGGTGAAGCTGGTTCTCTCATCCATCGCAAAGAGGGGTACAATCTGCGAGAGTTTGAGTTATGTGTGGTAGGGCTGGTTCTTGTGGATGTACAACCGGGGTGCTATCTCCACCAAGAGGTAGCAACGTTTTATTTGAAGACCGTGTTTTTATTCCGCTGAATCGCATCACCCGCTCCAATTCAAATGGGCTGATAAACAGGAAACATAGTTGAATGTACAGACATTGTATGAGAGACAGATGCAATAGATCTTTGTGGAAAAAGAGGGCATGAAATAGTTGACATGTATATTGTTTAACTAAAACAGATAGCATGACATAATTTCACATATATGATGTCTATCTAAACTGGATAGCATAGCATAACATAATTCAAAGATATGATGAATAACTAAACAGGATCGCATGACATAATTCACCTACATGTTATCTAAGTAATCAGGATCGCATCATTTAATTCCCATATGTGATTTATATGCTAAACAGAGGGCATTCGATATGATGTCTGAACTAAGAACATGGTGTTGAATATTGTGTATATGATGTCTAAACTATGCAATGCAAGACACCGTATGCATGATATGAGCAGTATAACCGTGCCAAGTTAGAGCATACACCTCGGTGGGGGAATAGGACTGGTCATCTGTCTCTGAATCCATCTCTGAGGAGCTATCGGGACCCAACAAGAGATCTGCTTTGATAGGTAGCACTGTCTGCTCTGAAGGCCTTGTTTTCACTCCAGATTTTTCCATCTCCCACCCAAATGGCTGATTCACAGGAAGAGTAGTTTAATGTACAAACATTGTCGACAAATGGATGTAATGAAGAAAAGGATGGGCAAGATATCATTCAAATATATGATGCCTGGTTAAACAGGATGGCATTGCACATTTCACATATATTATGGCTGGCTAAAAGACATGGGACTGCATAATTCCCATATATGATATAGAAACTAAGCAGTGGCATTGCGTAACATGTCTAAACTAAGCGGATGACATATATGATGTCAAAAGTAGGCACCTTTGCAAGGCAACATATGCATGATATGACTAACATCATCATGCCAAGGTAGAGCAAACACCTTGGGGGTAAATAGGAGGGGTTAGCGTGCGAATCCGCCTCAGAACAGATATCTTCCTCTAGATTACAATCTAGAGAGGGGTGGGGAGGGTTTGCCATTGAACCCACCATGGAGTGATGTCTGCATGACATTGCATTGCCGCTCAAAACTCTTCTCTTTCTATCTACATGTTCAGCATGACTGTGTACAATATCTGACATGCATACAAAAAAAATATGGTGAGATTATGTAAGGAGAGCATGAAGAAATTTAGAGTGATGGTAACAACCAGTGGATCGACGTTTTTCCGTTGAACCAAAATAGCCCTAATGGATCGACGTGAATGTATAGTAATAAGTGATGCAACAATTGTACAACCTCTTTGCCGAAGCCGTGTCGACCTCGGCATCATTGGGTTGGTCATTTGAAGCGCTTGAGGTAGAGGTGGCTGTCGGAGGTGTGGAGGAAGATCTGAGGAATCAGAGACGGCGTCGAGGCACTTTGCTCATTGTGATGGATCGCTCGTCGTTGGAGCAGCTCCGGTGAGCCGTAAGATGTCAAGGCTGAAGCAAAGACAAGGCAGACATCGTCAATCGCAAGTGGTATTCTAATAGCATCTCCAATAGATGATGTAAAATGGATGTAAAATTAACATCACCAAAAACCACCGACTACAAATGTATGAGGTAAAAACTGTTGACTCTGAAATTAACTGTCGAAACTGAAATTTCTTGTGGAATCTGAATGCTCTTGTCGGCCGAACGCAATGGTAGCAGAGAGGCACTTGACATGTAGTTTAGGGAGGTCCTGCAGTTCATCTTCAACCTGCACCCCCCTGAGCCGCCAGCCACCACCGGCCGAACCGTCGGCCCCAGCGTTGCCTCGCTGCCCTGAAACAACTCGCCACCGTCGCCCCGGCCAGCCCTCTAGGCCCCCCGCCCCCACCCTGAACCCTAAGATAGATAGTGGGGTACCTCTCCGGCGAGCCCCTGTCCCCTTCTGGTGGTTCTTCCTTAACTCCCGTGAGCCCCCAACCCCTGAAAATCGATCGACCCAAAAGTCGATTCAATCGGCAAGTGTGGCTTAAGCGGGCGAAGCAGCAACACGGCGAGGGGAGAGCAGCGGCAGCAGCTGGGCGGCGAGAGATCGGCGAGAGCGAGCAGCGAGGAGGCGCGGCGAAGGAAGCGAGACCCGGAGCAGCAGCAGCAGCAGATCCGGCTGGTATGGACGCCGCCGCCGAAGGGGCCTCACACTGGGGGAGAGCCGCCGTGGAGATGTCGCCCACGGCGCCGGCTTCACGGTAGCCGCTCCATGGGGGTGTGGGATGGAGCACCGTCGGTGCCGGGAGGTCGAATTAAGGAGAAGGTGCGATGCGACGAGTGTACAACCTCTTTGGTGGCGCCGAGTAGGCCTCGGCTTCGTCCGAGGAGTCGGTGAGGATGCTGCGGTTCCGGTTGAGCAGGTTAAGGCGGCGCTATGGGGATGGAGCAGCCGCGATAGACGAGGCGATCATCGGAGAAGCTCCTTGGCGGTGGAGGACGGGGCGGCTGAACCGGCGGGATGGCGAGATGGACGACGGATCCTCATCCGGGGAGGTGGACGAGGGACGTCGAGATATTGCGATGGACGACGTCGTCGGGGAAGAGGCTCCGGCTGGGCAGCGGTGACGTGGCGCACAAGGGAGGGTGGGGTTTCGCGGCTGGAGCGGAGAGGTTATGGCGGCCTGGGATTTCGAATGGCGAAAAGGGGGCAATGGGAGGGGTTGAAGCATGACTTAGGGACGCGCTTGTCCAAAATGTAGGGTGTGTTACAAAAGTACCCCCCACCAATTTTAACTAGGAGCCCTTTCGGCTCAGGGTTAGAAGGGGGATTTCACGTATCGGGATTTGGCAGCTGGTGGGAGTTTTCGCACGCGTTGTAATTTCGGGATAGCAAGGCGCGGGTTGTGAAGGCGGCAGTTTTGGGAGCACGATATCTGAATTTTCGGGATATAACAAGACGCGGGTTGAATTTTAGGGACAAGCCTAACATGTAGTAATATTGTACTTGTACGTACCAAATCAATTCGCACTTCCCTCAACCAAAAAGAAAACAAAAAAGATAAAACTATTCACACCACACAAAGAAAGAGTCTTCCCCGTTTTACTATACAAATGCTATTCAAAACTACTCCCTCCTTCCATCTATATAGAGGCGTGTCGTTTTTGATGCTAACTTTGACCAAATATTAGAGCAATGATATATGACATGCAACTTACACAAAGCACACCGTTAACTTCCTTTGTGAAAGGTTCTTTCAGTGATATAATTTTCACATTGTGCATGTCATGTACTATTAATCTTGTCAATAGTCAAAGGCGGTCTTAAAAATCTCATTACGCCCTATATAGATGGAAGGAGGGAGTATGAATCCATGTTATGTCCGATTAAATTTTTTCACTTGCTGTATAATGCATGTAACCTACTCATACCAACATTTTAGTGCATTCCAAATGTCTATACTACCGCTGCAATTCAAACTAAATTTGAATTCGTTTCTCTATTTCAATAAGAATCTACAATCATGATTGTTGCCAACTTCAACCATCATAGTTTCCTTGCTATCCGCCAGATATAAATCGGGCGGCCTATAATGCAGGATGGCAGACACACCATCATCAACAATTCCGTTTTTTGATAATAGTAGAGATAAAATATATTAAATGCAGTATAACATGTTCATAAACACACCATGTGTATCACTGTTATATATATTCACACATGCGTCAGTTTAAAACACTATGATAAATTCTTCAAATATCCAATTCGCTTTTTATAATGAAGTATATATGATCTCTATTCGTCTTTTACACCCACACAACCCTCTTATCTTTGTATCTAGCGCCAACTTTCTCTTGTGCATGCACACGCCCGCATCCCTCTCACCCTCCCTCAGCATTCTCTAGCTCCATCGCGCAAATTCGTCTTTTCACTTTAGGTCGTTCACCCACGTTGTGTGTAGGCCCCCCAGCTCCTTCTTTACGGCACACATCGATCGATATGCCTCTCTAGCCAGGTGTGCCTAGCACAAACACAAGCTTCCCCTCTTCTCTTGTAACCGTCCATGCCTCACTCCCACCACTCTTTTCATCGTTCTCGTACTCGCATACTCCTCCCTGCTCGATATAGTATGCCTCTCGTACCACCTCCTACATGCATCCCTCTCTCTCTATCCTTCTCCTCGTGCCTCATTTGCTTCTAACACACACATGCATGTATACCGATCGATCTCCCAACATATACCTAGATCGACTTTAACTACCCCCCCATCGATCGACGTACCTCAAAAGTTATGTCTCTCCTTTCTCTAACAAAGGGTGATTGATCTTCCTATGTAGTTATGTTTGCTTACCACAGCCACATTGTCACCCCTCATCATTCGTGCATGCCTCCTGACCCGTCTCTCACACGCACGTGCACAGACAACAAGCAGCCATCTCCTCTCTTATTGATATTGCAGGCGTGCCCTCCGTTTCTGTAGCAAGCCTATCCCACCATTTGTTAGAAGCAACTCCACTACCACCCCCTCCAACACTCTAGCTTTGTCTCTCTCCCAACCTTATTCCTCTCCTGCACATATGCATGGATGCGGATCGATCTCCCTTAATACATGAGGCAGATCGATCTCCTTAATACATGAGGTAGGCCTCTCTCCTCGTCCAAACATATACCAGCCATTGTACCTCTATAGTCAATTGGGCCTCCCTCTTCCCCCACCACACACCGATAGTCGAGCGCTGCAGGTAGGTATCCATGCCACAGAGACAAACTGCACATGTCCTCTCTCACGTTCCACTAGGCCAACCACTCTATATCTTTGACGTGGGCACACACAAATTTGATGACACTCTTTTTCGATCGCGCGCACACACACACACATCATCCCTATTTTCGATTCTATGGACACCTCAAGTCGATGATACCTCCACTCTCTTCTCGTGGATCGCCCCCTCTATATATATGTTATATCCAGGACTCTATTTCACACACATTGCATATGTTACATTTTTTGATTGACCCCCCCCCCAAAACTCTCAAGAACCCACACACTATATCTCTCTAGGTTTGTATCTCTCTCACACAACCGCACATAGGTGCTGTACATATACAAGAAGAGAATAGGTGCACCGTGCACGTACTCACGCTTCGTGCCCAGCCACACCCGCGCGGGTACACGGTGGAGCTCATTTCTTTACGAAATGGCAGCCCACGTGCAAATTTGAACGCCTGTAGCGGTTGTTTACCTAGGGAGGTTGTGTACCATGCCTGCACAAAACAAAGTTCGACTTGACGTGTTGCCACGTTATTTTTAAATAAAGTTATAGCGCTCAATGGCACGTACACAGAATATAAAACGATTTTTATGGAGAAAAAGGTAGTCCGGTCACTATATACAATGGAGCCTTGCGTGCCTGGTTTGTCGCTCTTCAGAGTATCTCACACAAGGCTGCGGTGGCCTCTCTCTCTCTCACCGTCGATCCGATCCGGCTGCATCCCGTTAAATCCGGGGAAAGGGAGTGCGGTGGCCTCTCTCTCTCTCACCGTTGGTCACCGATCCGGCCGCATCCGTCCGCCCAGGAAAGGGAGAAAGGGCATCGTTTCTCCGTTCGGCGCTGCGGCGCGTCCCGATCTGCGGTACCGTCGTTCTCTCGACCAAGCTCTGGCGGCGGCAGGCCTCGCCACCTGCTTTCAGATTCGGCCCGCCGCTCACCCTAGTTACATCCCGACGACTTCCGGTATCCTCCGGCCTTGCTCCATCGCCCGTCTTCCCACATCGCTGCATGTGGATCTTCCATAGTTCTTTGCCCAAAACGTAGCTCGTCCAGCGTACTTTCCATATTGCATTCTCGTCCTCACACCGTTTTAGACAAACACAATCGTGTTGTTATCTTCCCTTAGGGCAAGGAATATTCTTTTTTTTTTGTCGCCGCATGTGTCATCAACTGTTATTGGCATGTAATTGTTTCCTTTCTACCTCTTTTTTGCAAACAGGGCTATCCATTTCACCTCGTTGCTATTGCGACCTTTGGTGAACTGCACAAATCACTTTTTTTCTTAAGAGTGTTTTGTGTAGTTGTACTAAAATGTCACACGGGCAACGTCTCTACATTTCAAAGGTCTTGTTGCACAAAAGGAGATTGGTTTTGCTCTATCCTCCTCATCCAACTCCGAGCCTAATCTTCTCCAACTAGTTAGTCTTAAGAGAGGCGCAAAGGTGACCGGCTTATATTTGTGTGTTTATTGTTTCATCAGCAGTCCTCTATTATCATAATCACACTTAATATCTTTGGAACAGGGATGCTCAGCTCTATTTTAGTGGAACTGCACAAAATGATCGGAATGTTGCATGCTCTAGATAGCTACTTTTTTCCCCAACATGCCTTGTTGATTTAGACAGAGTTGGGGGGACGTTGCTGCCAATGAAAGCATGGATCAATTTTAATTTAACACCTTCTCACAACTCTGTCTTCAGTTGTGATGTAATTATTAGCTCTGATCTGCTAATAATTGACATGCATTAGTAAGGAAGTTAGTTTTTTATTGTTTCCAAAAGAGCATCGATGGCAAGACACGTGAAACAAAAGCTGAAAGCTCACAACATTGTACAATTTCATGTCGCTGGAAAATTATTTGTATAGTACGTCAATTATGTAAACAAATGATGGAAGCTTGATAACATTGCCAGAAGCCTCTTCGTCATCCGGGTCCATGTGCCATGCAAAAAATTATACTCCTTCGTTACCAAATATTTGTATTTTTACAAATTTTAAACGGGCATATTTTAGAGTGTAGATTCACTCATTTTTCTTCGTATGTGTACTCCCTCCGTTCCTAAATATTCTATTCGTCTTTCTAGAGATTTCAACAAGTGACTACATACGGAGCAAAATGAGTGAATCTACACTCTAAAATATGTATATATACATCTGTATGTGCCAGTCCATTTGAAATCTCTAAAAAGACAAATATTTGAGTAGTCACTCGTTGAAATCTCTAGAAAGACAAATATACTCTGGAGTATATTTAAGAACTGAGGGGGTAGTGCACAACCGCATGGGAGACTCAACCCGGTCGTTGCGCCGCATTAATAGTGAGTAATGAGCAGTCAAATCATAAGCCCCACCTTTCCCACTGTAAGTTGCTCTGAAGAGGCAACCATCAATACGCTCTTCTGTTGAATCCGCTCATACTACTCCATCCATCACTGTTTATATAGCGCACTAAAGAAAAAAGAAAAAAATCTCTGGGACCAAGGCGACTAGCGACCGTCCTGAAAAATAGCATTGGTAGTTGTAGCACGGCGTACACACATGCATGCAGTGCTTCGACCCCGGGTACACACATGCATGCACTTACTCCACTCCGTAGTAGTACAGTACATGGAGAGAAAATTGTCGACTTGATTGCGGTTACCAGGCCCTAATTAATTGATCATTAAACCAAACGCGTCTATAGTCCCTGTGGTGGTGGAAATGCATTGAGAGAAATGCATCATAATGAAGCGCGCCCTGTAAACTGTGACGGAGGGAGGAGTAGTATGAAGGTGCAAAACCAAGTACGCGTATGGCCAGTCGGTCAACGCACCTCCTCTTGGTATATCACTGACATGTGGGACAGGAGTGTGAGCAAACCGATCTCAATTGATAGCAAAGAGCCAACCCGCCGTTCCTTGAGACAGATGAGGAGAGAGAACACACAGACGGGCTCGCACGGAGGCCAAGATATATTCGAGCATGGTTGGTTGATCGATATCATTCATTACATGTTGGGCTGCCGTTTTCTGCCCTTCTCCGGAATAAACGTGTACTTTATCAGAGATAAAAAATAAGAGTACAGACGCTCCACCATGCGGTTCTAGTAGTATTACTACTCGTACTACTGCGCTTGGCTCTTCGCCTCTTCGTGAAGTCGAACAAGGTACTCCACATGTTGGGTACTACAGTGTATGCCCCTGACAATCTGACACCGAATGGACTGATGCATGTCCACCGAGGGTAGGTTGCATTAATCAAAAGGCAGAAGCGAGCTTCACCTTGTCCTGCAAGCTTCTCCTCGTTCTGTGAGTTGACGGGACACACCAAAAAGTAGTGCTAGTCCATACTCCCTCCTTTCCGGCTAATATGGCTTAATCTTTTTTGCGGTTAAATGAGAGAGCTTTATTCATATATAAGCATTCTTAGGACGATAAGCCAAGACACTGGTCACTAGGAAGCGAGGTACCCCGTAAAAAAGAAGTAGGAAGCGAGGTGTTTCATCAAGCCAGCTCTCGGCCACATTCAAAATGCAGCAAGCATGGTTCGCACGAAGATGCGCCGCAAGGTTTGCTGACATGTTTACATGTTGAATAACAAAAAAATAGGAAATATTACCGAGTGCTACTATTTGTAACAGGATATGAGCCATAATTAAGCGAGAATTGTGGCGAGTGTTCCATGCAATCAACTTCCATTATCAAATGCGAGAACCCTCGAAGAGAACCAAATGTGTTGAAGATTGCTTTATCACATTTTCAATTTATAATAAGAGTGCAGACGCTCCTCCATCCGGTTCCTAGTACTACTCCCTCCTTTCCGGTTTATAAGGCTTATCTTAAAATTTTAGTTTTCCCATTTTATAAGGCTCAATTTGGTTGTTCCCCATCACATGTTCAGATTTCATGGTGCATTAAATCATTGCATGCAAGTATTAAGAGAAAATTGACCAATGCATGTACTTTATACATGCATGCATTGCAATTAGTGCATTGGTAAACATAATTTTTTGAGAAAAACAAGAGCATTAGTTGGGTGCTTTTGCAAAATACAAAAAGTATTCCACCACTCACCATCTACCTTGATTGGTGAGATTTTTGAATTGAGCCCTATAATTCTGAAAGGAGTGATTTGTATATTACTTACATTTATAGACTTTAGTAGTAGTACTAGTACTAGTAAACTTTGCGCTTGGTTGTTCGCCTATTAGGAAGTCGAACAATAGTAGCACTAGTAGTATAGTGTATGCTTCTGGCAATCTGACACCGAATTAACTATTGCACGTCCACCGCCTGAGCGAGGGAGAGCTTGCATTAGTCAAAAGTTTCTCCTTGTCCTGCGAGCCACCGCGCGCAAGCTTCTCCCGTCCTGCAACCTTCTCCTCGTTCGGCAAGTTGACGGGACACAACAAAGTAATGCTAGTCCATAATGCCTCCTCTTCGGTTAATATGGCTTAATTTGAAACGAGATAAATACACTGTTTGTCACTGTATATTTGTAAAAATACGATCAGTGGACTTCATAATACGCTCAATGCGCTCAATATATATATTTTCCGGTGTTTACACGGTCACTAGCTCACCCTGACTGAGTATGTGTGTGCATGCACACGTAGGTTGAGCACTTAGCGTGACCGTGTGTGTTCCGTCGTGTGCTCGGACATGCATGCATTAGGGCGTCACGCGCGTTTTTGCGTCCATGTATGCGTGTGTATTTGCCTACATGTAGGGGGAGTACGTGTAGGGGCCACTAAGTAGCAGTCAAATCACACAGTAAGTTAGTCGGAAGAAGCAACCATCATTTCACTCTTGAATGACACGTACGCAATATATAATGGTTGATACGGAGAGAAAAATAAAACCACTATATATACACTAGCAGGAGCCTAAGCTACAAGCCTGCTTGCTAAGGTTGCTCTCTTCACAAGCATAGAACGACGGGCCTGATCCCGCAGCTGGGGGAAGGGAACAATGTTCTGTGTAGACGCGGTCGACATCGGCGAGGGAGAAAACCCACAGTCGGTGCGTCCCAATCAGGGGTCGCCGCGGTATGGGACGATGCCGCGTCCCAACCGCCCTTCTAGCTACAACCCGACGTCCCAGGTAGTCCATCTTCCTTTTGGAGCCGGCTTGCTCCACTGCCGTAGCTCCAACTCCATATCGATCTTTCTCTACTTCTACCGGCTTCTACTTGTGATGAGTTTATGTCTCATGAACTAGTGCCAGTACTATTATTCTAATCACACTTCTTCAATATCTTTGCCATCAGGGATGCTCAGGTCGATTTTAGTGGAACTTCACAAAAGCATCGTATGATCCGAGGGTGCCAACCGTCTTTCCTTCGACGGGTTCTACCTGGCCACGGAATTAAATCATGTTTAGGGTTTAGGGTTTAAGTCGTAGTGACCCCATCAGTAGTTTTTCTTTCGTACACGCTCTCACAACTTTTTTATTTAGTTGTGAAGTAAATATTGGCTATGATTTGTGAATCATTAAGATGCATCATCATGCATGTTAGTTTTCCTTTGTATTTGATGGAATGTTGTAACGGGGCAACCTTGGAATAGGAATGAAAATGGAGTGGAAAGTTTCCGTTTTTCCGGAGAAAAAATGGAAACAAAGAGAAACCAACGTTTCGTTTCGTTGGATCGACCATTGAGAAAAACCAACGTTTAAATCACGTATGTCGTGTTCGTGTCTCACCCTCCTCCACAGTTCGACCCCACACGGTCGCTCGGCATGGCACTCACCGCAAACAGAGTATACGATAACTTTCCCGCCTGCTTGTCTGATGGATCACTCCATGGAGTACTAGCACTACTGGAAGAGATTGACGAGTTGGGGGAGGACAGCTAGTTGTAGCACGGACTCCCAAGAACTTTTTACATGCATGTTGTAGCCGGCTATTGCGACCTTTGAACGTGGAGCAGCCGCGTGCACCCGGAAGCGGCGCGGGCGACGCTCTCTCGGCCGGCGCGCCGCTTCAATGCCGCGCCAGTGAGAGGTGCACGCGCGGGTGATGAAGAAGGTTTGGGTTGGTCAGGACCGGCCGTGGCAGCGGTCCGGACGTGCGCAAACAAGAGATGATGTACGTTAATATTGCTGCGTATATAATTAACAACGTAAATAATGTGTTAGTTGGACAAATATATTGGAGATGGAGATGGAAATGGAATTTTATGTAAACACGGATATGCATGTCTATGTCTATGTGTGTGTGCGCGTCGACTCTCGCGACCTGGAAGCGGGGGCGTGTTTTTGATCTAGTTTTCTTTCTTGGTATGTTAGAAAATCAGTTTGTCTAGTTCACATCTAGATGTTATTTAAGGATATCACATCTAAGGTCCCACAAGTATATAATGTAGCAACAAGAAAAGAAAAAACTAGGACAAAGAAATAGACCACAAACAGAGTGGACATCAATTTAGATGTGACATAACTATGTCACATCTAGATGTGTCCTAGACAGACCCTTAAAAAATTGTCCTTGATTTTCGTTTCTTTTTTCCGAGCAGCGTATTCTATTTAAAACCACTGCTATGGAGAGATTTTTACTCCATTATAGCCTCTTGTTTGATAGAGTTTCTCGCGTCTCGCTCTCTCACCCTCTCCATATCAAAACAAGATGACAGTGTCCACTCTATCTCTCTCCTCACCGGTGGTCACAAATCCGGCCGAATCCCGTCCGCTGCGGGAGGTGAGGAGGTGCAGCGTTGACGTTGTCGCCGTCGGCGACGGAGGGAGCCGATGCGCATCGTCCTCTCGGAGCCGGCGCTGGCGCCGACGAAGATCCTCCGCGCCCTTGTTCGCTGCCGTCGTGTGGGCAGATCCCTCCCGCCCGCCTAAACGACATCTCGCCCACCTGAGGTATAACTTCTTGTACTGGTCCAGCTCCCCAGGTCACTGCATGCGGGTTTTCTTCTATGCGACTACTCCCCAGCTCCCCATGCATAGTAGTATCTAGGGTTCGTCGGCTGGTCCAACTTCACCTACTAGTATTATTATAGAGGAAATGCCATTCGAAAAGTTGTCCAGATTTATGCCTCGGTGGAGGTATACATGTTGTTTCGACAAAAAGTACATGGTGGTTGTGCGGTCATTGTCCATATGGTGGTAGTACTATCCTTTGGTTAAATGAAGAAATGCTTTTTTTCTCGGTATCCTGGTTTAGGTCCCATCAAGACATAATTATGATGCTTCTGTTTGTTGGTGTACTTTTCATTAATTCTTATTGACAATTGAGATGTCGTTGCTAACCCTTTTTTATATTTTTGGAAACAGCGATGCGTGTCCCCATACCCGGGCATGTCTTCCTTAATTTCAGTGGAACTGCACAAAATTGGATGGCCATTTTTGTTCCGCCTCACTGTCCTCTTCCACATGGTTCTTCCTTCCTCGAGCTTGATTACTGAGAAGAAACAGACCACAGTGAGGATTTGTCGAACTTCATAGGTGCCTCACCCAAAGTTGGTGCCAAATGGATGATGCATCACCACGATGACCTATCGATGCTCATGGTTGCGCCTCATGGTTGCGTCGGCTGGTGAAGCTGATCGATTTTCAATGAAAAACAAGTTGTGTTCCATCAGTGCTCTTTGCTTGTCACACATAAAGATTATATCCTTCGTCAGTTCACCTTGGTTGCGTTGGAGACGCAGTCGTCTTTCACGTTGGTGCAATTTTATCACAAAATTGGCTACGAACCAAATGTTTCCTCGAAGAAGGATCGACGTTGGTACTAAGAGCATAAGTTTTGTATTGATTTCTAAGCCTTCTCCCAACTTTGTCTCCAGCTCCCCTGTAATTTTATTTGTCCAGCTATTAACTTTGATTTAAAAAATGGTGTGGACTAAAAACCGGATGGACGTAGTAGCCCTCCATTTTTATTTACTCCGCATATTAGATTTGGTGAAGTCAAACTTTGTAATACTCTCAAACCTTTCCGATAATTGAAATTAAAATTCTTTATTTGTACACACTCTCACACGTTTCCGATAATTTGGCGAATTTGTGGTTGTTCACTTAAGGGAGGGTAGTGTACCACACGTGAAGGACAGGAAGTGCGACCAGGACGCCTGGGCGTGGATCGTTAGTTCATCGGAAGTAGTACTAGTTTTCTTCACTGTACATTAAATAAAGAGTTTTGTTTCGTACTTACACAATTTAAAATGATTGTTATGGAGAGAATAAGAAAACCACTCCACTAGTATATATTAGTCGTATACACGAGAGTACTATATGGACGCGGCTTGACTTGGTGCACCTGCCTTTGGGTTTATGACAGGTGGGCCCAAAATGTGGCTGGCTCACCTGTCATACAGCCAAAAGCAGTGCAGTGAAGGCACCGGAGCTCAGTCAATTACTACAGTAGTATATATATAAGCTGGAGCCTCGGTAGCTTGTTCGCTAGGGTTTGCACTCTCCACACGCCGCGCACTACATATATGTTACACGCCGGAGGCTCGGCGTTCATTTGCTAGGGTTTGCTATATTCACGATCTCACCCTCCCTTCACCAGATCTAAACAAGAATGCGTTGGCCTCTTGTCTCTCTCTCCCCCTCACACTGGTGAAGGAGGCGTCCGTATCCTGCTGCACCGGGAAGGGAGGAGGTGCAGCGTTCACTCTATACGCCTTTCGAGGGAGGCAATCTACTGCCCGGTTCTTGCTGTTCTCTTTCACCCAGCGCAAAGTCTTGGAGAACCACCGACCCCTTCTTCCTCGCTGCCGTCGTAGTGTGGGCAGATCCTGCCTCCCGCCAAGACGCCTTGCCACATCCCGACGACCCTAAGGTATAAGTTTCTTTGAAACCGTCGTTGCTCTAGCTGCATGTGGAACTTTTTGATCTCGTAGTCGAATCTAGGTCTTGGTTCAAAGAGGAAAGAAGGGTGCGGTGGGCTGGAGCAAGAATCTAGGGCGTGGTTCAATGAGGAAAGGAGGGGCGGAAAGTAGTATAGGCGGCTATCCAGCCGCTTTGTAGGTCCAAAAGAGAAAAAGGGGTAACCAGACACACATCTGTAAAGGAACCGATCTCTTTGTTGAAAAGGGAAAGAAAGCTGGGGTCGGGTAGTTTGTGCAGGACTAGATTTTCTGCCCTCACTTGGGAAAAAGGTTCAAAGAGAACAAATATGGGACCAACGCATATATGCTGCTTGGCTACATACTCTGCATCGCCCATTTATACGTGTGGACGCACATGGTGCTGGCATGTCCCATACAACTATTTTGTTGTTGTTAATCTTAGAATGCCGCCGGAAAATTGAAGCAATGCCACTGTTAATAGTAAATTACATTTTTAACGAATGTTGTTTCAAGAGAATGTCTCTGTTAATATGAATCAATGCAACCGTTTTAGAAATGCTACTATCCTACTTTGTTTTCCATCCAAGATAAGTTAGATGCTTCTTTACATCACCGTTTGTTTCATCCTCCTTTATCGGCAAGTAATTGTTTCCTTTTTTGCCTCTGTTAAAACAGGGGTATCGATTCAACTTGTTGCTATTGCGACATTTTGCTTCGCTACTTGAAACACTTATGTTTTAAGAGGGTTTTTTGCAGTTCAACTTGAATGTCACATCGGTGACTTTGCTTAATTTTTGTGGAACTGCACAAAAGGAGATCGAGATTTGTTTTCACTCTTTGTGGCGAGTTGTTTCAAATCTTGGTCTCATCCACATGATGTGCAGTGTGCTTTCAGATGTTGTGCTGCTTGTTTAGGTACAGTTTTAAATAAATGATGAATTGAAGCTATTGTATTGCTGTCTTTTCCCATTAAGTAGTGAACAAAAATGGGACCAACCCAGACATGATGCTTGTTGCTTTGTTACAACAAATTCAGCATCACCCCTTTATAAGCCGATAATTGATGCCACTCTCATAATTAACTACTGAATCTTATTTCAAAACTGCAACACTTGTTAGGGATTGGCGGGATTACCATTTTTGTGGCCGCATGTTTCATCCTCCTTTATTAGCCAAGAATTGATTCCTTTTTGCCTCTGTTTAAACAGGGATATCTATTCAACTTGTTGCTATTATGACATTTTGCTTCACTCTGTGAAACACTTTGCTTGATTTCAAAGGTAACTACACAAAACGAGATTCGATTTCCTATTCGTGTTGGCAGATTCATATTTTATCCTGTTCTTCTCATGAAAGGTTAGTACAGGCCTTCATCCACATGATTGTGTAGTGTGCTTTGAGATGTTGTGCTACTTGTATTGGTACTGTTTTAAATAAATGTTGAATTGAAGCTATTGTATTGCTGTCTTTTCCCATTAAGTAGTGAACAAAAATGGGACCAACCCAGACATGATGCTTGTTGCTTTGTTACAACAAACTCTGCATCACCCCCTTTATAAGTAGATGGAAGCACATACTATTGTTGCGCCCACTCTCCCCTGGAACTATTTATGCTTTTCGTTAATCTAATGCCGTTGGTAAAATTAAGCAATGCCACTCTCAGAATTAATTAGCTACTGAATCTTAGTTCAAAACGGCAACACTTGTTAGGAATGGTACTATCCTGCTTTGTAGTTCTTTCTACATGTTTAAGCAAGGTATTGTTAAGATAATGTCTCTGTTAAAATGAATCAGTCGCATTGTTTTAGGAATGATACTTTTCTGCTTTTTTGTTCTTTATAAATGTTGAAACAAGGCATTGTTAAGATAATGTCTCAGTTAATATGAATGAATCACACTGATTGAGAATTGCTACTCTCCTACTTTGTTTCCCATTAAGATAAGGTAGATCAGTAGATGTTTTTCTTACGGGAGTACAAGTCATCAACCGTTATTTCTCGATAATTGTTTCCCTTATACCTTTTGTTGCTTACAGGATATCACAATTAAAGCTCGATTTTATTCCGACTTCGATTTTAGTTCAACTGCACAAAAGGAGCCAATGTGTCCAAGGCAAACTGCTGCATTCTGGGTCCAGCTTGGTCGCTCCACTTTGCGAGAAAGAAGCAGTCACTGTTTGCGCTACATTACAGAAGGAATGACCGAGAAGCTTTATAGAGTATTAGGCCTTCCACTATGTAGGCCAAAAGAGGTGCCAATTTCACCTTTTCTTAGTTTGGCACCGAATCCCTCCATTGCTTCAGCCGGTGCCATAAGTATTAGACATCTGTGACATGACTAGTCTGCAGAGACCATTGGCAATTTAACAACACGTGGAGTGCCCTGGGCAAAAAGTGCCCAAACAAGTACAAGAAGCGGCAGGACTCCACGATCATAGGCATTACATATTTTGAATGGGAAAAGCTTGTCAAAGTTTAATCATTGATGTTAGCAAGAAGCGACAGGACTCCACGATCATAGGCATTACATATTTTGAATGGGAAAAGCTTGTCAAAGTTTAATCATTGATGTTAGCAAGAAGGCGTTAGTTTAATATATTGGAATTGGAAAACAATTTCAAAATTTAATCATTGATGTTAGCAAGAAGACATGAATTTGATATATTAGAGTGGGACGCCCTTGCAGACAGCGGCGTCGAGTGATATTTCCTATTCCTGTGTTCAGTTTAGAAGTAAATAGTTACTCTGCTGAGATATTCCTGTGTTAAGAGTTTGTTCTGAATATTGTCTATGTAATGCCAGGCCTTGTGTTTGATTGCAAAGTTGATCTTGGAATGTTGTGGCATGCGGCATCATGAGCTGTTCACCGTGCCTCCTGAGAGTAACGCTTCGTATTGTTTTGCATGTCGATCTAATGCCAGTGATTTGCTTGTTAAGAAGTTCATCCTCATCTGTTGTTTCCGTGCTTAATAAGTTCATCTTCTGATGTTTCATTCATAGCCTATACGACAAGTCGGGTAGGTTAGACGTGAAACCATATGATCTTCCGACCAACTCATGATATTAGGCCGTGATTGGATCATCGTTTTCCAACCAAAAACCGCTTGTAAACCGGCGCTTGTAAATTAAAGCAGATGGTCTCGGGCGAAGGCGCTTGGTTGGTCGATTTCGACTAGTAAAATATCGGAAGTACTTCACACACGATAAAAGCGCTGAACGACACTCGGACGATTGCTAATCCAGCCATTAGCTGCTGTTTCAGCCTTGCCAATGGATGGCATGATACGCACGTCGTGCATGTATCGTCTGGTAATGTCGTCCATATAGCAGTGCTCGTAAAATATACACTGGTGTCTCAAATTACACGCGTAAACCGCCGGTTTTACTTACAGACCTTGGGCCCTCGGTTTCATTACACCTGTATTTTATGCGTTGTTTCCGATGACGAGTAAATTACACTTGTATGTTAATACATGTTTGAAATAAACCAGAGCTCCCAAGCGCGGCCTTACCGTTTCATGCCGTCTCAGTTTCTCGAAGGTGCTCATAGGTGTCCGATGATCCTGGCTTCCTGAATGAGCAGCGGTATATTAGACCTCCGTAGGGCCATGAGGCCCTCTCCATTGTCCTTCGAGTTGTTGCGCTCGCCATGGCGCCGAGCATTGTTAACATGGTCAACGAACATGAGGACTCAGGAGATGACTTTATTTTGACTGGATGACACTAGGGACCCACTAGGGCCATAGCCGTACGTACGCAAGTGCCTCCTTATTATGTACAACTATATTTTTTTGCTTTCTCCTGGTTTCCTGACATCACGGTCCCATACCATTGTCAACCTATGTAGTCAATATAAACGAGAGAATTGCACAAGGTGCGGCCGACAGCTGGGACCAAGCAGCTCCAGAAGTATTTGTGTTTTTGAGGCGTGAGAACTGTAGAGTTTTTCTTGGCGATGATTTCGTTGTTGTTTAGAGGAGAGCAGGGTAATCGGGCGGGGTCTGACCCATCTAGCCCAGGCCAGATATCCAGCCCAGATACTATTTTTTTCAAGATGAAAATGGCTAGCCCAGCTATACGTCTTTTTGAGGAATACCCAGGCAAGGTCAACTTTTTATTCTCCGCCCCGCTGGGCTGCAAATCTTTCCTAGGAGGGATGCATTAGGCTTTACAGGAAAATGGGCATTAAAAAATAATAAATGGGATGTAATTATAAAAACAGGGCAGTAACTATAAAAAAATGCACCAAACACGAAATTAGTTTATAAATTATTATTTATGGATTTTGAAAATCTTAAATTTTCATTGTTCTTGTGTAATGTTTCGTTGGATTTTTATGGAATACAAATTTATATTTAATCTGACTAGAAATTTCAGGATAAAAATATTTCGGATCCCATCAAAATGTGGGAAATTTTATTGAATTCTGTCTTCAATGGTTGGTTGAAATTATTAATCGTTGTCCTAGCTAGAAAATGGGCTGTACTTTTAACAAACTGTAAATGGGTTGTTGTAAATTCCATTAGAATTCAAAAATGGGATGTACATTCTTACAAAACGCAAATGGGCTATAAGTTCTCTGCCACACACTTGTGGGTCTACTAAGTGACGCGTCCCCTAAAAAGTAAGTTGACGCGTATGCAAGGCTTTGTCAACTTATTATAGTCAACACACGGTTCTAGCAGCAGTGGCCGTTGGATGTCTATCCAACGGATATCGTGCTTCTTCTTCAATCTCGGATATTCTTAGCTTCGCCGCCCAAAAAATGATTCCTCCCCGACATCTGGGCGCACCGTTTTAGGCTGACACTGTGGGCCTACTAAGTTGGAGCGTACCAAGGGCTTTGTCAACTTAGTCAATATAAACGATTCTAGCTTCAGTGACCGTACGATGTCCATCCAACAACCGTAGTGCTTCTTCAACCTCTGGTCTTCTTGGTCCAGCCGCCCAAAGCAGCGCCGGTCGTGCCGCCTGCTCCTGCCTCCTGTGACCGGCTGTGCTGCCGCGGAGGCCTCACCGCCCCCATACTACTCCCACCGCTGGCCAGGCCATCCCTCCACTCACCCACACCCCCTGTTATTCTGCGGCGACGGCAGCCTCACACCGCAGCCGAACCGGTGGACCCTCGTACTCCTCTCCGTGCGGGATTCCACTGTTGCGTCTTCCCCGGCTCCGCGTCGTCCACCGCCCTGGTGCTCTCGGCGCGGCGTGGTCAACGTGGTCAACGAGCGACTTCCATCAGAAGAGTATCAGACATGGAGAGGCCGATACCGGTCCACGGCGGTCGCAAGGAAGTGCCTCCTTATTACGCGCAAAATAATTATTCCTCCACCTTACAGCAGGGACCCACCGGATGGGCCACCTTATTTCACGAAAAAAACGTTTCCCCCCTGACTGCTGGGACCCACCGGACGGGCCACCAAATTTCGTGAAAAAAACGTTCCCCCCGCTGTTAGCTCGGACCCACCGGAAGTGCCTCTTTATTACGCACACAAAAATGAATACTCCCCCTGCTAGCTGGGACCCACCTTGGTGGGTGGCTGACTTGTGGGCCTACTAAGTTGACGGGGACGGAGGGCTTTGTCAACTTAGTCAATATGAACGATTCTAGCTCCAATGACCGTACGATGTCCATCCAACGGCCGTAATGCTTCTTCAACCTCTGGTCTTCTTACTCCAGCCGCCCAAAGCAGTGCCGGTCGTGCCGCCTGCTCCTACCTCCCGTGGCCGGCTGTGCTGCCGTGGAGGCCTCACCGCCCCCTACTATTCCCACCGCTGGCCAGGCCCTGCGGCGACGGCAGCCTCACACCGCAGCCGAACGAGTGAAACCTCATACTCCTCTCCGCGTGGGCATCCACTGCGGCGTCTTCACCGGCTCCGCGGCGTCCCCTTCCTAGGCCTCGCCGTCGTCCACCGCCCTGGTGCTCTCGGCGCGGCATGGTCAACGTGGTCAAGGAACGACTTCCATCGGACGTGGACTGCACGTGGAGAGGCTGGCAGCTGGGTCGACGGCCGCAGCAAGGAATTGCCTCCTTATTACGCAGAAAATAATGATTCCTCCACCTGACAGCAGGGACCCACCGGACGGGCCATCGTATTTCGCAAAAAAAACATTTCCCTCCTGACTACTGGGACCCACCAGCTACACCTTCGCATGCAAGGAAGTGCGCCCGGGCAAAAAAAACGATTCACCCCCCTGACTGCTGGGACCCACCAGCTACATCTTCGCACACAAGGAAGTGCGTCCGGGCAAAAAAATGATTCTCCCCCTGACTGCTGGGACCCACCAGCTACATCTTCGCACGCAAGGAAGTGTCTGACAGTCGGGACCCACCTGGTCGAAGCGTACGTAGCATTGTCATTCTGGTCGCGAACGTGTACGTACATACTGGTCGATGTAGAAGCACGCGCGTGTCGTAGTAGAGGCGTGCACGTGTCGTAGTAGAGGCGCGCATGTAGCAAGTACATGTACGTACAGCGGCTAGGGTGCAAGAAAGAAAATACGGCCACGTATGTGTACGCACGGCCAGGGCTCGTGTACATGGCTGGGTCGGAACGGAGAAACAGCATTGTCGTCGTGTTCATGGGGAGGCACGGAATGCGTCGTGTTCATCGCGAGGCAACGGAACACGTGGGAGCCAACCGGCTGGGTCGGATCGGAATGCGTGGTCGTGTTCATCGGGACGGCTTGGACGGAACAGGCGATGGAAACGAGGCCTGGCGTACCGCACAACGGAGGAAACGGACCTCCTATGTTCGGAACAGGGTCCTGTTGATCGGGAGGGGTGTGGCGTACATAAGCGGAGGAAACGGACCTCCTATGGTCGGAACGGGGGTCCTGTAGATCGGGAGGGGTGTGGCGTACCGCAAAACGGACGAAACGGACCTCCTGCGGTCGAAACGGGGTCTGTTGATCGGGAGGGTGTGGCGTCGCAAAAGCAGACCGAAACGGACTTGTGTTGGAGCGCTACGGTCGAAACGGGGGTCCTGTTCATCGGGAGGGGTGTGGCGTACCGCAAAACAGGACTCCACGGGATACTGTTTATCTCCATTGTCGACCTCCTCCAACCTCCACAGGCTACCGTCGACCTCCTCCAGCCTCCACGTGCTCTTGTTCATCCAGCCTCCACCGTGCGCTACTCCACCGGCTACTTTTCAACCACCCTCCACGGGCACCCTCCACCGTCTCGCTCATCCAGCCCTCCACCACACCACGGGTCCTGTTCATCCAGAGGCAAAGGCCACCGCTCACTTTGTTCATCCAAACCCCCATAGCGCTCCTTTGTTCATCCCAAGGCGGCATCGATCGGCTTGATTAGCGGCGATGGCGAAGAATCGCTCGATCGGGTTCGATTAACAGCCATCGATCGATCGCCGGGTTCGATGAACGCGTAGCCTGCAGTGCAATTGCTCGGGTTCGATTAGAGCCCAACGCCTCGCACACACGCCGCAGCGTCGTGTATGAGAAAGCAGCGCGCATCGCCGCCCCGACCTCCCACCGTGAACTGAACTCCCGAAATTTTCCTCCCCTCGCTTCTACCACGGTTTTTTCCGTCGTGGACGGCCCAAAGAATGTCATGCAGCTGCGTCTCCGGCCCGCCCAGGACGAAAAGCCCATTTTCTGTCATGATTTTTGGTCATATAAGTAGGAGCCCACCACATCTATGATGATACCGGGTTTTGTCACAATTATCGTCATAGAAGTGTCATATGTTTGACAGAAAAAAAATTCGTTCGGCCCAAAATGTCACGGATGTGTCTTTTTTTTGTAGTGTAGCATCAACTACAAGGAGTAATCAACACTACTAGAAACCTACTAGTACCAATCCGGACTTGGAGACAAGAATTGGATACAAGAGATGAACTAGGGTTTTGAGAGGAGATGGTGCTGGTGAAGATGTTGATGAAGATTGCTCTCTCCCGATGCGAGGAGCGTTGGTGATCACGATGATGATGATTTGCCCCTCCCAGAGGGAAGTGTCCCCGGCAGAACAGCTCTGCCGAAGCTCTAGATTGGTTCCGCCAAGGTTCCATCTCGTGGCGGCGGAATTTCGTCCCGAAAGGTTGCTTATGATTTTTTTTCTCGATGAAAGACCTCATATAGCAGAAGATGGGCATCGGAGGGCCACCAGGGGGCCCACGAGGTAGGGGGGCGCACCCTAGGAGGGGGGCGCGCCCCCCACCCTCATGGACAGGGTGTGGGCCCCCTGGTCTTCATCTTTGGCAAGGATTTTTCATTATTTTTTATAAGATGTTCCGTGGAGTTTCAGGACTTTTGGAGTTGTGCAGAATAGGTCTCTAATATTTGCTCCTCTTCCAAATTTCTGAATTTGAGCTGGCATTCTCCCTCCTTATGTAAACCTTGTAAAATAAGAGAGAATAGGCATAAGTATTGTGACATAACGTGTAATAACATCCCATAATGCAATAAATATCGATATAAAAGCATGATGCAAAATGGACGTATCAACTCCCCCAAGCTTAGACCTCGCTTGTCCTCAAGCGAAAGCCGATGACGATAACTATGTCCCCATGTTTAGAAGTAGAGGCGTCGATAAAAATAAAATACGTACATGACGGCATCATGATTATTCTCATAACAACAACATATATAGGTATTGTCATATGAGTTCTTATGTTCAAGTACTAATCCATTCACAATGCAGAGTATGAATCATAAACTTTATTGAGAACCAACAAACTATAATCTCAGTCATTGAAGCAATTGCAATTTATCATAACATCGTAAAGAGTCTATGTCAGAGCTTAATAGCAAGTCCACATACTCAACTATCATTTAGTCTTTCATAATTGCTAACACTCACACGATACTTGTGGTTACGGAGTTTTAATCGGACACAGAGAAAGATAGGGGCTTATAGTTTCGCCTCCCAACCTTTTACCTCAAGGGTAATGTCAACAATAATAACTCATGCCCCCTATATCCAATTAGATATATCAATCAGGATCTTTCCAACACACCGTGCTTGCCAAAGGATAAAATGTAAAAAGGAAAGGTGAAGATCACCATGACTCTTGCATAAGGTAGAGGATAATAATAAAAGATAGGCCCTTCGCAGAGGGAAGCAGAGGTTGCCATGCGCTTTTATGGTTGGATGCGCAAAATCTTAATGTGAAAGAACGTCACTTTATATTGCCCCTTGTGATATGAACCTTTATTATGCAGTCCGTCGCTTTTATTTCTTCCACATCACAAGATCGTATAAAGCTTATTTCCCCACACCAATCAATCATACATATTTAGAGAGCAATTTTTATTGGTTTGCACCGATGACAACTTACTTGAAGGATCTTACTCAGTCCGTAGGTAGATATGGTGAACTCTCATGGCAGAACGGGTTTAAGGGTTTTTGGAAGCACAAGTAGTATCTCTACTTGGTGCTGAGAATTTGGCTAGCATGAGGGGGAAAGGCAAGCTCAACATGTTGGAAGATTCATGACAATATACTTTATCTCAGATATAAGAAACCATAACTCATTACATTGTCTTCCTTGTCCAACATCAACTCTTTAGCATGTCATATTTTAATGAGTGCTCACAATCACAAAAGATGTCAATAATAGTATATCTATATGTGAAACCTGTCTTTCCTTATTACTTCCTATTAATTGCAACGATGAACAAAGCTATGTTTGTCAACTCCGAACAAATTTTAATCATCATACTCTTTCTATGTGAAGTCATCACTTTCAATAAGATCAATAAGAACTCTTTGTTTCCTTTTATTCTTTTTCTTTCTTTTATTCACTCAAGATCATGGAAAAATAATCAAGCCCTTGACTCAACACTAATCTTTATTATATAGCTCACGGACTCGATTACACAGGGAGATCATAAAACAAAAACTCAAAACTAGATCATGCCATAAACTTTATTCTACTAGATCAAGATAATACTAATAGGATCAAACTAAGAAAAACGGTAAAGATAGGAGATGTGATTGTGATACGATACCGGGGCACGTCCCCCAAGCTTGGCAGTTGCCAAGGGGAGTGCCCATACCCATGTGATTATATCTCCTTTGCTGGTGAAGAAGGTGGTGGTGATGGATAGTCGCACATCGAGCGTAAGAGGTCCTCCAACTTGCGAATAATGCCCTTGAGTGCAACGATATGCTCCTTCAACAAAATATTTTCACTTGTGAGATACTTGTTTTGAATATGAGCTAACTCAATCATCTTGAAAGCTTCGATTTCAGTTGGGGTGAGAAAGTTGTGATCAAGTTGAAGGGTGTCTTCTGCTGCCGGAGCTTGGTCCTCCATGGCCTTCTTGATCCCTTGATCCTTGTTGATCTCCATGGGTTCTTCCTTATTCAACTCTATCTTCATTAGCCAAGCATCTTTGTCACCATTGTTGGAGGAGGGGGATGACATGATGCCTGGCCTTGACAACCTTGACAGAAAACAGCTCGAAACAAGAACAGAGGATAATTGCATGATACGGAAGTCAAAATCTCCGGGAGAATATATAATGAATTTTTACCGACCAAAATACGTATCGTGCAAGAAAATGGAGTCCGGAAGACACACGAGGTGCCCACGAGGTAGGGGGCGCGCCCAGGGGGGTAGGGCGTGCCCTCCACCCTCGTGGGGCCCTCGTGTCCTTCCAGGACTGCTACTTATTTTTCTATTTTTCTAAATATTCCAAAACGGAGAAATATTGCCTTAAAAACTGTTTTGGAATCGGTTTACTTACGTACCACATACCTATTCCTTTTTGGAGTCCGAAACGTTCCGGAAAGTGTCTCTTATGTATTCCTCCGGGCTTACGGTTTCAATAACATTGGTTTCAACATTATAGGATTACCTGAGATATAGTGTTTGATTCTTTGACCATTTACCACCTTCGGATTTGTGCCTTCAATGTTGTTGATTTTTATGGCACCGGAACGATTGACCTCCTCGATAACGTAGGGGCCTTCCCATTTAGAGAGAAGTTTTCCTGCAAAAAAATCTTAAACGAGATTTTTATAGCAATACATAATCACCTACATTAAACTCACGCTTTTGTATCCTTTTGCCATGCCATCTTTTAACTTTTTCTTTAAACAACTTGGCATTTTCATAAGCTTGGGTTCTCCATTCATCAAGTGAGCTAATATCAAATAACCTCTTCTCACCGGCAAGTTTGAAATCATAATTGAGCTCTTTAATAGCGCAATAAGCCTTATGTTCTAGTTCGAGAGGTAAGTGACATGCTTTTCCATAAATCATTTTATATGGAGACATACCCATAGGATTTTTATATGCAGTTCTATAGGCCCATAATGCATCATCAAGTTTCTTGGACCAATTCTTTCTAGACCTATTGACAGTCTTTTGAAAAATTAATTTGAGTTCTCTATTGCTCAATTCTACTTGACCACTAGACTGTGGGTGATAAGGGGATGCAATTCTATGATTAACATCATATTTAGCAAGCATTTTGCGGAAAGCACCATGAATAAAATGTGAACCACCATCAGTTATTAAATATCTAGGGACTCAAAACCTCGGAAAAATAACTTCTTTAAGCATTTTAATAGAGGTGTTATGATCAGCACTACTAGTTGGAATAGCTTCTACCCACTTAGTAACGTAATCAACAGCAACTAAAATATGTGTATATCCATTAGAGGCAGGAAAAGGTCCCATATAATCAAAGCCCCAAACATCAAATGGTTCAATAACAAGTGAATAATTCATAGGCATTTCTTGACGTCTACTAATATTACCAATTCTTTGACATTCATCACAAGACGGGACAAACTTACGGGCATCCTTGAAGAGAGTAGGCCAATAAAAACCGGATTGCAATACCTTATGTGTAGTTCTATCTCCAGCGTGGTGTCCTCCATAAGCTTCTGAGTGACACTTGCGTAGAATATGTTCCTATTCATGCTCAGGTACACAACGTCTAATAACAACATCTACTCCTTCTTTATAAAGATGCGAGTCATCCCAAAAGTAATGTCGCAAATCATAGAAAAACTTTTTCTTTTGCTGGTATGTGAAACTAGGTGGTATAAATTTAGCAACAATGTAATTAGCATAATCAGCATACCACGGAGTACTGCGAGAAGTATTTACGACATTTAATTGCTCATCAGGAAAGCAATCATCAATAGGTAGTGGGTCATCAAGAACATTATCTAACCTAGACAAGTTGTCTACAACGGGGTTCTCAGCTCCCTTTCTATCAACAATATGCAAATCAAATTCTTGTAGCAAGAGAACCCATCTAATAAGTCTAGGTTTAGCATCTTTCTTTTCCATCGGGTATTTAATAGCAGCATGATCAGTGTCAATAGTTACTTTAGAATCAACAATATAAGGTCTGAACTTATCACATGCAAATACAACTGCTAAGAATTCTTTTTCAGTAGTAGCATAATTTCTTTGAGCATTGTCTAAAGTCTTACTAGCATAATGTATAACATTTAGTTTCTTATCAACTCTTTGCCCTAGAACAGCACCTACAGCATAGTCACTAGCATCACACATAATTTCAAAGGGTAAATTCCAATCAGGGGGCTGAACAATAGGTGCAGAGATCAATGCTTTCTTAAGTATTTCAAATGCTTCTACACAATCATCATCAAAGACAAATGGTATATCTTTTTGTAATAAATTAGTCAAAGGCCGAGAAATTTTTGAGAAGTCCTTAATGAACCTCCTATAAAATCCAGCGTGACATAGGAAACATCTTATACCTTTGATGTCCTTGGGACAGGCATCTTTTCAATAGCATCAACCTTGGCTTTATCAACTTCAATACCTCTTTCAGAAACTTTATGCCCCAAGACAATACCTTCATTAACCATAAAGTGGCACTTTTCCCAATTCAAGACAAGATTAGTTTCTTCACATCTCTGCAAAACTCGATCAAGATTGATCAAGCAATCATCAAAAGAGGATCCATAGACGGAAAAGTCGTCCATGAAAACCTCACAAATCTTTTCACAGAAGTCAGAGAATATAGCCATCATGCATCTTTGGAAGGTAGAAGGTGCATTACATAAACCAAAAGGCATACGTCTATAAGCAAAAGTACCAAAAGGGCATGTAAAAGTAGTCTTTGATTGATCTTTAGCCCACACAGGTATTAGAGAAAAACCAGAATAACCATCTAGAAAGCAATAATGTGTATGTTTGCATAATCTTTCTACCATTTGATCAATAAAAGGTAACGGGTAATGATCTTTCTTAGTAGCTTTATTTAATTTGCTGAAATCAATTACCATCCTATAACCTGTAATAATTCTTTGTGGGATTAATTCATCTTTATCATTAGGAACAACAGTAATACCTCCCTTCTTAGGGACACAATGGACAGGACTTACCCACTGACTATCAGCAACGAGATAAATTATACCTGCCTCCAGAAGCTTTAGTAT
Source organism: Aegilops bicornis (assembly GCA_021605145.1). Classification (NCBI taxonomy): domain Eukaryota; kingdom Viridiplantae; phylum Streptophyta; class Magnoliopsida; order Poales; family Poaceae; genus Aegilops; species Aegilops bicornis. The sequence continues at coordinate 564,462,808 of CM038673.1, read as the reverse complement.
CTCTTTTCTTACCACTTCTTTCATCTTAGGATTAAGCCTTCATTGATGATCACAGACTGGTTTGGCATCTTCTTCCAAATTTATTTTATGCTGACATAGAGTGGGACTAATGCCCTTAAGATCATCAAGAGTATATCCAATAGCAGCACGGTGCTTCTTCAGAGTTTTCAATAATCTCTCTTCTTCATGCTCTGAAAGGTTAGCACTAACAATAACAGGATATATCTTCTTTTCATCAAGATAAGCATATTTAAGATTATCAGGCAACTGTTTAAGCTCAAATACGGGATCACCTTTGGGTGGAGGAGGATCCCCTAGGATTTCAACTGGCAAATTGTGTTTCAGAATAGGTTCATGTTTAAAGAATACTTCATCTATTTCCCGTCTTTCATTCATAAACATATCATTTTCATGGTCTAGCAAATATTGTTCTAAAGGATCACTAGGGGGTACGGCAATAGAAGCAAGACCAATAATTTCATCCTTACTAGGCAATTCTTCTTCACGGTGTTGTCTACTAAATTTAGAGAAATTAAACTCATGAATCATATCACCCAAACCGATAGTAACAACATTCTTTTCGCAATATATCTTAGCATTAATAGTTTTCAAGAAGGATCTACCAAAAATAATGGGACAAAAGCTATCTTGTGGGGAACCAAGAACAAGAAAATCAGCAGGATATTTAGTTTTCCCACACAAGACTTCTATATCTCTAACAATTCCCACTGGCGAAATAGTATCTCTATTGGCATGTTAATTGTAACATCAATATCTTCTATCTTAGCGGGTGCAATTTCATGCTTAATTTCTTCATACAAGGTAATAGGTATAACACTAGCACTAGCACCCATATCACATAAGCCATGATAACAATGATCTCCTATTTTAACAGAAATAACAGGCACGCCTACCACAGGTCTATGTTTATCTTTAGCGCCAGGTTTAGCAATTCTAGCAGATTCACCACATAATTGAATAACATGCCCATCAATATTATCAGACAAGAGATCTTTAACAATAGCAATATTTGGTTCTACTTTGACTTGCTCAGGAGCTGTATAAGTTCTAATATTGCTTTTACGAACCACAGTTGAAGCTTTAGCATGATCCTTTTATTCTAACAGGGAAAGGTGGTTTCTCAACATAAGAGGTAGGAACAATAGGATCATTATAAGTGACAATCTTTTCTTCAACTTTAATCGGTGCAGCTACTTTTACTTCTATGGGAGGATGATATTTAAACCACTTCTCCTTAGGGAGATCAACATAAGTAGCAAAAGATTCACAGAAAGAAGCTACTATTTCAGAGTCAAGTCCATATTTAGTGCTAAACTTACGGAAAATATCGGTATCCATAAAAGATTTAACACAATCCAACTTAGGTGTCATACCTGACTCCTTACCTTCGTCGAGGTCCCAATCTTCAGAGTTGCGTTTAATTCTATCCAATAAATTCCATCTGAATTCAATAGTCTTCATCAGAAAAGAGCCAGCACAGGAAGTATCGAGCATGGTGCGATAGTTTTCGTAAAGCGAGCAAAGATTTTGAATAATTGTTTCTCTTGGGAGCTCGTGATTGGGGCATGAATACAACATTGATTTAAGCCTCCCCCAAGCTTGAGCGATGCTTTCTCCTTCACAAGGACAAAAATTATATATATAATTGCTATCACGATGAACAAGATGCATAGGGTAATATTTTTGATGAAATTCCAATTTCAATCTTTTGTAGTTCCATGATCTTGTGTCATCACATAGCCTATACCATGTCAATGCATCTCCCTTGAAAGATAAAGGGAAGACCTTCTTCTTAACAACATCATCGGGTATACCTGCAAGCTTAAATAGTCCACAAACTTCATCCACATGTATTAGGTGCTCATCAGGATGCGTTGTTCCATCTCCTACAAAGGATTAGCTAGCAGTTTTTCCATCATACCCGAAGGAAATTCAAAGGGAATATTTTCATATTCATTTTCAGTAGGTTCATTAGGTTGAGGAGCAACTCTTTGCTCTACTGGTTGGGGTGAAGATACCCCGAACAAGCCCCTCAAAGGATTACTTTCCATAGTAACAAGTGACAGTAAATTTCAGCACACTATATAAATTTTCCTTACCAAATTCCACCTACCAAAGGCGCTTCACTCCCCGGAAGCAGGCGCGGAAAAGAGTCTTGATGACCCACAAGTATAGGGGATCTATCGTAGTCCTTTCGATAAGTAAGAGTGTCGAACCCAACAAGGAGTAGAAGGAAATGATAAGAGGTTTTCAACAAGATATTCTCTGCAAGTACTGAAATAAGTGGTAACAGATAGTTTGGTGATAGGATAATTTGTAACAAACAACAAGTAACAAAAGTAAATAAAGTGCAGCAAGTTGGCCCAATCCTTTTTGTAGCAAAGGACAAGCCTGGACAAACTCTTATAATAGGAAAAGCGCTCCCGAGGACACATGGGAATATCGTCAAGCTAGTTTTCATCACATTCATATGATTTGCATTCGGTACTTTGATAATTTGATATGTGGGTGGACCGGTGCTTGGGTGCTGTTCTTACTTGAACAAACATCCCACTTATGATTAACCTCTATTGCAAGCATCCGCAACTACAACAAAAGTATTAAGGTAAACCTAACCATAGCATGAAACATATGGATCCAAATCAGCCCCTTACGAAGCAACGCATAAACTAGGGTTTAAGCTTCTGACACTCTAGCAACCCATCATCTACTTATTACTTCCCAACGCCTTCCTATAGGCCCAAATAATGTTGAAGTGTTATGTAGTCGATGTTCACATAACACCACTAGAGGCTAGACAACATACATCTCATCAAAATATAATACCAAATTTACATGACTACTAATAGCAAGACTTCTCACATGTCCTCAGGAACAAACGTAACTACTCACAAAGCATATTCATGTTCATAATCAGAGGGGTATTAATATGCATATAGGATCTGAACATATGATCTTCCACCAAATAAACCAACTAGCATCAACTACAAGGAGTAATCAACACTACTAGCAACCTACTAGTACCAATCCCGGACTTGGAGACAAGAATTGGATACAAGAGATGAACTAGGGTTTGTTGGAAATATGCCCTAGAGGCAATAATAAAATGGTTATTATTATATTTCCTTGTTCATGATAATTGTCTATTGTTCATGCTATAATTGCATTAACTGGAAACCGTAATACATGTGTGAATACATAGACTACAACATGTCCTTAGTGAGCCTCTAGTTGACTAGCTCGTTGATCAATAGATGGTTATGGTTTCCTGACCATGGACATAGGATGTCATTGATAACGGGATCACATCATTAGGAGAATGATGTGATGGACAAGACCCAATCCTAAGCATAGCACAAGCTCATGTAGTTCGTTTGATAAAAGCTTTTCTAATGTCAAGTATCATTTCCTTAGACCATGAGATTGTGCAACTCCCGGATACCGTAGGAATGCTTTGGGTGTGCCAAAGCGTCCTGGCAATCGGGTGGCTATAAAGGTGCACTACGTGTCTGTTGGGTTGGCACGAATCGAAACAGGGATTTGTCACTCCGTGTGACGGAGAGGTATCTCTGGGCCCACTCGGTAATGCATCATCATAATGAGCTCAATGTGACTAAGTAGTTAGTCATGGGATCATGCATTACGGAACGAGTGAAGTGACTTCTTTGGTAACGAGATTGAACGAGGTATTGGGATACCGACGATCGAATCTCGGGCAAATAACGCACCGATTGACAAAGGGAATTGTATCTGAGTTGCTTGAATCCTCGACATCGTGGTTCATCCGATGAGATCATCGTGGAACATGTGGGAGCCAACATGGGTATCCATATCATGTTGTTGGTTATTGGCCGGAGAGTTGTCTCGGTCATGTCTGCATGGTTCCCGAACCCGTAGGGTCTACACACTTAAGGTTCGATGACGCTAGGGTTATAAGAAAGATTTGTATGTGATTACCGAATGGTGTTCGGAGTCCCGGATGAGATCCCGGACGTCACAAGGAGTTCCGGAATGGTCCGGAGGTGAAGATTTATATATGGGAAGTCATCATACGGTCGCCGGAAATATTTGGGGGTATACCGGTATTGTACCGGGACCACCGGAGGGGTTCCAGGGGTCCACCAGGTGGGTCCACCAGCCCCGGAGGGCCTTATGGGCTGTAGGTGGAAGGGAACCAGCCCCAAGTGGGCTGAGGCGCCAACCCCCCTAGGGCCCATGCGCCTAGGGTTGGGGGGACCCTAAAGGGGGCGCCCCCCTTGGCTTAGGGGGCAAGCCCCCTCCCACTTGGCCGCCGCTCCCTTCTAGATCCCATCTAGAGGGGCCGGCCCCCTTCCCCCTTCTCCCTATAAATAGAGGGGCGAGGGGAGGGCTGCAGCACCACATCCAAGGCGCAGCCCCTCCCCTCCCCAACACCTCTCCTCCTCCGCAAGAGCTTGGCGAAGCCCTGCCGAAGAACAGCCACTCCATCACCACCACGCCGCCCGTCTTCTGTTGGAGCCCTCTTCCTCAACCTCTCCCTCCTCCTTGCCGGATCATGGAGCGGAGACATCACCGGCTGCACGTGTGTTGAACGCGAGGCACTGTTGTTCGGTGCTAAGATCGGATTCGGCCGCGATCTGAATCGCTACGTGTACGACTCCTCCAACCGCGTTCTTGCAACGCTTCCGCTTAGCGATCTTCAAGGGTATGAAGATGCACTCCCTCTCTCTCATTGCTAGCATCTCCTAGCATCTCTCTCATTGCTAAGTTCCCCAACAGTGGTATCAGAGCCAGGTTTATGCATAGATTCTATGCACGAGTATAACACAAAGTAGTTGTGGGCGATGATTTGTTCAATTTGCTTGCCGTTACTAGTCTTATCTTGATTCGGCGGCATTGTGGGTTGAAGCGGCCCGGACCGACATTACACGTACTCTTACGTGAGACAGGTTCCACCGACTGACATGCACTTGATGCATAAGGTGTCTAGCGGGTGTCTGTCTCTCCCACTTTAGTCGGATCGGATTCGATGAAGAGGGTCCTTGTGAAGGGTAAATAGCAATTGGCATATCACCGTTGTGGCTTCTGCGTAGGTAAGAAACGTTTTGCTAGAAACCCATAGCAGCCACGTAAAACATGCAACAACAATTAGAGGACGTCTAACTTGTTTTTGCAGGGTATGCTATGTGATGTGTTATGGCCAAATGGATGTGGTTAATTATATATATGTGATGTATGAGATTGATCATGTTCTTGTAATAGGAATTACGACTTGCATGTCGATGAGTATGACAACCAACAGGTGCCATAGGAGTTGTCTTAATTTATTGTATGACCTGCGTGGCAATGAAAAACGCCATGTAATTACTTTACTTTATTGCTAACCGTTAGCCATAGTAGTAGAAGTAATAGTTGGCGAGACAACTTCATCAAGACACGATGATGGAGATCATGATGATGGAGATCATGGTGTCATGCCGGTGACGAAGGTGATCATGTCGCGCCTCGAAGATGAAGATCAAAAGGCGCAAGATAATATTGGCCATATCATGTCACTTTATGATTTTGCATGTGATGTTTGTCATGTTTACATCTTATTTGCTTAGAACGACAGTAGCATAAATAAGATGATCCCTCACTAAAATTTCAAGAGATGTGTTCCCCCTAATCGTACCTTTGTTGTGAAGGTTCGTTGTTTCGAAGCACCACGTGATGATCGGGTGTGATAGATTCTAACGTTCGCATACAACGGGTGTAAGCCAGATTTACACACGCGGAACACTTAGGTTGACTTGACGAGCCTAGCATGTGTAGACATGGCTTCAGAACAAAAGAGACCGAAAGGTCGAATATGAGTCGTATAGTAGATACGATTAACATGAAGATGATCACCGATGATGACTAGTCCGTCTCACGTGATGACCGGACACGGCCTAGTTGACTCGGATCGTGTATCACTTAGATGACTAGAGGGATGTCTATCTAAGTGGGAGTTCATTAAATTATATGAACTTAATTATCATGAACATAGTCAAAAGGTCTTTTCAAATTATGTCGTAACTTGCGCTTTAGATATGTTCCTAGAGAAAATTTAGTTGAAAGATGATAGTAGCAATTATGCGGACTAGGCCCGTAAACTAAGGATTGTCCTCATTCCTACACAGAAGGCTTATGTCCTTAATGCACCGCTCGGTGTGCTGAACCTCAAACATCGTCTGTGGATGTTGCGAACATCTGACATACACGTTTTGATGACTACGTGATAGTTCAGTAATGTTAAACGGTTTAGAATTGAGGCGCCGAAGACGTTTTGAAACGTCGCGGAACATATGAGATGTTCAAAGTGCTGAAATTGGGATTTCAGGCTCGTGCCCATGTCAAGAGGTATGAGACCTCTGGCGAGTTTCTTAAGCCTGCAAACTAAGGGAGAAAAGCTCAATCATGAGCATGTGCTCAGATTGTCTGAGCACTACAATCACTTGAATCGAGTGGGAGTTAATCTTCCAGATAAGATAGTGATGGTTCTCCATAGTCACTGCCACCAAGCTATTAGAGCTTCGTGATGAACTATAACATATCAAGGATAGACATGATGAGCCTTGATCAATTCGCGATGTTTGACACCGCGATAGTAGAAATCAAATAGGAGCATCAATTGTTGATGGTTGGTAAAACCACTAGTTTCAAGAAGGGCAAGGGCAAGAAGGGATACTTCATGAAATGACAAATCAGTTGCTGCTCTAGTGAAGAAACCCAGGGTTGAACCCAAACACGAGACTAAGTGCTTTTGTAATGAGGGAACGGTCACTGAAGCAGAACTACCCTAGATACTTGGTAGATGAGAAGGCTGGCAAGGTTGATGTATATATTGGATATATATTGTATTAAATGTGTACTTTACTAGTACTCCTAGTAGCACCAGGGTATTAAGATACCGGTTCGGTTGCTAAGCGTTAGTAACTCGAAATAAAAGAGCTACGGAATAAACGGAGACTAGCTAAAGGTGAGATGATGATATGTGTTGGAAGTGTTTTCGAGGTTGATGTGATCAAGCATCGCATGCTCCCTCTACCATCGAGATTGGTGTTAAACCTAAATAATTGTTATTTGGTGTTTGCGTTGAGCATAGACATGATTGGATTATGTTTATCGCCATACGGTTATTCATTTAAGGAGAATAATGGTTACTTTTTTATTTGAATAATACCTTCAATGGTCTTGCACCTAAAATGAGTTTATTGAATCTCGATCATGGTGATACACATGTTCGTACCAAAAGTAATGATAGTACCACATACTTGTGGCACTGCCATTTGAGTCATATTGGTATAAAACGCATGAAGAAGCTCCATGTTGATGGATCTTTGGACTCACACATTTTTTAAAATATTGAGACATGCGAACCATGTCTATTGGTATATACGCATGAAGAAACTCCATGCAGATGGATCGTTTGGACTCACTTGGTTTTGAATCACTTGAGACATGCAAATCATACCACATGGGCAAGATGACAGAAAGGCCTCATTTCAGTGAGATGGAACAAGAAAGCAACTTGTTGGAAGTAATACGTTTTGATGTGTGCAGTCCAATGAGTGTTGAGGCACGCAGTGAATATCGTTATGCTCTTACTTCACGAATGATTTGAGTAGATTCTAAGTATATTTACTTGATGAAACACGAGTCTGAATTATTGAAAGGTTCAAGCAATTTCAGAGTGAAGTTGAAGATCATCGTGGCAAGAGGATAAAATGTCTATGATATGATCATAGAGATGAATATCTGAGTTACGAGTTTGGTACACAATTAAGACCTTGTGGAAATTGTTTCACAACTAATACCGCCAGGAACACCATAGTGTGATGGTGTGTCCGAACATCATAGCTGCACCATATTGGATATGGTGCATACCATGATGTCTCTTATTGAATTACCACTATCGTTTATGGATTAGGAATTAGAGACAACCGCATTCACTTTAAATAGGGCACCACGCAATTCCTTTGAGACGACTGAGGGAGTCCTGGATTAGGGGGTATCCGGACTGCCGGACTGTGTACAACGTCCGGACTATTGAAGCGTGAAGATAAAAGACTCAAGACTTCGGCCCGTGTCCGGATGGGACTTTCCTTGGCGTGGAAGGAAAGCTTGGCGATCCGGATATTATATTTCCTTCCTTGTAACCGACTCCATGTAAACCCTAGCCCTCTCTGGTGTCTATATAAACCAGAGAGGTTGGTCCTTAGAAGGCCGATCACAATTACAATCATACCATCATAGGCTAGCTCTTAGGGTTTAGCCTCTATGATCTCGTGGTAGATCTACTCTTGTACTACCCACATCATCAATATTAATCAAGCAGGAAGTAGGGTTTTACCTCCATCGAGAGGGCCCGAACCTGGGTAAACATATGTGTCCCTTGCTTCCTGTTACCATCAGCCTTGACGCACAGATCGGGACCCCCTACCCGAGATCCGCCGGTTTTGACACCGGCATTGGTGCTTTCATTGAGAGTTCCCCTGTGTCGTCGCTGTCAGGCTCGATGGCTCCTTCAATCATCATCAACGACGCTGTCCAGGGCGAGACTTTCCTCCCTGGACAGATCTTCGTGTTAGGCGGCTTTGCACTGCGGGTCAACTCGCTTGGCCATCTGGAGCAGATCGACAGCTACACCCCTGGCCACTAGGTTAGGTTCGGAAACCTGAACTACACGACGGACATCCGCGGAGACTTGATCTTCGATGGATTTGGGCCTATGCCAGGAGCACCGGACAGTCACGACGAGCATGGCTTAGAACTGCTGTCGAACGAAGCTCGGGGCATCACCCCCGTACTATCCTCGGACCTAGATCCGGAGCAGGCTGCGTTGCCTAAGGACGAAGGGATGGACCCCGCCCCCAGGTCGCACACTCATCGCCGGTGGAGCCGAACACGGGCCTTACCTCTGCGGTGGCCTGTGACTCCGAACCCCCGGATTCGTATCCGGACGTTGGTTCCAGTCCGCACACTCCCGAGCCCGTCGGGCCATGATGGGCTCCGGTAATGGAGTTCACCGCTGCGGATACCTTCCAGCACTCGCCCTTTGGCGACATGCTGGACTCATTAAAGTCTCTCTCTTTGTCTGGAGGCTCTTCGCCGAACTATGTCCGGCTCGAGTGGGAGGCAGGCAACGAAGGAATTCGTTGCCCACCCACCACCCACTTCATTGCCATGGTCGATGACTTAACCGAGGTACTGAACTTCGACTCCGAAGACATCGATGGTATGGACGATGATGCAGGAGAAGAACATGAACCACCACTCACTGGGCGGTGGACAACCACCTCTTCTTATGATATATATATGGTGGACACTCCGAAGGAAACAAATGGCGATGAGGCAACGGAGGATAAAACCTCAGGAAAAAAAAGCAAAGAATGGGCGTCGTCGGCGCCACTCCAAGCCCCACCACACTAATACCGGCCCAGGAGACGAAAACAATCCGAATGGTGCCGAAGAAGAATACAACCCTGAACAGCCCGCCTTCGAGCAGGCCGAACAGGAGGATGAGCAGGTCAGCCCAGAAGAACAGGCGACAAACGAATACCCGGAGGAGGACAGCTACATGCCCCCTTCCGAAGACGAGATTAGCCTCGGCGACGACGAGTACGGCGTGCCTGAGGATCCTGTAGAGCAGGAGCGCTTCAAAAGTCGGCTTATAGCCACTGCGAGGAGCCTGAAAAAGAAGCAGCAACAACTCCAAGCTGATCAAGACCTACTCACAGACAGATGGACTGAAGTCCTGGCAGCCGAGGAATACGGACTCGAGCACCACACGGCTGACCGGCCACCTCGTGGCCGGGATAAAATGGCATACCAGTCCGCATACCAGCCAACACCCCCACGCCAACATACTACGGCCCGGGGCAACAAATTAGGACAGCCAAGATCGATCTACGGATCGCGGGGGCATGCCTCGGTATGCGACGAGGACCGTAACGCCGGACACACCTTTAACAAGTCCGGCCGGGCCGAATATAGCCACCCAGAGCAATTCGACCTGCGTAGCCACATAGCCTGGCATGTAGGCGCCAAGCACCCTCTCGCTTTCACTGACGAAGTAATGGATCATGAATTCCCAGAAGGGTTCAAACCCATAAACATCGAATCATACGATGGCACAACAGACCCTGTAGTATGGATCGAAGATTTTCTTCTCCACATTCACATGGACCGCGGAGACGATCTGCACGCCATCAAGTATCTTCCCCTTAAGCTCAAAGGACCAGCCCGACACTGGCTAAACAGCCTGCCAGCAAACTCCATTGGCAGTTGGGAAAACCTGTAAGACGCATTCCTCGACAACTTCTAGGGCACATATGTGCGACCACCTGACGCCGACGACTTGAGCCACATTACTCAACAGCCCGGAGAGTCAGCTAGGAAATTCTGGACTCGGTTCCTAACTAAGAAGAACCAAATAGTTGAATGTCCGGACGTCGAAGCCCTGGCGGTTTTCAAGCATAATATCCGTGACGAGTGGCTCGCTCGACACCTCGGCCAGGAAAAACCCAAGTCCATGGCAGCTCTCACAACAGTAATGACCCGCTTTTGCGCGGGCGAGGACAATTGGTTGGCCCGCAGCAGCACTACGCCACAGTCCGGCAATTCGATGGCGCGACAATAACGGCAAGCCACGGCATAATGTATATAAGCGACGGAACAACGGCGACAATGGCGAAGACACGGGCAACAACGCCGGATTCAGTGGATCCAAGCCCGGTCAGCGGAAGAAGTCGTTCAAAAGATATAATCAGGGACCGTCTAGTGTGGACCGCATACTGGAGCGCTCGTGCCAAATTCATGGCACCCCGGACAAGCCAGTCAACCACACCAATAGAGATTGCTGGGTATTCAAACAGGCCGGCTAGATAAACGCCGAAGACAAGGACAAGGGGCTGCACAGCAACAATGACGAGGAGCCCCGACGTCCGAACACGGGGGGACAGAAGAAGCCCCCCCCCCCAGGTGAAAACGGTCAACATGATCTACGCCACGCACATCCCCAAGCGGGAACGGCAGCGAGCACTAAGGGACGTCTATGCGATGGAGCCAGTCGCTCCCAAATTCAACCCTTGGTCAGCTTGCCCGATCACCTTTGATCGTAGGGATCACCCTACTAGCATCCGTCACGGCAGCTCGGCCGCATTGGTCCTAGACCCAATCATTGACGAATTCCACCTCACGCGCGTCCTTATGGATGGTGGCAGCAGCCTGAACCTGCTTTACCAGGACACAGTGTGCAAAATGGGCATTGACCCTTCAAGGATCAAGCCCACTAAAACCACCTTTAAAGGTGCAATTCCTGGAGTAGAGGCCCGCTGTACGGGCTCTATAACATTGGAAGTGGTCTTCGGATCTCCGGATAACTTCCAAAGCAAAGAGTTAATCTTCTATATCGTCCCCTTCCGCAGTGGTTGCCATGCACTGCTCGGACGAACCGCATTCGCCAGATTCAATGCGGTACCACACTACGCATATCTCAAGCTCATGATGCCAGGACCACGCGGGGTCATAATGGTGAACGGAAATATGGACCGCTCCCTACGAATAGAAGAACATACTGCAGCCCTTGCGGCGGAAGTACAATGCGGCCTTTTCCGACAAACCAATCCGGCGACAACAACATCGAGCACAGTCAAGCGAGTCTGGAGCACCCCGCAACAGGATCATCAGGCACGCCAAGAGCGTGACTAGCTGTCTGGCCTCCGCTTAAGCCCCATCAAAGCAGCATTCGTGCCACGTACACACAATTAGGCACTTAAAATACCATGGACATAGGCGGAGGCGCATCAACGACTCAGTCAATAGTGCGGGTAACCGCCAAATACTTTCATACTCTTTCCCTCTTACCTTTCAGGATACCGCGGCAGCATCCTCAAAAGAGCCGAATTGCCGGACTTATAGGGGAGAGACATCCAAGGAGCCAACAGATGTTGTGCAAAGAAGGAAATACCCAGGTGGAATCTATTTACGATCATTATACCTGATTTATCTATCCTAACACAAATGCCCTTTGGATAGGACATGTCAAATAGTCCTATTTTATCTCTGCTTAATGCATCCATTGTAAATGTACGCTTAAACGTATTTTTCGTCAATGGGAAATTATATATAGCGTCAGCTTATTATCCTTATTTGGGCATTTTTCTCTCACAAATTTTTATTTGATATTGCATCCGTACACCTTGGTGCGGCCAGTTTGCCAGGGGCTCCTTATGGCGCCCTATAATATGGCAACTAAAGTCCGAACACTTTCAACAGTGTGGCACCCCGAACTTATAGCACTATATGCATCAGCTCCGAATCATGTCTTGGGTCTACAGTTGGGATAGCCGGCTCCCTTGTTTTGGTGCCTTACGTTCCGTTATGTCGGCTAAGGTAGCGCAGGGAGAACTATCGTGATTGTGTCCCGGTTCTTCCCGACGAGCACCTCGAGAGAAAGCCGAAAACTGACCGGCATGATGTGGCGAGAGCTGGTCGCTGTTCGTGAGGTTTCAAAATCCTTAAAGATTTTCCGCTTTAGGCGATAAATCGGCTTCGTCGGATCTAGGCGTGTATAGCGCCCGATTGATCTTCCGGATTCTAGGGGCTTCACGAAATTTAAAATTGTAGACTTCTATGGCTAAGTGAAAGTTATAAAGCCGCTAGTCCAATTGCCTCGTTAAGCTGCGGACACCTCCTTAAGGGACCAAACATTTGGGTAAAGAGTGTCCGGTTTTCACGAACACCCCAAAGTGCTAGTCACGTAGGCGGAAGCCGACGGCGCCTACTTTCAGGATTTTATAAACAGCCGCATGTAAGGTAATATTTTAAATAACAAAAGGGCTACATAGCGCAAGTAACTTCGTCTTTAATTACAAACATGACAGAAGTGAATTCATTCCAAAAGGGCGTCCTTGGTACACTCATTGGCGACTAGACGAGCACCCTTCATCACACCATCGTAGTACATTTCGGGATGGCGATGCGCCTTGCCCTCCGGTGGGCCGTCCTTGACCAGATTCTCCGCATCCAGCTTGCCCCATTGCACCTTGACGCGGGCAAAAGCTCGGCGGGCACCTTCGATGCAAACGGATTGCTTAATCACTTCAAGCCGCGGGAAGGCATCCACCATCCGCTTGATCAGGCCAAAGTAGCTACGGGGCAGGAGCTCACTAGGCCACATCCTGACTATGAAGTCCTTCATAGCCAGTTCGGCCGCCCTGTGGAGTTCGACCAACTGCTTCAGTTGGTCGCTCAGAGGCATCAGATGATTGGCCCCAGCATACAGGGACCAGAACAACTTCTCTGTTGAGCTCCCCTCCTGGGCACGGTAGAACTCCGCAGCGTCTGAGGCGCCGCGTGGCAGTTCTACAAATGCCCCTAGAGAGCTCCGTATTCGAGTAAGTAAAAGAAACGCCTCCTCCACATGTTTGCTTTGCATAAAGAAATTCTTACCCGATGCTATCTTTTTGGCCTCCTGGATCTCCTGATGTGCTTTCTCGGCTTCAGCCTTGGCATCCTTCAAACTTACAAGGGCCTTCCCAAGCTCGGCCTCCTTCATCTTCAGATTATGCTCCACGGACTCGCACTTCTTGCCGAGGTCCTGGAGCTCCTGCTGTACCTCGCCCACTCTAGCATTTTGCTTTTCGCGCTCCTTGCATTCCAAGGCCTTTGTTTTCGGCCTCGGACAGCGCTTTCTTCAGGGATGCCACTTTGGCGGTAGCCCCTGTTACACAGTCACGACGCTTTGATGTTAGACTGACAAATTTTGCATATCTTCAAATATATACGAACGAGGAATCGCTTACCTTTAGTCTCCTCGAGCTGCCTCTTCGTGAGGCCAAGCTCTCCCTGCGCCTACTCCAGGTCCCGCTTCAGTTCGGCAACCTCGACAGTACGGGCAGCAGCACAGCTTGTTTATTCACAACAATACTTATTATTAGACTCCTGCGGATTATAATTGACCCTTCGTTTGGCTTTTCTTTCCGAACACCAAACAGAGTATCAGGGGCTACTACCTATCAGGTGGTAATTGTTGGGGAACGTAGCAGAAATTCAAAATTTTCCTACGTGTCACCATGATCTATCTATGGAGAAACTAGCAACGAGGGGAAGGAGAGTGCATCTACATACCCTTGTAGATCGCTAAGCGGAAGCATTCAAGAGAACGGGGTTGAAGGAGTCAGACTGTCGTGATCCAAATCACCGGAGATCCTAGTGCCGAACGGACGGCACCTCCGCGTTCAACACACGTACAGCCCGGTGACATCTCCCACGCCTTGATCCAGCAAGGAGAGAGGGAGAGGTTGAGGAAGACTCCGTCCAGCAGCAGCACAACGGCGTGGTGGTGGTGGAGGGGCGTGGCAATCCTTCAGGGCTTCGCCAAGCACCGCGGGAGAGGAGAAGGGAGAGAGGTAGGGCTGGGCCAGGGAGATGTCAAAACTCATGTGTAGGCAGACCTCAAGACCTCAACTATATATAGGGGAGAGGGAGGGCGTGCGCCCCCTCTAGGGTTTCCACCCCAAGGGGTGCGGCTGCCCCCAATCCCATCTAGGGTGGCGGCCAAGGGGGGGAGAGGGGAAACTTGCCCCCCAAGTTAGGTGGGTGCGCCTCCCCAACCCTAGGCGCCTTGGGCCCTTGTGGGGCGCACCAGCCCACCCGGGCTGGTCCCTCCCACACTTGGCCCATGCAGCCTCCGGGCCGGTGGTGGCCCCACTTGGTGGACCCTCGACCTCCCCGTGGTCCCAAGATGCTACCGATAAAACCCAAACTTTTCCAGTGACCAAAACAGGACTTCCCATATATAAATCTTTACCTTCCGACCATTCCTGAACTCCTCGTTACGTCCGGGATCTCATCCGGGACTCCGAACAACACTCGGTAACCACATACAAACTTCCTTTATAACCCTAGCATCATCGAACCTTAAGTGTGTAGACCCTACGGGTTCGGGAACCATGCATACATGACCGAGACGTTCTCCGGTCAATAACCAACAGCGGGATCTGGATACCCATGTTGGCTCCCACATGTTCCATGATGATCTCATCGGATGAACCACGATGTCAAGGACTCAATCGATTCCGTATACAATTCCCTTTGTCTAGCGGTATTGTACTTGCCCGAGATTCGATCGTCGGTATCCCGATACCTTGTTCAATCTCGTTACCGGCAAGTCTCTTTACTCGTTCCGTAACACATCATCCCGTGATCAACCCCTTGGTCACATTGTGCACATTATGATGATGTCCTACCGAGTGGGCCCAGAGATACCTCTCCATCACACGGAGTGACAAGTCCCATTCTCGATTCGTGCCAACCCAACAGACACTTTCGGAGATACCTGTAGTGCACCTTTATAGCCACCCAGTTACGTTGTGGCGTTTGGTACACCCAAAGCATTCCTACGGCATCCGGGAGTTGCACATTCTCATGGTCTAAGGAAATGATACTTGACATTAGAAAAGCTTTAGCATACGAACTACGATCTTTGTGCTAGGCTTAGGATTGGGTCTTGTCCATCACATCATTCTCCAAATGATGTGATCCCGTTATCAACGACATCCAATGTCCATGGTCGAAAACCGTAACCATCTGTTGATCAACGAGCTAGTCAACTAGAGGCTCACTAGGGACATGGTGTTGTTTATGTACCCACACATGTATCTGAGTTTCCTATCAATACAACTATAGCATGGATAATAAACGATTATCATGAACAAGGAGATATAATAATAACTAATTTATTATTGCCTCTAGGGCATATTTCCAACAGTCTCCCACTTGCACTAGAGTCAATAATCTAGTTCACATTGCCATGTGATTAACACTCATAGGTCACATCGCCATGTGACCAACATCCAAAGAGTTTACTAGTGTCATTAAACTAGTTCACATCATCATGTGATTAAGACTCAATGAGTTCTGGGGTTTGATCATGTTTTGCTTGTGAGAGAGGTTTTAGTCAACGGTTCTGCAACATTCAGATCCGTATGTACTTTGCAAATCTCTAGGTCATATTGTAAATGCTGCTTCCACGCTCCACTTGGAGCTATTCCAAATGGTTGCTCCACTATACGTATCCGGTTTGCTACTCAGAGTCATTCGAATAGCTGTTAAAGCTTGCATCGACGTAACCCTTTACGCCGAACTCTTTATCACCTCCATAATCGAGAAACATGTCCTTATTTACTCCATGGACAATTCTGACCGCTGTCCAATGATCCATTCCCGGATCATTCTTGTACCCCTTGACTGACAGATGGCAAGGCACACTTCCGGTGCGGTACACAACATAGCATACTATAGAGCCTACGTCTAAGCATAGGGGACGACCTTCGTCCTTTCTCTCTATTCTGCCATGGTCGAGCTTTAAGTCTTAACTTCATAACTTACAACTCAGGCAAGAACTCCTTCTTTGACTGATCCATCTTGAAGACCTTCAAGATCATGTCAAGGTATGTGCTCATTTGAAAGTACCATTTAGCGTTTTTTATCTATCCTCGTAGATCTTGATGCTCAATGTTCAAGTAGCTTAATCTAGGTTTTATATTGAAAACACTTTTCAAATAACCCTATATGCTTTCCAAAAATTCTACATCATTTCTGATCAACAATATATATTCATCAGAAATTCTATAGCGCTCCCACTCACTTCTTTGGAAATACAAGTTTCTCATAAACTTTGTATAAACCCAAAATCTTTGATCATCTCATCAAAGCATACATTCCAACTCCGAGATGCTTACTCCAGTCCTTAGAAGGATCATTTGGAGCTAGCATACCTTTTAGCATCCTTAGGATCGACAAAACCTTTCTGATTGTATCACATTCAACCTTTCCTTTCGAAAACTGGTAAGGAAACTCGTTTTGACATCCATCTGCCAGATTTCATAAATGAAGCTAATGCTAACATGATTCCGACGGACTTAAGCATCGCTACGGATGAGAAAATCTCATCGTAGTCAACTCCTTGAACTTGTGAAAAACTCTTTGCCACAAGTCGAGCTTCACAGACGGTGACATTACCGTCCACATCCGTCTTCTTCTTAAAGATCCATTTATCTCAATGACTTGCCAATCATCGGGCAAGTCCACCAAAGTCCATGCTTTGTTATGATACATTGATCCTATCTCGGATTGCATGGCTTCTTACCATTTGTCGGAATTTGGGCCCACCATCGCTTCTCCATAGCTCGTAGGTTCATTGTTGTCTAGCAACATGACCTTCAAGACAGGCTTACTGTACCACTCTGAAGTAGTACGCATCCTTGTCACCCTACGAGGTGCGGTAGTGACTTGATCCAAAACTTCATGATCACTATCATAAGCTTTTACTTCAATTGGTGTAGGCGCCACAGGAACAACTTCCTGTGCCCTGCTACACACTCGTTGAAGTGGCGGTTCAATAACCTCATCAAGTCTCCACCATCCTCCCACTCAACTTTTCGAGACAAACTTTTCCTCGAGAAAGGACCTAATTCAAGAAACAATCCCTATTGCTTTCGGATATGAATTAGGAGGTATACCCAACTGTTTTGGGTGTCCTATGAAGATGCATTTTATCCGCGTTGGGTTCGAGCTTATCAACCTGAAACCTTTTTCACATAAGCGTCGCAGCCTCAAACTTTTAAGAAACAGCAACTTAGGTTTCTCCAAATCATAGTTCAAACGGTGTCGTCTCAACGGAATTACGTGGTGCCCTATTAAAGTGAGTGTGGTTGTCTCTAATGCCTAACCCATGAACGATAGTGGTAATTCGATAAGAGACATCATGGTACGCACCATATTCAATAGGGTGCAACTATGATGTTCGGACACACCATCACACTGTGGTGTTCCAGGCGGTATTAATTGTGAAACAATTTCCACAATGTCTTAATTGCGTGCCAAAGCTCGTAACTCAGATACTCATCTCTATGATCATGTCATAGACATTTTATCCTCTTGTCACAATGATCTTCAACTTCACTTTGAAATTACTTGAACCATTTAATAATTCAGACTTGTGTTTCATCAAGTAAATATACTCAACATCTACTCGAATCATCTGTGAAGTAAGAACATAACGATATTCATCAGATGCCTCACCACTCATTGGACTGCACACATCAAAATGTGTTACTTCCAACAAGTTGCTATCTTGTTCCATCTTACTGAAACCGAGGCTTTTCAGTCATCTTGTCCATGTGGTATGATTTGCATATCTCAAGTGTTTTAAAATCAAGTGAGTCCAAACGATCCATCTGCATGGAGTTTCTTCATGCGTATACACCAATAGACATGGTTCGCATGTCTCGAACTTTTCAAAAGCGAGTGAGTCCAAAGATCCATCAACATGGAGCTTCTTCATGCGTTTTACACCAATATGACTTACATGGCAGTGCCACAAGTAAGTGGTACTATCATTACTATCTTACATCTTTTGGCATGAACATGTGTATCACTACGATCAAGATTCAATAAACCATTCATTTTAGGGTCAAGACCATTGAAGGTATTATTCAAATAAATAGAGTAACCATTATTCTCCTTAAATGAATAATTGTATTGCGATAGACATAATCCAATCATGTCTATGCTCAACGCAAACACCAAATGACAATTATTCTGGTTTAATACTAATCTTGATGGTAGAGGGAGGCGTGCGATGTTTGATCACATCAAACTTGGAAACACTTCCAACACATATCGTCAGCTCACCTTTAGCTAGTCTCCGTTTATTCCGTAGCCTTTTATTTCGAAGTTACAAACACTTAGCAACCGAACCGTATCTAATACCCTGGTGCTACTAGGAGTACTAGTAAAGTACACAATAACTTAATGTATATCCAATATACTTCTATCGACCTTGCCAACCTTCTCATCTACCAAGTATCTAGGTAATTCTGCTCCAGTGGCTGTTCCCCTTATTACAGAAGCACTTAGTCTCGGGTTTGGGTTCAACCTTGGGTTTCTTCACTAGAGCAGCAGCTGATTTGCCGTTTCATGAAGTATCCCTTCTTCTAGTGGTTTTACTAACCATCAACAATTGATGCTCCTACTTGACTTCTACTTTCGCGGTGTCAAACATCGCGAATACTTCAAGGATCATCATATCTATCCCTGATATGTTATAGTTCATCACGAAGCTCTAGTAGCTTGGTGGTAATGACTTCGGAGAAACATCACTATCTCATCTGGAAGATCAACTCCCACTCGATTCAAGTGATTGTCGCACTCAGACAATCTGAGCACAAGCTCAACGATTGAGCTTTCTCCCTTAGTTTGCAGGATAAGAAAATCGTCGGAGGTCTTATACCTCTTGACGTGGGCACGAGCCTGAAATCCCAATTTCAGCCCTCGAAACATCTCATATGTTCCGCGACGTTTCGAAATCGTCTTTGGTGCCTCAACTCTAAACCGTATAACCGAACTATCACGTAGTTATCAAAAGCGTGTATGTTCGATGTTCGCAACATCCACATACGACGTTTGGGGTTCAAAGACACCGAGTGGTGCATTAAGGACATAAGCTTTCTACTGATCGCATAATCGCTCATCGTCAACTTTCAACTATATTTTCTCTAGGAACATATCTAAACAAAGTGGAACTAAAGCGCGAGCTATGACATAATTTGCAAAGGGGTTTTTGACTATGTTCAGGATAATTAAGTTCATCTAATGAACTCCCACTCAGATAGACATCCCTCTAGTCATCTAAGTGATTACATGATCCGAGTCAACTGGGCCGTGTCCGATAATCACGTGAGACGGACTAGTCATCATGGCTGAACATCTTCATGTTGATCGTATCCTCCATACGACTCATGCTCGACTTTTCGGTCTCCTGTGTTCCGAGGCCATGTCTGTACATGCTAGGCTCGTCAAGTTAACCTAGGTGTTTCGCGTGTGTAAATTTGGCTTACACCCGTTGTATGTGAACGTAAGAATCTATCACACCCGATCATCACGTGGTGCTTCAAAAGCAACGAACTTTCGCAATGGTGCCGCAGTTAGGGGAACACTTTCTTGAAATTTTAAAGAGGGATCATCTTATTTACTACCGTCGTTCTAAGCAAATAAGATGCATAAATATGATAAACATCACATGTAATCAAATAGTGACATGATATGGCCAATATCATTTTGCTCCTTTTGATCTCCATCTTCGGGGCTCCATGATCATCATCGTCACCGGCATGACACCATGATCTCCATCATCATGATCTCCATCATCGTGTCTCCATGAAGTTGTCTCCCCATCTTATTACTTCTACGACTATGGCTACCGTTAGCAATAAAGTAAAGTAATTACATGGCGTTTGTTCAATGACACGCAGGTCATACAATAAATTAAAGACAACTCCTATGGCTCCTGCCGTTGTCATACTCATCGACATGCAAGTCGTGATTCCTATTACAAGAACATGATCAATCTCATACATCACATATCATTCATCACATTCTTCTTGGCCATATCACATCACATAGCATACCCTGCAAAAACAAGTTAGACGTCCTCTAATTGTCGTTTGCATGTTTTACGTGGCTGCTATGGGTTTCTAGCAAGAACGTTTCTTACCTACGCAAAAACCACAACGTGGTATGCCAATTGCTATTTACCCTTCATAAAGACCCTTTTCATCGAATCCATTCCGACTAAAGTGGGAGAGACTGGCACCCGCTAGCCACCTTATGCACCAAGTGCATGTCAGTCGGTGGAACCTGTCTCACGTAAGTGTACGTGTAAGGTCGGTCCAAGCCGCTTCATCCCACAATACCGTCGAAACAAGATTGGACTAGTAACGGTAAGCATATTGAACAAAATCAACTACTTTGTGTTCTACTCATGCAAAAAATCTACGCAATAGACCTAGCTCATGATGCCACTGTTGGGGAACGTAGCAGAAATTCAAAATTTTCCTACGTGTCACCAAGATCTATCTATGGAGAAACTAGCAACGAGGGGAAGGAGAGTGCATCTACATACCCTTGTAGATCACTAAGCGGAAGCATTCAAGAGAACGGGGTTGAAGGAGTCGTACTCGTCGTGATCCAAATCATCGGAGATTCTAGTGTCGAACGGACGGCACCTCCGCGTTCAACACACGTACAGCCCGGTTGCATCTCCAACGCCTTGATCCAACAAGGAGAGAGGGAGAAGTTGAGGAAGACTCCGTCCAGCAGCAGCACAACGGCGTGATGGTGGTGGAGGGGCGTGGCAATCCTGCAGGGCTTCGCCAAGCACCGCGGGAGAGGAGAAGGGAGAGAGATAGGGCTGTGCCAGGGAGAGGTCAAAACTCATGTGTTGGCAGCCCTCAAGACCTCAACTACATATAGGGGAGAGGGAGGGGGTGCGCCCCCTCTAGGGTTTCCACCCCAAGGGGTGCGGCTGCCCCCAATCCCATCTAGGGTGGCGGCCAAGGGGAGGAGAGGGGAAACTTGCCCCCCAAGTTAGGTGGGTGCGCCTCCCCCAACCCTAGGCGCCTTGGGCCCTTGTGGGGCGCACCAGCCCACCGGGCTGGTCCCTCCCACACTTGGCCCATGTAGCCCCTCTGGGGCAGTGGCCCCACTTGGTGACCCCCGGGACCCTCCCGGTGGTCCCGGTACGTTACCGATAAAACCCAAAACTTTTCCATTGACCAAAACAGGACTTCCCATATATAAATCTTTACCTCCGGACCATTCCGGAACTCCTCGTTATGTCCGGGATCTCATCCAGGACTTCGAACAACATTTGGTAACCACATACAAACTTCCTTTATAATCCTAGCGTCATCGAACCTTAAGTGTGTAGACCCTACGGGTTCGGGAACCATGCAGACATGACAAGACGTTCTCCGGTCAATAACCAATAGCGGGATCTAGATACCCATGTTGGCTCCCACATGTTCCACGATGATCTCATCGGATGAACCATGATGTCAAGGACTCAATCGATCCCGTATACAATTCCCTTTGTCTAGCGGTATTGTACTTGCCCGAGATTCGATCGTCGGTATCCCGATACCTTGTTCAATCTCGTTACCGGCAAGTCTCTTTACTCATTCCTTTATAGCCACCCAGTTACGTTGTGACGTTTGGTACACCCAAAGCATTCCTACATCATCCGGGAGTTGCACAATCTCATGGTCTAAGGAAATGTTACTTGACATTAGAAAAGCTTTAGCATACGAACTACGATCTTTGTGTTAGGCTTAGGATTGGGTCTTGTCCATCACATCATTCTCCAAATGATGTGATCCCGTTATCAACGACATCCAATGTCCATAGTCAGGAAACCGTAACCATTTGTTGATCAACGAGCTAGTCAACTAGAGGCTCACTAGGGACATGGTGTTGTTTATGTACCCACACATGTATCTAAGTTTCCTATCAATACAATTATAGCATGGATAATAAACGATTATTACGAACAAGGAAATATAATAATAACTAATTTATTATTGCCTCTAGGGCATATTTCCAACAGTAATTTCATACATTTTTATTACTTACCTCAAAGCCCGTCAGGAGGCTTGTGCGAGCTTGGTCGATCCGCTTTTTGGCGGATGTAACCTTTGAATCACCGCACTCATAAGAGTACGGTGCTCTTCTTCCATGGAAGCGCCTCGAAGCGCTTCCACCAGGCTATCCGGCGCCGTTGACGTGACGAAAGTCCTCGGCATGGGTGGCTCGCCCTCCCTAACGAGGGGCTGCCCGCCCAAGTCCGGAATCGTCAGAGGTTCCGGAGTAGTGTTCGGTCGGGAGTCCGCCCTGTCGCGGCTCCCATCGATGCGATCCACGGGGATCTTGAACCCTGGATGTCCGACATCCGGAAGTCCGCCTTGGGGCGTCTCCAGGGTCACCTCCCCCTGCTCGGGGAACCTTCAAGACAACACCTCTGTGTCATCCGCAAGCTGAGGAGTGGTGGCCGTCGGGAGCGAGTTCATCTCTGAAGCGCTCAGAGACCTGTCCGAAGACGACTCCTCCAGGTGAGCCCTGGCCGGACTACATATATGCTCGGCGTTACTAAACAGCTATGACTTAAAACCACGGTAGAGTGCAGACACTTACGATCGCGCTAGGGGTTTCCCCCTGGGCAGCCACCCTTCATCGCTGTAGGCGGCCGTGGTGGAGTAGTCCGGAAGGGATGTTTTCCCCTTCTTGGACGCCCCAGCCTCCCCCTCTGGGGTGGCTTTTCTCTACTTCTCCCCCCCCCAAGTGCAGGGAGGTGGAATTTCCTTTTGATTCCCCCCACTTCCGCGGGAGGAATCCGTCTCTTCGTCATCAGACGACAGGGGTATAACGGCCTTCTGCCGAGGGCCTTTTTCGGCCCCTTGGCCCGCTTCACCGGCCCCCTCATCCTTTCCAGATGGGGCGTCTTCTTCTTCTTCCTCCTCCCCTTCGTGGGAGGAGTCTGCCTCGTCATTTTCGGACGAGGCTTCTAGCACAACCTTACGACGGAGACCCTTTCGGGTCCCCGGGGCCTTCTTCTCGGCCTTCTTCTCCGGCACCTTCTATGGTGCCGGGACTAGCATCTCCGTCAGGAGAGCATCCGATGGGCCTTCCGGCAGCGGAGCCGGACAGTAGACCTGCTCCACTGTCTCCACATCGTCCTGAAGCAAATATGCATGATTACTTAAGGGACTCCCGTGAATATATTGGGAAAAACTGGGTTCGGTGGCAGTCTGAGAACTCACCTGACTAGGAGCCCGCGCGGCGTGAAGCCCGCGGTCCTCGGATGTGGGAGGAGGCACTTCGGAGGCCTTAAACAGCTCCTTCCATGCGTCTTTGTGCTTCATGCCGTAGAGCCTCTGGAGCGTCTGGTGTTCGGACGGGACGAACTCCCAAAGATTAAATGCCCGCCTTTGGCACGGTAGGATCCGGCGAACGAGCATGACCTGGATCACGTTGACGAGCTTGATGTTCTTGTCCTTCATGCTCTTGATGCAGGTTCGGAGTCCGGTCAGCTGTGTAGCTTTGCCCCAAGTCAGGACCTTCCTTTCCCAAGAGGTGAGCCGCATGGGGGCTCCGGAACTGAACTCGGGGGCCGCCGCCCAGTTGGCGCCGCGCGGCTCGGTGATATAGAACCACCCCAATTGCCCCCCTTTTATAGTCTCCGCAAAGGAGCCGTCCGGCCAGGTGACATTAGGCATCTTGCCCACCATGGCCCCTCCGCATTCCGCTTGCTGGCCGCGTACGATCTTCGGATTCACGCAGAAGATTTGTTGCCACGGGCCGAAGTGAGGCCGGATGCGGAGGAAGGCCTCACATACGACGATGAACACCGAGATGTTGAGGACGAAATTCGGGGCTAGATCATGGAAATCTAGCCCATAGTAGAACATGAGCCCGCGGACGAAGGGATGGAGTGGAAATCCCAGTCCACGGACGAAGTGGGCGACGAACACCACTCCCACGTGGGGTCCTGGGGTCGGAATGACCTGCCCAGCGTCCGGTATCCGGTGCGCTATGTCTGCGGCCAAGTATCCGGCCGCCTGAAGATTTGCGATGTGCTTCTCCTCAACGGTGGAAGCCACCCACTTGCCTGCTGCTCCGGACATGTCTAGTTGTGCGGAGGATACTTGGGCTTGGGCGCTGGAGCTCGAGGGGGCAAGAATGGGCAGAGAAGGAAGAAGGCATGGGTAAAAATGAGGAAATCTTATCCCTTTATAGAGGCGACGAAAGCGGTGCGCCTCCCCACTTGCCCGTTGGAAATCGCTTGCTTCCCAAGCGCCACGATTAATGATGTGGTGGGATTACCCATACCTGTATTGATGAGAATCCCGTAATGAGGGGGCACGATCTCTGCTTTGACAAGACATCTCAAGGAAACCGCCTCGCAATATGCGATGTGGCTGGTTGTGGAAAGATGGTTCAAATAATGACCTGACCGTAGTGACACGTCGCGTTGCCTAAAAAGTTGTCAGCAGATTGCATTTGTGAAACATCATTCTCTCTACGGTGGCATGCGAAGATCATCTTGTGGATCCGGACATGGTTTGAGTGTTCGATAATTACCTTGGAGTATTCGAAGAAGGAACCCGCCTTGCAATGCCGAAGACAATACTGCACGCCGGACTCATCGTCATTGAAGCCTGGTTCAGGGGCTACTGAGGGAGTCCTAGATTAGGGATTATCCGGACTGCCGGACTGTGTACAACATCCGGACTATTGAAGCATGAAGATACAAGACTCAAGACTTCGGCCCGTGTCCGGATGGGACTTTCCTTGGCGTGGAAGGCAAGCTTGGCGATCCGGATATTATATTTCCTTCCTTGTAACCGACTCCATGTAAAGCCTAGCCCTCTCCGGTGTCTATATAAACCGGAGAGGTTGGTCCTTAGAAGGCCGATCACAATTGCAATCATACCATCATAGGCTAGCTCCTAGGGTTTAGCCTCTACGATCTTCTGGTAGATCTACTCTTGTACTACCCATATCATCAATATTAATCAAGCAGGAAGTAGGGTTTTACCTCCATCGTGAGGGCCCGAACCTGGGTAAACATCTGTGTCCCTTGCTTCCTGTTACCATCAGCCTTGACGCACAGATCGGGACCCCCTACCCGAGATCCGCCGGTTTTGACACCGACAACGACACCGTATGAACTATGTTTTAGAGAAACCTAAGCTGTCGTTTCTTAAAAGTTTGGGGCTGCGACGCTTATGTGAAAAAGTTTCAGGCTGATAAGCTCACCCAAAGCGGATAAATGCATCTTCATAGAATACCCAAAGCAGTTGGGTATACCTCCTATTTCAAATCCGGAAGGAAAAGTGATTGTTTCTAGAAACGGGTCCTTTCTCGAGGAAAAGTGTCTCTCGAAAGAATTGAGTGGGAGGATGGTGGAGATTTGATGAGGTTATTGAACCGTCACTTCAACTAGTGTGTAGTAGGGCACAGGAAGTTGTTCCTGTGGCACCTACACCAATTGAAGTGGAAGCTTATGATAGTGATCATGAAACTTCGGATCAAGTCTACCAAACCTCATAGGTCGACAAGGATGCGTACTACTTCAGAGTGGTACGTAATCCTGTCTTGGAAGTCATGTTGCTAGACAACAATGAACCTACGAGCTATGGAGAAGCGATGGTGGGCCCGGATTCCGACAAATGGCTCGAGGCCATAAAATCCGAGAGGATCCATGTATGAAAACAAAGTATAGACTTTGGAAGAACTACTTGATGGTCGTAAGTCTGTTGGGTACAGATGGATTTTAAAAGGAAGACGAACAATGATGGTAAGTATCACCATTAAGAAAGCTTGACTTGTCGTTAAGATGTTTTACGACAAGTTCAAGGAGTTGACTATGGTGAGACTTTCTCACTCGTAGCGATGCTAAGAGTCTGTTGGAATTATATTAGCGATTCTTGCATTATTTATGAAATCTTGCGTATAGTATTTCAAAAACATTGTTTCCTCAACGATTTTCTTGAGGAAAGGTTGTATGTGATACAACCGTAAGGTTTTGTCAATCACGAAGATGCTAACAAGTATGCAAAGCTCCAGCAATCCTTCTAAGGACTGGAGTAAGCATCTTGGAGTTGGAATGTACGGTTTGATGAGATGATCAAAGATTTTGGGTTTATACAAAGTTTATGAGAAACTTGTATTTCAAAGAAGTGAGTGGGAGCACTATAGAATTTCTTATGAGTATATGTTGTTGACATATTGTTGATCGAAATGATGTAGAATTTCTCGAAAGCATGCAGGATTATTTGAAAATTGTTTTTCAATGGAAAACCTGGATTAAGCTAATTGTACATTGAGCATCAAGATCTATAAGGATAGATCAAAAACGCTTAACAGTACTTTCAAATGAATACATACCGTGACAAGATTTTGAAGGAGTTCAAAATAAGCAAAGAAGGAGTTCTTGGCTGTGTTACAAGGTGTGAGTATTGAGTAAGACTCAAGACGTGACCACGGCAGAAGAGAGAGAAAGGACGAAGGTTGTCCCCTATGCTTTAGACGTAGGCTCTACAGTATGCTATGCTGAGTACCGCACCTGAAGTGTGCCTTGCCATGAGTCAGTCAAGGGGTACAAGAGTGATCCAGAAATGGATCACATGACAACGGTCAAACTTAACCTTAGTAACTAGTGGACTAAGGAATTTTCTCGATTATGGAGGTGGTAAAGAGTTAAATCGTAAAGGGTTACGTCGATGCAAACTTTGACACTAATTCGGATGACTCTGAGTAGTAAACCGGATTCGTATAGTAGAGCAGTTATTTGGAATAGCTCCAAGTAACACATGGTAGCTGCATCTACAAGATGACATAGAGATTTGTAAAGCACACACGGATCTGAAAGGTTCAGACCCGTTGACTAATAACCTCTCTCAGAAGCGAGATATGATCAAACCCCATGGGTGTTGGATTCATTACAATCACATAGTGATGTGAAATAGATTATTGACTCTAGTGCAAGTGGGAGACTGTTGGAAATATGCCCTAGAGGAAATAATAAAATGGTTATTATTATATTTCCTTGTTCATGATAATTGTCTATTGTTCATGCTATAATTGCATTAACTGGAAACCGTAATACATGTGTGAATACATAGACTACAACATGTCCCTAGTGTGCCTCTAGTTGACTAGCTCGTTGATCAATAGATGGTTATGATTTCCTGACCATGGACATAGGATGTCAATGATAACGGGATCGCATCATTAGGAGAATGATGTGATGGACTAGACCCAATCCTAAGCATAGCACAAGATCGTGTAGTTCGTTTGCTAAAAGCTTTTCTAATGTCAAGTATCATTTCCTTAGACCATGAGATTGTGCAACTCCCGGATAATGTAGGAATGCTTTGGGTGTGCCAAACGTCACAACGTAACTGGGTGGCTATAAAGGTGCACTACGGGTATCTCCGAAAGTGTCTGTTGGGTTGGCACGAATCTAGACTGGGATTTGTCACTCCGTGTGACGGAGAGGTATCTCTAGGCCCACTCGATAATGCATCATGATAATGAGCTCAGTGTGACTAAGTAGTTAGTCACGGGATCATGCATTACGGAATGAGTAAAGTTACTTGCCGGTAACGAGATTGAACGAGGTATTGGGATACCGACGATCGAATCTCGGGCAAGTAACGCATCTGATTGACAAAGGGAATTGTATACAGGATTGCTTGAATCCTCGACATCGTGGTTCATCTGATGAGATCATCGTGGAACATGTGGGAGCCAACATGGGTATCCAGATCCCGCTGTTAGTTATTGTCCGGAGAGTTGTCTCGGTCATGTCTGCATGGTTCCCGAACCCGTAGGGTCTACACACTTAAGGTTCGATGATGCTAGGGTTATAAGGAAGATTTGTATGTGATTACCAAATGTTGTTCGGAGTCCCAGATGAGATCCCGGACATCACGAAGAGTTCTGGAATGGTCCGGAGGTGAAGATTTATATATTGGAAGTCATCATACGGTCGCCGGAAATATTCGGGGGTATACCGGTATTGTACCGGGACCACCGGAGGGGTTCGAGGGTCCACCGGAGGGTCCACCAGCCGGAGGGCCTTATGGGCTGTAGGTGGAAGGGAACCAGCCCCAAGTGGGCTGGGGTGCCAACCCCGTAGGGGCCCATGCGCCTAGGGGTTGGGGAACCCTAAAGGCGCCCTTGGCTTGGGGGCAAGCCCCTCCTTGGCCGCCGCCCCCTCTAGATCCCATCTAGAGGGGCCGCCCCTTCCCCTTCACCCTATAAATAGAGGAGGCGAGGGAGGGCTGCAGCACCACATCCAAGGCGCAGCCCCTCCCCTCCCCAACACCTCTCCTCCTCCGCAAGAGCTTGGCGAAGCCCTGCGGGAGAACTGCCACTCCATCACCACCACGCCGTTGTGCTGCTGTTGGAGCCCTTTTCCTCAACCTCTCCCACAACCTTGCTGGATCAAGGCATGGGAGACGTCACCGGGCTGCACGTGTGTTGAACGCGGAGGCACCGTTGTTCGGTGCTAAGATCGGATTCGGCCGCGATCTGAATCGCTACGTGTACGACTCCTCCAACCGCGTTCTTGCAACGCTTCCGCTTAGCGATCTTCAAGGGTATGAAGATGCACTCCCTCTCTCTCGTTGCTAGCATCTCCTAGATTGATCTTGGTGACACGTAGGAAAATTTTGAATTATTGCTACGTTCCCCAACAGGGTTTTGAGAGGAGATGGTGCTGGTGAAGATGTTGATGAAGATTGCCCTCTCCCGATGAGAGGAGCGTTGGTGATGACGATGTTGATGATTTTCCCCTCCCGGAGGGAAGTGTCCCCGGCAGAACAGCTCTGTCGGAGCTCTAGATTGGTTCCGCCAAGGTTCCGCCTCGTGGCGGCGGAGTTTCGTCCCGAAAGGTTGCTTATGATTTTTTCCTCGATGAAAGACCTCATATAGCAGAAGATGGGCATCGGAGGGCCACCAGGGGGCCCACGAGGTAGGGGCGCGCCCTAGGAGGGAGGCGCGCCCCCACCCTCGTGGACAGGGTGTGGGCCCCCTGGTCTTCATCTCTGGCAAGGATTTTTCATTATTTTTATAAGATGTTCCCTGGAGTTTCAGGACTTTTGGAGTTGTGCAGAATAGGTCTCTAATATTTGCTCCTCTTCCACTGTAATTCCATTGCCGGCATTCTCCCTCCTTATGTAAACCTTGTAAAATAAGAGAGAATAGGCATAAGTATTGTGACATGACGTGTAATAACAGCCCATAATGCAATAAATATCGATATAAAAGCATGATGTAAAATGGACGTATCGCTACACTGACTGGGTCCATAACTTGAGGATTATCATCATTGCTGCACAGAAGAATTATGTCTTGGAAGCACCGCTAGGTGCCAAACCCGCTGCAGGAGCAACGCCAGATGTTATGAACGTCTCGCAGAGCAAAGCTGGTGACTACTCGATAGTTCAGCGTGCTATGCTTTACGGCTTAGAACCGGGACTTCAACGATGTTTTCAACGTCATGGAGCATATGAGATGTTCCAGGAGTTGAAGTTAATATTTCAAGCAAATGCCTGGTTTGAGAGATATAAAGTCTCCAATAAGTTCTACAGCTGCAAGATGGAGGAGAATAGTTCGGTCAGTGAGCATATACTCAAAATGTCAGGAGAACAGCTACGCCTTACTAATGCTCGCAATAGTGCCTCGGTATTTGATACTGGTTCTGTTGCTAATACTTGCAACTCGAAGCAGGGACTACGAATTAAGCGAAGATTGGCTAAGGACGAGGTGATGATGTGCGTGGGAAATGGTTCCAAAGTCGATGTGATCGCGGTAGGCACGCTACCTCTACATCTACCTTCGGGATTAGTTTTAGACCTGAATAATTGTTATTTGGTGCCAACGTTGAGCATGAACATTATATCTGGATCTTGTTTGATGCGAGCCGGTTATTCATTTAAATCTGAGAATAATGGTTGTTCTATTTATATGAGTAATATCTTTTATGGTCATGCTCCCTTGAAGAGTGGTTTATTTTTATTGAATCTTGATAATAGTGATACACATATTCATAATATTGAAGCCAAAAGATGAAGAGTATATAATGATAGTGCAACTTATTTGTGGCAGTGTCGTTTGGGTCATATTGGTGTAAAGCGCATGAAGAAACTCCA
Organism: Aegilops bicornis; assembly: GCA_021605145.1. Classification (NCBI taxonomy): domain Eukaryota; kingdom Viridiplantae; phylum Streptophyta; class Magnoliopsida; order Poales; family Poaceae; genus Aegilops; species Aegilops bicornis. Next base: position 564,432,218 of record CM038673.1, on the reverse strand, counting down.
TTCTGATGGACTTTTGGAATCACTTGATATGAACCACTTGGTACTTGCGAACCATGCCTCATGGGCAAGATGACTAAAACTCCATTCTCCGGAACAATGGAGCGAGCAACAAATTTGGTGGAAATCATACATACTGATGTATGTGGTCCGATGAATGGTGAGGCTCGCGGTGGGTATCATTATTTTCTCACCTTCAAAGATGATTTGAGCAGATATGGGTATATCTACTTGATGAAGCATAAGTCTGAAACATTTGTAAAGTTCATAGAATTTCAGAGTGAAGTGGAAAATCATCGTAACAGGAAAATAAAGTTTCTACGATTTGACCGTGGTGAAGAATATTTGAGTTGTGAGTTTGGTCTTCATTTGAAACAATGCGGAATAGTTTCGCAAGTGACGCCACCCGGAAAACCACAGCATAATGGTGTGTCCGAACATTGTAATCGTACTTTACTGGATATGGCGCGATCTACAATGTCTCTTACTGATTTACCGCTATCGTTTTGGGGTTATGCTTTACAGACGGATGCATTCACGTTAAATAGGGCACCATCTAAATCCGTTGAGGCGACACCTTATGAACTATAGTTTGGCAAGAAACCAAAGATGTCGTTTCTTAAAGTTTGGGGCTGCGATGTTTATGTGAAAAAGCTTCAACTTGATAAGCTCGAAACTAAACTGGAGAAATGTGTCTTCATAGGATACCCAAAGGATATTGTTGGGTACACCTTCTATCACAGATCCGAAGGCAAGACATTCGTTGCTAAGAACGGATCCTTTCTAGAGAAGGAGTTTCTCTCGAAAGAAGTGAGTGGGAGGAAAGTAGAACTTGATGAGGTAACTGTACCTGCTCCCTTATTGGAAAGTAGTTCATCACAGAAATCTATTCCTGTGACTCTTACACCAATCAGTGAGGAAGCTAATGATGATGATCATGTAACTTCAGATCAAGTTACTACTGAACCTCGTAGGTCAACCAGAGTAAGATCCGCACCAGAGTGGTACGGTAATCCTGTTCTGGAGGTCATGTTGCTTGACCATGAAAAATCTACGAACTATGAGGAAGCGATGATGAGCCTAGATTCAGCGAAATGGCTTGAGGCCATGAAATCTGAGATGGGATCCATGTATGAGAACAAAGTGTGGACTTTGGTTGACTTGCCCGATGATCGCCAAGCCATCGAAAATAAATGGATCTTCAAGAAGAAGACTGACGCTGATGGTAATGTTACTATCTACAAAGCTCGACTTGTTGCGAAAGGTTTTCGACGGGTTCAAGGAGTTGATTACGATGAGACCTTCTCACTCGCAGCGATGCTTAAGTCCGTCCGAATCATGTTAGCAAATGCTACATTTTATGATTATGAAATTTGGCAAATGGATGTAAAGACTCGCATTCCTTAATGGATTTCTGGAAGAAGAGTTGTAATATGATGCAACCTGAAGGTTTTATCGATCCAAAGGATGCTAACAAAGTGCGCAAGCTCCAGCGATCCATTTATGGACTGGTGCAAGCATCTCGGAGTTGGAATAAACGTCTTGATAGTCTGATCAAAGCATATGGTTTTATACAAACTTTTGGAGAAGCTTGTATTTACAAGAAAGTGAGTGGGAGCTTTGTAGCATTTCTAATATTGTATGTGGATGACATATTGTTGATTGGAAATGATATAGAATTTCTGGATAGCATAAAAGGCTACTTGAATAAGAGTTTTTCAATGAAAGACCTCGGTGAAGCTGCTTATATACTGGGCATCAAGATCTATAGAGATAGATCAAGACGCTTAATTGGACTTCCACAAAGCACATACCTTGATAAAGTTTTGAAAAATTTCAAAATGGATCAAGCAAAGAAATGGTTCTTGCATGTATTACAAGGTGTGAAGTTGAGTCAGACTCAATGCCCAACCACTGCAGAAGATAGAGAGAAAATGAAAGGTGTTCCCTATGCTTCAGCCATAGGCTCTATCATGTATGCAATGCTGTGTACTGCACGATGTGTGCCTTGCTATTAGTTTAGCAGGGAGGTACCAAAGTAATCCAAGAGTGGATCAGTAGACAGCGGTCAAGAACATCCTAAAATACCTGAAAAGGACTAAGGATATGTTTCTCGTTTATGGAGGTGACAAAGAGCTCGTCGTAAATCGTTACATCGATGCAAGCTTTGACACTGATCCGGATGACTCTAAATCACAAACCGGATACATATTTATATTAAACGGTGGAGCTGTCAGTTGGTGCAGTTCTAAGCAAAGCGTCGTGGCGGGATCTACATGTGAAGCGGAGTACATAGCTGCTTCGGAAGCAGCAAATGAAGGATTCTGGATGAAGGAGTTCGTATCCGATCTAGGTGTCATACCTAGTGCATCGGGTCCAATGAAAATCTTTTGTGACAATACTGGTGCAATTGCCTTGGCAAAGGAATCCAGATTTCACAAGAGAACCAAGCACATCAAGAGACGCTTCAATTACATCCGCGATCAAGTCAAGGAGGGAGACATAGGGATTTTAAAGATACATACGGATCTGAATGTTGCAGACCCGTCCACTAAGCCTCTCTCATGAGCAAAACATGATCAGCACCAAGACTCCATAGGTGTTAGAACCATTATTGTGTAATCTAGATTATTGACTCTAGTGCAAGTGGGAGACTGAAGGAAATATGCCTTAGAGGCAATAATAAAGTTGTTATTTATATTTCCCTATCATGATAAATTTTTATTATTCATGCTAGAATTGTATTAACCGGAAACTTAGTACATGTGTGAATACATACACTAGTAGAAAAAGGGGCACATCTGAGACACATTAGTGTCGGTTTGATTTTGAGCCGGCACTAATGAGTCCATTAGTGCCGGTTCCAACGGCTAGCCGGCCATTCTCATTAGTACAGGTTCTTTGCGAACCTTTAGCACCGGTTCGTGCCACGAACCGGTGCTAAAGAGAGTGGTGGCAGTGTTGTCGATGCAGGCCCGTCCAACACCTTTAGTACCGGTTCGTGGCACGAACCGGTACTAAAGGTCGACGTACATAAACCCTTCGTCCACCCGAGCCACTCTGTTCTTCCCCTTTCCCCTCACTTCCTCTGTTCTTCCCCTCTCTTCCTCGAGCTCCTCACAAATTTTGCCCAAAATTTGTCAAGATTTGAAGGCCCCCATCCATTCAAATGATCACAAAGGTTAGCAACTTTGTCCTTTCAACTCTCATTGCTAGATTAGCTCTTGCAATGCTTTGTATAGTGATTAATTTGGGAGGAATTATATTTGCTAGTATTTGATTTATATGCAATTTGAGGTCAAAAATAACACTTAGTTTGCATATGTAGGTGTGGTTTACTTAGTGCCTTCTAAATCTCCGTCGTAACCACCGTCGATCGCCTGCACCGTCCCGTCGCCGGCACCACCTTGTGGTGAGGCTCTTGTTCATGAATGTTTTACATTACCAAATTGATGTTTGTGTGATTTGGATATGTAGTTACTCGTAAAATTATCTTACCCGTACGTTGTTTGTTATACATAGTGCCATGGTTTTGATATCCGTCCCCGTCGGCCCTCGTCCTTGTTATGATTCGGATGTGGTATATTCTCTTTTAAAACTAGTTGTTGCATTTCGTGTTTATGACAAATTATGCCCATCAAGTTGACATAGATATTTTTATCTAGGAGGTATGTGAACCGGAAATTCCAACCGACCCTATTGTCGAGAGGTTAAATTTAGTTGAAAGAGAAAACGAGTATTTGAAAGAAAAATTGAAAAGAATTTAGGGGGAGAAGATGGAATTGGAGTTGCATGTTGCCGATGTCTTCGATGATCACAAGATCAAGATGGAGAAAATGAGGTTGAAGATTAGAAAGATTAGAAAATATGCCATTGATAGTGTGGCTTGGTATCATTATGCTGTTGGATCAATTGTTACCTTAGTTGCGATCTTGATCGCATTTTTTGTTGCATTTAAATTCTTTAGCTAGAGAGTTATTTGTATGTTGCATTTAATTAAGTGATGTATGTGAACTTTATGTATGAACTTTATGTATGAACTTGTATTAATTTGGTCTATTCGGTGTTGTCTAATGAAGATGAGCCGACAATGGATGTATGATGACTGATGCTCTCCCAAGTTCATTAATGGCGTGCATACTTTTTTGCTTGCCGCTGAGGCAAACAAGCAGGCGGATGGTTTTATGCCTTGTCCATGTGCTCGCTGTAAGAATGGTCACAGTTACCCTACGTCAAGAACCATTCACGTCCACCTATTTCAGTCTGGTTTCATGCCCCACTATAATGTTTCGACCAAGCACAGAGAAATAGGGGTTATGATGGAATACAATGAAGAAGAAGATGACGACGACGGCTATCTTGGCCATGGGTTCCCTGAATACGATGATACAACAATGGGGGAAGAAGCTGAGCCGGCAATGCGGGAAAAAGCTGAAGAAGAGGCATCAGATGAGCCCGCTAATAATCTAGGTCAGGCCATTGCTGATGCAAAGAGAAACTGCGCAAGTGATCTGGAGAGGACGAAGTTGCAGCGCATGTTAGAGGATCACAAGAAATTGTTGTACCCGAATTGCGAAGCTGACAAAAAAAGTTTGGAACCACACTGGATTTGCTGCAATGGAAGGCAGAGAATGGTGTATCTGACAAGGGATTTGGAAAGTTGCTGGTAATGATAAAGAATATGCTTCCAAAGGACAACGAATTGCCCGAGAGTACGTATGAAGCAAAGAAGGTTGTCTGCCCTCTAGGGTTAGAGGTGCGGAAGATACATGCATGCCCTAATGATCGCATCCTCTATCGCGGTGAGTACGAGGATTTGAACGCTTGCCGGTATGCGGTGCATTGCGTTATAAGATCGATCATAATGACCCTCGTGATGTCGAGGGCGGCGCCCAGAAGAAGATTCCTGCCAAGGTGATGTGGTATGCTCCTATAATACCACGGTTGAAACGTTGTTCCAAAACAAAGTGCATGCAAAGGCGTCTTGGTGGCACGCAGAAGACCGTAAGAAAGACGGAAAGTTGAGAGTACCCTCGGCGGTTCGCAGTGGAGAAAAATCGAGAGAAAGTATCGGGAGGAGTTTGCGGTGACCCAAGGAACGTATGGTTTGGTCTAACCGCAGATGGCATTAAACCTTTTGGGGAGCAGAGCAGCAACCATAGCACGTGGCTTGTGACTCTATGTTTGTATAACCTTCCTCCTTGGTTGTGCATGAAGCGGAAGTTCATTATGATGCCAGTGCTCATCCAAGGGCCTAAGCAACCCGGCAACGACATTGATGTGTACCTAAGGCCATTAGTTGAACAACTATTACAGTTGTGGAATGGAACAGGTGTACGTGCGTGGTATTAGCACGGACAGGAAGAATTTGACCTAAAGGCGTTGCTGTTCGTGACCATCAATGATTGGCCTGCTCTCAGTAACCTTTCAGGATAGACAAACAAGGGATACCGCGGATGCACGCTTGTTTGGATGATACCGACAGTATATATTTGGATAGTTGTAGGAAGAATGTGTACAGGATCACCGGAATGAAGCCTCACCACCGTCTTGGTCTTTGATGTACATGATATGGTCAAGGATTTGAAGGTAATCTTTGGAAAGGTCCTGGCGGACAACCTGTTCCGAAGGACGCTGACGGACGCGCACCCATGTGGAAGAAGAAATTTATATTTTGGGACCTGCCATATTGGAAAGACCTAGAGGTCCGCTCCGCAATCAACGTGATGCAAGTGACGAAGAATCTTTGCGTGACCCTGCTTGGCTTTTTGGGCGTGTATGGGAAGACAAAAGATACACCAGAGGCACGGTAGGACCAGCAACGTATGCACGGAAAAGACAGCATACATCAGGGTCAAGCCAGCTATGCTCTTATCAAAGAAGAGAAGGAAATCTTCTTCGAATGCCTGCTCAGCATGAAGGTACCGTCTAGCTTCTCATCGAATATAAAGGGAATAATAAATATGGCAGAGAAAAAGTTCTAGAACCTAAAGTCTCATGACTGCCACGTGATTATGACGCAACTCCTTCCGGTTGCATTGAGGGGGCTCCTACCGGCAAACGTTCGATTAGCCATTGTGAAGCAATGTGCATTCCTCAATGCAATCTCTTGGAAGGTAATCGATCCAGAAATCATACCAAGGTTACAGAATGATTTGGTGCAATGTCTTGTCAGTTTCGAGTTGGTGTTCCCACCATCCTTCTTCAACATCATGACGCACGTCCTAGTTCACCTTTGCGAAGAGATTAACGTTTTGGGTCATGTATTTCTACACAATATGTTCCCCTTTGAGAGGTTCATGGGAGTCTTGAAGAAATATGTTCATAACCGTGCTAGGCCAGAAGGAAGCATCTCGAAGGGCCATGAAAATGAGGAGGTCATTGAGTTTTGTATTGACTTTATTTGTGACCTTAAGCCGATTGGTGTTCTGAATCGCGGCATAAGGGCGCATCGAAGGAAAAGGCACGCTAGGAGGGCATCAAATAATATGTATGGGCGTGCATTCTCTCCTGAAGCACACTACATAGTTCTACTGAAATTCCGCCTTGGTGGCTCCGTATATGGAGGAACACAAGAATTTTCTACACTCCAAACACCCGGAGAAGTCGGCATTTGGATTCCACGCAACAAACGAGGACTTTTGCGGTTGGTTGCGTAAACGCGTTCTGAATGATGGCGATATTCAAAATGACCTGTACTCGCTGTCCCAGTTACCATCTTCGAATATAATGACTTTCAAAGGGTACCATATAAATGGGAATACATTTTACATGATCGCCCAAGATAAGAAGAGCACCAACCAAAATAGTGGTGTCCGCTTTGATGCAACAACCAACACGGGAAAGGAAACATATTATGGTTACAGAGAGGACATATGGGAACTTAACTATGGAGGTGATTTGAAGGTCCCTTTGTTTCGGTGCAAATGGGTCAATATGACACGAGGCGGGGTAACGGAAGACCCGCAGTACGGAATGACAATAGTGGATCTCAACAATCATGCGTATGCAGACGAACCATTCGTCCTAGCCAAAGATGTGGCGCAGGTTTTTTATGTGAAAGACATGTCTACCAGGCCGAGAAAAATAAAAGATAAGGAAGCGAATGGATCATACGATGAGCCAAAGCGCCACATAGTTCTTTCAGGAAAAATAAACATTGTGGGAGTGGATGACAAGACAGACATGTCAGAAGATTATGAAAAGTTTGATGAAATTGCTCCATTCACAGTGAATATTGACCTGAGCATCCAGTTAAATGATGAAGATTTTCCATGGCTACGGTGCAAAGGGACACACGCGAAGAAAAAGTTTCACACCCAAAGATCCGGGATGTGATCGGCTTCACTATCATCACTTTCTTCTGTGTTTCACACCCAGGAGGGAATCTCTGTAATAGTTAGGGTAGTTATGTGTTTTGTCATTTGAAACGCGAAGAAATTTTATGTGCAAACAAGAGTAGAGAGGGTTACGGCAAAAACTGGATGCACTTCGTGTACAAAATGGACAATCTCTTTCGAAGTATCGGGGTTTCATTTAAAACTCAAGCTGTTACAAAGGCATTTCATTTTTAAATAACCTAAGAATTATCAAATTGAACATAATGATAAAACACACTAATATTAAACATAAGAAAAAAGAATCACTGAAATATCTTTTTTCAAAGTTAAGTTATTCACAAACTAGTGATTCACACAAATTTCAAATAATTCAAAATTTAAACTATTCAAATTTGAAAACTACCGGCACTAACAGAAAGTTTGTAATTTTTTGTACCTAAAGCAAAAATATTCACAAATAAACTCTAAATACAGCAAAAAACAACTCAAAAACAAATAAAGCAAAAAAAATAAGAAAATAAAAAAGCCCGCCTACTGGGCCAAAGCAGCCTGCATATGACTAGGAAGCCAACCTTTTGTTGGGCCAGGATGCAGGCCCGCAAAGGCCAAGTAGGCCCACTGGGCAGAAGAGAACAGGTAGGCCCAGTAGGCCTGCTTAGGAGAGGAGCTCGAGAGAGCTACCGCCGGGCTTATAAACCAGTGCGGTAGCCCCTCGACTAGCGAGGTGGGACTAAACTTGCGCACCGCCTGGAGCCAGCGCACCCCCTTTAGTATCGGGTGGTGGCTCCAACAGGTACTAAAGGGGGTGGCCTTTAATACCGGTTGGAGCCACCACCCGGTACTAAAGGGGGTGCGCTTCCCGCCGCTTGGCCTGGCCAAAACAGACCTTTAGTACCGGTTGGTGGCTCCAACCGGTACTAAAGGTCCATCCTATATATACACCAGTTGAAACAAGTTCACTTTCCCTCTGTTTCTTCCCTTTGTTTCCTCCCTCCGACGCTTCCTGCCTTACGATCGGCGTCGTCCCGTCGGCGTCGCCGCCCCGCCCTCTTCGCCGCCCAGCCGTCCCGTCGTCCCGTCGCCGCGCCCGCCGCCCGTCGTCGCTACCCACCCGTCGTTGTCGCCCGTCCGTCGCCCGTCGTCGCCGCCCAAATCCGATCGCCCGTCGTCGCCGCCCGTCCGTCGCCCGTCGTCGCCCGCCCGTCGCCTGCAGTGAGCTTCGCCCGGCCGCCATGTCCACACACACACACACACACACACACACTACACACACACACACAGACTACACACACACATTAGTTTGTTTGTTATAAATTTTTCTGTTTTTTAGTTATGGAAATGTTAGAAATTATTCTGTTTTTAGTTATATAAATATTAGAAATGTTATAATTTTTTCTATTTTTAGTTATAGAAATATTTATAGAAATGTTAGCAATTTTTATTTTTTAGTAATATAAATATTATAAATGTTAGTTATATAGAAATGTTATAAATGTTTTCTGTTTTTTAGTTATAGAAATATTTATAGAATTGTTAGCAACTTTTCTGTTTTTTAGTTATATAAATATTAGAATTGTTATAGAAATGTTAGTTATATAATCAGGAAATTTTAGAATTAGTTTTAGTTAGATGAATTAGATTAATGTCAAATTGTTAGAATTTGCATATATATAGAATTTTAGTTATCACAATCCAATCATTTAAAAAATGTTACTTTTTGTGGGCATATAGTATTTGTTCTCGACGATATGCCTGTGACGGTTCCTTCTCTTTGGGTGACCACCACCCGTGCCCCAGGGACTGCAAGTGGCCTAGATTCTTCTGTATTACTCGATCTTTATTAGGTACCTAGCCAGTGATGTATTCGATATATAATATTAAGACGATGATGTATTCGAGATTATATATATTAAGACGATGATGTATTCGAGATTTTTTTAATTTACTATTATTACTATTATCTCCGGCTTGCACTATTTTCTGTGCATAGGTAAATGATCCGGGTTGGGCAGCGTTGTCACCTCTGCGCACCGACGTACCACGTCACCTCGGCTGAACTGGGGTCTTCATCAACACTTCATTAACCCATGTCGAGGACTTCAGCGTCATACTGTCGGCCTGCTCCGTCGCCTCAGTCAGACTGGGGTTACACCTCGCCACATTGGCCGTGCTACATCGCCAGTTCGGAGTGCCGAGCTCTTTGCTCCGCCACCTCGGGAACGGCTTGGGGGCTGGGACCTTGTCCCGCACCAAGCTCAGACCACGTCATCAATGCCGAACACATTAACCAGCTAAGTCTCTTTCATGCTCAAAGTTTTAAATTTTAAATTTTTGTTCGGTTCGACCATGCTCACAAACGTTGTTTGATTAAAAACACTTCATTTCCCCTGTTAACTGGGGGCTCTTAAATTTATGTGAGCTGTTTTATAATAAGTGTTCTTCTTCTTAGTCGTTACAAAGTCTTTTTCTATCACTCCTTTTTTTGACGCGAGTGTGTGGTCAATAGCCGGGGAGCCTAATTTCTCTCTCAAAGCCGCTAGAGTTTAGTTTGCTAAACTGGTCTAACGAGAAGTACTCCGCCTTTGGGATAGGAGGTTGAAGCCGTAGGCTGACCCGCTTGAAGTCTTGAGATAGGATGTGTCATGTTAAAGCACAACAGAAGCATAATTTTTTTTCTAAGATCAATTTTCGGATTGGCACCGAACACTTGATCTAGTTCGGACATCAAGTTTTCACTGAAGTTTTCTGGTTTTCCAAGCCCATGGCACTTTTAAACTATTTGTGTGTTTCCAGCATAAGCCTCGCTGTGCAACGCCAGGCACCTTTAGAGATTCGGCAAAAATAGTCTCGGATATTGCTATATATGCATCGGTTTCGAATTGTGTCTTCGGTCAATAGTTGGGTTTCCCGACTCCTGTGCTTGCCTCCTATGTTCCGCTTTGTTCGGCTCGGTGTGAAAAGGGAGAACCACCGTGATTGTGCTTCCGTCTCGCATGGTTAAGCATTTCAGTGGAGAAAGCCGAAAACTGACTATCACAATAAGCGTAAACTAGTCAGCGATCCGATGACTGTGTTAAACTATAAGATCGATGGAGGTCACCCCGTGTTAAGAGACGGGCTGTTCATAATATTGGCCGAATTGTTAACGACTTGACCTCGGCCGTTGCCGAACATTAACCGAGGGCTAATATTTGGCCTCCCAACTTTAAGCTCCTATGACCAAGTGAAAGTTATAAAGCCCGCATATCTGATTGCCACGTTTCCGCTAACACAACCGCCTTTGGGCACCGAGACATCGGCTAAGGGTTGTTTGTTATTGCGGAAACACCCTGCGTAGCATCTACAAGGGGGTAGGAGCCGATGATGGGCCACTTTCAACTGATAAACGGTTGCAACGGAGTCAAAATAAACATATCATCGGCATTTGTATTTAATATACAAGGGCTACCTTCCGTAATCATCGTTATATATGCATAAATTTGACTTAAGATTTTGGCCAGGCTGGGTTGCCTGGCTCATGTGCTTACCCCTACGTTCCTGATTGTTCGGCTAGGTGGTAAAGGGAGCACCTCTGTGATTGTTACTACCAGGTCATCCAGGTTAGTACCTCAGGCTGGGTGAAGCCGAAAGCTAGCCATCTTAAAGGATATAACTGGTCGGCAATGACGGAAGTGAAAATTTGGGTTTGCTAAAGACCACATAGTTCGGGAACTTTCCCCAAACTAAATCCTCAATATTTTGCTCCCACATTGATCGGAGCAAAGGTTTCATGATCATGCTTAGCATGACAACCCGAAGAAAGGAGCCGATAGCAGGACTATTTTCTTTGGAAGACATTTCTTATGTTAAACAGTAATATAACGTATCTCTCTGTGTACCTTTGTTTATAAAATCGTATAGCCAGATTGCCTTGTTTGTCGTAAATCTTTGCCCTCATAAAGGCTTTATAAAGTAGGACAAACACTCCTCGGCTACTGGCCGAGGAGGTGGAAGCCGATGGTCGGTCAACAAAGTTTTGTACAATGCAGATCCGAGCATTAATGATGTAAAGTACTTGGATACATAGAATCATTACACATAATTTGTGATTTTACTCTGGATATCGATCCTTAATTCGGCCACCCGTGCCCACATTAAGGCTCGGGGGCTACTGGTGTTCGGGCTTATCATTTACTAATATTAAAGGGGCACATCGATCCCCTGATCTGGTTTTGCCACCCGACCAATGTCTCGGGGTCTACTGCATCACCTATTCCATGCAGAAAATTCAACGTGCTCAGTGCTCAGCTTGACCGAACTATGGGCAAACGCGTCTTCGGACAACAATAAGTACCATCTGGGGCTTATCTGGCATCAAGCTAATATAACACGGCGACTTCTCACGACCCTCTCTCAGGGGTGCATCCGCTGATCATTATTACCTCTAATATATTACACTGCGTTTCTATTCCTACGTATGCTGCCGAGCAAGGAGTTGATCCTCAGGCCGATTTTGCGAATCTACGTGAGTCTCAGGGGCTACTGGAATCAGCGGTGTTATGTCATCCTTCAGGTGCATCTCGGGTTTTAGACCGACACACACCTTGAAGGCCACTGGCTATATATCTCGGCAGAAAATAAATTGCACCAATCGAAAATATTCACAACAAAATAGCCCGCAGTCGGGGTGGTGCACCACCTCAGAAGCAGTCCGGCATAAAGCTCGGGCGCCAGTGGCTGGCTCCATAGAGGGCATTTTCGGCATTAAGCTCGGCTGAATTTATTCAATCTTTTAAAGACCAAGGTAGTTTACAATACCTTGGATGCTGACCATCGTTAGAGCTTAGATGTAGTCCGGCGTTGGAGGTCGAAAGCGGTCCGGCATAAAGCTCGGATTTGAACGGCTCGTTCCATAGAGAACTTTTCAGCATTAAGCTCGGATAACCTTCTTCAAACTTTTTCAAGCCAAGGTGATCTATGACACCTCGGATATAGTCCAGCGTTGGGCTTCAAAAGATACCTAGAATGCAGTCTGGCGTTGGAGTTCGGATGCAAGAGGACATCACCGCACGGGAGCAACTTCAAACCCAAGGTGTGGCATAAAAAATAACAAGGCATTGATAAAGGCCGAGAACTTAATGGGGCTCCTCAGATACCCGACGTGTAAACTCTTCGGATTCAATTTGGCGATCCTCAAGATCGAAGATGAGAAGACTTGTTGAACCACTTTTCAAGACTGACGACCAAAGATGAAGAACAGTTTGGAAGGATCGAGGAGCATCCCCAACTTGAAGACTGGTTCAGGGTGCTACTGACGGTGTCCTGGACTAGGGGGTACTCACCACATCGTCTCCCGAGCTGGTGGATCGGGTCGAGGGCCCCCATGGCGGTTCACTCATGGGCCACTTCGGGCAGCCCATGCCGCATACAAGGAGTATTCCACAAGACTTGGTGATCAAGATAAGGACTCCTCTCGACCAACGTATTCGGCTAGGACTCTTGTTATCCTAGGCCTCCGGTACATTATATAAGCCGAGGCCAGGCTAGTCGATAGATTATTATGACATTAATCATCATACCCCTAGGGTTTAGACCACAACATATGATCTCGGGGTAGATAACCTCTTGTAATGTCTATATTCATCAATATCAATCAAGCAGGAAGTAGGGTATTACCTCCATTAAGAGGGCCCGAACCTAGGTAAACATCGTGTCCCCTGTGTCCTGTTACCCATCGATCCATTACACACAGCTTGGGACCCCCTACCCGAGATCTGCCGGTTTTGGCACCGACAATCGACGACCAGCTCCCTCCTGCGACCAGCGACGCCAGCACTAGCATAGTTATGGAGGTGCTGGTCATCAACCATGATGGGGCCTCTGGCGGGGCCGGTCAGGACCTGCTGCAGGCGGCAATGCGGGACGTGTCCGCGCCTATAGCGGCAGACACCAAGGGCGAGACGCTATAAGCATGCTGCATCGCACTCCTCGACAGCGCCAGCAAGCTGGCCACCATGAGACGCCTCACAGAAGCCTACCAGCACGAGATCAACCACGCCGTCTGCGGCACGCCGGCTGCTGGAGAACACAGCCAGGTGGGCACGGTCCGACAACGCAGTGCCGCCATCGCCAGCATGTTGGGAGCCGACCGCCCTGTCTATGGCACGCCTATCGAGAACCTGCGTGCCACCCAGGTGGCAGGAGACGAGTTGGACCACCTGGAGGGCGACGAGCGCCGCTGCATGACGGAGCGCGTCTAGCAGCTCATCGACGCGGCCACCGCGCAGCAAGAAGCCACCCACCGCATGGTGGAACCCGACTTGCAGGCCGAGAACCTCCCCCTGCCGAGAGCACGGCGCGACCTCCTAGACACCGACAGCCGGCGCCCGTGACCGAAGAGACCAAGAGCCGGCTGCTAGCCGCAGCAGCACATGCATCACCATCGAGCGCGACCAAGACGACCACCCACAAGTAATGGAACGGCGGGACGATCGTCTGCCTCCCCCGCGCAGGGATAGGCGCGCCTCCCCGCCGCCTGTTGAGCACCCGACTCTCGGAGACCGGTTGGGCCGCCGTGAAGGAGTCGGAGAGAACGATGCCCGCCACCGGATCAACCGCCTGGCTCGATCCCTGGCGGTAGAAGAAGATGCAATCGGCCTGCCTTGTTTCAGCCCCCGCGTTCGCGGCGAGCCCTTCCCCAAAGGGTTCTCGCTCCCTCGAGACACTCCCAAGTACAACGGCTCCATGAAGTCGGAAGATTGGCTGGTTGACTACTCCACTACTGTCAGCATCGCAAATGGCAACAAGCGCGTTACCGTGAAGTACGTTCCGCTCATGCTCCAGGGCACGACCCAGACATGGCTGAATGGACTCAAGCCCTACAACGTCAACAGCTGGCCGGACTTCACCGAAGTCTTTGTCCGCAACTTCACCAACACCTACAAGCGGCCGCCTAAGCCCCGCCAGCTCTCTCTTTGCGTCCAAGGCCCGACCGAGTCCACCCGCGACTACTTGACGCGGTGGGAAGAACTGCGCAACTCCTGCGAATGGGTGCACGAGGTGAAAGCCATAGAGTACTTCACTGTCGGGTGCCGAGAGGGCAACCTACTCAAGCACCGACTCTGGGACGAGCCGACCACACTCGACAAGCTGCTGACCATAGCAGACAAGTACGCCACTGCTAACTCCTCCATGAAGTCGGAGCTCCGAGTGGACGCGTCTGGAAAGGTGCTCCCTCCGGCTCCTCAAACATTGGCTGGTGACAACAGTCGGCGCCAGCCGCACAACGACAACAAGCGCAAAGCTTCCACCAGCTGGCAAGTGGAAACAGTTGAAGACCAGCAGCCGGATGGACAACCCAGCCCCAAGTGTCAGAAGGGCGGTAAGCCTGCTTGGTTGCCCGCCTTCTCCTATGAGCAAACCCTCGATGCTCCCTGCAAGTTCCATAGCGGCGCGAAGCCATCCAACCACACCACCCGGAAGTGCCACGGGCTCACCCGAATTGCCAAGGGCGAAGGACTGCCACCTCCGCCTGCTGGCCAGCCGACTCCTCCTCCTCAGCAGCCGGTGGCCCGTCCAGTCGCTGCCATCCAAGGCGAATTCCCTGAAGAGCATGGAGCCTATGTCGTCTTCACCAGCATGGCCCATGACAGGCATAGACGGCGTCAGCAGCACCGTGAGGTTAATGCCGTCACTTCGGAAGTCCCATGGTTCATGCACTGGTCCGAGAGGCCCATCAGCTAGAGCCGCGCCGACCACCCGGAGGTGATGCCTTCTCCGGGTTCCTACGCCATGGTGTTGGATGCCACCTTTTCAACAGAGAAGCGAGCTGCTCGTTTCTCCCGAGTTCTGATAGACGGCGTAGCAACATCAACAATCTCTACCGCGACACCATGGAGAAGTTGTGCATCAAAGAGAAACAACTCCAGCCCAGTCGGATTGTCTTCCATGGCATTGTGCCTGGCCTTTCCTGCTCACCAATTGGCAAGATCAAGATAGATGTTCTTTTAAGAGACAAAGATCATTTCCGCCGCGAGCTAATTTGGTTTGAGGTGGTTGACCTGGAGAGCCCTTACCGTGCGCTCCTTGGCCGGCCAGCTCTAGCTAAGTTCATGGCTGTGCCGCACTATGCCTACCTCAAGATGAAGATGTTGGGAACCAAGGGTATTATCACTATAGCCGGCGACTACAAGAAGTCAGCCGCCTGTGCCACTGCTAGCAGCCGGCTGGCCGAGTCCCTCGTGATTGCTGCCGAGAAGAAGCTCCTTGACCGGGTTGTGGCCATGGCCAGAAAGCAGCCGGACCTGTCACCAGATCCCAAGGAGTCAGAGACCCAGGGATCCTTCCAGCCGGCCAAAGAAACAAAGAAGATCCCCTTGGACCCTGACCACCCGGAGAGGCACGCTATCGTGGGGACCAACCTCGATAGCAAATAGGAAAGCGAGCTTGTCGATTTCCTCCATGAGAATCGGGACATCTTTGCATGGTCTCCCAAAGACATGCCGAGTGTTCTGACGGATTTCACCGAGCACAAGCTACATGTCAGATCAGATGCAAAACCAGTCAAGCAACCCCTCCGCCGCTTGTTAGAAGAGAAGAGAAGAATTGTTGGTGAAGAGGTCGCCCGCCTTCTGGCAGCCGGCTTCATCATGGAAGTATTTTTTCCAGAATGGCTTGAAAACCCAGTACTTGTACTGAAGAAGAACAACAAGTGGCGCATGTGCATTGATTACACCAACCTCAACAAAGCCTTCCCCGAAGATCGGTTTGCTCTGCCTCAGATAGACCAAGTGATAGACTCCATAACCGGATGCGAGCTGTTGAGTTTTTTGGATGCCTACTCTGGTTACCACCAGATCAAACTGAACCCGGCCGATCGGCTGAAGACCGCCTTCATCACACCATTTGGAGCCTTCTGCTACTTGACCATGACATTCGGCTTGAGAAATGCCAGTTTGCCGCCTCCAACGACGTGGCCGAGTACGAGGCGCTCATACATGGACTTCGACTGGACAAGGAGATTGGCATCCGCCGGATTCTATCCTATGGCGACTCAGACTTGATAGTCCAGCAGTCGTCTGGCGACTGGGACGCCAAGGATGCAAACATCCAGCAGATTGCTACCTCTTGAGCATGCGTTGGTTTTCCCTTGAAGAGGAAAGGGTGATGCAGCAAAGTATTGTAAGTATTTCCCTCAGTTTTTGAGAACCAAGGTATCAATCCAGTAGGAGACTACACGCAAATCCCTTGTACCTGCACAAACAAATAAGAACCTTGCAACCAACACGATAAAGGGTTTGTCAATCCCTTCACGGCCACTTGCAAAAGTGAGATGTGATAGAGATAATAAGATAAATATTTTTGGTATTTTTGTTGTATAGATTAAAAAGTAAAGATTGCAAAATAAAGTAGATCGTAAACTTATATGATGGAAGAGAGATCCGGGGGCCATAGGTTTCACTAGTGGCTTCTCTCAAGATAGCAAATTCTACGGTGGGTGAACAAATTATTGTCGAGCAATTGATAGAAAAGCGCATAGTTATGAGAATATCTAGGCATGATCATCTATATAGGCATCACGTCCGTGACAAGTAGACCGAAATGATTCTGCATCTACTACTATTACTCCACACATTGACTGCTATCCAGCATGCATCTAGAGTATTAAGTTCATAAGAACAGAGTAATGCATTAAGCAAGATGACATGATGTAGAGGGATAAACTCAAGCAATATGATATAAACCTCATCATTTTATCCTCGATGGCAAAAATACAATACGTGCCTTGTTGCCCCTGCTGTCACTGGGAAAGGACACCGCAAGATTGAACCCAAAGCTAAGCACTTCTCCCATTGCAAGAAAGATCAATCAAGTAGGCCAAACCAAATTGATAATTCGAAGAGACTTGCAAAGATATTAAATCATGCATATAAGAATTCAGAGAAGAATCAAGTATTGTTCATAGATAATCTTGATCATAAACCCACAATTCATGAAATCTCGACAAACACACCGCAAAAAGTATTACATCAAATAGATCTCCAAGATAATATAGGAGAACTTTGTATTGAGATTCAAAGATAGAGAAGAAGCCATCTAGCTAATAACTATGGACCCGAAGGTCTGTGGTAAACTACTCACACATCATCGGAGAGGCTATGGTGTTGATGTAGAAGCCCTCCATGATCGATTCCCCCCTCGGTGGGCTTGGAAAAAGGCCCCAAGATGGGATCTGACGGGTACAGAAGGTTGCAGCGGTGGAAATAGGGTTTTGTTGTGCTCCTGGATGTTTTCAGGGTATAAGAGTATATATAGGCGAAGGAAGTAGGTCGGTGGAGCCACGAGGGGCCCATGAGGGTGGGGGCGCGCCTACCCCGTGGGTGCGCCTCCCTACCTCGGGGCCGCCTCGTTGCTTCCTTGACGTCCACTCCAAGTCTCCTGGATTGCGTTTGTTCCAAAAACGATCCTCGCGAAGGTTTCATTCCGTTTGGACTCCGTTTGATATTCCATTTCTGCGAAACACTAAAATAGGCTAAAAAACAGCAATTTGCACTGGGCCTCCGGTTAGTAGGTTAGTCCCAAAAATAATATAAAAGTGCATAATAAAGCCCAATAAACATCCAAAATAGATAATATAATAGCATGGAACAATCAAAAATTATAGATACGTTAGAGACGTATCACGGATCAGCGGATATTTTGACGGGTGCGAGTTCCTTCACGTGCCACGTGCTGACAGCGAGCAAGCTGATGCCCTGGCACGGACTGGCTCCACCCGCTAAGCGATACTAGCCGGCGTCTCCCTCCAGTGCCTCCGCAAGCCGTCTATCAAGCCTTCGCCAAAATCAGAGTCCATCTTCGTGTCGGCTGCTCCCGGAACAGTCGGATCCGACTCGGGAGCTGCAACAGCCGGCCCAGAGACTTCGACAGGCGGCTCGCAGACTGCAGCAGTCGCACCCGGCCTGGGGACTTCAGACCCTGGTCTGGGGGCTGCAGCAGCCAGCCCGGGCACTTCACCAGGTGGCTCGGGGACTGCAACAGTCGCACCCAGCCCGGGGACTTCAGAACTCGGCCCGGGGGCTGTAGCAGTCGGCCCGGGGACTTCAACGATGCAGCAAGCGGCAGCCAAATCCAACCCACTGCCTCCCAACCCAACCGCCCTGGTACCAGTGGCTGTGCTGACAGTGGTCGAAGCACCACCATGGGTGCAACCCATCCTCAACTTCTTGGTGAGCGGAGAGCTACCAGCCGGCGAGATCTTGGCCCGGCAGGTGTAACGCCGGGCAGCAGCATACACCATAGTAAACAGAGAGCTGGTTAGGCGCAGTGTCGCTGGTGTTTTTCAGCGCTGCGTAGAGCTGGAAAAGGGCAAAGCAATCCTTAAAGACAACCACCAAGGCGAGTGCGGCCACCATGCGGCCTCAAGATCCCTTGTCTCCAAAGCTTTCTGCCATGGCTTCCTCTGGCTGACTGCTTTGGACGACGCCAAGGACTTGGTCAAGAAGTGTAAAGGATGCCAAAAATTCAGCTCCAAGCAACATCTGTCAGCTTCTGCGCTCAAGAACATCCCCCTCACTTGGCCATTTGCCGTCTGGGGGTTGGACATGATGGGCCCGTTCAAGACAGCACGCGGCGGCATGACCCATCAGCTAGTCGTTGCGGACAAATTCACCAAGTAGATTGAAGCAAAGCCAATCAAGAAGCTGAATGGTCCGACTGTTGTGACCTTCATTGCAGATATCACCGTCCGGGATGGCATACCACACAGCATCATCACTGACAACGGCACAAACTTTGCCAAGGGCGCTTTGACCCGTTTCTGCGCGACGCAGGGCATCCAACTGGACTTAGCGTCCATTGCCCGTCCGCAGTCAAACAGCCAAGTCGAGCGAGCAAACGGCCTCATCTTATGCAACATCAAGCCCCGATTGGTCGAGCCACTGGAGCACTTGGCCGGCTGCTGGATCGAAGAGCTCCCGGCCATCCTCTGGAGTCTCCGGACCATGCCGAACAAATCAACCAGCTTCACTCCCTTCTTTCTTCTGTACGGGGCTGAGGTCGTCATCCCGATCGACATAGAGTTTGACTCACCTCGCGTCACCATGTACATGGAGGCAGAGGCGAAGGAAGCACGAGAAGACGACGTTGATCTACTGGAAGAGGGTCGGCTGTTGACACTCAGCCAGTTCGCCATCTACCAGCAGAGCCTGCGCCGCTACCACAATTGGAAGGTCAAGCCACGATCCTTCCAAGAGGGGGACCTTGTGCTCCGGCTGATCCAGCAAACAACCGGCCAGCACAAGCTCTCGGCCCCTTGGGAAGGGCCCTTCATCAGCACCAAAGCCTTGGGCAATGACTCCTACTACCTCATCGACACGCAGAAGACCAGGGCGCGCAAGAGGGACGACTCCGGCAAGGAAATAGAGCGCCCATGGAACGCAAATCTTCTCTGAAGATTTTACAGTTAATGCGGTATTTATCACGCTACCTTTTGTGTTAAGACCAAAGACACTGGGCCCCTCGAGGAGCACTCAGGGGCTACCCTTTTTATCTGTATGATAAGTTTAAATGCATGTGAATGTGTTATTTCATTCCTTTGCCCGTCACCGGGTTCGACCAGTCGGCCCATGGGCTCGCCGTCTTGTCCTATGCTAACGCTACCTGCAGTCGGACAAGTAGTGTGCCGACATCTAAAGCCCTCTCTTGCCTTAAGATGCAGCTCGCAGAGCGACTGTCTGGCTGGCATAAGCTAAAGGCAGGAAATAATGTCCACACAAAAAATGACTAAGGAAAAATGCGCCAGCATAGGCCAAGCCGGCTCCTTGCCTTACTGTCCTGCTGCTGAGCAGCCGGCCGGCCGGCTTCTCATTTGACTTGCTATGTTCTAAACGGCCAAAGTACTTGTCTTCCTGAACGGCCAAGTACCTGACCCAGCCACAGACCGAGACCGGCTGATACGTCTCCAACGTATCTATAATTTTGGATTGCTCCATGCTATATTATCTACTGTTTTGGACAATTTTGGGCTTTATTATTCACTTTTATATTATTTTTGGGACTAACCTATTAACCGGAGGCCCAGCCCAGAATTGCTGTTTTTTGCCTATTTCAGTGTTTCTGTGACACTCCAAAAAAAATTATTTGGTTTTTAACAAACCCTTTATTTGATTTGAAGGAGGCTATTTAAAATCTTTCCAAAAGACCCTCCTTCTCAAAAAAAATTCTCCTATGACAAATATTTTATTTTTGTGTCTTCCTCAACCTTGGTGTTTGGTTTTAAAACTTTCCTTCTGATGTTAACTCATCACAATTTATTTTTGGAAATTAATTTTTACTAAAAGGAAATCCTAAGGGTTTTTGGGAATATTCATTTTATTGCAACCACCCATTTTTGCCATGCCTCATGTTAAAATTTCTCCCAAAACCCTTCCCTCCACTTTGGGTCAAGCCAGATATTCAATTCCAACAAGCTCAAACCATTTTTTATTTTTATTCCATTTATTTTTTTTCCCCAAAACCATTTCTGCCATTATTTTTGGACCTAGGTGGTTTACAAAGGAGGTACCAAACTTACTTTGAGTTTTGATTTCAAACCAACTCCTCTGACTATTCCTTAGCACCCCCAACCTAGATCCATCAAGATCCACTCTTCCACAGTTCAAAATTTTCAAGTTTTACTCACTGCAAGTTTGGACCAGATTTGTCCAATTTGGTGAAATTCATATTTTTCCTTTTCCAAAAATTCTGACAAAAATAAGGCAGCCCCCAGATGCATTGAGAGATCACCTCACCAAAGATCAGCTCCAGATAAATTTCTCACATGCCAAAAACATTTCATCCAAAGCACTGGCGTGCCTTTATTCTTTATCCATTTGAGAAAAATTCAGGTTCAGAATTTGGATTCAGACGACAGTGTCGTTTTCTTCAGAGATCGACGTCCATCTCACCAGTGCTCGCGCTGGCCTCTTGCACACTGCTCCCCCTCCTTATCCAGAGCGCCGCAAGGTCACTTGGCCGGGCGTGGGCGTCGGTGGCGACGTGGCTCGCCAGCTCCGGCAGCTTCTGTGGTGGCAGAGCCACCGTGGCGACCAACAGCGGCCGACCCGGCTTTCAGCGCCTCCAGCACCGCTCGAGCCACCGGAGGCCTCCCCCACCTCCGGTGAGGGCACCCCCACCTCCTAAACCCTGCCTGTAACCTCCTAGGGCACCCAATCACCTAACCCGCGCCTCGATTTGGCATTTGCAGCCTTCCCCGACGAGATCCAACATCCCCCGAGCCACCGTCCGCCGGAGTAAGGGCCGCTGCCGACGTGGTGCTCGCCGATGACCACCTCCACCACCCACAGACGCGGGAGGGCACACTGATTCCGTAGGTACCCTCCTCTCCTCCTAAATCGTCGTGGATCGTCGCCGGCGACCACCGCGAGCTTCGGGCGCCGGCGCGCTCTGTTCCCCTCTCAAATTGTCAAACCTGACGAGTAGGACCCCCTCGTCAGCCTCTCTTTTCTATTCGAACCGTTTTTCTGGAAAGCGCATTCGGGCAAATACGCTTTATAACTGAAACGTTTTTCTGTCCTTTTCTGTTCTGCCCCCTGGAAACTTTCTGTTTCATTACAGACAAGCCCCTGGACTAAAACTCTAATAACTTTTAAACAAAAAATGATTTTTGATTGATTCTTTTTCTGTCCTATTTATTTTTCTGTCTAGTTTTTTATAATATTTATTTGAAAAATATTTGGGATAATTTTTGTGCACCCCATGGTATTTACGTTAGTATGTACTTTTCTTTATACCGTAGATACCGGAGGAGGTGACGGAACCGCGAACTTCACCGAGCTAGACTCCGACTCCTCCGAACCAGGCAAGCATGTTTGAACCTTTGATATGATGAGTGTTTTGCATGTTTTCTTAAATAGTTATTTCATGGCATGTCTAAATGAGCATCCATAAATGTTATGTGGCATGCAAAGATATTGCGAGTGAGCTTCAAAACTCGATGTGTGATTCGATGTGAGTTCACATGATCATGTGGTGACATGATAGGTGGTAAGATGGTATTGTTGTAGCATGCCAGTCTTATGCCAAACTGGTTAACTCCAGTGTCAACGTGAGTTAAGTCATGTTACCATCCGTTTCCTTCCCTGTACTACCACATGTTTTCTTCATAGAATATGGTTTAGTAAGTTGCAAACCTCTTTCCTGGTACACAACAAACAGAGGGGCCGGGATGAGGGTTCCATGGCCCTAGATTAAAGCCTGTCATCCGGTCAGGGAGCATGGGTGTTTCCGGTTGGGACCGAGAGGGGGGCACCCCTTAGAGCGCACGAGATAAATTTGATCCCATGCTATTCGAGGTTGTGACCTCCCCGTCTTCGAGTTTTCCTGAACGTTACCTAGGGTGATTCCTGGCTACGGAATGTGGAATTGGGTGTGTACTGGTTAGATGTGTTTCTTCTAAAATACTGTAAATGGAACTAGTCCCTTGCGACTACTGAAATCCGTTGGTTGTGGTTAAATAGTACAAACTCTGCAGAGTCAAAACTCATTCAAGTAACCGTATCTATGGTCAAGGTCTGTGTTCATCTTGTCCATTTCAGTCTCAGTGTCAGTCTCCTTGACAACCTCCGGTGAACAAACATGAGTGGTAAACTCGGCTAAATGATTACTCCTGTGGATGGACTAACCCGTTTATATTTATTATGTGCTGAGTATTTTTCTTGGAATGGTCTATACTGCTTGAATACGACAATGAAATATAAGCCCTTTATGTGATGTCGCTCAGACGTCCGACTGTGGGATTTATGTTGTTTATTTTCGATATAAGCCCTTTATGTGATGTCGCTCAGACGTCCGACTGGGGCATCTATGTTGTTTACTTTCTATATAAGCCCTTTATGTGATGTCGCTCAAACGTCCGACTGTGGCACTCTTGTTATTTACTTTCGATATAAGCCTTTATGTGATGTCGCTCAAACGTTCGACTGTGGCACTCTTGTTATTTACTTTCGATATAAGCCCTTTATGTGATGTCGCTTTGATATCCGACTGTGGCACGCACTGTCATTTATTTTTCAATATAAGCCCTTTATGTGGTGTCGCTTAGACGCCCGACTGTGGCATGTTAATTTATTTGTTCACCATTCGAGGCATCGCTTCAGACACTCGATCGGTTTTCCGTTATTTTGTTGGGATTTCGGGAGGACCACCGCCTGACTTCCTTTTATTCAACATGTCGCGCAAGTTTAATTATTTGAGTGTGCATTGCAAATTGCTCATGATGCATCATGCTTACATTTGTTATATCTTATGTCCGAACTGTCTTGCGAGTACATTCAAAGTACTCACCTGGCTTGTTGATTTGGCGGATGTTGTGAAGGCGATCTTATGGATGAAGAGTTCGATAGCGAGTCCGACGCCTAGAGGAGTCCCAGTCAGTCCCGTGCGATCCTGGAAATTGTCACTTGTACCATATCCGCTTCCACTACCCAAATAAATCATCGAGCCTCACTTCGACGCTCGATGAGCTGCAAGAGTAGGAGTCATGTCACCCACTTCACTGTGACATATCCACCACCACTTTTATTACGAGTCATTAGTATGCCACCACACCCTTGTGTCATATCCGCCTTTATGTAAATTATTGGCATGCTTGTAATAAAATGGTTGAGCAACCTCAGCTCAACCTTGTAATATATTTAGTACTTCTGGATTTCTGTATCAAGAATTTGTCTACCAGTAAGGAGGATTCTCCTATACTGGAAATAAACGGGTCGGTTTCTCAATAAGTACTTTATTGAAAAACCAGTCGTGACAGTTTCGAAGAAAAGGAATATCAAACGGAGTCCAATTGACCTGAAACTCCACGGAACTTATTTTTGGACCATAAGAAGCCCACGGAGTACCGGAAGCTCACCAGGGGAGTCCCGGGCCGCCCCCGAGGGTGGGGGCCGCGCCCACCCCCCTAGGGCGCGCCCCGTGCCTCGTGGACAGCCCGGAGGTCCACTGATGTACTTCTTTCACCCATATATACCCACGTACCCTAAAACTTCTGAAGAAGAGAATAGATCGGGAGTTCCGCCGCCGCAAGCCTCTGTAGCCACCCAAAACCAATCGAGACCCTGTTCCGGCACCCTGCCGGAGGTGGGACCCCTCACCGGTGGCCATCTTCATCATCTCGGCGCTCTCCATGATGAGGAGGGAGTAGTTCACCCTCGGGGCTGAGGGTATGTACCAGTAGCTATGTGTTTGATCTCTCTCTCTCTCTCGTGTTCTTGATTTGGCACGATCTTGATGAATCGCGAGCTTTGCTATTATAGTTGGATCTTATGTTTCTTCTCCCCCTCTACTCTCTTGTAATGGATTGAGTTTTCCCTTTGAAGTAATCTTATCGGATAGAGTCTTTAATGATTTGAGAACACTTGATGTATGTCTTGCCGTGCATATCTGAGGTGACAATGGGATATCACGTGATTCACTTGATGTATGTTTTGGTGATCAACTTGCGGGTTCCGCCCATGAACCTATGCATAGGGGTTGGCACACGTTTCGTCTTGACTCTCCGGTAGAATCTTTGGGGCACTCTTTGAGGTTCTATGTGTTGGTTGAATAGATGAATCTGAGATTGTGTGATGCATATTGTATATTCATACCCACGGATACTTGATGTGACATTGGAGTATCTAGGTGACATTAGGGTTTTGGTTGATGTTTGTCTTAAGGTGTTATTTTACTACGAACTCTAGGGCTGTTTGTGACACTTATAGGAATAGCCCAACGGATTGATTGGAAAGAATAACTTTGAGGTGGTTTCGTACCCTACCATAATCTCTTCGTATGTTCTCTGCTATTAGTGACTTTGGAGTGACTCTTTGTTGCATGTTGAGGGATAGTTATATGATCCAATTATGTTATTATTGTTGAGAGAACTTGCACTAGTGAAAGTATGAACCCTAGGCCTTGTTTCCTACCATTGCAATACCGTTTGTGCTCACTTTTATCATTAGTTACCTTGCTGTTTTTATATTTTCATATTACAAAAACCTATATCTACCATCCATATTGCACTTGTATCACCATCTCTTCGCTTAACTAGTGCACCTATACAATTTACCATTGTATTGGGTGTGTTGGGGACACAAGAGACTCTTTGTTATTTGGTTGTAGGGTTGCTTGAGAGAGACCATCTTCATCCCTCGCCTCCCACGGATTGATAAACCTTAGGTCATCCACTTGAGGAAACTTGCTACTGTCCTACAAACCTCTGCACTTGGAGGCCCAACAACGCGTCTACAAGGAGAAGGTTGCGTAGTAGACATCAAGCTCTTTTACGGTGCCGTTGCGGGGAGGTTAGTGCTTGAAGTTATATCTTTAGATCTTGCAATCGAATCTTTTAGTTTCTTGTTTTATCACTAGTTTAGTCTATAAAAGAAAACTACAAAAAATGGAATTGAGTTTGCCTCATACACTTCATCTTTTTAATATCTGTCGTGAGTATGATGGAAAGGAAAATTGTGCCAAGGTGTTAGAAGAATAATGCATTAAAATGTTTGGCACTAAATCTTTGAATGATGATCATTATTGCAATGTTGTTAGTATGAACTCTTTGAATATCCATGGTACTAATGATGATTGCACTAGTCATGATGAAAATATCTCCTATAAACATGTCAATTTTTGTGGAGTGCATTGGGTTTGCAAGTACACACCAAATAGGGAAGATAGATATTGCAAGAGGCATAAGCATTTAGAAACTAAATTGTTGCAAGAAAGGCTAGATGTTTGTGCTGAATATTTAAATTTTCTTAGCCGTACTTGTGAACTTTGCAATGAACGGCGTCATTTAACTATCCGATGCAAATTGTTTCATGATCTAATTGTGTCCAAAATTGTGATGACTTGATTTCCCTTGCACATTATAATGAACTTAGTTTGCTTATGGGTTACGAAGAAATGAAACGTCTAACTAAGCATCTTCCAGGATTTGCCCGTTATAAACTTCTTGATTTTGATCTAGAGAAAATTTATATGTATTGTGCGGTGAATTGCATTGAAAATCCTTATATTGCCAATTACATAAATACAAGAAAACAAATAGAAGATGAAGAGAATACTAATGAAAGGGAAGAGACTTCCCAATATCCTCCTATTATTTCTTATGATGAATCAGGTAACGAGGAGGAGCCTTCTATTCAACCAATCTCATCAATAAGGAGCTCAAAAGGGAGAGTTAAACCCACACATGATGTGAAGAAGAAAAAGAAAAGACGGAGAAGCAAAGGTAGAAAGGTATCCCTCCCAAATGATGTTGCTCCTATTACTCATCGTGATGATGATAATTGCTATACTATTGGTGCTATCCATACTATTAATGATGAGACTGATTATGCTTATGATATAAAAAGGCCCAAGCTTGTGGAAGCTATGTTTGATGAGAATGACATATTCGAGAATATATTTGCTGAAATTAATGTTTGTCCCAAGCTTGGGGATGCTATGTTTAATGAAGATGATGTTTTTAGCCTCCCAAGTTTTGATATGCAATTTTTTTATGATGATAGCATGCCTCCTACTTATGATGATTATATTGATGAAAGTGGATTTGGAGAGGTCATGACTTTATTTAGTGATGAATCCACTATTTCGGAAGAGGTTTCAATTGATTATGATGAGAACAAAGTTGTTACTTATGATGATTATTGTGACGATACTTATGCTATAAAAAGTAGTGATGATTATATTTATAAAACTTGTCATGATTATGATTACCCCTTTTATGAACATTATTCTTTTAATGTGGAAACAATTTATAGTATTCGAGTCTCTTATGATACTCCCACTATTCCGAATGAGAAGAATTTTGATTATGTGGAGAGTAATAAAATTTGTATGCTTGTAGATCATGAAAAGAATGCCTTAGGTGTTGGTTATATTGTTGAATTCATTCATGATGCTACTGAAAATTATTATGAGGGAGGAATTTATGCTTGTAGGAATTGCAATAATATCAAGTTTCCTCTCTATGTGCTTAAGTTTTGAAGTTATGCTTGTTTTGCCTTCCTATGCTAGTTGATTATTGTTCCCATAAGTTGTTTGCTCAAAAAATACCTATGCATAGGAAGTGAGTTAGACTTAAATGTGCTAGTCATATTCTTCATGATGCTCTCTTTATGTTTCAATTCTTATCTTTTATGTGAGCATCATTGAAATCATCATGCCTAGCTAGGGGCGTTAAACGTTAGCGCTTGTTGGGAGGCAACCCAATTTTATTTTTGTTTCTTGCTTTTTGGTTCTATTTAGTAATAAATAATCCATCTAGCTTCTGTTTAGATGTGGTTTTATGTTTTAATTAGTGTTTGTGCCAAGTAAGACCTATAGGATCTTATTGGATGATAGTTATTTGATCTTGCTGAAAATTCCAGAAACTTTCTGTTCACGAAAACAGTTGTTTAAAATCACCAGAACGTGATAAAATACTTATTCCAATTGCAGCAGATCAATAATCAAATTATATAGGTCTTCCTATTTTGGTAGAATGTTTTGAGTTCCAGAAGTTTGCGTTAGTTACAGATTACTACAGACTGTTCTGTTTTTGACAGATTCTGTTTTTCGTGTGTTGTTTGCTTATTTTGATGAATCTATGGCTAATAAAATAGTTTATAAACCATAGAGAAGTTGGAATACAGTAGCTTTAACACTAATACAAATAAATGATGAGTTCATTAAAGTACCTTGAAGTGGTGTTTTGTTTTCTTTCGCTAACGGAGCTCACGAGATTTTCTGTTAAGTTTTGTGTTGTGAAGTTTTCAAGTTTTGGGTAAAGATTTGATGGACTATGGAATAATTAGTGGCAAGAGACTAAGCTTGGGGATGCCCAAGGCACCCCAAGGTAATATTCAAGGACAACCAAGAGCCCAAGGCACCCCAAGTTTGCAAGTCCCGTAGCATGCACGTATGGTAAACGGTGTCTAACAAATTTGAAACATGAGGTGTTCTTTGATTGTCATCCTTATGAGTGGCGGTCGAAGACGAGCGATTGTCTTTTCATACCAATCTATCCCCCTAGGAGCATGCACGTAGTGCTTGATTTTTGATGACTTGTAGATTTTTGCAATAAGTATGTGAGTTCTTTATGACTAATGTTGAGTCCATGGATTATACGCACTCTCACCTTCCATCATTGCTAGCCTCTTCAGTACCGTGCATTGCCCTTTCTCACCTTGAGAGTTGGTGCAAACTTCGCCGGTGCATCCAAACCCTGTGATACGATACGCTCTATCACACATAAACCTCCTTATATCTTCCTCAAAACAGCCACCATACCTACCTATTATGGCATTTCCATAGACATTCCGAGATATATTGCCATGCAACTTTCCACCGTTCCGTTTATTATGACATGATTCATCATTGTCATATTGCCTTGCATGATCATGTAGTTGACATCGTATTTGTGGCTAAGCCACCATGCATATTATTTCATACATGTCACTGTTGATTCATTGCCCATCCCAGTACACTGCCTGAGGCATTCATATAGAGTCATACTTTGTTCTAGTATCGAGTTGTAATCATTGAGTTGTAAATGAATAGAAGTGTGATGATCATCATTCATAGAGCATAGTCCCAAAAAAAAGATAAAGTCCAAATAAAAAAGGAAAGGCCAAATAAAAAAAGAAAGGCCAAAAAAAAGAAAGGCCCAAAAAAAGAAATAAAAAGGGACAATGCTACTATCATTTTTCCACACTTGTGCTTCAAAGTAGCACCATGATCTTTAGGATAGAGAGTCTCTTGTTTTGTCATTTTCATATAATAGTGGGAATTTTTCATTATAGAACTTGGCTTGTATATTCCAATGATGGGCTTCCTCAAACACCCTAGGTCTTCATGAGCAAGCAAGTTGGATGCACACCCACTTAGTTTCTTTTGTTGATCTTTCATACATTTATAGCTCTAGTGTATTTGTTGCACGGCAATCCCTACTCCTTGCATTGATATCAATTGATGGCCATCTCCCTAGCCCATTTATTAGCCGCATCAATGTGATACTTTCTCCTTTTTTGTCTTCTCCACACAACCCCCATCATTATATTCTATTCCACCCATAGTGCTATATCCATGGCTCACGCTCATGTATTGCGTGAAGGTTGAAAAAGTTTGAGATTACTAAAGTATGAAACAATAGCTTGGATTGTCATCGGGGTTGTGCATGATGAGAGCATTCTTGTGTGACGAAAATGGAGCATAACCAAACTATATGATTTTGTAGGGATGAATATTCTTTGGCCATGTTATTTTGAGAAGACATGATTGCTTAGTTAGTATGCTTGAAGTATTATTATTTTTATGTCAATATTAAAATTTTGTCTTGAATCTTATGGATCTGAATATTCTTGCCACATTAAAGAAGATTACATTGATAAATATGTTAGGTAGCATTCCACATCAAAAATTCTATTTTTATCATTTACCTACTCGAGGACGAGCAGGAATTAAGCTTGGGGATGCTGATACGTCTCCAACGTATCTATAATTTATTATTGTTCCATGATATTATATTATCTGTTTTGGATGTTTATGGGCTTTATTAAACACTTATATATTATTTTTGGGACTAACCTATGAACCCAGAGCCCAGTGCCAGTTTCTTTTTTCCCTTGTTTCAGTGTTTCGCAGAAAAGGAATATCAAACGGAGTCCAAACGGAAGCAATCCAGAAGACTTGGAGTGTACGTGAGGGAAGCAACGAGGAAGGCACGAGGCAGGGGGCGCGCCCACCCCCCTGGGCACGCCCTCCACCCTCGTGGCTCCCCTGACCGACTTCTTTCGCCTATATATATCCATATACCCTAAAACCTTCGAAAAACAGAATAGATCGGGAGTTCCTCCGCCGCAAGCCTCTGTAGCCACCAAAAACCAATCGGGACCCTGTTAAGCACCTGCGGAGGAGGGAACCCTCACCGTGGCCTGCTACGCCTAGAGCTTGCGTTGGTTTTCCCAAGAGGAGAGGATGATGCAGCAGAGTAGCGTAAGTATTTCCCTCAGTTTTGAGAACCAAGGTATCAATCCAGTAGGAGGCCACACGCGAGTCCCTCGTACCTACACAAAGCAAATAACTCCTCGCAACCAACGCGAATAGGGGTTGTCAATCCCTTCACGGTCACTTACGGAGTGAGATCTGATTGATAATATTTTTGGTATTCTTTTGGTATAAAGATGCAAAGTAAAATAAAAGGCAAAGTAAAAAAGCAAAGCAATAATAAAGCTAGGAAGATAAATATGATGAGAATAGACCCGGGGGCCATAGATTTCACTAGTGGCTTCTCTCAAGAGCATAAGTATTTTACGGTGGGTGAGCAATTCTTTGTTGAGCAATTGATGTAATTGAGCATAGTTATGAGAGTATCTTGGTATGATCATGTATATAGGCATCACGTCCGAGACAAGTAGACCGACTCACCTACCATCTACTACTATTACTCCACTCATCGACCGCTATCCAGCATGCATCTAGAGTATTAAGTTAATGAAAACTGAGTAACGCCTTAAGCAAGAGGACATGATGTAGAGGAATAAATTCATGCAATATGATAAATACCCCATCTTGTTATCCTTGATGGCAACAATACAATACGTGCCTTGCTGCCCCTACTGTCACTGGGAAAGGACACCGCAAGATTGAACCCAAAGCTAAGCACTTCTCCCATCGCAAGAACTACCAATCTAGTTGGCCAAACCAAACGGATAATTCGAAGAGACTTGTAAAGATAACCAATCATACATAAAAGAATTCAGAGAAGATTCAAATATTGCTCATAGATAATCTGGATCACAAACCCACAATTCATCGGTCTCAACAAACACACCGCAAAAAGAAGATTACATCGAATAGATCTCCACGAGAGAGGGGGAGAACATTGTATTGAGATCCAAAAAGAGAGAAGAAGCAATCTAGCTACTAACTATGGACCCGAAGGTCTAAGGTAAACTACTCACACTTCATCGGAGAGGCTATGATGATGATGTAGAAGCCCTCCGTGGTGGATTCCCCTTCCGTGAGCTTGAACAGGCCCCAAGATGGGATCTCGTGGATCTGAGAAAGTTGCGGTGGTGGAATTAGGTTTTTGGCTCCGTGATCTGATCTGTCGAGTGCGTGAGGTATATATAGGAGGAAGGAGTACGTCGGTGGAGCTTCGGGGGGCCCACGAGGCAGGGGCGCGCTCTAGGGGGGGCGCGCCCTCCACCCTCGTGGCCACCTCCCTCCTTTCTTGACCGAGGGTTCAAGTCTCCTGGATCTTATCTGATGAGAAAATCACGTTCCTGAAGGTTTCATTCCATTTGGACTCCGTTTGATATTCCGTTTCTTCGAAATACTGAAATAGGCAAAAAACAGCAATTGCAATTTGGGCCTCCGGTTAATAGGTTAGTCCCAAAAGTAATATAAAAGTGGAAAATAAAGCCCAATATAGTCCAAAACAATAGATAATATAGCATGGAGCAATCAAAAATTATAGATACGTTGGAGACGTATCAGGCATCCCCAAGCTTAATTCCTGCTCGTCCTCGAGTAGGTAAATGATAAAAGAGAAGTTTTTATGCGGAGTGCTACTTGGCATAATTTCAATGTAATTCTTCTTAATTGTGGTATGAATATTCGATCCGAAAGATTCAAGACAAAAGTTCATATTGACATAAAAATAATAATACTTCAAGCATACTAACAAAGCAATTATGTCTTCTCAAAATAACATGGCCAAAGAAAGTTATCCCTACAAAATCATATAGTCTGGCTATGCTCTATCTTCACCACACAAAATATTTAAATCATGCACAACCCGATGACAAGCCAAGCAATTGTTTCATACTTTTGACATTCTCAAAACTTTTTCAATCTTCACGCAATACATGAGCGTGAGCCATGGATATAGCATTATATGTGGAATAGAATGGTGGTTGTGGAGAAGACAAAAAGAGGGAAGATAGTCTCACATCAACTAGGCGTATCAACGGGCTATGGAGATGCCCATCGATAGATATCAATGTGAGTGAGTAGGGATTGCCATGCAACGGATGCACTAGAGCTATAAGTATATGAAAGCTCAACAAATGAAACTAAGTGGGTGTTCATCCAACTCGCTTGCTCACGAAGACCTAGGGCAATTTGAGGAAGCCCATCATTAGAATATACAAGCCAAGTTCTATAATGAAAAATTCCCACTAGTAAATGAAAGTGACAAAACGACAGACTCTCTATTATAAAGATCATGGTGCTACTTTGAAGCACAAGAGATTCGGGTTTGAGCATGGAAAAAATGAGATTCGGGTTCATAACATTGATGCAATCACTGATGAATATTTTCGTTGTACAATGGATGAAGACAAAATTCAAGACTGTAATGGTCCTCCTCTGCCTGACCACTTGACATTCGACAATCAGACTTTATATCACATTCTCACATACACCCTCTGTCCGCTGGCTAGGATGAATACTGATAATGCTATATCTGATGTTGAACACCATCCATGCCATCTCACAAGGGTATATCTTCGATGTCGAAGACATGTTTTTGCGCATACTGATGGATTCAGCTCGGTGTCCAAAAACCATCAAGGTGTATGCGCCCTGGATTCAGAAGGTGATTGACTATGCAATGAAGAGTGAATATCTTGCCAAGGTCAGCCACAAAAGCTTCATTCCTCCTGTGCATGATACGCTGAAAGTAATGGAAGATTTCTCTTTGGGCAAAGCTCCAGTAGCAAGTCCTGATTATTTTACTACCTTCAATGGACCCAAGCTCCCTAAACGTGATCGTATGCCGAACACTCAACCTCCTTCACATATTGAAGTGAGCATGCGCACCCAATAGTTTATATTGAAGCATATGGCTGAAGATCATCAAGAAAAAGAGCATCTGGCTGACGAACTTAATGCTATTCACAACCGAACAAAAGTTGTGCATATGATTACAGCAGAAAATGAAGATGAAGATTAAGATGTTCCAGACACTTCCGACTCAGAAACTTCTTCGGGCTGTTCTTCAGGCGATGCCTCAGAGTGAATCATATTCACCATTTTGTAGCACTCATGTTTTTCGTCACCTTTTTGACACTACTTGACAAAAAGGAGGAGAATAACATCGAGAGTTTTGATAGATTTGCTCTGTTGGATTTGGTGTTTGCCTTCTCTCGCTCTATCTTTTAATTCAATTTCGCCATTTCTTGTGATCTATCGTAAAACATCTGTTATGGGATGCAATATTAATAACCCCGCTTGCTGCACTATTCTCTGTCGAAGCTTATTGTTTTGCAGGTGGAATTATTAACAGAAGTTATGAATGATTGCACTTTATTCTCGTTGGATTATCTATCATCAGTGCAAATCATTACCTCGTATGATTGAAAATCCTCCACACACTCGAATGAATTGCAAGGAATTTCATTGTATATCAATTGACCTTGCATACATCCAGGGGGAGTATATTTCATCATCACGCAAGTTCACTCTTCTTCGATCTACATTTCAATTATCTAGCTTCACTTTGATGATTATCTATTTTGTCAACAACCGTCCAAAAAGGGGGAGATTGTTGGTGCAATGATAGGCCCCTTATGTTTTGGAGTTTGTTGACATAAACAGTATGGGACTTATGTGTTTGCTCGTGCACACAAACTAACCGGTCCCTAATGTATCGAGGAGTTTAATGAAAACGATGGAGATAATCTCGCTGCGTAGCACGAAGGTTATCACCGAAGATAAAGGTATCAAGAGTGACCCCTGGAAATTGCTGAAGTCAAAGCAATTTGTTCGATGCATGTCCGAGGCAAATGACTATGTTCGTGGAAGAATGAAGACGAAGTGCAGACGTAGCATTTATTTCGTTCTTCTTCTTCTTTCATTGAGTCATATGACCACCGTACTATTAAGAGGGGTATAGCCTTTCGAATCTTTGATTCTCTAATGCTAAACCCAAATCCTATGAAAGCTGTGAGAGAAATCTCTGTGTGGTCTGACCAAATACTTGCCAGCAAGAGACTCTGATCTTCTTTATTGTGAGAGATTAGCCTCGGACCGAGGAGTTAGCAATACTTGTTCCCCAAGTAATGTTACCATTGCTCCAAAATCCGACCGTTCTGAACGTGTCGGTTAGCCATTGGCTGGACCTCGTGTCCAAAATGGTCATTTCCCATCTGGGAAGGTTGCGGCTATAAATAGCCACCCCGCGCCGGCTTTGTCCGGTGGCTGTCCCGTTTGATTTTGAGAAGATTGTTGAGCAACCCCCTCTCTGAGTGATTTGAATTTAAATTCCACCGAGGGAAAAAACCTAGAGCCGAAGAATTAGATAGTGGTTCAACATCACTGGAATCTAAGCTTAGTACGCTCCGCCTATTACTCTTGAGAGCTGCAAACTCTCTAGACGGTTAGGTGTAAATTTCTTCAGAGACCAAGAGAGATTGTGGTTCTCGAAGAAGAAGTCTGTAAAGATTTGGAGATCACCTTCAAGTATCACCACGAGTAATCAACATCGATTGACGAATCGATTGTCGAGGAGAATAGGGTGAGGAGAGTTTATCTTCCGTGTTAAGTCATAGCCCCTCCAACCAGACGTAGTCCTTGTGCAGAAGGACGAACTGGTCGAACAAATTCCTTGTCTCCTTCGAGCACCTTTGATTACCTTTGTTACCCAAGTTTATGTTTGATACTTTCCATTTACTTAATTTACTTCCATGCATGTCTTAGTTTCTCTTCGGTTCTTTGTTGTAGTTCTTCTTAGCCTGTTTATTGTTTATTCTGCAGCTGGGTTCTGAGAGATTTAAGTTTTCTGAAGAAACTTTAAAACTCCCATTCACCCCCCTCTGGTAGACATACTTCGTTCCTACAGAGGTACCAAAGGAATACGGGAGTGGATCACTATAGAGCGGCTAAGAACATCCTGAAGTGCCTAAAAAGGACCAAGGATATGTTTCTCGTGTATGGAGGTGACGAAGAGCTCGTCGTAAATGGTTACTTTGATGCTAGCTTCGACACTGATCCGGATGAAGTCACAAATCAGATACATATTTATGTTGAATGGTGGAGCTGTCAGTTGGTGCAGTTCCAAACAGAGCGTCGTGGCGGGATCTGCATGTGAAGCGGAGTACATAGCTGCTTCGGAAGCAGCACATGAAGGAGTCTGGATGAAGGAGTTCATATTCGATCTAGGTGTAATACCTAGTGCATCGAGTCCAATGAAAATCTTTTGTGACAACATTGGAGCCATTGCCTTGGCGAAGGAATCCAGGTTTCACAAAAGAACCAAACACATCAAGAGAAGCTTCAACTCCATTCGTGAAAAGGTCAAGGATGGAGGCATAGAAGTTTGCAAAATACATATGGATCTGAATGTAGCAGACCTGTTGACTAAGCCTCTTCCGCGAGCAAAACATGATCAACACTAAGATTCCATGGGTGTTAGATCCATTACAATGTAATCTAGATTACTGACTCTAGTGCAAGTGGGAGACAGAAGGAAATATGCCCTAGAGGCAATAATAAAGTTTTTATTTTATATTTCCTTATTCATGATAAAAGGTTTATTATTCATGCTAGAATTGTATTGATCGAAAACTTAAATACATGTGCGAATACATAAACAAATACCGTGTCCCTAGTAAGCCTCTACTAGACTAGCTCGTTGATCAAAGATGGTTAAGCTTTCCAAACCATAGACATGTGTTGTCATTTGATAACGGGATCACATCATTAGGAGAATGATATGATGGACAAGACTCATCCGTTAGCTTAGCATATTGATCATTCAGTTTATTGCTATTGCTTTCTTAATGTCAAATACATATTCCTTCGACTATGAGATTATGCAACTCCCGAATACCGGAGGAATACCTTGTATGCTATCAAACATCACAACGTAACTGGGTGATCATAAAGATGCTCTACAGGTATCTCTGAAGGTGTTTGTTGAGTTGGCATAGATCGACGCTAGGATTTGTCACTCCGAGTATTGAAGAGGTATCTCTAGGCCCTCTCACTAATACACATCATAAGAAGCCTTGCAAGCAAAGTGACTAAGGAGTTAGTTGCAAGATGATGTATTACGGAACGAGTAAAGAGACTTGCCGGTAACGAGATTGAACTAGGTATGAAGATACCGATGATCAAATCTCGGGCAAGTAACATACCGATAGACAAAGAGAATTACGTATGTTGTCATAAGGTTTGACTGATAATTATCTTCATAGAATATGTAGGAGCCAATATAAGCATCCAGGTTGTGCTATTGGTTATTGACCAGAGAGATGTCTCGGTCATGTCTACATAGCTCTCGAACTCGTAGGGTCCACACGCTTAACGTTTGTTGACGATATAGTGTTATATGAGTTATATGATTTGGTGACCGAATGTTGTTCGGAGTCCCGGATGAGATCACATTCATGACGAGGAGCTCCAGAATGCTCCGGAGGTAAAGATTGATATATAGGACGATGATATTCGGACACCGGAAGAGTTTCAGAGTGAATCGGGTAGTCATCGGGTCGTCGGAAGGGGTTCCAGACACACCCGGTAGGTGTATCGGCATAATGGGCCTTGGCTGCTCCTCCCTACCCCCACCTATATATATGTGGGAGGCGGTGCCACACATAACCACGACAATCTCTTAGCTGTGTGCGGCGCCCCCCTCCACAATTTTGTCCCTCGGTCATATTTTCGTAGTGCTTACGCGAAGTCCTGTGGAGATAGCTTCAACACACCATCACCATGCCGTCGTGCTGCCGGAACTCATCCACTACTTCCCATCTTGCTGGATCAAGAAGGCGAGGACGTCACCGAGCTAAACGTGTGCTGAACGCAGAGGTGTCATACGTTCGGTACTCGATCGGTTGGATCGCGAAGAAGTACGACTACATCAACCGTGTTACTAAACGCTTCCGCTTACGGTCTACGATGGTACGTAGACACACTCTTCCCTCTCGTTGCTATGCATTTCCATGGATAGATCTTGCGTGTGCGTAGAATTTTTTTTGTTTCCCATGCAACATTTCCCAACATAAACATAATATTATTTAGTCTTGCATTGCACACAAGTAATATTTAATTTTCAAAGGGTTTAGGGTCACTGACATGTGGATCTCACATGTTAGCCCAGTATTTATGGAGCAAAATCCACGCCCTATGCCGAGTACCAGCGGAAGGATACTCGAAAAAAATTTGGACACATGGCAGCATCCGGGGAGCATTGTTTGACGAGTCCTGATACTTTGCTAAAGTACTATGTGGAGAACCAGGCGCACAATACTCAGCATATACTTATGCCACATGGCGACCGGCCGTGCACTGTGTTTGCAAAGCACTGGCACCAGACACTCGCAAACCAAGGTTCCATGTGGCATCACCGTTTCCATCGATTGGCCATCAGACACCTTTATATTGCCGAGCACCCTCGTATGACACTCGGCAAAAGCTTTGCCTACCCAACAATCGATGCTCAACATACACCGTGTTGCCGACATGGTATAAGCCGAACAACTTTGCTGAGTGTGACACTCACCAAAGCCTTTACCGAGTCTTTTTTGGCCGTCGTAGAGAATTTCTGGTACTCAGCAAACAAGGTTTTCCCTGTAGTGTACTCAAACACATGCGTTTGCTGGTGCCTGCAAAAATGCATGGACCAAAAATACCCTCGATAGCTTTAATGTGCATGGAATTCACGAGCTTTTTGTTCACTTTTGATTTACGCAGATAATTCTTCCTTCTTATGTTGGAATTTGCTAGTGGGATTTTGGCCCAAAGCCCATTCATGCACACATGTGAGTGGTGTGAGTAAGACTAAAGTTTAGTCTCACCCCGGAAGATGAGAGAGAGTTGCACCTCCTTATAAGGTGAGCTCTTCTACCACTTGTATGAGCATGAGAAGAGGAGACCTACACGCGCGCTCCTCCTCCTCGCCATGACGCGCCGCTCCGCGGGTTGTGGGAATGAGCCGAGCCGAGGACAGAGCTATGCATGTTGTTTATATTTTTGCTGCTCGAGGAAAATTAATAAGTCATTATTACTAATGAATGGACGCATTAATTACTCGGTCGTTTTCGATTCTTTTGGATCATGGACTGTTACTTGGAGGCGAGGTTTTCTCCACGACCTAACCGGCCCGCGTTATATAGTCAGGCAGACAGCTACCCCTAGCGGTAGTCGCATCGTATGGTTTCGCACCACCGTTCCAGATCATTGCGCCGCCACCCAAGTCTTCTCCATCCCTCCTTTCGGCATGCATGACGAGAAGGGACAGCAGGCCTCCGGAACCCCGCCTCTCATAATCCTGTACGAGAGAGGGGTGATAACCCACAAGTATAGGGGATCGCAACAGTTTTTGATAAGTAAGAGTGTCGAACCCAGCGAGGAGCTAAAGGTAGAACAAATATTCCCTAAAGTTCTTTCGACCACCGATACCACTCTACGCATGCTTAATGTTCGCTTTACCTAGAACAAGTATAAAACTAGAATTACTTTGTAGGTGTTTTCGGATAGGCTTGCAAGAAAGTAAAGAGAACGAAAATAAAACTAGGGGCTGTTTAAGTAAAGACACAACTAAAGTAAATATAGCGAGTGTGGAAGAGTGATGGTAGGTGTGGCGAAATTGTCCCTTAAGCAATTGACTACCTTACTAGACCGATAGCAAGTTTTATGTGGGAGAGGCCACTGCTAGCATGCCATCCCTTACTTGGAATTCTATGCACTTATGATTGGAACTATTAGCAAGCGTCTGCAACTACTAACGTTCATTAAGGTAAAACCCAACCATAGCATTAAGATATATTGGTCCCCCTTCAATCCCGTATGCATACATATCTATGCTAGGTTGAAGCTTACATCACTCTTGCCCTCCAATACATAGTCCTATCAACATACAACTAACCCTATGGTGTGATCCACGCGCGCGCTCATATGATGGGCACCAAAGGACAGCAACATAACCACAAGCAAATTAAACCAATCATAGCAATTCATCAACCACTGATAGGACAACGAAAATCTACTCAGACATCATAGGATGACAACACATCATTGGATAATAATATGAAGCATAAAGCACCATGTTCAAGTAGAGGGTACAGCGGGTTGCGGGAGAGTGGACCACTGTAGATAGAAGGGGAAGGTGACGGAGATGTTGGTGAAGATGACGGTGGTGTTGGTGAAGATCGCGGTGATGATGATGGCCCCCGGTGGCGTTCCGGCGCCACTGGAAGCGAGGTGGGGAAGAGGCCCCCTTCTTCTTCTTCTTCCTTGACCTCCTCCCTAGATGGGAGAAGGTTTCCCCTCTGGTCCTTGGCTCCCATGGCGTGGGAGGGGCGAGAGCCCCTCCGAGATTAGATATGTCTCTCTGTCTCTCTCTGTTTCTGCTTTCTCTCCTGGCTCTGTTTCACCGTTTCATGTATATATGGAGATCCGTAACTCCAATTGGCCTGAAACCTTCGCCGTGATTTTTTTCCGAATATTAGCTTTCTTGTGGCAAAAGAAGAGCATCAACCGCCTTACGGTGGGCTCACGAGGGTAGGGGGCGCGCCCTAGGGGGCACGCCCCCCTACCTCGTGCCCACCTCGGGCACCGGTTTGCGTTGATTTTCCTTCCAGATTTTCCATATTTTCCAAAAATAAGCTCCGTCCATTTTTATCCCGTTTGGACTCCGTTTGATATGGACATTCTGCGAAACCAAAAACATGCAACAGACAGGAACTAGCACTGGGCACTGGATCAATATATTAGTCCCAAAAATAATATAAAAAGTTGCCAAAAAGTATATGAAAGTTGAATAATATTGGCATGGAACAATCAAAAATTATAGATACGACGGAGACGTATCAGCATCCCCAAGCTTAATTCCTGCTCGTCCTCGAGTAGGTAAATGATAAAAAAGATAATTTTTTATGTGGAATGCTACCTAACATAATCTTGATCATATGTCTAATCATGGCATGAATATTAAGACACGAGTGATTCAAAGCAATAGTCTATCCTTTGACATAAAAACAATAATACTTCAAGCATACCAACCAAGCAATTATGTCTTATTGAAATAACATAGCCAAAGAAAGCTCATCCCTACAAAATCATATAGTCTGGCTATGCTCCATCTTCACCACACAAAATATTTACATCATGCACAACCCCGATGACAAGCCAAGCAATTGTTTCATACTTTTGACGTTCTCAAACCTTTTCAACTTTCACGCAGTACATGAGCGTGAGCCATGGACATAGCACTATAGGTGGAATAGAATATGATGATGGGGGTTATGTGGAGAAGACAAAAGGAGAAAGTCTCACATCAACTAGGCGTATCAACGGGCTATGGAGATGCCCATCAATAGATATCAATGTGAGGAGTAGGGATTGCCATGCAACGGATGCACTAAGAGCTATAAGTGTATGAAAGCTCAAACTGGAAACTAAGTGGGTGTGCATCCAACTTGCTTGCTCATGAAGACCTAGGGCATTTGAGGAAGCCCATCGTTGGAATATACAAGCCAAGTTCTATAATGAAAATTCCCACTAGTATATGAAAGTGATAACTCAAGAGACTCTCTATATGAAGAACATGGTGCTACTTTGAAGCACAAGTGTGGTAAAAGGATAGTAACATTGCCCCATGCATCTCTCTTTTTCTCTCATTTTTTTCTTTTTTTTATATTTTTTATTTTTTGGTGGGCTTCTTTGTCCTCTTTTTTATTTGGGCTTCTTTGGACTCTTTTATTTTTTTGTAAAGTCCGGAGTCTCATCCCGACTTGTGGGGGAATCATAGTCTCCATCATCCTTTACTCACTGGGGCAATGCTCTAATAATGATGATCATCACACTTTTATTTACTTACAACTCAATATTACAACTCGATATCTAGAACAAAGATATGACTCTATATGAATGCCTCTGGCGATGTAATGGATGTGCAATGATCTAGCGTAGCAATGACATAAAAAAACGGACAAGCCATGAAACCAT
This sequence comes from Aegilops bicornis, assembly GCA_021605145.1. Taxonomy (NCBI): domain Eukaryota; kingdom Viridiplantae; phylum Streptophyta; class Magnoliopsida; order Poales; family Poaceae; genus Aegilops; species Aegilops bicornis. The sequence continues at coordinate 564,390,918 of CM038673.1, read as the reverse complement.
CATGCTAGCTATCTTACGATCATGCAAAGCAATATGACGATAAATGCTCAAGTCATGTATATGATGATGATGGAAGTTGCATGGCAATATATCTCGGAATGGCTATGGAAATGCCATGATAGGTAGGTATGGTGGCTGTTTTGAGGAAGATATAATGAGGCTTATGTGTGACAGAGCGTATCATATCACGGGGTTTGGATGCACCGAAGTTTGCACCAACTCTCGAGGTGAGAAAGGGCAATGTACGGTATCAAGAGGCTAGCAATGATGGAAGGGTGAGAGTGCGTATAATGCATGGACTCAACATTAGTCATAAAGAACTCACATACTTATTGCAAAAATCTATTAGTCATCAAAACAAAGTACTACGTGCATGATCCTAGGGGATAGATTGGTAGGAAAAAGACCATCGCCGTCCCCGACCGCCACTCATAAGGAAGGCAATCAATAAACACCTCATGCTCCGACTTCGTTACATAACGGTTCACCATACGTGCATGCTACGGGACTTGCAAACCTCAACACAAGTATTTCTCAATTTCACAATTACTCAACTAGCATGAATCTAATATCACCACCTTTATATCGCAAAACTATTGCAAGGAATCAAACATATCATATTCAGTGATCTACAAGTTTTATGTAGGATTTTATGACTAACCATGTGAATGACCAGGTCCTGTCATCTCTCTAGATATAAGTGAAGCAAGAGAGTTTAATTATTTCTACAAAACATATGCCCAAGCTCTAACAAATATAAGTGAAGCAAAAGAGCATTCTACAAATGGCGGTTGTCTATGTAAAGAGAAACAGGCAATCCAAACTTCAAATGATATAAGTGAAGCACATGAAGCATTCTATAAAGCCATACTCAAAAGATATAAGTGAAGTGCAATGAGCATTCTATAAATCAACTAAGGACTATCTCATACCAGCATGGTGCATAAAGGAAAAATGAAAAATAAATGCAAAAGACGCTCCAAGATTGCACATATCGCATGAACGAAACGAATCCGAAAACATACCGATACTTGTTGAAGAAAGAGGGGATGCCTTTCCAGCATCCCCAAGCTTAGACGCTTGAGTCTCCTTAAATATTTACTTGGGGTGCCTCGGGCATCCCCAAGCTTGAGCTCTTGCCTCTCGTCCTTCTTCTCACATTGAAACCTTCTCGATCATCGAACACTTCATCCACACAAAACTCCATTAGAAAACTCGGTAAGATCCGTTAGTATAATAAAGCAAATCACTACTCTAAGTACTGTTGCAAACCAATTCATATTTTGTTTTTGCAGTGTGTCTACTGTAATATAACTTTTTCATGGCTTAATCCACTGATATAACTTGATAGTTTCATCAAAACAAGCAAACTATGCATCAAAAACAGAATCTGTCTAAAACAGAACAGTCTGTAGCAATCTGAACATTCACCATACTTATGATACTTGAATAATTCTGCCAAAATTAGGAAAAATAAACAATTTGTACATCAAGACAGTGCAAAAAGATCCAGCTAAAAATTAAAAATCGCGCACTACAGCCAAAGTTTCTGTCCTGCACCGTACAAACCAACAAGCATCGTAAACATCCTAAAGGCAAACCTTGGCACATTATTTTTATAATACAATGGAATTGTACAAGGGGATAATTATTTTTATTGAAAAGTTTCTATAATTAAGATTCACAAAGTTCCCATGGGCATGAACAAAGTTCAAGGACGTCCCCCACTTTCACAATGCTCGTCTCTCTCACTTTCACTTTTCTTTTTGAAAAAGTTTTGGGTTCCCCTCTTTATTTTTGTTGTTTTTAAACTATATGAAAGCACTCAACAGAAATAAATGACTCTCTAAAACTTCCGGTTTGTCTCCCTGGCAGCGCTTTCTTTAAAGCCATTAACCTAGGCATATAGTGCTCAAGTAGCGAATCCACCCGGATCCCAAGGTATATCAAAGCCAATTTTAATTAGCAATGATTTGTAATTTAGTAGTGAGCACAAAGTATCATATATCATGTAATGACAGAGTCTAACTCTCTTCCTATGCATCGGCATGTCATAAAAGAACAATTCATGCACGCAAAAAAAGGCCAATGCATAATATAAGAAGTTTCTTGCAATTCTATCGTGTGGGAAACATAGAGAGGTGGAGATATAGTTCCTCTCTCATAATAATTGCAAGTAGGAGCAGAAAGCACATGCATATTATATCTATCAAAATCATCATGTGCAACGGTAAAAGGCAACCCATCAATATAATCCTTAATAAGTGCAAACTTCTCCGATATAGTAAAATCGGGAGAATTCAAAAAGATAATAGGACTATCATGCGTGGGTGCAATGGCAACAATTTCATGTTTAACATAAGGAACTATAGCAAGTTCATCTCCATAAGCATAATTCATATTGGCATCTTGGCCACAAGCATCATCAAAAAGGGATATTTCAAGAGAATCAACGGGATCATAATAGTCATCATAGCAATCATCCTTCGGTAAGCACGAAGGGAAATTAAACAATGTATGAGTTGGAGGGTTACTCTCATTAGAAGGTGGGCACGGGTAGCTAATCCGCTCTTCCTCCTTTTGTTCTTCGCTCTCCTCATCATCTTTTGCATCCAATGAGCTCACAGTTTCATCAATTTCTTCTTCCATAGACTCCTGCAAAATATTAGTCTCTTCTTGGACAACGGAGTAGACCTCGATATAAGGTTTAACATAGGCATTAGAAGCATAATTATCATAGCAATATTTAAGTATGGCAAAATTTTCAGACTTGTAAAGAGTAGCATCATACTTTTCAATCAAAGAAGCAATTTCATAAGCACCCTTAGAAGCAACAAATTCTTCAATTTGTTGAACATCATGGTAATTATAAACACCCTTAGCATACGAAAATACGATTCCATTATCACTAAACTCACATTGGTAGGGAAGGTGTTTCTTAGGTTTTTCAGAACAACAAGTAAAATCATATAGATAACATAAATTCCAAGCATAGCATTGCAAACGATGAATTTGACCCAGCAAAAGTTTCCCTTTTTCAGATATACGATTATCGCACATAATAGGCATGCTCATCTAAAGATTTGCCCTCAACTAAGCTAGTTGGGGTTTCAGCACGAGCACAAAGGGATCGAAGATGATCCAAGTAATAAGCTTCAGCAGTGTGATAGATTTTGAGTGGTTCTTAAACCATTGGTTCAGTAGGTACAACTAATTTTTTTGATATTCTGTGTTTCCTAGCCATAACTAAAGATAGAAAACAACTAAGAACAGCAAATAAAAATTACTTAGTGATAAAGCAAACAAGCACACACGAGAATATTCACCCCATGCTATTGCTCCCCGGCAACGGCGCCAGAAAAAGGTCTTGATAACCCACAAGTATAGGGGATCGCAACAGTTTTCGATAAGTAAGAGTTCGAACCCAACGAGGAGCTAAAGGTAGAACAAATATTCCCTAAAGTTCTATCGACCACCGATACAACTCTAGCACGCTTAGTGTTCGCTTTACCTAGAACAAGTATAAACTAGAAGTACTTTGTAGGTGTTTTCGGATAGGCTTGCAAGAAAGTAAAGAGCACGAAAATAAAACTAGGGGCTGTTTAAGTAAAGAGACAAGTAATTAAATATAGCGAGTGTGGAAGAGTGATGGTAGGTGTGGAGAAATTGTCCCTTAAGCAATTGACTACCTTACTAGACCGATAGCAAGTTTTATGTGGGAGAGGCCACTGCTAGCATGTCATCCCTTACTTGGAATTCTACGCACTTATGATTGGAACTATTAGCAAGCGTCCGCAACTACTAACGTTCATTAAGGTAAAATCCAACCATAGCATTAAGATATATTGGTCCCCCTTCAATCCCGTATGCATCAATTTCTATGCTAGGTTGAAGCTTCTATCAGTCTTGCCCTCCAATACATAGTCCAATCAACATACAACTAACCCTATGGTGTGATCCACGCGCGCGCTCATATGATGGGCATCAAAGGACAGCAACATACCCACAAGCAAATTAAATCAATCATAGCAATTCATCAACCACCGATAGGACAATGAAAATCTACTCAGACATCATAGGATGGCAACACATCATTGGATAATAATATGAAGCATAAAGCACCATGTTCAAGTAGAGGGTACAGCGGGTTGCGGAAGAGTGGACCGTTGTAGATACAGGGGGAAGGTGATGGAGATGTTGGTGAAGATGACGGCGGTTTGGTGAAGATCGCGGTGATGATGATGGTCCCCGGCGGCATTTCGGCGCCACCGGAAGCGAGGGGGGAAGAGCCCCCCTTCTTCTTCTTCCTTGACCTCCTCCCTAGATGGGATAAGGGTTTCCCCTCTGGTCCTTGGCTCCCATGGCATGGGAGGGGAGAGAGCCCCTCCGAGATTGGATCTGTCTCTCTGTCTCTCTCTGTTTCTGCGTTCTCTCCTGGCTCTGTGTCACCGTTTCGTGTATATATGGAGATCTGTAACTCCGATTGGCCTGAAACCTTCGCCGTGATTTTTTTCCGAATATTAGCTTTCTTGCAGCAAAAGAAGAGCGTCAACCGCCTTACGGTGGGCTCGCGAGGGTAGGGGGCGCGCCCCCTACCTCGTGCCCACCTCGGACACCGGTTTGCGTTGATTTTCCTTCCAGATTTTCCATATTTTCCAAAAATAAGCTCCGTCCATTTTTATCCCGTTTGGACTCCGTTTGATATGGATATTCTGCGAAACCAAAAACATGCAACAGACAGGAACTCGCACTGGGCACTGGATCAATATGTTAGTCCCAAAAATAATATAAAAAGTTGCCAAAAACTATATGAAAGTTGAATAATATTGGCATGGAACAATCAGAAATTATAGATACGAAGGAGACGTATAAAGGGGCGATCAGGTTTTTGGGGAGCGCACTCGCGCAACTGCTGACAGCGACGACTTCTTCCCCGACCTCGGCAACCTCATCCTCAACGACTTGGGTGACAACATCAACGCTGACCGCCGTAGATCCAAAATCATAAGCGAACCTTGTAAAACCTGTTTCTCCAGTACTTAGTAAAATTTTGCTCCGCTCCAAATCTGTAGCTATTAGCCCTTCATGGCGGTTTAAATGATAACCTGTAACCCGCCAAGTGCCTGCCGGTTTAACTCTGAATCCCCTTGTGATCTGCCAATTTAATGTTGACATAACCTAGCTACACCTTGTCGGTTTAACCATGCTTTAAATCATCTTTTTTAGGCCTCGCACCTTAAACATGACTAAGACCGTCACTTCCTGCGACTGGGTCCCTTCAATTGTCACAGAAGAAATGCTTGATGATTATATCAAAACAGGCATCTTGTCAGCAAAGAATATCATTCACTGGCGTGTTCCAAACCCAGATGAAGCTAGACCTCAGCCGAAGGAAAATGAGGTTATTGTTTTTGCTGATCACATAAACCGGGGCTTCTCACCACCGGGGTCAAAATTCTTCCGTGATGTTCTGCATTTCTTTCAAATCCATTCCCAAGACATTGGACCCTATTATGTTTCAAATATCTGCAATTTCCAAGTCTTCTGCGAAGTGTATCTTCAAGAAGAACCCAGCATTGAACTCTTCACAGAGTATTATTACCTGAACTGACATAATGAATTCACCGATGAGCCCAACTTAGAGCTTGGCGGAGTCTCAATTCAACGGCGAAGAGACACTATTTTTCCTTCTGCTATGCTTCCAAGTCATCCTAAGGACTGGAATCAAACTTGGTTCTACTGCCAAGACACATCTCCAGCTGAAGAAAATCCTCTACCAAGTTATCATGACCACCAGCTCAGCCCAAAGCACCCTCTTCCGGACCGGCTTATCATTGCTGAATGAGCCAAACATATGCCTACTTTTCAAAGGTTAGAGCTTTGCTGGCCAATGGGTTGACCTGCGTCGACCTGGTCCGTTGCTGGGTTGCTTGGAGGGTTATGCCTTTGAGCCGCCGGCCTGGCTTAATGTGCACATACACCGGCGATGTCAAAGATCCATAGCGCCACTGCCAAATACGTTTGACTGATAGAGTGATCAATGATATGACCAAGACCCTTCTTGGGGAATGCTTGGAGAGCTGCAGCAAAGTGGGGTTGAATCCCTTTTGCAAACTTAACCCACCACCAAATGTAAGCTCTCCAATTCATTTACTTTGCCCTCCGTTTATATAATCTACATATCCCTTATCTTTTTGCGACTTATGCAGACTGAATCTGCTTTTTGGAACAAGAAGTACGAAGAGAAGGAGAAATCGGCCAAGAAACCCAGAGCCAACACAAAGCCCCTAAGAAGAATAAGAAGCAATCAACCGCCTCAGAGCTGTTTACCTTGAATGATGATGATGAGTCGGAGGTAGACCTTGACTCTCTTGGCTCTTTTTCCAATCATCTTATTGACACTGATTGCTATCAGGAAGACGCCGAAACCAGCCAGGCGGCTGATGAAGAGGTAACTATTATTTCCTCTTACTCAGAGCCTTTGCCAAGACAGAAAATTTCACAAGTAACCCGGAAAGTAAGGTTTTCTCACCCCTTAGCTTACTTGGATCCCAACTTTATTTTGAAGCAACAACAGCATGAGAACCGGTGCAGAACTCCGAATAGCGGAGGCGGAGAGCTATCCCCCGGGTTACCCAACACACCAGCCCCACGCAAGCGCCGGAAAGAGGTGCCTCAAATTTCAAAAATATTTTTATCCAAAGGCGGGTCTTGTTTGCCAACCACTTAATCCTTCCAACTCAAATTATCAGGGAACTTCACACTCCTCTTCAGGCGACTCATCTCAAACCCAGCTGCCGGCTTTAAAGACTGCCCCTGGGTAATAACCTTTGTCTTTGTTGTTCATTGTTATATACATATACTAACCTTCTTCATCCTTTTCTTGCAGTGGGATAGAAAAGCCAAGCAAGAAGGCAAAAAATAAGCCGGCCGAAGACTTGAAAGTTCATGAGCCGAAAAAGCAAGCGCCAATATCTGAAGCCTCCGTGCAACATCCTCAGGAAATTATTGATGACCCGCCACCAGAGAACCCTGGCGCCTCCACATACCCTATGAATATTGACCCTTTGGGTGCTGAACCGCCAAGTCCAATCAAGCCTTCTAAGGGAAATGCTGAAGATGTTCTGATCACCGGTACTAGCTATAAAGAGCCGGGGAATCCTACCATCTTGGCTAAGCACTCTGCCAAGGAAGAATTGATTGAGAAGCGCAAGGTCAAGTTTGATATGGCCAACTATTCTCATCTGGGCATCAGTGAATTACTCTCTAGTTATCTCAATCAAGTGCATACTAGCCGTGATCTTGAGATTGACATGGTCAAACAAATGCATCAGAAATATGAGGTACAAACTTCTACTTCCTCTGTTAATATATTCCTTCAACCCCCAGGTCTTAGTTATAGGAAAGATTTTAGTGAGTATGGCAAAGACTTCAATCAGTATACCATAGTAAAACTTCGAGCCATAGCCCCCATGAGCCGGCTTGCCTTGAAAGAAGATGAGCCAGATCATTTAGATTAGCTGCTAAATAAAATTTTACCTCATAGCCCTCATAGGCCAGGTTATCTTTGAAATAGATGAACCAGATTGGTCTGTCACTTTTTAAAAGAACTTCTGCACCCATTAGCCCCCAAGTGCCAAGTGCTATTGCTTGCAAAGGGCTTGGGACTTTTTCTGTAATTATATTGTAACATAGCTGATTTTAACCTCTTGTCTATAGGAGGCCTCAACTCAAGTTGAATCTCAATTGGCTGATTTGAGGACCAGACTTGAACAGCAAGAGTCGGAGACCCGAAAAGCTGACTCCAAGTTCAAATTTAGCTTGGATGAAACGGAAAAACTTAAAAACCAGGTTTGATGCAGAAAGAGCCGCCTGGGCTAAAGAAAAGACTACCTTGGTGCAGAGAGCAGAAAACGCTGAAGCTTCTTTGCAAGAGGTCACTTATACGTCTCCAATGTATCTATAATTTATGAAGTATTCATGCTGTTTTATTATCATTCTTGGATGTTTTACAATCATTTTATAGCAACTTTATATCATTTTTTGGGACTAACCTATTGACCCAGTGCCTAGTGCCAGTTGCTGTTTTTTGCTTGTTTTTTACATCGCAGGAACTCAATATCAAACGGAGTCCAAACACAGCGAAACATTTTGTGGATTTTTTATGGACCAAAAGACCACCCGGTGGGCGAGCAGCACACAGGGGTGCCCGAGGGGCACAACCCACCAGGGCACGTCTGCGGGCCCAGGCGCACCCAGGTGGGTTGTGCCCACCTCGGTGGCCTCCCGCACCCCCTCTTTGCCCTATAAAATCCCAAATATTCCAAAAACCCTCGAGGTTACCCTAGATCAGAATTTCCGCCGCCGCAAGGCTCTGTAGCCAAAGAAAACCAATCTAGACCCCGTTCCGGCAATCAGCCGGAGGAGGAGATCATCATCGGTGGCCGTCTTCATCATTCCGGTGGCCACCACGATGAGGAGGGAGTATTCCACCCTCGGGGATGAGGGTTTGTACCAGTAGCTGTGTGTTTAATCTCTCTCTTCATTCATGATGCTACTGAAAATTATTATGAGGGAGGAACATATGCTTGTAGGAATTGCAATAATATCAAGTTTCCGCTCTATGTGTTGAAAATCTTGAAGTTAGATCATTTAGTGTAAGAGAAAGCGTTGTACGGACTTGTGATGGCAAAGAATAAAAGCGACAGACTGCATAATAAAGGTTGCTATCATAAGGGGCAATATAACATGACATTCTTTTGCACTAAGGGGTTGAGCATACAAACAAAAAGCGCATGGCAATCTCTGCTTCCCTCTGCGAAGGGCCTATCTTTTACTTTTCAGTATTTACTTTTCTGCAAAGAGTCAAAGTATTTCTCTCTATTCCTTTTTATTTTTCTCTTTTCGCAAGCATCATGTGGTGAGGAAAGATCTAGGCACATATATCTAGTTGGATATGGGTAGCATCAGTTATTATTGTTGGCATCACCCTTGCGGTGAATGCGTTGGGAGGCAAAACAATAAGCCCCTATCTTTCTATGTGTCTGGTGAAACATTTTGCGGTGAGTGTTAGCAATCATAGAAGACTATATGATGGTTGAGTATGTGGAGCTCTTACTTAAACTCTGTTGAATAAGTTGAATTGCAATTGGTTGGTGACTGAGAACATAGGTTGTTGAGTTTCAAGAGAATTCATTGTTTGAACCTTAACATGTGAATTGGTTGATACTTTAACATGAGAAGGTTTATAAGAAAGAATTTTTGTTATGATGCTAGGGAAAGTGATTGAAATTGTCATTGATCAAACTTGTGCACTTTGCTAGCATTCACACTTCATAAATTATTTCTTTTATCATTTACCTACTCGAGGACGAGTACGAATTAAGCTTGGGGATGCTGATACGTCTCCAACGAATCTATAATTTATGAAGTATTAATGTTGTTTTATTATCATACTTGGATGTTTTACAATCATTTTATAGCAACTTTATAACTTTTTTGGTACTAACCTATTGACCCAGTGCCCAGTGCCAGTTGATGTTTTTTGCTTGCTTTTTTACATTGCAGGAAATCAATATCAAAAGGAGTCCAAACATCGCAAAAAAAATTGTGGATTTTTTATGGACCAGAAGACCACTAGTGGGCCAGAGCAGCACCTCGGGGATGCCCCGAGGGGGGCACAACCCACCAGGTCGCGCCTGGGGGCCCAGGCGCGTCCAGGTGGGTTGTGACCACCTCGGTGGCCTCCCGCACCCCCTCTTTGCTCTATAAAATCCCAAATATTCCAAAAACCCTCGGCGTTACCCTAGATCAGAATTTCCGCCGCCGCAAGGCTCTATAGACACTGAAAACCAATCTAGACACCGTTCCGGCACTCCGCCGGAGGGGGAGATCATTCATCGGTGGCCATCTTCATCATCCCGGCGGCCACCACGATGAGGATGGAGTAGTCCACCCTCAGGGCTGAGGGTTTGTACCAGTAGCTATGTGCTTAATCTCTCTCTCTCGTGTTCTTGAGATGTTACGATCTTGATGTATCACGGGCTTTGTTAATATAGTCGGATCATATGGTGTTTTCCCATCTCTACCTTGTTGTGGTGAATTGAGTTCTTCCCTTTGAGATTTCGTTGTTATCGGATTGAATACTTTTCTGGATTTGAGAACACTTGATATATGTCTTGCAATTGAATACTCGTGGTGACAATGGGGTATCGTATTGATTCACTTGATATATTTTTTGGCACTCAACTCGCGGACTCCCGAGGTGACATTGGGGTAATCTATGCACAGGGGTTGATGCACGTTCTTGTCTTTGTTTCTCCGGTAGAAATCTTGGGGAACTCTTTGAAGTTCTTTGTGTTGGATTGAGTATTATGAATATGAATTTGATTTGGTGTTATTTTAGTACGAACTCTAGGATAGATCAAACGGAAAGAATAGCTTTGTGTTATTTTAGTACGAACTCTTGAATACATCGAACGGAAAGAATAGCTTTGAGGTGGTTTCGTACCCTACAAACAATTTATTCTTATGTTCTCCGCTAGATAGGAACTTTGGAGTGATTCTTCACCGCACTTTGAGGGGTGGTTATATGATCCAATTATATTAGCATTGTTGAGAGATTGCCCTAGCGAAAGTACGGACCCTAGGCCTCATTTTCAAGAATTGCAATACCGTTTATGTGCCCGTTTACAAGAATAAAGTTGCGTAGTAGACATCAAGCTCTTTTCTGGCGCCGTTGCAGGGGAGGTTAGGTAAAGTGGCACTCACATCCCTTCAACGAAGCTCTTTTCTGGCGCCGTTGCCAGGGAGGTGAGTGCCTGAAGGTATATCTTTAGATCTTGCAATCGAATCTTTTATTTTCTTGTTTATCACTAGTTTGGTTTATAAAAGAAAACTACCTAAAAAATGGAATTGAGGTTGCATCATATTATTGATCATCTTTATAATATCTTTCTTGAAAATGATGGTTCGAAAACTTGTGCTCAATTGTTAGAAGAAGAAGTCAATAAAATGTTTGCCACAAAATATTTAAATGATGAGCATGATTGCAATGTTGTTAGTATGAATTCTTTGAATATCCGTGATGCTAATGATGCAAAGTTACAAGCTTGGGGATGCTATATTTGATGGAGATGATATTTTTACTCCCCTAAGTTTTGATGAGAAAATTTATTATGATAAAAGCATGCCTCCTATTTATGATGATTATATTGATGAAAGTGGGTTTGGAAGAGTGTCAACTCTAGGTAATGATCCCACTACTTTGGAGGGTGTTGAATCTTGTTACAATATTGAAAAAAGTGGATTTGGAGAGGTCATGACTTTATTTAGTGATGAATCCACTATTTCGGAAGAGGCTTCAATTGAATATGATAACAAGGTTGCTATCTATGATGATTATGGTGATGAAATGTATGCTATATTGAATAATGATATCCATGAAGCTTGTCAACATGATATTAATTTTCAATCTCATGATAGTTATTTTGTCGAGTTTGCTCCCACTACTATTGATGAGAAGAAATTTGCTTATGTGGAGAGTAATAAGTTTTCTATGCTTTTGTGTCATGAAAAGAATGCTTTATGTGATGGTTATGTTGTTGAATTCATTCACGATTCTACTGAAAATTATTATGAGGGAGGAACATATGCTTGTAGGAATTGCAATAATATCAAGTTTCCTATGTATGTGTTGAAAATCTTGAAGTTGTGCTTGTTTTGCCTTCCTATATATGCTAGTTGATTATTGTTCCCATAAATTGTTTGATCACAAAATCCATATGCATAGGAAGTGGGTTAGACTTAAATGTGCTTGCCATCTGCTTCATGATGCTTTCTTTGTGTTTCAATTCTTATCTATTTTGCGAGCATCATTGAAATCATCATGCCTAGCTAAAAGACATTAAAGAAAAGCGCTTGTTGGGAGACAACCCAACACTTTTACCTACTGTTTTTGTGTGTTCACATGATTATGCTACTGTATTGATCATGTTTTATTGCTTTTGTTTCAATAAAGTTCCAAGTGAAGCCTTTGGGATCATGTTGGGTGATAGTTGATTTGATCTTGCTGAAAAACAGCAACTTTTGCGCTCACGAAAATAATTCTCATTTTCAACAGAAGAGTGCTTTTGAGTTGATTCTTTTTGCAGAAGATTAATGTACAAATTGCTCACGTGGTCCTAAGTTTTTCATAATTTTTGGAGTAGCAGAAGCATGGTTTGAGTACAGATTACTACAGATTGTTCTGTTTTTGACAGATTCTGTTTTCAATGCATAGTTTGCTTATTTCCTAGTATCTATGGCTTATATTGCTCAATATAAATTGTGGAAATGATATGGTACAGTAGGAATTGTGTGGAAACAATTATGAATCTTGTCTCTGACAGTACCAAAGTGAAATGGTTTGCTCTTTATCATACTAACCTATCTCACGAAGTTTCGTTAAAGTTTTGTGTGATGGAAGTTTTCAAGTTTTGGGTGAGATGTCGATATGAGGAGAATAAGGAGTGACAAGACCCTAAGCTTGGGGATGACCAAGGCACCCCAAGGTGATATTCAAGGAAGATCCAGGCAACTAGGCTTGGGGATGCCCCGGAAGGCATCCCCTCTTTCGTCTCCGACAATGTCGGTAACCTTACTTGGAGCTATATTTTCATTCGTCACATGATATGATTTTTGCTTGGAGTGTCATTTTATTTCGTTAGGATTTGCTTTATATTATTTATAATAATGTTTTGCAACTTTATTTTCAATAAAAATGTCAAGGATAGCCTTTACCTACTCCATCTAGTGAGGAATTTGCTGTAATTCCTGAACCCACCATTGCGATGGAACACGTTGAGAATCCTGTTGGGGATGACAATGAAACTCCTGTAAGGAGTAAGAGACAGAGGACCGCAAAGTCCTTTGGTGATGATTTCATTGTGTACCTTGTGGATGACACACCCAGGACTATTTCAGAAGCCTTTGCATCTTCAGATGCTGACTACTAGAAGGAATTTGTCTGTAGCGAGATGGATTCCATCTTAGCTAATGGAACCTAGGAAATCACTGATCATCCTTATGGGTGCAAACCTGTAGGATGTAAGTGGGTGTTCAAGAAAAAGCTTAGACCTGATGGTATGATTGAAAGGTACAAGGCACGGCTTGTGGCTAAGGGTTATACCTAGAAAGAAGGTGAATACTATTTTGATACTTACTCACCTGTGGCTAGACTGACCACTATTCGGGTGTTACTATCACTGGCTTCCTCACACGGTCATCTCGTTCATCAAATGGACGTTAAGACGGCTTTCCTCAATGGAGAGTTGAAGGAGGAAATTTACATGGATCAGCCCGATGGTTTTGTAGTACCTGGTCAGGAAGGAAAGGTGTGAAAGTTATTAAAGTCTTAAACAAGCTCCTAAGGAGTGGTATGAGAAGTTCGAAAGAACATTAACTGTTGTAGGCTTTGAAGTAAACGATGGTGACAAGTGTGTGTATTATCGCCATGGTGGGGGCGAATGAGTTATTCTTTGTCTGTATGTCGATGACATACTGATCTTTGGAACCAAACTTGATTTAATCAAGGAGGTTAAGGATTTCTTATCTCGCTGTTTTGAGATGAAGGATCTAGGAGTAGCTGATGTTATCTTAAATATCAAGCTGTTGAGAGATGAGAATGGTGGGATTACACTGCTTCAGTCTCACTATGTCGAAAAGGTCTTGAGTCGTTTTGGGTATAGTGACTGCCAGCCTTCTCCAACTCCATATGATGCTAGTGTGTTGCTTCGAAAGAATCAACGGATTGCTAGAGATCAACTGAGATACTCTCAGATTATTAGCTCACTTATGTATTTGGCAAGTGCCATGAGGCCTAACATCTCGTTTGCTATGAGCAAACTGAGCCGGTTCGTGTCAAAACCGGGAGATGATCATTGGCGTGCGCTTGAGAGAGTTGTGCACTACTTGAAAGGCACTACGAGCTATGGGATTCACTACACCGGGTATCCAAGGGTACTGGAGGGTTATAGTGACTCAAACTGGATATCTGATGCTGATGAGATTAAGGCCACAAGTGGTTATGTTTTTATACTTGGTGGTGACGCTGTTTCCTGGAAGTCTTGCAAGCAGACCATCTTAACGAGGTCAACTATGAAAGCAAAACTCACAGCATTAGACACTGCCACTGTTGAAGCAGAGTGGCTTCGTGAGGTCTTGATGGACTTACCTATGGTTGAAAAACAAATACCCCCTATCCTGATGAACTGTGATAATCAAGATAAACAGTTCTAAGGACAATATGAAGTCCTTAAGGCATGTGAAGAGGAGACTAAAATCTGTCAGAAAATTGAGGAACTCCGGAGTTATTACGTTGGATTATATCCAAGCGTCGGAAAACTTGGCAGATCCCTTCAAAAAGGGTTTATCACGTAATGTGATAGATAATGCATCGATGGAGATGGGTTTGAGACCCACCGCATGAGTTGTCCACAGTGGTAACCCACTCTATGTGATCGGAGATCCCGTGAAGTAGAAGTGGGAGACAAGCTGTTGGTCAGCTGGGAGGAGAGTATCCCTATGTTAATTATCCCACTCCGTGAAGATGCAATACTCTCCTGATTTGCGTGGCAGGTTGATACTTATCTTAATGTGTTCCAAGTGGCTTATTCAGGTAAGCAGAGATGTTGCCCTGCAGAGCATCTCCTGAGGAATACACCTATATGAATTCGACTCTTAACGTCACAGTCTGTGAGAATTGGGTGCTCTCTAATAAATTCATGAAAGACCCTGGAGTATGACGTATATGATCCACCCGCGGGGAAGCCTTGTGGCAGCCCAGTATCGGTCAAGAATTTGTGTGAAACTAGTCTCGCAGAAAACTTGTGGTTCAAGGCATAGTCCACTATTCAAGTTATGATCTAGTCTAGCATAAACCTCTAAGTGGGAGTTCAACTTTACAGTCTTCACTAAGCACCGGTATATAAACAATGATTTGGAACTAAATGATGACATGTGCCAATGAGACTTTGTGGGGGATTGTTGGAATTTGCTAGTGGGCTTTTGGCCCAAAGCCCAACTAAAATTCTGAAATTCTCTTGGCCCATTCATGCACACATGTGAGTGGTATGAGTGAGACTAAAGTTTAGTCCCACCCCGGAAGTTGAGAAAGAGTTGCACCTCTTTATAAGGTGAGCTCTTCTATCACTTGTATGAGCATGAGAAGAGGAGACCTACACACGCGCTCCTCCTTCTCGCTCGCCACGCCTCGTCACGACGCGCTGTGCCGCGCCGCGGGAATGAGCCGAGCCGAGGACAGAGCTATGCACGTTATCTATATTTTTGCTGCTCGGGAATAATAATGAGTCTTAATTAATAATTAATGGACGCGTTAATTACTCAGCCGTTTCCGATCCTTTTGGATCGTGGGGATGTTACTTGAACGTGGGGTATTCTCCCCGACTTACCCGACCTGCATTATATAGTCAGGCAGACGTCTACCCTAGCCGCCGCTGCATCATATGGTTTCGCACCACCGTTCCAGAGCATTGCGGCGCCACGCAAGTCTTCTCCATCCTTCCTTCCGGCATGCACCGGGAGAAGGGACAGTAGGACTCCGGAACCCCGCTTCTCGTGATCCTGTACGGGAGAGGGACGATCTGGTTTTTGGGGAGCGCACTCGCACGACTGCTGGCAGCGACGACTTCGCCAACGACGACTTCTTCCCCGACCTCGGCAACCTCATCTTCAACGACATGGGCGATAACGTCAACGCCGGCGGTGCTGCTCCCGCTGCACCGTATGTGATTCTATCCTTTTTGTTCGAGATCGTGGTAGAATTCATGTTTCTAGTATGTGCCACAGATGTGATCTGTTCATCTACTATGCTAGTTCGCATGCTTAGTTTAATCTCTGCTAGTGCTGTCATGATTTATCTTCTGTTTATTCGGATTAAATCTCATAGTAATTTGCTCATATTTTCAACATTTTATCGCACCTTTCCTATAATAATAGTTTACAAAGGAAGTACAATACACTAGAGGAAAAATCCCTCCCCAAATTGTGCGTGTACTGTTTATCGCACACGACCTCGCTATGTAGAAATAGCCAATTTCCATTTTAAAAAGGAAGTTCTACTATTCCTTTCAATTAGTAAGTTAATTGACATACTCTTTATATTATAATAAGAAATAGTTGATTCTCAGCTGACTGAGATTTATCCTTCCTTCCGGCATGCACCGCGAGAAGGGATAGCAGGACTCCGATACCCTGCTTCTCGTGATCCTGTACGGGAGAGGGACGATCAGGTTTTTGGGGAGCGCACTCGCACGACTGCTGGCAGCGACGACTTCGCCAATGACGACTTCTTCCCCGACCTCGGCAACCTCATCTTCAACGACATGGGCGACAACGTCAACGCCGGCGGTGCTGCTCCCGCTGCACCGTATGTGATTCTATCCTTTTTGTTCGAGATCGTGGTAGAATTCATGTTTCTAATATGTGCCACAGATGTGATCTGTTCATCTACTATGCTAGTTCGCATGCTTAATTTAATCTCTGCTAGTGCTGTCATGATTTATCTTCTGTTTATTCGGATTAAATCTCATAGTAATTTGCTCATATTTTCAACATCTTATCGCACCTTTCTTATAATAATAGTTTACAAAGGGAGTACAATACACTAGAGGAAAAATCCCTCCCCAAATTGTGCGTGTACTGTTTATCGCACACGACCTCGCTATGTAGAAATAGCCAATTTCCATTTTAAAAAGGAAGTTCTACTATTCCTTTCAATTAGTAAGTTAATTGACATACTCTTTATATTATAATAAGAAATAGTTGATTCTCAGCTGACTGAGAATTATCCTTCCTTTCGGCATGCACCGCGAGAAGGGACAGCAGGACTCCGAAACCCCGCTTCTCGTGATCCTGTACGGGAGAGGGACGATCTGGTTTTTGGGGAGCGACTTTTCGCCACGATCGGCGGCAATGACGACTTCGCCAACGATTTACTTCTTCCCCGACCTCGGCAACCTCATCTTCAACGAAATGGGCGACAACGTCAACGCCGGCGGTGCTGCTCCCGCTGCACCGTATGTGATTCTATCCTTTTTGTTCGAGATCGTGGTAGAATTCATGTTTCTAGTATGTGCCACAGATGTGATCTGTTCATCTACTATGCTAGTTCGCATGCTTAGTTTAATCTCTGCTAGTGCTGTCATGATTTATCTTCTGTTTATTCAGATTAAATCTCATAGTAATTTGCTCATATTTTTAATATCTTATCGCACCTTTCTTATAATAATAGTTTACAAAGGAAGTACAATACACTAGAGGAAAAATCCCTCCCCAAATTGTGCGTGTACTGTTTATCGCACACGACCTTGCTATGTAGAATAGCCAATTTCCATTTTAAAAAGGAAGTTCTACTATTCCTTTCAATTAGTAAGTTAATTGACATACTCTTTATATTATAATAAGAAATAGTTGATTCTCAGCTGACTGAGAATTAGCGAAACTGTATTACCCCCTCCTTCTGATCAAACTACGATTCCCAGGAAAGTACTATCTGCATTCTGCAATGCGGTCAAAACCACAAACGGAAAGAAAATTAACACGTGCCCGGCGACTGACATGCATGCAAGCGATAGTATTCTCACCGAGAAGACTCTTTTGACTACCGTCCGAAAAAATCTGTCACAGCACTTGAGTATTATGTAGTTAATACTCACTGTCATGGGGGGTTTCAGGCTTTCAGCTTGCAGTTATTGATGCAGCGACTTTATATGCACAGAACAGTGCACAGGTTATCTTTTAGGAGCACTTAATTACCTTTGCAGGTTATGTCTCAGAAGGTAGCTAGATTTAAAGTCAGAAGCTTTTCTCTGGGACAAGAGGATATCAGTAGTCAATTGACCAAGCTAATGCACGTACTTAAACAAATTATCTCTTTACAGAGAGAGTAATTTGTAGGGAAAATGTGTAGCCTGTAGCCAAAGTAGGAAAAATGTGTTGTGTGCTTCCACACTCAGCTTGGGAGACAGAAAAGAGAAAGGGGCTCCTACCTATCAGATTAAAACACCCCAGCCCCTCCCCCACCCCACAAAAATTTCCTAGTATCAACTAAAATCATATATGATGGGCATCTCCTCCATTATTAATTCCCATCCTACAACAAGAGACATGGGGGCCCTTTCTCAACACTGCCCACACTGCCATCTTCTCCATTAATAGAGATGCAGTGATGATTTGGTCTTATCATGCAACTCTCCCACCTCCTCCTCTCTCTCTACCATTATACCCCTCCCCAACTTTTATATAAACCGGCAGCAGGGACATCAAGGAGCCAAAAACTTTGTTGGCCCTTCTCTGAACCCCTCCTCCTTGCCAAGAAAACCTCATCTGCAACACAAGGGGTAGCTAGCTACCTAGTGGCTGTTGGGCAATGGCAGGATTCTCACACCTCCCCCAGCAGATGGAGTATGGCCTCGCCAATGCCGGCAGCTTCTTGCTCTGCCATGGCAACCCTGAGGATGCAGCCGCCTCACTGGAGGGCTCGTCTGGTGTTCTTGACACTCCTCTTGTGGCCACTGCTTCTGTGGAAAAGAAGAGGAAGCCCAAGGAAGACACTGCCAGCCTCAACTCTGCCCACTCCAAGGTACTCCATAGCATATATGGAAGCTTCCATGATTGTTCTGAAACATATTTATCATTATTGCTGTTGCTTATGGATTTTCCTGTTTGTGCCTGAAAAATAATTTAGGAAACCAAGGAGAGTACCAGGAAGAGGGGAGGCAAAAAGCAGGGCAAAGAGATGGATGAGGAGGAAGAGGAACCAAAGGGGTACATCCATGTGAGGGCAAGGAGAGGGCAGGCAACAGATAGCCACAGCCTTTCAGAGAGGGTACTACTGCTGTTCTTCACTATCTTTTCTCTTCTGTGGTTGTAGCTATCTTAGCTTGGTTTTTGGGGCCTATTTTTGTTACTCATATGCTGTGGCATTTTGTTTTCTTGCTTCAGGTGAGGAGGGAGAGGATCAGTGAGAGGATGAGGATGCTGCAGTCTCTGGTCCCTGGCTGTGACAAGGTTATAAGTTAGTTGACCACTCCTAATTAGAATCACCACTGCACTTGAAATAACTTGTTGTGCATGGGGTACTAACTTTGGAAGGAAAAATGTGCACTGATTTGTGTATAGGTCACTGGTAAGGCTCTCATTTTGGATGAGATCATCAACTATGTGCAGTCACTGCAAAACCAAGTTGAGGTACCCAAGTTAGAAAAAACTATCAATATTTATATAGGAAAAGCACTTAAGTCTTGGAGATGTCCTCAGTTAATTAACAAGTTCTCATTTGTCATTCAGTTCCTGTCCATGAGGATTGCTTCCCTGAGCCCTGTGGTGTATGGTTTTGGCATGGAGAGTGGGGCTGCCTTCAGTGACCAATCACAAGTATGGGCTAATCAATATGCAAGCTCAAATATATATAATCATTGTGATAGACCATATGTATATTTTGCTCTACCTTCCTTATTAAAAAACTTACACATTTTGGAAATAACTTTGTTGTTTCAGAAGATTGAAGGCATGTTCCATGACGCAGCGGCATTGCCTACTGGTCCTCCCATGAACAGATCATCCAGCCCAGCTCCATCTCAGGCCATGATGGACACCGGCACCTCCTCCTCCTCCCCGCCCTACTCACTTCAAGGCACCCAGGTTTGGCCACTTTCTCTCTCTAGAGATCTACATGATCGATCATTCAGGACCCAATTCCAAAGCACTGTTGAATGTACATGCCTGCCGTGCTGATGAGGCTGCCCATGTGTGCATGATTTTGCAGGACAACGGCAGCAGCAGCAGCAGCTACATGATGCAAACAGTAGGTGAGCCGAGGCACGAACTGTTCAATCAAGTGGTGTTCAGTAACTACATGTGCTCCTTCCAGCAGTGAAAGGAAGGACCCTACATTTGACAACGTCTAGGTAAAAAGTGATATGGTTCTGCACTTAAGTTTCAGTAAAAGTAGGCATCATACCACTGTGAAATCAAAATTAACCACTAGCACCACGTGGAATGCATAGAATAAAAAAATTGCAGTAATTTTTAGCACAGTACTTGATGCTATCTCTTTTTTGGATTTGTGATTAGCAGGGGAGGAAATAATGCTGGCCAGGGTGGTGACTGAGTTGAAGCACCAGATGAGTTTGAGATGTTGGATGATCTAGTGATCCATCCCCTTGTCTGGTGGCATGCATGCAGCAGTAGAGATCAGTGAAGTACTAGCAACTAGAGTTATTAATTGATTAGCAGTAGAACCAGGGAGGCTTGTGTTGTACCAGTAGCTAGCATCTTTCCAAGTGATGCCTTGCCATCGCCCGTTGTACTCTACTAGCTTAGACAAAAGATGTTTATGATTGGATCATTTGTTTATATAAAAGAGGGCCCTTTGTGCTGTGACAAAAGACAATTGACCCTTGGACAAAAACAGTCTCAGTTCATCTCACTTCTGAACATACAGTATGATCATTTCAGCGCCCTTATATTTACATGCACCTAGCTACTTGTAAAGTTCCAGTATATATACTAGTATCATTTTACGCGGAAATACCCGGTGTGTCTCGGGTCCCAATGGACCTGGATTGGAAAAACTAATTTAGAATATACAAAGAGTCAAAAATTCCTTCAACCTTTTGGAATCAAACATGATCTGATATTACACTCGTGGAAAAAGTTCCGCGAAGGAATAACTTTGACCGGCTCCATTGCCAAAACAAAAAATAAAAAATTGTGAGTACAAAAAGCGTGATTTTTTTATAAGGAAAATATATTAATATCGAGAAGATACCAATTACACATAGTCTCTGCACCAACAAGATATCCAAAGACATCAAGATGCACGCAGCCAAGAAAAAATAAAAAAGAGAGAAAGAGAAAACAAAGACCCCATCTTGGTGATGAAACTCGCAACAACAGCACTCTAACCACCACCGAAGACAACACGCGAACCACAAAAAAGATTCACCAAAAGCAACGCCTCCGAGAAGAAAAGAATGCACAAGCGTTGTCGTCGCCCGATCGATGCAAAAGCGTGAATAGTAACCTTTATATAGTGTTGATTTTGTTTTTGTCTGCCCAGAATACCATGAAAGCCATTCATTCGTGAAACTTTTCACGCGAGTGTAACACCTGATCATCTTCGATTCCAAAAAAAAATACAGTTTTTGCAAGTCTTTTTGAATTTTCTAAATTATTTTTTCAATTCAGGTGCATTGGCACACGAGACCCAAAGATTCACGTCACATTTTACACTGATAATTGAGGAGGTAGAAGTAAATGTGGCTGTGGCATTAGGTAAAGCCGTAGAGGTCCCTCCCTGCATGGGCATTCAATTAGTAGCAGGCTAGCTCTCGTTCTTCTTCAGATTGATTAGAGATGGACCTGTACGTAGGAGTACGTACGTACATCCCGAACAGTTTTGTGTGAACCCTAAATGCAGCAGCATAGTGGTAGTACACAGTTACACACCGCCTCTTCCGATCCACCAACATTATTGGCTATAGTGGCCCCTCTAATCACGATTTGTTGTGTTTGACGAAAGAGAAACCGGACACATCGCACGATCTGTCATGTCGGCCATTGCATCACAGCCTTCACGTCACGTAACTTTCATATGAGCTGGTGGAAAATATATAGCGAGAATATATATCAAGGAGAAATATATAGCGAGAATATCTTCTACATTAAAAATAAACGTAAATGGTAGGAAGAAAACACTTAATTGTACGGTGAGATCGCGCACTAATCCAAGGATCTTTAACCGAGATGATCCATTATCATATAAATAGGTGCTAGTTCTTTGGATTCATGTGAAATGTGGTACATGACTTGTGATGCACTGGTTTTGTATATGCATGTGATACGCATGAGTAGCGAGATGAATAGGAATGTTAGTTTGAGATGTGCATTGCTGGCCAGTGCAGCTGTGTACTTCTGTGTGACTTCTGTGCATGGGCACACTGAGATAGTACATATTCAACAATACCCTCTAGAAACATCATTGTCAGTGAGTAAACAATAAATATCGTATGCCATAAACACAACCACGGGCGGACATTTCATCAAACCCGTATAGACCAGCATAACACACGGGCTTTTGCAGTTTGCTCATCAAATATGTATAGATCTTGCCGATGGGCTTTAACACGCCAACGATGAACATCGCGACTGGTGTGGTAAAATCGGCCGCAGTGGGTATTTGTCCATCAATGTTGGACCAATCTACAACAATGACATATATTAATCTACTAGATATTAGAAATTAGATTGCTCATTGTGGGGAGTATCGTATTCTAGTATCAAATATGTTATTGTCTTCATAGTGCATAGTATTATAGGCCGGTGCTTTAAACGATTTCATTTATTGTTTTGTATGACACACGGTAGCACATATTGCGATATGGTATCATAATATGGTACTAGCATCTTCTATTTTTTTAATTAATAGTATGACATGTTAGCAATATGCCTATTTTGCATTGCATGATGATTTATGATAGTGGATTATGATACCCACAGTGAGAGGTTTTAAGTAGAAAGTAGTGCGCAAGAGAGCATTAAAGAACACAATAGATTCTAAGTTGTGTGCTATTTGTGTGCACTAAGTGAAGGAAATATGCCCTAGAGACAATAATAAAGTTATTATCTATATTTACTTATATCATGATAAATGCTTATTATTCATGCTAGAATTGTATTAACCGGAAACTTAGTACATGTGTGAATACATAGACAAACAGAGTGTCCCTACTATGCCTATACTAGACTAGCTCGTTAATCAAAGATGGTTAAGTTTCCTAGCCATAGACATGTGTTGTCATTTGATGAATGGGATCACATCATTAGAGAATGATGTGATGGACAAGACCCATCCATTAGCTTAGCACTATGATCGTTTAGTTTATTGCTATTGCTTTCTTCATGACTTATACATGTTCCTATGACTATGAGATTATGTAACTCCCGAATACCGGAGGAACATTAATGTGCTATCAAACGTCACAACGTAACTGGGTGATTATAAAGATGCTCTACAGGTGTCTCTGTTGGTGTTTATTGAGTTGGCATAGATCGAGATTAGGATTTGTCACTCCGATTGTCGGAGAGGTATTCCTGGGCCCTCTCGGTAATGCACATCACTATAAGCCTTGCAAGCAATGTGACTAATAAGTTAGTTATGGGATGATGCATTACGG